>CM052314.1:17655741-17724062 GCA_028455605.1 Lasioglossum malachurum | reverse complement strand
AAATGCAATAATAACGGAGTTATGACTTGAAACAATTGCGTGAACCACCCTGTATTTTGAAAACTTCTTTTATTTATAACTTTTTAATAAACAACGAGCGCCGGCTAAAACTTCTTGAGGGTTTGTCAGAATGTTGTCATTGACAGCATATGTCAAGGTCAAGGTCATCGGGGATGCCTCCCCTAAAGTAAACATTTACCCTATTTTTTTATGACTGCGTCGACCGCGCTGAAAGTACAAAGTATGCCGAACGTAAAGGATAGCATGTAAACGGGGATCGGGAAGATCCTCAGGAAGCTACATAGATCGCGACACTTCACTGTATCACGTAAACTGGTAAACTAAAACCGACCGCCAAAACCTTTAAAGAGAAATGTTGTTCTAAATGAACGGAGTTCTTTTCCAATTGTAGAATAATAATAATTTGGGTTTTGAAGCTTCGAAAGGTTCTTATTCCGTCGCTAAGAAAATTTGTTCAACGTCTTAATCTTGAGAGATCGACTTTCGGCCAGAAAAAGCGAGTTTCCATAGCACAGTGGCGCACAGTGGGAAATTTGGACCAAACTTGATTAAAAATCAAAGAACTTTCGATAGAAATGAGGTATAGATTTATAGACAAAATTTGTCTACGACCTTAGGATTTTGCAAGAAGTCGCTTTTTGTGAACAAATCTCATGTAATAATTTTTTCGTCGAAATGATTTGATAACTCACTAGCTTGAAGGTATATTGTATTCTCATATATGAAACATAATAAAATTAAACATAATGAAGTGTTTGAACGTTTACTTGACGTATATCACTTGACGGACGATCATTCGACGCGTGACTGTAATGTAATTTAAATTAGATATCTATTTTCCAAAATTATATTTTCATTTACACAGGAAGTAAGGTAAGTATTTAATCTTTTCAACTTTCGCCTCATCAACGAATTCTTTAATACCTTATTCTTATTTTTATCACCAGGAGTTAAAGAATTCGTTGATAAGAAGTAAGTTAAAAAGATTAAAAATACTTACCTTACTTGCTGTGTAAATGAAAATATAATTATGGAAAATAGATATCTAACTGGGGAGAAACCACATTTTCTTGAAATTCTACATGTTTAACAAATTTTCTCAAGGTTAAAAAACGTTCGTACCATAATCTCCCTATTTTTCCCATATTCTGCAAAGTTTCAGCTTTAATTAAAAAAAAATTCATCGCTCTATCTCATTTCTACCGAAAGATCTTTGATTTTGAATCGAGTTTGGCCCAAATTTCCCGTTGTGTGGCGTCGCGTGGTTAAAGTAGAAAGTCCAAAGACTCCTCGTATTTCCCTGTATCAGCCGAACCCGTTTGGAATTCGGCGGGCAGCGCTGAAAGCTCGCGCCTCGAAACGCATCAAAGTCATGGCTCAGCCGAAACACGTCAGCAAAAAGTACGATCCAGAGTGAGTATCCTGGGAATTTACGGGGTTCGAGAGTACAAGGGATATCGGTGTGCCGATCTCGACTAGAAATCGGTTTGGTTTTCGAGCAGAACCGCGCCGCCGAGCTACCCGCGAATCCACCCGAAAACTCTCGAGGCGAAGACCACGAAACGTATCATGGACCTGGCGCTGCCACAGAAAAGGCGAGTGAACTCCGGCCGTTTTTAGCATTAATCGATAGCGGCATACGTTTCACTGTTAGAACGCTGTTGGCGAACATGCGGTTCCAGACGAGCGGCAACATAACGGAGACACTGTGGAAGGTTCAGAATTCGCGGTACCGGAAGTATCGATATTTCTGCAACGCCAGGCTGCAGCGGGAGGCGAGGAAAAGGTGAGTGAGGGTTCCTTCGGCGGAGCGGCGTTCGTCGTCCTTTCATCTCTTTCTGAGGGAAAATCGAGAAAACGCCACGCAAACAACGAACGTAATCGGATTGTCCATTCCAGATGGAAGTTTTCGCACTCGCGGACACGATCCCGTAAAGTCGGATTTGGATCTCGCGAGAGCACGGCACCCGTTCGTCCTCGCTTCGAAATTGATCTCGCGATTCTCCGTTGCGACGACCGTTTTCAAAATCGCGGATTTTCCGGTTTGGCGCGCGACACCGTGAGAACGCGTTCGTTAAACTTTGCATGCAACTCGCGAATAGCTGGCAGGCGCGAGCGACCTGGATGTAATTACTAATACGTAGAGCCCAAGGGTGTTCCGATGTTCGTCGAGCAAACTCTCGAGTCTCCTGAACCATTCTCGCGCTCCCACACGCGACGCGACGCATCCCGATTGTTCCCTTACAGAAACTGTAACAAGCCGCGCACCCGATAGCAACTTCGATTCGTTTTGTCTGCCTCTACGCGCGCGTTTCTTCGCAGACAGAGGATCCAGGCGAAGTTGCGCAGAGCGGTGAAACCCGAGGAATGGCAACAACACTTGGAGTCCATGGAGAGGCTGGCCACGCCGAAAACTCCGCCGAAACCGAAGCCTATCGTACGTAGACGGTCGAACGTGTCTCTCTGTCATCGTTACTCTGCGAGTCTTTATGCGTCAATGACGAGAATTGTACAGGGTGGGCCATTTAAGGGGGCCGATCCGCTCTCGAGCGAAAGTGTGGTGGCACACTCAGTCACCGCTGGAAACATATACGTACACGAGGATTGCAAGGGTCCGGTCCTTGACTAATCACGTCCCGCTAATGCACAATTGGGGCCCCTACGTAGTCAGAATTGGTAGATAAAAGATGAATCTAGCGCGCGAGTTTGCGAAAGTGGTCTACTTTGCATTTTGCATTACATATTCGGCAGCTTGTAGCGGAGCGGCGAGAATGTCAATAACTATACCCATATTAGGGAACCCTTGGTAGTGCCATATTGGGAACTCCACGTGGACTGATAATACCAGCTACCGACAAAGAGAAAATGAATTTCAGCCCAAACCAACAGTTGGCGAACATTAATATAAATAAACTGAAACTATACAGATATGTTCAAACATTTCCAAATCACTTACCTTCCTCGAAAAAGATACAATCGAAAATCTAACCACAAAAATATTCAACGCGTGGAGACACAGCTGGCGAAGGATCGATACTAAAATCTATAGAATGGTCCGATTGCACTGCAGACTGTTGAGTAAACATGGTAAACTACTGTTTTTGATGATTTTCTCACTAGAGTGGGACTTCTCCTTTACAAGATATAAAAGAGTGCCATAATAGGCGACTATACCATATTTGGGCACTTTACCCTATTTAGGTGGCCTTCAATTCTTTTAATGTTCTTACAGTTTTGAATTGCACCAAATCCGCAGTCTAATCAGCAATAGCAAATACGATATACGGGCGACCTGTTTTAAGTGGTCCACCCTGTGTGCATAATAGACAGTGTACACTTCGGTGCGCCAGGTTCCCAAAAATATGTTGATTCGCGCGCGGCAAAGAGACTGGGGAACAGAGGTCAGCTCATTTGGGACCCGGATTCGAATCGAAACCGCTTCTCCGCGTTTGTTTTACGAGCGTGTGCGATGCAGGTTCGATCCGCTTGCTGATTCCAGGGTAAGAAGAAGAAATGGAGACGGGCGAACGCGCAAAGAATCGAAGAGCTGTCGGCTCCGGTGAGCAAAGAGTTGCCGGACCCCAGGGATCCGTTGATGATACCAGCATCAGCTCTCACCTACAATATCACCGAACGTATGGCACAGTTGGCACGTCACAGAGATCTTCCGGCCAGGCTACCTCCGCGGATTCCAGGGACTGTGTCCAAAGCGGCTCGTTACGCCCAAGGTATGCTACCTGTGCATCCTAGATCCCAAATCCCAGATTTCTCGGGTCGCAATCCTCCGCCACCGCGTACTTTTCTTTGAACTTTCCACTTATCGGACCCTAGACGTTCTTCCCGCGGTTTCCCCGACACGATTTCCACGAGTCTTTCGAGTTTGAAAAAAATTCGCGCCGATGATCCGTCGCCGTCGATATACGGGGTGTCCCATTTCAAGTTTCACGTTTTACAGTCTCTCACAGAATGATTGTTAACAGTTTCAGTCCCTCAAGGAGGTTGTATGATAGTCATTTTCGTTAAATCAATTATGTGTTTCTTTAGATGAATTCGTAGCCCGTGACCAATTCATCAATGTATACTACAGGGTGAGTTACGAAGATTAGAGGTCGTTTAGACTAGGTAGACGTGCTTCCAAAAGAAATCTAGATTCCTCTCGATTTTTTAAATGAAACAAAGCAAGCGAAGAATGACCTTCGTTGACCTTGGAAGATCAATATACAGGGTGAGTCGATCGGAAATCTTTTTCCCTAAAATAACATGGTTCAAGGAGAGCTTTTATCACGGTCATCTTCAGCTTTTTATACATAGATACACCTACCATTTTTGTACACCCATGTTTTAGGGGATACTGACACGAATTCGGCAAGCATTATACCTACCAATTATTTAGAACAGTCGTTTTTTAACCGTTTACGCGAGTGTATTGCTGCTAGTGGACACCATTTTGTTTAGAGATGAAGTAGAAATACTTTTTATATATTTTCTTTTTATATATAGTATATAGGACAGTTGTGCCAGCGATATTCCCCCACTTATATTATTGACCGTTACACTTTTTCCTGTCGCGAATTAGGCGTACACCCTGCCAGAAGAAGTTTCACTTAAAAAATGAAATCATCGATTCCAAGACACAGCAGCAGTCTTTCTTCTTTTAATTCGTTTACTAAACTAGATCTAATTCGTTGATGTTCTTAAATTAATATGTCCACTGCTTTAAATTGTACGTAACAATTTTTGTTATAAATGCAAAAAATCCTCAGTCTGCTAATCATCAATGGATACGAATTGGATGTAAAACTTTAAATGGATCACCCTGTACATATCGATGCCCTTAACATTTCCGAAGAACTAACGATCGCTAGACAGTAGGAATTTCGCGTCTTTTAATTTCGCAGCTACGCCGAGGCTGATCATCCTGGCGAAGCCGGCGGAACGTCCTGCAGGAATGGAAACCGACCTGAGGGAGGACGCGTTCACAGTCTCGCCACAAGCCTTGAAAGCCAGATGCTCGAGACGACTGAAGATGTTGGCCAGACCAAAGACCTACAGAAAATGAATCGTTTCGTATTGTAATTTGTCCTCTGCATTTATCATTGTCCTTGTCGAGTGCAACATCTTTCATTACCCATTGAACACGAGTAATTGTCTTTCAGTTTGTCGTTGCTTTTTTCTGATACAGAAAGCGTCCTCCGGTTCGAGTAGCCTAGATTTAACTCTTTCATTTAACCCCTTCTCGTACAATCTCCATCACGGCTACCGGTAATCAGAAACCCTTTGTCTTCCAGAACACCATTTGCATTCGCTCTAATCCACACTTTAATCCTTCAGTAATGATAACTGAACTGCGGATCTCTCTGCGGGGCAGAAAATTATGGCGACCTAATGCAGACCTTTCTTTTTTTATCTAACAGGGTCATTCGTCACCATCGGTGATTTTGTTCTAAATGCCGCTTTATACAGGGTGAGTCCGAAGAACAGAACACCTAAATATCCCCGTTACTTTTCGTTATACAAAAAACTTCTTAGGTCAAAGTTACACTGTTTGAAGGGCCACATGTAACGGTGTAAGGGAATAAATTTTCAAACTCATTTTTTTATGAGGTTCCAAGGTCATCGATGTTTTTTTAAATGGAATCATATTTTTTATACCACAGATCGATAGAGTATCAAAGTCTGAGTATAAAAGTGTTGAGGGTTTATGTTTATATACCGCTACAATGAATGGAATGCTCTGTTCATAATCTAATCGCACTCAGGGCCAGACTCTCGTTTTTTGTCACTTCCAATTAAATCGGGCCAGAGCTCGGTCTTCGTTAAAAGGTTCAACTATGATATGAAAGGGTATCTAGGACGTTTCGTGCCAGAGGCGGTCTTGAAGAGATTCCTGTGAGAATGTCGAACGTAATCTGTTCTCTATCCGTAACAATGAAATGAAAATAAGCTCTTGAAAAGAATCAAATTCTAAACCGGCAAAATGATGACTTAAACCCCCCTTTATTTCACATGGACTACAAAAAGTGGTTGCGTCAGAAAGTGATCGATTTGGCGTGGAATGACCCAACAATCTTAACAACGGCTAAACTAAACAACTGTTAGACTGCGTCAAACTCATTCTCGTCATAAATGCATAAAATCCGGAATGCATATCTGACAGAAGAGCTCTATCTCGATCTAAAAGAAAGGCTGGAAGGTGAAGGAATTGTAGAGGGTAAAGGGTTATAATTAGACTGCGGATCTTTATGCATTTATAATATGTCAGAATATGCAAAATATATGCAAGACGTATGCAAGGTATATGCGAAATATATGTATAGGGAATGTATGTACAGATCTGTAAAATAGTAATTATTTTATTGTTTTATTTACAATATTATAATTTAAAAAATTACAATATACAACAATAGTTTTTTCTATAGTGTCGACTGTAAATTGATGCCTCTTGTCTGTTAAAATTAATTTATACGCTGAAAAAGAGCGTTCTACATCACATGATGTTGTAGGGGCATATTTAAATTGACCCCAATGATGTCCCAGAATCTCTCGTGGTCCTTCAACGTGTTCACCCTTCAAAATCTTGCTCTTATTTTTAATAATACATTAAAGTGTACATTTCGTTTTAATACATATTCCATTTAATGTGTAACCTCTTTTCTCCATAATCACCGGGTATAATTTTTTAATTTTCTATAACTGTAGTTACCAAATGTAATTCTATTGTTTCCAATTTCTTCATGGCCTCGTAATCGTAATAGCTACTGATTTACTTGACCAATGGAGATTAACTGCGACGTGACTCCGTCTGTTTACACATCATATCATCGTCCTTGTTTTGTCTCTCATTGTATTTGAATACAGTACTTACCAACTCAAAATTAGAACACGTTGTGGATCGTAGCAGCTCAATCTTTTAGGCACATCTATCTTATTTATTCTGGCGTAACATTAAATAGTCGAATATTTATGCAAAATTTATGCAAGAAATATGCACTTATGCAAAACATATGCAATATGCAAAATAAAAATTATATTTTTAATATCCTCTAATGACAAAACAAATTTCTATTTAGGTCTCAGCCTTCTATCTTTTTTCGATAAAAATATGCATTTGCATAAACACCCGCAGTCTAGTTATAATCAATACGATTCATTTAACTATAGCACAGCTTGAAGACGATCGTGCTCGCAGAAAATTTCCGAGATTCCACTGTTCTCTCCGCGGAAGAACAGTGAAAAGCTGTCGCTGCCGGCGACTCCTCAGTCGTGTCTGTGGTGGTTGGTCGCGGTTTGTCGTCGGATGTGTCGCGGAAATAGTCTATCATCGAGCTATCTACGGCTCTGTGGCATATCAAAGCGCGAGTTCGACCGGCAAACACGCTCGTGGTCGGAAGGATAAGTTCTGCCTCGAGCAGACACCGCGCCACGCAGATCGAACAGCGAATGGAAACGCAAAGAATCGGAAACGAGTCGAACCTTCTTACGATTCCGAGCACGTTCGGCCACTTTTGCCTGGCTTTTTCTTTTGTCTCATTCCTCGACGGCCGACGACGCTTCTTCCTCCCCCGATTTCGTTACGCGACGCTAAGTTTCGCTTCGTTTCGTGCTGCGACCGAGAGAAACTCGATGCTGGAACGGTGCATCGCTATTCGAAAAGTTGAAATTCCGATCTCCCCGAATGGACGGTGCCTGCGATGTGCAGAGAATGTTGCAGTACAGAGATCCTCGCACGTTCGATCGCTATAGCTCCCGGATATGTGAACTGTTGCGCCGCGCGCCGGCCGGCCCGTGTGCCGGTGACACGAGTCTAGTCTTTGCCAATCTTTGGGAGTCTGTGTTGGAACTGTGATAAATGAAGGGAGCGAGATGTACGTTCGTGAAAGTATTTTCTATTGTCTTAGAAGTACTGACACTCACTGGAGCTTTTTTAACGCGAATCTAGGTGCACGGTAATGCACCAGCCAAGTTCTCGCTCTACCTCCTTTTACACGAAACAACTTAGCCGTTTTTTAGAGGTTTATAACTCGGCACTGGAGGAAGATGGAGAGATGTAATTACGTACACTTGTTAAATGCTATCATGTCTCAATATATTGACAAAACATTAATCTTCCAACATTAGTAGGTTCCGAGTGAACATTCGTATTTTGTCAACGACCAGTTGATCGTGCGTATGTCTGGGCCCTAAACTAAACAGCTATGTAGATTTAGCTAGGGTGGCTCTGCTCGTTTATCTAGAGCGGCTCTTCCCAGAGATGATAGCGTAAATTGTGTTTTCTTTTAACTTTAGAACGTTTTAGAAGACATTCGAGAAAAACGATTTTATGAGCATTATATACGTTTTCCCGTTTCCCGATCGAGCTCAATTAATAATAATAAAATAATTATTCCGAAGAACTCTGGGGGTGCCGTAAATGAAATTTTTCAGAAAGATGTTTAACAATAGCAAATAAGGGCCACCCTAGTGTGAAGACACAGCTTTCAACGAGATGAAAGCGTGTAGGATAATAACAATAATAGCGATAACGTGGTTCTCCTTTGCGCAACGAATTTTCGAATATTCCTCGGTGTCTGTACAGTGCACAGGTCCCCGAAGGGCTAGCTTATTTCGTAGCATATTCATTACACGACTTCGGATTAATTCCATCCATTTTATGGAAATGGCCCAGCGAGCGTATCAGATACGGTTTAATGGATTTGAAGTTTCTTCGAGAGTCGCGACTATCTCTCGTGGTACGTGCAGTTTAGTAAGAACGCGATCGCGTAGATTCCTGCGATCCCGGTGTTCGAACGAGAGACTATGTAATTATGAATAAGCCTGGAAAGACTGACGAGAGCGAGAGAGAGAGAGAGAGAGAGAGAGAGAGAGAGAGAGAGAGAGAGAGAGAGAGAGAGAGAGAGAGAGAGAGAGAGAGAGAGAGAGAGAGTGAAAGAGAGAGGATGGGAACAACGTTGAACGATGCTCGTGTACCAGGATCGGCAGCTCTCGAGCAGATAACCGCGCGAGATAATCGGCCGGAGCTTCTCAAGGGGTGCTTCTGCTGGCTGGGAGCAACAGTGAAAGGGTAACGGCCAAGGTAAAAGTGCTGTCGGCAGTGGTTGCCGGATGGAAGCACCGGGATCCGGCCGTATATTCGTTACACGGTACCCAAAGGGACCCCCGGCTAACCTTTTTAATCGATACAGCGATTAAAGCGGCTACGGCAGCTCATTTCCGAGCCGCGAAATATTTTCGAAACCTTCTTATCGGCTCTCGACGATCGCTGATGGAACCAGCCCCGTGATTCTCGATTTTAGCGACGATTTAGAGCCCGTTCAGACCAGAGTTGTGCAGAATTACAATTGAATTACTCCAGAAATTATAATTACAAAGTAATTGAATTACATTGTAATTTATAATTCGGATCTTCATTCAATTAAATTACAATGTAATATGTAATTGCAATGGAGTACAATTATAAAATACATCGTAATTGAATTACAATGTAATTCGTAATTAAATTACATTAATTACGAATTACGCGAGGTAATTAAATTAAAATCAAAAATTAAAGAATGATAAAGTAATAGGTAAGAACAGGTTGAAAAATTCATGTGTAGGTTTCAAACAGAAGTAATTTATTATTTATAAATTTATAATATCTGAACAGAAATAACTTCTACGTTACATATTTTTTAAATTTCAACCATAAAGCAAACAAGTATATGAAAGAAAAACATAAAAATATATCGTACTTCTTCAAAGTTCTGGGCTATAATTTGGAGAGCTCTATTTTTGTGTGTAACGTCTTACAATTAGTACGAGAGAGTAATGGTATTTTAGAGTTATTTAAATCGAAATATTTGCTGAACTACTAACTTTTCGACATACATAGGTTAGTACTTTTTTTATAACGAATGTCCAGCTGCATCGATTGATGTATTAAAAAATGCCTTATTCCATTTAAAAAAATGAAGGTGACCTTCATATCTCTAAAAAAAATTACATAAAAACAAAAATTTTGTTGGTGTCCTATGAGCCCCATTTTACCATTCAACTTTGTCCTTCAGACATTTGACGTATCTTTGAAAATAACAAAGATATTTGAGGTGGCAACATTAGGTGACCTACCCTGTATAGTAATTGACTTACGACGTAATTGACTTACGTAATTGAATTACAATGTAATTGAATTAGCACAACTCTGGTTCAGACACGGCGGAAACCGCGCGATTTTTGTTTTGAATTGTTGAACCGTGGGGACACGTGTGAACGAATATGAAGGAGCTAATGTAAATAATATCCGCGCTATTTCCACCGTGTCTGAACGAGCTCTAATTCTCGATTTAACACTCGAACTGCCGACCGAAAACAAATTGCCACCTGTTTCGCTAACGTTTCACATCACTAGGCTGCGAATTTTCCGCATTTGTGGTAAATACGAGTGTACGATTTTCTATGGCACTCGTCTTGGTACTGCATTTGAGTACCTAGCTATGATGAATGAAAAATGATTAATGAAAGAAGGAAATTGCCGCTCGAGTGAAGATTTTTATTCCACATAAAGATCCGCAGTCTGCTAACGACTAAACTAGTTATAGGAAAGAAAAGAATGTGTTAATGCCCACCGTTTCGTTCCTTCTGCGTACTGTAAAATCATTAACATATCTCTTTGACCGTATCGCAATTCAGAAAGATACCTTTGATATGTAAAATTACGTATGCAATTGGTTGAGTCGAAGTGTAAAATGAGGATCTCTCACCGCGAAATTATTTTTGAAGAACGTGCGAGGGTTGCTGGAGAATTGGAATAGCAAAAGAACGGTATGAAATATGTGAGGTCCCGACAATTTTTCGGGATTGAAACGGGTACTCGAACGAGATTCTCGAGTGTCGCAGAATGCGAGAACTACGCGGAGCAATTTTTATACTAAATTATTTTCCACAATCGAAGCTGAGAGATACTTAGAGCGATTGAAAAATTTGACCTTGAAAGAGACTATCGTGCAGACATACAGGAGGACGACGAAAGATTTTATCCTGGGACCGTTTCGTAGCCAAAAAACCGATGGTTATGGAACCAATACGAGAATGGAAATGGGAATCGTAACCGAAACAGATGACAGTAGTAAATTTCGGCTCTTCGCAAACAGTTACCCGGAATATGGATTCTTTACAACCGTTTCAAGGACCGAAATCGAAATTATAACAGTTTTGAAGCGATATCGTGTATCCGTTAAACACACAGTGTGTGAAAGAGAGAGAGAGAGAGAGAGAGAGAGAGAGAGAGAGAGAGAGAGAGAGAGAGAGAGAGAGGGAGAAGAGGAATGCAGAGACGAAAATTGGAACGGAATCCCATTCCGATAAATAAGGCTCGTCCTCTCTCGGACGTTCTGCTCGCAACTCTGCGATTTTACGACGGTACTCCGGCCATATTTCCGGTGTATATCGCGCGGAACGCGTTTCGTTTGCTTAGCAAGTTCATCGCGGTCCTGGGGAAACGCGTGTTCCGTGACTGGCCGGGGCTCGCGAAGCCCCAATCGAGTCACGGAACGCTGTTCTAATGAAACTTGTGTACCGTTTCCCGGGTTTCTGCGTCGCCTGTCCTCCTAACTGGAAAAAATAGGCTCTCGAGACGCTGCGCGCGTGCAGCCGGAGAGCGCGTGAGGGTGAGAACCAACTGCAAATAACGACAAGCACACACCGCCCTCTCTCTCTCTCTCTCTCTCTCTCTCTGGTCTATCCTCCCTTACGCTTTCAATTTGTTGCGCACGGAATACCGTCGTTTGTCTCCATTGTCTCCTTCGCCTGATCCTCGATTAAAACTTAACGTTATCGTCCCGAGTGCAGCTACTCATGTCAATTTGAAATCCAATTTTGGACAACACTGCCTACCGGTAGGCTAAATTTCGTACAATGCCACTTTCGACACACTTCGCACCTTTGTTGCCTTCTGCATACCTCGGACTTTGCACAAAAATAATTGCGGCTCGGGTAGGGATGTGCGAGAACCCGAAATATCGAGAATATCTTGAAAATAATTCGTGATGAACAGCATTCTTCGAATGAAAAGAATTTTGTATGATTAACGCTAACCGTACCAAGCACAAGACCGAATTATTTTTTAATTTTTTTCGCAATTTTTGCAACAATGCGTGCTTGAATGAAGAAATGTATGGAATAATTTCTCTAATGTATGGAATCATCCTTGTAACTTCAATAATTATAAAATAAAAATGTGAAATCGGTCATTAGCCCGGTCGTGGTACGGTTAGTGTTAAATAATATTTACAGAGACGAGCAAAAGTGTAAACACACTTCGTTCATTTTACATAAAACATGATAATACAAGCTATTTTCCAATTGAGTGATAAAGATTAGGTAATAATAATTATATTGTGAATGTGATAAACAAAACATAACAGTTTATGTTCGATAATATTAACACAATATATATGTAGAATATTTTACAAAAATAAGGATTTATAGCAATGTTTACAGTTTTGCACTTTAATTGTGCACGTCGAAATAAAGCTTTAAGTTAATATTTTGTCCATTTTCCTTTACTTTTTTGTACTGCCTATAGCCTGCGCGCGCGTGGCATACTATCTATTAAATTTTTAATAATTTCCGGCTCAATATCGTACCATTCCTGTTTTGTTCTTTTCCACAATTCATAAACACCTGAAGGTGGATTGTCATATTTTGCTATAGCCTTCTTTTCACAATTGACCACAAATTTTCGATTGGGTTCATATCCGGACTTTGTGCTGGCCACTTCATCACAGTAAATTTTTGATTTCCTAGTCAGTTTTTCATTATCTTTGCAGTATGTTTAGGATCCCCGTCTTGTTGAAATACTAGGGGAAGTCGGGGTATTGTGAGCCACTTTTTTTTATTGCCAAAAAACTGCTATTAAATTAAGTTTTTCATCAAATTTCAACGCTAAATGTTGTATTTACCTTTCTTTTAAACACAATAGTTTAATCGAATATCTGCAAATTAGATGATTTTAAGACTATTACAAAAAATGCGCATTTTCTTGAATTTGAAAAATCTCGGGGAATCGTGAGCCACTCTTTCAAAATTAAATAAAAATTACAATTTCTGTTATGAAATGTTTATTCGTGTATCTGAATGACAAAATAAGTGTTTAATAATAAGAAAAAAAGTTAAAAATAACCACAATTAATCTGAAATGCAAAGTTCACAAGTCCAATTTCTTGCGGTCATTCCGGCGCATTCCAAGTGGATGGCACGATCGCAGACGTTGCAATCAATCGTGTTTTGGCGGTTCATCTTTTTCGGCATATTTTCCATGCAAATTATGCAGAAATAAAAAAAAAAATATCTATTAGATATTGCCAAAAAATTTATATCGTGCTCGAATATTGCATAAACAATCATTGAGAAACATCAAACACGTGAGGTTAGCTCGTTAAATGTCAAAAATTGAGTGGCTCACAATTCCCCGAGAAAAGTGGCTCATAATTCCCCGAACCCTTCTTTTTACAACTTGTCCACAAACAGATAACACAAACCTAACCTATTTCAAATTTCTTTATTTATTTCAAAAGCTTGAAGTCACAAGAGTATTATAAACACAGTTACCTGCTTAGATCCACAGAAAAATGTAACAATAATAGACCAAACACGCAATGAAAATAATACTTGGAGCGCAGCGAATTTGTATTTGCTAATAGAGCAAAGTAATGATGCGGGTGCGTACTTCAACTGATCGTGGAAATGTTACCTTATTATGAGACAACTCAAAAACAGTTGTTCGCCGCTGTCATTATCCTACCAGGAACACAGAGATGGCGCTGGCTCACGATTCCCCGTGGCTCACAATACCCCGACTTCCACTACTTAATCTTCAGGACATTCAATAGAATCAACAACAGAAGGTAAATTATTTTGCAAAATATTTAAATAATGCTCTTTGCACATGATACCTTCTGTCCGAACTAAAGGACCAACACCCTTATGAGTAGAACAACCCCAACATAGATATAATTGAACCACCACCGAACTTCATAGTTTGTTTTATGCTACTTACTTCGTTACTATTTTCGGATGAAGTCCAGTACCAGGACCTTCCATCAGATTCAAATTTATTAATTTTTGTTTCGTCAGACCATATAACTCTTTTCCAGTCTTCTGCTGTCCACTCTTCCTATGTATGAGCAAATTTTTATCGTGGTTTAATATTTTTGACTGAAAGAGCTGGTTTGCGTTTCTTTTCTTTCGCTTTCAACCCGATTCTCGTTAAGTAACGGCGAATGGTCCATTCACTTGCATTTACTTCAATGTCTTGAGCCGCTATTTTTGGAGTTTTATGACTTTCAGACCGAAGACGATAGGCAATTTCACCTGCAGCTCTGTCAGGAACCAGTCGCGGTCTGCCGTTTCTTCAAGAAGTTGGCGCACTACCATGGCTTTTCTTAATTTTTACAACTATCGTATGACTTACACCACATTTCACTGCAATTTGCGTGAAAAACCTTTTAAAAATTATACTGTTCCTCTTATCTGTACTAACAATAAGTGGTTTCATCTAGCCTCTCGCGAGTCAATAAGTAACTTTCACACTGAAGAATAACTACGTAAACACTAGTCAAAACGTGTCTTGCGACAGTTGACTATCAGTATTTGTTGACAATTTTATTTCCCTAGAATATGTGTATAATCTTATTCGTTTCTGATGATACGTGCAAAACTGTAAACATTGCTACCGATCCTTCTTTTTGTGAAATATTCTATATATTGTTAATATTATCGAACATAAACTGTTATGTTTTGTTTATCACATTCACCATATAATTATTATTGGTAATTATTTACTTTAAGGGCTTCCTCACCGATTTTGATGATCTTCAGATATGTTGTCAAGGTCATTATTCTGAACAACTTTTTCCTATACATGTTACCGCCGCTTGATTTTAGTTTTCGAGATATTTGCAAAAAACTATTGCTAATACTGTATTGAGTTTTGTGCATTCTTGGACGGTCCGTGGCAACGTGTGATATATATATATATATATATATATATATATATAATATAAAATATAGAATAATAATATATAATATATAATATTATAAATAAAAATTTCAACATCTCGAAAAGTGATCGGAGTAGGTCTGGGGTAGATTTGAAATTGAAATCAATAATATTATATAATATATATTTTTTATATATATATATTACATAATATATAATATACAATATACAATATATAATATACAGTATATAATATATAATATATAATGTACAATGTATAATATATGTATAATGTATAATATATGATATATAATATATAATATACAGGGTGTCCCAAAATTCTTTCAACAGTCGGAAATGGAAGGTTCCTGACGTCATTTGAAGCGACATTTTCCTTCGCAAAAATGTTATCCGCGGCTTTGTTTAGGTGTTATTCACGAAAAGCACGGACCAATCAAAGCGAGACCTAGACGCAAGTTGGCACTCCTAGTTGGTCTCAGGAATCTCCCATTTCCGGCTGTTGAAAGAATTTTGGGACACCCTGTATAATGTATAATATATGATATATAATATATAATATATATTATGAGAGTGAGACCCTGTTTTCTCTCATCTCCACAGCGTGTGTAGAAGCAAAATGTAAACAAACGCCGCGCCGGGACAGCCTTACGTTGCCGCAGAGCGTGCAGAAATACGAAAAATTCAATACAGTATTAGCGATAGTTTTTTGCGAATATCTCGAAAACTAAAATCGAGCGGCGGTAACATGTATAGGAAAAAGTTGTTCAGAATGATGACCTTGACAACATATGTGAAGATCATCAAAATCGGTGAGGAAGCACCTAAAGTAAATAATTATCTTATTATTACCTAATCTTTATCATGCAATTGGAAAATAGCTTGTATTATCACATTTTATGTAAAACAAACGAAGTGTCTTTACACTTTTTCTGGTCACTGTATGTTGTATTAAATATATAATATCTTCATAAATATGTAAGGAATAAATTATTTTGTGAATCCCGACCGAAATATTTAATTCACCGTAATAATTACCTCATCGAAGCGAAGGACTAATTTCCGTGTTTGAATGCTTTGTTTCGTAGGCGAAAGATATTTCGAGCGATCAAATTATGTTCGCCCTGTTACACGGTCGGGCATTCCGGTTCTTTGTAACAGTCGTTCGGGGTCGGCCGCTCTCGAGAACTGTTTTAATCAGGAGCTTTACATAACAGTTTGAAACAGTAATTTTCGGAGCCGTTCCAAGCTCGGCGATACACCGTCGACGGCCCGACTGGCCGGGCTTTATTATTTCACCGTTTGCCTTTACGAGACGTAAAAATATATGTGTCGGGCGCAAACGACCGTTGCGAGAGTACACTGGTCGGAATATTAAATTCGACGGAAACGTCGAAATCGCGCCGCGTCGAGCGTGACCAGAAACGTTAACGAGATCTCTCTCGCGGTCGTGAAATATCCTTTTCGCAGCTGCCAGAGTTTCGGCGATTCTTGATTCGAATCGAACCGAACCGAACCGATTCCGAATCGAGATCGAAGTACGATTTTCCATCGAGGAGAGATCCTGTTTGTCCGAGACCGAATCGCGCGACGGGAGAGCATTGTATCGCGTGCACTCGAATTCGTTGGATCGATTCCGCGATAGAAAGAAGACAGAAGTGCTCTCACGATGGGGGAAACTGGAAACGGGAAACGGGAAAACGGGCAGCGAGCTGGATCACCGGAGACGCGGGAGACTTTTCGAAAATCGGCAGAGTTTAATTACGTTCTCGTTAAGCCCCGCCGATCCGATTACAACGGAAGACGGTTTTTCCCTCTCTTGTTCGCTCACCTTTCCCGAAATTCCGTTTCCAGTTTCCAGGTTTCCGGTTAGCGGGCGCGAGCCGCGACCCGTCGCAGATTATTTCCATGGAAATGAGGATCTGCATTGATTTTACGTCGAAACCGTGCACAGATGATAGATTGCCCCGCTATACGACGTCGATCAACTTTTCTTTTTTCGACCCGAAAAGTCTGCTGCGAAATTCTTCTCTTGCCTTTTCGTCTTCTCTCGCTTTCGCGAGTCGTCGCACAGTGATCCCTATCGAGAAATTCAGCCCTTTTGCCTATAATCAACTTTCTCGTAACGATGTCTAATCAATAGACTGCGGATTATATGCATTTATGACAGACATGGGTAAACACAATTTAAAGCAGTGGACTTATTAAAAAGATTTAAAGACATCAGCGTATTGGTTTCAGCTTAATCAGGTAATTAAAAGAAGAAAGAAATCTTTATTTCTCTCCTGTGACTTGCAATCAATGCATTTTTGATTTTGCATAAAGACCCGCAGTCTACTAATCAATGAACATTGGAAATTATGAAATTAGACCTCGGAAATTACGAAATTAGTACAATTTACCACCGATGGTATGTATACGTCAAACTATCCTCTCATATGTATGTACATATACAGGGTATTTCACCTAACTAGACCACCTTGAATATCTTTGTTGTTTTTAAAGATACGTCAAATGTCTGAAGGACAAAGTTCAATGGTAACATGGGGCTCATACGATACTAAAAAAATTTTTGTTTTTATGTAATTTTTTTTAGAGATATGAAGGTCACCTTCATTTTTTTAAATGGAATGAGGTATGTTTTAATACATCAATCGATGCAGCTGGACATTCGTTATAAAAATGTATGTCGAAGAGTTAATAATTCAGGAGATATATCAATTTAAATAACTCTGAAACACCATTGCGGTCGTACTAAGACGTTACAGAAGTAAGTAAATGCTAACGTCTTACATAATATGACTGTAATGGTGTTTTAGAGTTATTTAAATTGAAATATCTCTTAAATTGAAATATTTAAACAATATTGTTTCTAATAAAAAATATTAATGAAAATTAATTTTAAAATATTGTTTAATACTAAACCTACCACTGCCGGTAAAATTACCGGTTTTATATTTTTCATTTCACAATTATTGAAATTGTGAAGTTGTCGCGTAGAAATTGATACGATAAAATTCTATTCCAAGCACATATTGTTGTAATAATTGCAGAAAATCTAAATAAATAGAACCTCGTCATTTTTGCAAACTAAAACATGTTAATCGCTTTTAGTGCTCGGTAGGTTTAGTATTGACAAATGCAAAAAATATTTAGTCACTTATAGTTAAAGATGACTATTTTTTAAATATTTTTAAATCTCTAATGTGGTTCAGAAGTAGAGATACCCATTTCACGTGTACTGAAGTACACGTGTTCACGTGTATCAAAATATACGAATAATGCACATAGAACTGTGAACTTAAATATACGGGTACACGTGTATTATCCGTGTATTTTGATACACGTGTGCCCGTGTATTCAAGTACACGGATACACGGTTAGTACATTGAAATATAGAAGAGTTAACATGAGAGGTTTCGAAAATTCACAAAAACATCATAATTTCTGTTAATATACCTTAATCAACTAACTGCCTATTTTGGTGAAGAAAAACCAAAATGTTTATTCCGGTTTACCGGTTCCTTTTTGCTGTAACAATATTTCCAGCAGACGAGAAGCACCGTTTTTTAGCGATTTCGGATATTCTTGTATACTTGTGTCCTTGCCTTCCACCATTCATATGGATTCAAATCAAACCGTAGTTGTGGCTCAGAGACGTACATTTCAAATTCGGCATCTAAATGATTAACATCACTTATTTCATCGTACAAAAGGGCACTTTTATTTTTTGAGTTTTCTGTCCTCACTTCTCGAACAGGAGAGTCTTCGAGCAAACATTTCACTTTTTCACGAATTACATTTCTAATATTAAAAGTTTCATGTTCAAGATTTTTATACCGTGGATCTAAAAAGGGAGCTATGTATATGGAACAATGAAATAGTATCACCGTCATTTCATTCGAATTTGAAATGTTTTGTAATTTCGGAAATTAATGTTTCCTTTATTGTAGCCAAAATATCATTACCTTCCAAACCTTACCTACCAAAATATCATGAAACTATATATCGACACACGTGTACCCTTGAACTTCAATACACAGATAATACACGTGTATTATCCTTGTAGCTCGATACACGTATACCCATGTATTATCCTTGTAACTCGATACACGTATGCCCATGTATTATCTGTGCATTTCGATACACGTGTACACGTTTACTTCAGTACACGGATTAAAATACCGATATATATTAGTACACGTGAACAGGTGAATACGTGTATCCTCAATACACGTCCAAAACTGTGATCTCTATTCAGAAGCTATAACTAGACTGCAGATCTTTACGCATTTATGAAGAAATTGGTTGGGTGAAATATAAAACAGTAGAAGCTTAAAAAATTCAGGAATATTGTAATATTGCTTTTAACAAAGTCGTTAAGGGATGAAATAAATTTTTATGCTATTCCTGCTTCCCACAATCAATGGAAAACATTTTTGTAACAAAATGTCCCTGAATTTCTCTCGTGGCGCCTTCTCTCGACTGCCTTCTCTCGCGGCACCTTCGTTCTCGATTTCGTCGTCGAAAACGAAATTCCTCGGGAGAACACGTAATTTTCTACGTGTCGAAACGCGTGCCACTCTTTCCGTTTTCCGTTAGCCGCGTGTCTTCCGCATGGGCGCCGACGTTTTGCGTATAAACTGAACAGCTCACATGCTCGGTCCATTGATTCCCCGCTGCTATTACTGTTTATACTACGCTATCAATAGAAGCCCAAACACCGCGTGATATTTCACCAATCTAGCGTAACAATTACGTCGAAGGAACATTAATTTTCAACGCAAAAGCCGCGGTTCTCGTATTAATTAAAAGCGAAATATTTCAGAGGATGTCGCCGATAATACGCATGTATTTTCAGTTTATTAAATAGTCATAGCTAAAATAGAGAAACAAAATTGTTATTCAAAATATTTATCCAGAATTCATATCGGATATCGATTTCCTCATGCATTCGAATCGACTGGCTCGACCAATAATTTTAATCAGCCTTCTAACTATTCGCCGTAATTAACATTTCATTTAAACCTTATTCCGACGGGTAATTGGACTTTTGTAGTATTAATATTCGGCGTGCTCAACGCTGGAGTGCGAAGCAGAATCATCTCTGGATTCTGAATTCAACCATAATCAATTGAAATCTCTTTCTCTTTTATTAGTATCATCCATAGATGTTATAATTTGTCGAAAATGATTTTCTACGCTTTACCTTGGCTTCGAATGCAATAACTAGACTCCGGATATTATGCATTCGATTTGTTTTTTATTAGCAAAATATTGAGTTATATGACTTTATAAAAAATGTTGAAAAAAGCGAAGAAAATGGTAATCCGATGTTACATCCTCTCCTTAAACAGCGCACATCTTTTTCTTTATGAAAAAAAAATACGGAGTAATTTAAAAATTACTAAATAAGTAACAAATAAACATTTTCTACTTTTATTATAAGACAATAAAATTACAAAATTATTACAAAAACTGTATTCATTACGATAATTCTCAGTGGATAGGCATAATTACCACGTTTATATTAACTTGCCGTGTTGTTGTATGGTTCAAATCTTGTAATCGAATTTTAAATCTCTTCCCATAGTCCAATCTTGCTGACATTTTGTCAAATAAAAACGAAAATAGAATAATAATAGAGAAAATAATAGAGAAAATAATTTTTTTTCTTCTGGTTCTCCATAAAATACCGAATCCAGTTAAATGATTAATAATATTTTTCCCCAAAATTTTAAGCAATTAGTTCATAATGTTAGAAAAATTTAATATAAATTTAAATAAAATCATGGCATTAGAGTGTGAGAGAGAGAGAGAAACTGTATATAAAAGCGTGGAGCGCCCACGAAGATTACGTCAATATAGTTTAGCGCTCCACGCTTTTATTTTTATAACCTCTCTCTCCCACTAATGTCATGATTTTATTGAAATATATATGAAATTTTTCTATCTATTTCGCGACACTAATTTTATAACAGAAGAAATTTTGAACTAATTGCTTAAAATTTTGGGGAAAAATATTACTAATCATTTAACTGGATTCAGTATTTTATGGAGAACCATGAAAAAAATTATTTTCTCCTTTGTTACGTATGCAGACGCTACCGTTGGTGACTCTTGACTCTTCGGGAGATATGTGTCAAAACAGAGGGCCTATTGAAGAACAAAGGGCTTACTCAAAATCGATCATCAAGCGATGCAGCGAGTTATATAATTTCTGAGAATTCAATTCTAATCGGAAGTAGCACGTGGCCCCCTCCATCGCTTAGGTCCGATTTTGGGTTACTATATAAGGGCATGGATCCTTGCTATTAGTTGGGTTGATTCAAGTGAACACGCGCGGTACGTATCGTTCCACGACGAAAGTCATTTCGAGCAAGATCGGGTGTTAAAGTCCTTGCCGAGCACTCTGTAGTAGATCGCCCCCGCATTTCTCGGTGCGTTAACACTGAGAGCGTTAGTCCGCGAAACCGCGACACATTTACACTATCAATTGTATCTCCCAATTATAATCAAGAATACATTATTTGTATTAATCCATTCAGAGTTAATTTCCATTAGTCATACTCCTTTTCGATTTCGCAGTCGCTAGTATCCTACGACGATACACCTTCGCCGCTCAAGATGTATGGTATCTATCCAATTAATAAGTTACGAGACCGCGGAACCGCGACTCTATTCCCTATAAGTGGCGACCCGGTGGTGAAATAGACATCGGCTAGTCCACTCCTTTGTTCACACGAGGCGACCCGGTGGTGAAATAGACAACATCGGCTGGTCCTCGTGTACCCTTCCTACCTTGACTCAAAATCTCGAAATCCAAACTACCCTCGGTTCCCGCATCGCTACCTGAACCTCGGCTCGTAACACCTTTTTAGTGCATTTTAATATAAGCGTGTGGTTTTTAAAAAGTTTTTTTATCTATTTTATTTCTCTTTCTTCAATGAATTTATTTCTTTATGATTCAGCACTTGTAATTAGACTACGGATCTTTACGGAAAATAAAAATGTTTTTCATTGATTGCGGGAAGCAGGAATAGCATAAAGATTGATTTCATCCCTTAACGACTTGATTACATTAAAAGCAACATTACAATATTCTTAAATCTTTCAAAACTTTGACTGTTTTATATTTCACTCAAACAATATCTTCTTAAATACATAAGAATCCGCAGTCTAGTTATAATAAAACGTCACCAAATGTCTCGATCCAGCTCACTGTGTGACGTCTCCCTAAAAAAATGTAACACACTTTCGCGCAACGCTATCGACACTTAATTTCAGTCCGCTAGACTGTTGAAATATCATACCGTGCGTCGCGTCGGCGAGAGGTTCTCCAGCTCGTGAATTCAACTTGGCTCCTCGGTTCCGCGATAAAAGAGAGCGCGATAAAAGTTCCGCAGCCCCGTTGCGCCAGCGATATCATCGTTTGGAAAATAAGAATGCCTCGGTGCTCGGAGAAACAAGAAATCTGTATACACCCGTTGTTCCCCGGCGGAGAGTAAACTACGAGAACCGACCGAAAGTTTCTCGATAAATCGTTCCAGGGAAGAATCGGCCATGGACAGCTGGTTTCCTAGGGTGAAAAGGGGTATAATAAATATTGATACTCCGCGGGCAGGGGATCGATCGATCGGAAATCGGTTTGAAGGGAAGAACGACGCCGTGGGACTTCGTTGGAACGAATCTATTGACACGATGCGGCAAACGGTAATGGACAAGGAGCCGGCTTATATCTCTTCCGTCGAGTACAATTCTTTTTCTCGTGAATTTGTCGAAAGTTATCGTGAAGACGAGTGCTGCGGATTCGTCGGTGAGAACCGAGATTCGTTGAGAACATCGCGAGAGTCGAGTCGAGTTCAGGCATCCTCAGAAAATAGTGAATACGGTGCCACACAGCTCGTTGCAACAGCTTTCACTCGAAGTACAGGGCGAACACACAGCACCAGGCATATATGTGATTGTTCTCGAAAACGTAGTAGCAGTAGTTGTCGCGTTCCACGTCCCAGAGGCACTGGAAACTCGCGTGAATGCTCTGATCGAGACGCTGAACGATGCCCACCTGCGCCACTATTTTGTATCTTGCAACGAGAAACCACAGCATTATTATGCGACCATTCGAATAAGCGAGACCCGCAACGCGGATTTCAACGAGCCAAGTGCAGTAGGTCACGCGTGCAGAGTGCATTGCGAAAAGTCTCTCCATAACTTTCTCCAGACCCATGATCTTCGATCTAGCAATTGGAACGGTTAGCGTGGACCTTTAACCGCATCCTGTATCATTTCTATAGATTTCCATCAAGTAGTTTGTTTATGGTATGTTTTTTTTATAAACCCAGCACATTCTTTATGATCGCCAGAAGTTTTTCAACGAATCTATGCAGTTATTCGCGTCCATGCTGCACCAGGGTGGCTCTCATTCACGCTCGTTAAAAATTCTTGTCAAAATTTCTTTTACGTCACCCCTCAGAGTTGTTTCGAGTAATTAAAAAAAATCTGTGTCCCAAATGGATTAAAAATTAAAATAATTACTTTAATGCTCGAAAAATACATCGGGCAAAACCTGTAGATCTGGATAGGCTGCGTCTTTATGTACTATCACCTCTTTCCGTAAAATAGTTTTCAAAAAAAATTGAGAAAAACGTCGGACCAGAATCCAAACATTTTTGGACAGATTTGCACAGATTCCTTTGAATTATTTGGAAAAACTCCGGGGAGTGCCGTAAAAGAAAATCAAAAGTCGAAAGTAAGAGCCACCCTAATACCACCCACGTTTTAATTCCGACAAACAATTCCTGGCTGTCGCGTTTCGCATAAAACAGAGAACCACGACTGATTTCAAATGTAATGAAACTGCCGCAGGAACGTTCCGAACAACTTGCCAACCAGACCAAAACATTCATTCTCGTTTTTCCCCATCGTTCTAGTAAAAACCCGATCTCGAACCGATTCGGAGCAACTGCGAAAAAAGCGTCGAACAATTCTGAACAAAATTACGAACGGGTACGGGTCTCGGTTTTATTTCCCTTTCGTCCAGGAACTTTCCGAATGCACTATGCATGTGTGCACTTGTTCGTCGTGCAGTAGGACTTAAATCTCTGTGTACCTGTCGTAATCCTTTTTGCTGATCGCCTTTTGCAAGTCGGAGCCAATCTCCTGGCATAGTTTCCCAGCCTGATTCGGATTATAGGCCGTCACCTTTGACAATTTATTCTCCATCGTCTCCATGACCAATCCGTCGACCACCTCGACGTTGAAGTTACGGAACGATTCGAGACGGTAGGTGTTTTGGTACTTGGGGATCTATGCGTGCACGTTCGAAAGGACGTTTCGATTAATCGTCTCTCGACGATCGTGTTCGCCAACGTTTTTCAACGCTCCGCACTCAACGCGAGACGTTTAACGTACTTTCAATCGATCCCCGCGCTTGTGGAAGAACATACGGCTCGCAACAGAGCCGATCATCGACATCCTCGACAGCAATCGCTTTTTAGCCTGAAACATCGACGATTTTCAAAGCTCCGACCACATTTTACCGAACGGTCTTTATATTACACTGCGAATTTTATGCGTTCGCGACTAAAACGATTAGGTGTAGAAGACGGTAAAGACATAATAATTATTTTGTACAAAGATCCGCTGTCTATTCAGTAGACTGCGGATTTTATGAATTCTGAGTTTCATCAAAATCCATGATGTGTACCCTTTTTCTGTATAATTACTGAACAGCGGATTTTATGCACGTATGACAAAAATGAATACGTGTAATTTAAACTAGTAAAAATAACAAGTAAAGAATTTAATAATACTGTTATATTATTATCAAACTTCTCTCTTATCAAACATATTAATAAAGAAAATAAATTTCCATTATACTCCAGATTGTCTCAATTCCGCTAGAAAATTTTTATTTTGTACAAAGATCAGCCGTCTATTCCGTAGACTGTGGGTTTTATGAATTCTGAGTTTCATCAAAATCCGGGATGTATACCCTTTGCTGTATAATTACTAGATAGCGGATTTTATGCATGTATGACAAAAATGAGTACGTGTAATTTAAACTAGTAAAAATAACTAGTAAAGAATTTAATGTTCAACCTATTAAACATATTAATAAAGAAGATAAATTTCCATTTTTCTCAAGATTATTGCAATTCAGCTACAAAGTTTTTCATATATATTTGTGAAAAAATATTGTTGTATCGTTTTCAACTCTGCGATGTCATTTGGCGCAGTCTTCGTCAACGTTCCGAATAATTACCACCGATCGGTCCACCGACGAGGATCTAGTAATGCTTCTGTCCATATATGACGGATTTCTTCTCGATCTCTAGCCAATTTAAGAGTTTCCAGACTACTGAATGCACAACATCCGTTCACTATTCGATCCAATTAGTGTATCGCGAATATTCATCGACGACCATTCCGAAAAAATTCAATGCGTGTCTGTCTCCGATTTCGACTGTTCGATAACTCGTATATCGTATGTACAATGTACAATGCCTGTGTATAATACAATATACATACATATATGCCGTGCCTTTTGTTTCGAATATGACGACTCGTTCTCAGCTGACTTCGCTTTCGCAGCACGGTACAGTGTAGTATGAAAGAGTTTCGCTCTAGCGTGGTTTCGATAGATTTTCCTGCGGACCATTATCTTTTCAAGTTGATCGAAAAATATCCGAGAAAATGAAGCGGGAACAAGCCTCCGATTTTTCACGCGTTATTTAAACACAGTTAAAAGTCTACAATTCTATTAAAACATTATATCGTTGTATTCGAGAGAGTTCATAGAAGCGTTTTATGCAAGAAGTCTTCGTTGTCAGTTATTCTTTAAACTAATAAGAAATTATGTAGTTCTATTTGGGAGAGTTCGTAAAATTATTTCGTGCAAAAAATGTCTGCAAAAGTTTTCCGTATACAGCAGGAAAAATGTTTAACACAGCCATGTCGAATAATACGCACCTTCTTTGTTAACAGTTCCACGCTCAAACCCTGTTCAAACAAGTTCAAACGTTCTTAATGTAATAAACAATTATGTAGTTCTATTTGGGAGAATCCGTAAAATTATTTCGTGTAAAAACTGTGCGCCTAATGTTTCCGTATCAAGCAGGAAAAATGTTTAACACAGCCATGTCGAATAATACGCACCTTCTTTGTTAACAGTTCCACGCTCAAACCCTGTTCAAACAAGTTCAAACGTTCTTAATATAATAAAAAATTATGTAGTTCTATTGGGAGAGTCTGTAGAATTATTTCGTGCAAAAAATGTCTGCATAATTTTTCCGTATAAAGCCGGAAAAATGTTTAACGCTGCCATGTCGAATAATACGCACCTTCTTTGTTAACAGTGCCACGCTCAAACCTTGTTCAGACACGTTCAAACGTTCTTAATGTAATAAAAAATTATGTAGTTCTATTGGGAGAGTCTGTAGAATTATTTCGTGCAAAAAATGTCTGCATAATTTTTCCGTATAAAGCCGGAAAAATGTTTAACGCAGCCATGTCGAATAATACGCACCTTCTTTGTTAACAGTTCCACGCTCAAACCCTGTTCAAACACGTTCAGACGTACATAATGTCATGAAAAAATATACCATCCTATTCAGTACAGTCTGTAGACACCGTACAGCAAATATTTAAATGTACAATCGCATCACGAAAACTCCTCGCAGTTGAAACGAATGCAACTTCCCCTTGAAAGTTGAAATGTCTTGAATACCGAGTATAATGGAGAGAAAATAAGTGTCGAACGACGTGACCATTGACAAACCGGGAGCTCTGCCAGTTCTTATCGGATCGGAGAGCGTATAAAATGAGAATCGTGTCTTCGTAAAAAGTTCGATTCGAACTCACGATAAATCCCGATGGGTCAAAGTTTCGAAGAAGTCGAAAAGAAAAGAGAATGAATAGGGACGCGGCGGGGTTGGTAATTCTGAATGGCGATAGTAAAGCCGTTCGAGCTCGTTAATGTCAGCCGGGACAAACTTACCTATTGAATTCGGTTGCGTAACAATACTAACAATTCCGGCCGGACTTCTGTTGTCCTCTTATGACCAGGGTTCTCGCGTTAATTCCGGCACGGTAAACTCGATCGTTTCGAGTAACGGACGCCGCCGGACACTTCTTCACCCTTGCGTAGGGTTTCCAACAACTTGTTAATGCTCCTCTAAACGTATTATAAATAGTTTATGGCTTATGACAATGTCCAAAAAAGGCCAGAATATAACATTTTCAAATCAACAATTTGTTAATCCTCTTCTACAAATATTATCAACAGACTGCGGATCTTTTTGCGTTTATGGCTTATTTATGGAATTCTGTACAATTTTCATTTGTTTTGAATCCGCGAATGCTGTGTTTCCATTAAAAATATGATTTTAATTCATTGCACTTTCTTAAAAGTTGTCGACAAAAATTGCAAAATGCATAAACATCCGCAGTCTAATTATAAAATTTCCTCTGAACGTCCATTCTTTGCTCGTTAATGTATTCATTTATAGTCTTAACATGGGAATTTCGGGTTACCATGGGTTCGTCGACAACTCATTTCACCGAAACTGTTTTCATAGACACAGTCAAATCGTCGACGTATGCTTTCATTGACAGTCCGTGTTTGGCGACAGGTTTGATTCGTATTTATTTCGAATAATCATTATTATTCAAAGAAGTACAAAGCACTTCTTCAAATAAACAAACTTTATTAATAGGGGGTACACACGAATGAACAAAAATGTGACAAATGATATAGTTTCTTATAGTAAGTACCATTTCTTCTTGAAATTATTGCTAAAATAAGAAATATTAAATAAGTAATGCGATTTTTCTGAAAGTATTAGGTAAAACGTCGCAAAAAATAAAATATTATATTTTGTGTTTCAGATTATTAAAATAGAAATATTTTATTTTGAGGTTCAGATTGTTCAAATAAATGGAAGTATTTTATTTCGAGGTTCAGTTGTTCAAATAGAAATATTTTATATATATATTTCGAGGTTCAGATTGTTCAAATAGAATACTATTTCCTTTAAGCAAAATAAAATCTAAAATATTAAATAGTATTTTAAATATTTTTTTCGCCAAATAATGTCCACCTCTGGTAACCCGAGAATTTGTGTAAATATGTGGAATACAAAAGGTTTTAAATAATCCATACATATAGCACAGACACACACGTACCGGCATCGGTCGGACTCACAGTGTGACGAATGGCCTTTTTAGCTGGACAAAAGTAACTTTCAAATAAACAAAAACTAACTGTGCCAATATAATCTAAAATAACCATGTATTCAAACCCTTGAATATTAAAACTTAAAATTCTATTGTTGTATGTTTACAGAGTGTGTAAACTTCACCTAAAAGACTTCGCCTAACCTATAAATGAATGGGCACATTTCCATACGCGCTAGAAATATGTTAAAATGTACTAAGAAGTATTTAAATTTCCTATATATGATGGATATAACATCTCAAAACATGTATTTTCACTTTAGTAATTCCAAATTATCGATAACTTTTCTCTATTCTGATAAATTAAAGATGTTACTTATTTCTCCACAGAAACGTCGATGTTACTCCTCTTCATTAATGAATTAGTATATGCCCCACGTCGCCCCACGCGATGATTTTTACATATAAATAAACTAGAGAATCTCTACATTATTTTAATACCAAAAGTGGCTTGCAAAACATTGCAAAACTATACTAATTTTTACAATGAAGTTACGTCGTTTTACGTTCACGCGTTCCGAACGCAACCGATGCCTTCGTCATTTAGCGGTTTGCTTAGTCTACTCGTTGAAACGGATTGATCTTGTTCATTGTATATTGAAGGTATAAACAATAATAATATCCTCAAATTTTCCTCTGAACTTTCTCCCTATGAAAATTCGTTTCTTCAGTCTCAGAGCGATCAGAGTACAATGTACATCTCCCTTGCGTTTTTTCGTGTATCTTTCGGTTTCGTTATTTTTGTTGTTATTGTTATTATTACTGTGATTGTTGTTAGTGTTTTATTTGTTACGTTATCACTTTATACATGAAAAGGTTATAACAAAATATTACAATATTTACTGCCTGTTATTTATTTTGTTTTTTATTTTTATTTTGCTGTAAACCCAAAGTAAAATATTAGGTCGTAACACAAATACGTTTAGATATATTCTATTTACATTTTTTACAAGTTATTAGTTTTATAAAACAGTGAGATCATAGTGTTGCATTTAAATTCACCAGAAGTGAATAAACAAATTCTTATAATTGGAAAATGTTCATACATGCAACCGAATGATCCTATTTAATACTTTGATTTTGATCTCTGTTATTTCTTTTGTTTCATTTATATTTTTATGTTATTATATTTTTATTAAAATAATAAACAATAATATGAAGCAGAGTTGTTATTTATAAATTGAAACCTTATACTAAACCAAAGAATAATTCTTTCTCGTTCTCTTTGTCCCCATAATTAAAAATGACGTCTTTTTTGATAATATCTACTCTACTTGTTTAATCATTCTGTGTTACATAGATCCATTACTAAGCTTGTTGTATTTTACATTTAATTATAAATCACTTAAAATATATTGTTTAATTAGCAAAAACCAACTAAATGTTGTAAAAAGTTAATAATCATTCATATTTTATACAACTGTAAACATATTAATTGATAAATATAGACAAATGGGCGATTTAAACTTTTGTCCAGCTAGAAAGACCATTCGTCACACTGTGCGACTGTCCGACATTCTCGCGAAGAATTCTCGCGGAGCATGCTGCTAGTTTTTCTTTTGAACTAATTGCTTAAAGTACGTGTTCTTCTTCGTTAAAGTATTTTCGCCTTTTCCAAAAGAATATCGAAGCTATATTGTGAGATTCTAAAATATTGAAGAAATTTTTCTTCGTCGTCTGTTAGTCTTTTGTAGAGCGTCCAATATTCTCCTTGAATTTTTCTTTTTCTACATTGGTGCACACCAAAACAGCGACACCTTTCTCTTCTCAGCTTCGTCTACATCTAACAACGTAGATATTACTGCCAAATCTTTTACAGTTAAACGAGAAAACACGTTTGACTTCCATTCCGAGAGAGGAAAAGAAAGAGAGGGCGATCCACTCAACGGAAGAGGATTTCTTCTGGGCAAACATCAAACTAGAAGGAACGCACAATATTCATTTGCGGGAGCTGCGCAGGAACAAAATGGTGCGAGGGCCAGGTATTCAAACACCGAGTTGCGATTCGCAGTTTAATAAAACACGCTGTTATATTTCATGATTCTTTTGCGCTCGTTTCTCTTTACAGGAAATGAACAAACTTGCAGATTCCGCCGGCGATTCGGGTGCTGAATCAAGAATTGCGAGGGTCTACGGGAAAAAGGGAGAATGTCAATTTTCGCGTAGTTAAATTTCATTGAAATTAATTTTTCCGGCTGTGCAGCAGCGAGTGAAAAGTTTCCACGGGTGTGCACACCTAGCAGTGCTGGAAATTCTGGTGAATAGCGAAATTGTAGATTTTTCTTTCTTCGGATCGTTCCCTTTTTCTCGTGGGCTCTTTGGTTCGTTTCCTTGTCCGATCTCCTCGCGGGAGAACGACTTCCGGAATCGGTAAAACAGTTCCAGAAAGCTGGTCGGCTAGGCGAGTAGGCCGATCGATCTTTAGGAAACGATGCACAGGATAGAACGCCTCGGAGGAAGTCGATCGGAGGCGGAAGCGTTACTTCACCGTAATGTTCTGTCCACCAGCAGAAGCAGACTGAAGAAAATCGCTCTCCTATTCGCGTTACCAGTGCCACCGTGCTGCATCGCCGCAGGATGTTCCCCTGGAAAAACACACGTTCACGGTGTTCCATTCGTTCACAGCTTCGACGGTGCTTTTCCCCTCAACAATTGTAAAAAGAGTGGTCTCAACGATTTATCGTTGTTGGACGACCCGTTGCAACCTTTCTACGCTCCCTTGTGAATATAAACGATCTTATAGTTGCTACTACGATTTTTAAAGGCGAGGAAAAAGAACGCCCGAAGGCGTCTTCCTCTAGAAATGGTTCATAAAAGGGAACTGTAAAAGGAACGTAGTCTTCTCAGAATTTTTAAAGAAGGAAACTTTGTAAACCGGAAAATTGAAATCTCTTGTTGCTGAGAAGGGCTGCCTGTATTTAACATCGGGAAAGTTCTTGGACTCTTCGAAGATGAAATTTATAAAATAAAACGTTGTTTGTAATTGTAAATGTTAAGAGAATATTATGCTGACACGAAATAACATTTTCCAGATAGCACAAAGACTTTTGAAATAAGATTTAAGATGTCTCTTTAGGACGTGAAACTTCCAGATCTAAAATGAACGTCTCGTGATATCTGGGCTAGTTGAATCGAGCAACTAGTGTCGGAGATAAAAATTCACAGTGTAGAAAAACTAAAGCTTGATAACGATCTATTGAAAGTTCCATCCGAGCTTAGACGAAATAGAGAAACGCGCGAGGGAAGGTGATAAATTAGAACGGTGGACGAACGGACCGAAAGCGCTCCCATAAAATCGTTCAACGAGACGAGCATTCCTCTACGGTCGTTATGGGTTCGAGGCTAAACCACGAATTTATATGCTCACCGTTTAACACGTGGATCATGACGCTGGCTGGGGCCACCTTGTTCGAAGCACAGGTGTAATTCCCACTGTCGTTGAGCAGAGCACGGGTTATCAAAAGCTTGCTGGTGGTGCCGTTCTTGCCCTTCTCCGTTTCCAGAGAAACGCCACCCCTTTCGAACGTAAAAATTAGAGATCACATGTATTCCTCATACATTTAAACACACGTGTATTAACTAGAGATCACAGTTTTGGACGTGTATTGAGGATACACGTATTCACGTGTTCACGTGTACTAATATATCTATATACGTATTTTAATCCGTGTACTTCTTTATACACGGATACACGGGTACTGAAGTAAACGTGTACACGTGTATCGAAATGCACAGATAATGGACGGGTACACGTGTATCGAGCTACACGGATAATACACGGGTATCCGTTATTTTCGATACACGTGTATTATCTGTGTATTGAAGTTCAAGGGTACACGTGTGTCAATATAAGGTTTGATGATATTTTGGTAGGTAAGGTTTGGAAGGTAATAATATTTTGGCTACAATAAAGGAAACATTAATTTCCGAAATTACAAAACATTTCAAATTCGAATGGAATGACGGTGATACTATTTCATTGTTCCATATACATAGCTCCCTTTTTAGATCCACGGTATAAAAATCTTGAACATGAAACTTTTAATATTAGAAATGTAATTCGTGAAAAAGTGAAATGTTTGCTCGAAGACTCTCCTGTTCGAGAAATGAGGATAGAAAACTCAAAAAATAAAAGTGCCCTTCTTTACGATGAGAATTTGAAATGTACGTCTCTGAGCCACAACTACGGTTTGATTTGAATCCATATGAATGGTGGAAGGCAAGGACACAAGTATACAAGAATATCCGAAATCGCTAAAAAATATTTAGCTATACCAGCAACGCGCGTCAGCCATGTCTGAACGGTGCTTCTCGTCTGCTGGAAATATTGTTACAGCAAAAAGGAACCGTCTTTTGCCGGAAAATGAAAACATTTTGGTTTTTCTTCATCAAAATAGACAGTTAGTTGATTAAGGTATATATATTAACAGAAATTATGATGTTTGTTAATTTTCGAAACCTCTCATGTTAACTCTTGTATATTTCAATGTACTATCCCTGTATCTGTGTACTTGAATACACGCGCACACGTGTATCCGTGTATTAAATAGTATCCGGACTTCTGCACGGATATGTTAATTACACGTGAAATGGGTATCTCTAGTATTAACGTATCTTCACTTTAATTCGCATCAACTTTTAGGATACAATTACTAATTTTCAAAAGCGAAATATGGTTAAGGTGGAGTGGGGTAAGTGCGTAAACGGGGCAAGTGCATTAACTGGTTATTTTTATTATAAGTTAGTATGAACTATTCCACATAGATGTCGCCCAAGAATAAAGGCTTAAAGTTTCAAGTCTCTAGCTCATCGGGAAGTGGTTTAAAATTCGTTTACAAGATTTGACGCATACAACGACAACGACAACGACAACTCGGCAAGCTAATATAAGGGTGGTAAAAAAAAGGCACATGCAAATCGAATTGTGTAACCTCCTCCTTTTTCGAAGTCGGTTAAAACTGAGGATGCATTAATGCACGTATACTTAAAATGACTCGCACTAAAATACGTATATGTAAATGCACGTGTAAGTACACATGTAATACGAGAATGGGACACGTGAAACTCGAATATACGCGTGACACTTCTCCTCGAGTACTTTCTTCAGAGTACACAGAATCGGCTGAGCGAAAGAAGAGCAAAGAGAATGAATGAAAGGAGAGTAAAGTTACACGAGAGATGAACGCACCTTGGACCATCGAAATCGATCGCTGTGCCAGCATGATACCACGTCACATTGCTCGGAGGAATGTCCTGTGTGTCCACGATGCAAGTTAAACCGATCGTGCTACCCTTCTTCACGTACACTTCTTCAGGCCCGGTGATCTTGGCTTGAACGTCTTCGTTGATGCAAAAAAACGTGGTAAAATAGATAATGAACTGATGTCTGTGAATCCAGAACCGGCGGAAACTCACCTAAAACTTTCAGTACAATCGCCCTGTGGATCTTGGGCTCCGTATTCACTTGGCACTCGTAGATCCCGGTGTCCCGAGGTTGCACGTAATCTATTTGCAAGTTCCACTCGTCGATGTCTTGATCGCCGACTATCGTGAACCTTGCGTCGCTTGTGTAGGTTGCCGACATTGATGTCAGGATGTGCAGGTCCCTCTTGCGAATCCAGGACACCTGTCGTGCAACGTGTTCTCGGTGGTTGCAGTTCGTTAATGTTCATTCCAATTCTACAGGTATCAATTCGATCAATAGACCGCAGATTTTATGCTAAGGATTATTTAAGGACATCAGCGTACAGGTTTTGCAAATTGATTTCACCCTTTCGCAAATCAATCTCAACCTTTTGCGAATAAAGTACTTTCAAGTAAGTTTTTGTAAAAAAAAATTAATTCTTAAGGAATTCAAAATTTTATTTATTGTGAAGAAGCATAACTTTGTAATGTACGAAAACTGTGTGTAGATATGCTCGTTACTGTAAACATAATCTGTGTTTACAATATATGTATATTCTCCAAAACAATGGACAAAATTTCAGAGACCAAATGTACCAATTAATGGAACAATCTAAAATTACATGAATTCTTAATTGAATAGTTTATAAGATCGTATGAACATACTCTATTGTAGAGTGTGTCTAAATAAATATATAATTTAATCTAAATAAATAAATAATGAATTTTAGATATTTTATATAATGAGTGAAATTGATTTTCATAATTATTATTACTATATTAGTTTCAGGTTGAAAGAAACAATTAAAAGAAGATTGGTAATTTTCATTGCGCTACTATGCCTTGCGATCAATGCAATGCATCTATTTTGCATAAAGCAGTCTAGTGATCAAATAGGTGTCCTTTAACACTTTGAGTGCCCAACCGGCAGCCTAAACAATTGCGTGAGATCAAAGTAATCTATTTAGCGAAATAAAAATTGTAAAGTTGATTTTGCATTAATGCAAAAATTGACAACTTCGACGCCCATTTCTGGGAGACGCGGCACTCAAAGTGTTAAAACAGAACACGAGTTGACAGATTCTGCGAAGCTAGAACTACCAGTCTAGTGTCACGTCCAGTGGTTTAGCCGATAATAATAATTGATAAAATCAAGCATGACATACATTTTCTGAATTTCTTTTCATACTTGTTCCAATAATGTTATACGAGAAATAAAATATCAAATATTATAATTAATGTCAAACTGTCGTATATTATACCACACTGCGTGCGATAGAATTAAGAAAACTCATTTTTAATTTAATTCTTCATTGAACAAATTAAGAATATAGCGAGATTTATTTCATTAAATGATTGTATCAGTTTTAAATATAAATCGTGAGCGAATATTCGCTAAAGCCTGTTCATCACTGAAGAGTGTGAGGATTTTCGGAAAAGTTGATGAGCAATGGATTGTTCTCCGATCGATGCAATGTGCACGATTTAGAAGAAAGTGACTCAGAAGAAACCAATTAAGAAGAAAACGATTAAAAGGAATTGGTGATGATATAGCCACCTTGTGACGAATAAGTCTAAGAAAATTATGCGTTCCCTTGATTTAGGAGAATGCGCAAAGTAATATGATCCAGCCAAGAGGAAGATGAAAGATGCAATGTATACGATTAAGAAGGAAGAGACTAAGAAGAAAACGGTTAAACGGAATTGGTGAAGACGCACTCACCTATGAGAACAATGCATTGATCAATCTATAAAAGGGATGGCTCCTCATCAGGCGCTCAGTTAACAGTCAAGATTTTCATGAAATACGTTCGGTTAGTCAGTCACCATAAGGAATCAGTTAACAATACACAGTTCAGTCTATATCAAATACATTAAATACGTTCAGTGCACAGTCAACGGTTAACAGTTCAGTCAATCGTCATTATACAGTGCAAATCAGTTCAAAATCAAGAAAGCGAGTTAACCCGCAGGAACAATATTGTGTATGTTCAATAAAATGAAGAAACGTGTACACCTGCTGGAGAACCACCATCTCCAACAACTCCAAAAGAATAACCACATTTTCTACATCATTCTAAAGCGTGCTGAAGCGACAGCATTGAGGCTTCAAAAGCGGAAACTGCGTATCGGTAATTACTAACAAAATAATAAGATTTCGAAAACATTATGTAACTTAAATTTGTTCAATGGAATATATTCTTGTTAATTTTTATACAAAATCAAGATTTCAAATCATTTTTAAAAGAGTTTACCCAACTTCGATTTCTTCGTTCCAATTCCACAATCAAAGTCACTTAGAATTTAACAAATCCTCAATTACCCAAAAACCGAAGCCGGTGAATGCAGGTAGGTTCAAAACTGCGTTTTATCTTCAATTAAAATCTATCAATTTAATTTTACAATCTATAATACGTCCACCTTAGGACGTAACACTAGAAAGAAACAAAATTTCGAAGCAATTGCACTAGATTGGAATTCCAAGGAACATAATACCTCGCTGTTCCGAACTTTCGAAAGATGATATAAGCATAGTTTCGCGTTCACGGTAGTAAAATGGATCCCGGCCGCTCGATAAAAGCGACTAATTGCAACTGCTGGATTTACATCTGATTGAAATTGTTTCGAAACTCGAAGCAGCGGAAACTAACGAGTTTCACTGCAGAAACACGAGACTCACGGTTCTGTTCCCCAAATTCTTGACGCGACACAACAGCACAACAGTTTGCCCGCCGACGGCGGTCACTTTTTCAGTTGGATCTTTGTAAAAAATGGTCCTTCTCGATCCTCGATGTGTTCGCCGTTCGGTCCTGCCGATCTCATCTTCGAATCGTTGCGCCGCTGAAATTGAAGCGCCGCGCCGGTTAACACAGTTTTTCATTCCCACCGTTCAATTCTCAAACATTTGCATCGATCAAACCGGAAGGTGCTGTTCCTTAATTATTAGTATTCTGGAATTATTTCTCTCTGTCCACTTCGCGTGGAAAAACGAAAGACCATGTTTTGAAAGTTGCGCAATTTCGAAGATTCTTTTCGCGATTCTACCTTGGTTCCGGTGATCGGAGGCCGGTTCGGCGCGTAACAGGTGACATCCGATTCCAAGCAGTATAAGAGCCATGCCGTGGAACGGTGCCATTTTTTACCTAGGAAATACTTTCATGTTTCTACTCCTCGATAACTGTTCTCTGCGAGTTTATCGGCGATTCCAGTGGCGTTCCTCGAAGGATACACTCCGTTCTTTGTTCTCCATCATCCCGTGGGATTCGCGGATTATATGTTCTCCGGAATTAATCCGTTTCCCAAGAGAAACGGCAAACAAATAGAGATCCCGACGACACGGTTGACATCGCGGGAAAACGCGCCGTTAGGTTCCGAACTGCGTTGAACGACATTTTTTTCAAGAAAAGAAAGAAAAGAGATAGTTTCGGCGGGAAGTTAAGAATGCGACGATCCGCGGATAATACTTGAGAACGACGCGCGCCGGGAGCGTCCGAAACACTGAGAGCTCTTCCTGTTCTGTAGAAGATGGTAATGCGGAAACGTGAACGCGCTGGCGCCTCGCGATCGCTATGCGATTGCGCGATTCTACGGAAAATGGCAAAGTACGCACAGGGTGTACGATTTTCATCTGCGTATGAATTATTGATAAAGTTCCTCGACTCCTTTTTTCGTGTGTTGAAAATGCGGAGAAGAGTTGCAAGAATTATTTGGGACATATCTGCTTGCGTAGCTTGAGTGATTTTTGAACGAGAAAAATAATTATTTAAATAAAAATAAATTTTTAAAAAATACCACGTTTTTAAAACCGCGACTAAAAAGTATAAAATAATTTAAATAAAAATAAATTTTTAAAAACGGACTAGAAAGTATAAAATATATAATTTTTCCTAGCCCCATCCAGGTTCCTAGCTATGAAAATACTTGTAAGATTTAAAACGAAAAACGTGGGGCGCAAGATAATAGTAAGGAGTATAGAAAGTAGCTGCCGTTGAGAAAATTCATACAACAGTTCATATCATTTGCAGTGCAATAAAATTGTTACTGACTTAGGTGAACTATTCATGCATCAAATATCAATTAAGGCAAGCGCCCCACGTTTTTCGTTTTAAATATTACAAGTATTTTCATAGCTATTAAAAATTCACAATCTCTGTATAGGGTTAGGAACCAGTATGGGGCTAGGAAAAATTATATATATTTTATACCTTTTAGTCCGTTTTTAAAAATTTATTTTTATTTAAATTATATATTTTATACTTTTTAGTCCGTTTTAAAAACGTGGTATTTTTTAAAAATGTATTTTTATTTAGGTAATTCAATTTTTGTAGATACATTTTAAGAAAGTAGAATTAAATAAAATGTTATAATCAGTGGTAGTGTGGCCTTTATCCATCTGAAACAAATTAAAATCGCACTAAATTCTTTATGTTTAAGTTTACGAGCAAAATGCAAGCAGCAATCTTAGTGACAAAATGTTTCAGCAAAGTGTTCATTAAAATTAATTTAAAACCTACTGACAATGTTCTTGTTTTGGGTCTTTCCTATTAAGTAGTGTTACTTTTTTTCTCTTTTCTCTTTTCTAGTAATTTTGTCCTATGCCTTTCGATGATTTATATTTCTTTTCTGAAACGAACGTAACAAACAATTTTATTTCTAATGAAACAACATGAATTTATGAATGATATCATGCTCATCACTGATATCTTCTTCTTTTTCCACCTCTTATATTCTTCTTATGTATACCTCATAATTACACTGTACCTTGTAATTGTATTTCAATTGTAAGAACGAATTGCATTGTAATTTAAGTGAATAAGAGACCACAATTACAAATTACGTTGTAATTGGATTGAATTATATTCATAAATTACTTTGTAGCCGCTTGAGAAAGTTTCGATCTCTCGCAAAAATCCAGAGTTCGTCGAATCACTTCGTCGTGTTCCGCTTCGCGTGACTGCAAATAACGTAGAAAATAAATCGAGAATCTGTGCAGCTTTTGCGTATTAAAACGTATATTTTCACATTCTGAAGCTGGCACGCCAAGAAAGGCATACAGCTTTGTCGTTAAATAAGGAAAAAGGGAAACGAACGGTGAACTTAACCAGTTCTAATAGTACGTTACAGCGTTATATACCAGTGATATATATATATATATATATATATATATATATATATATATATATATTGGTATATATAAAACGATGGCTTCCGGTCTGCGAAATCTCTATACACAAACTGCACGCTACTGTTCTCGCGGTTCCGTCGCAGGTTTTACAGGCTTCGCGGATCTATAACGAGACGGTTTCACATTATCACTCGAAACAATAACACATCCGTGTATATTACTTGGGCTATGCAATTCATTTATTGTTACACCTTAATTCGTAGAAAATAATAATGATAATATACAATTTTTATGCTTTTGTTTCTTTTCTTTTCTCTTGGCTTTTTTTTCCTTTTTTTTTTATCAACAAAGATAATACAATTACAGTACTGACAATAATACAGTTACAGTATACGCCGAGACCGTGGGTTCTTCGAATAATCGGTTTTCAATTAAAATTTCCGGTCACCATGTACAAAGCATGGAGAAGAAAGTGTTCCTCGCATCGTTCGTTCGTTCTAAATCGACGATAGTGTCCCATTCGGAACGCTAACATCATTTTCAACGTATTCGATGAAAACGATTCAGTTGATAAAACGATCGACAGCACTATCGCCGATTAAACGCAAAACATCACGGTGCACGAACACTTTCGTGTCCTGTAGGATGTCTCGCTTACGACAGCTATTCCAACGTTGCAGCATTCGCATTCGTGAACATCGTGTATTTATTAATTTAACAACGACGAGCTTTAAGTTCAAAGAGGAAACTAAACGACCTTTCAATGGCAGTGAGAGGAAAGCTGTCCCGCACAACGAAAAGCAACGAATTCCCTCAGGCTAAAAGTGAAAATGAAAGATGATCACTCATAACAAGTGTTTGCACGCGCGTGTATGTGTGTGTCTGTGTGTGCTATCAAGTTGCACAGTCAATACCGTAAAAAGATTAATCAGCGTTCGATGGGTCTCGAGATCTCGATCGTTCACCGATCAGAATCGTACGAAATCATTATGAACAAGCTCTCGAGTTGGCCTCGAAGCGTCGCCGTAGTTAAACGACCTCCTCCTCGTCGTCAATCCTAACTTCTCCTCGAATGCACTCGTTTAACCTGTTGAACGGGGTAATTCGTTCGTGATCATTACTTTTTTCATTTTCTTTTTAATCCGTCCGACAATTCCTTCTCCTCTTGGTCATGCTACTATAAGGAGACCTATATTATAGTGGAAGTTATATGCGTTCATAGCACAAGCTAGAGAAGCAAAAATCTTTTTTCGAAAATTATTCAGTAAATCTGTAGCTCAGATATTCATAAAATGCACTTTAACCCTTTGCACTCGGAGCTATTTTAACTGGAAAATGTTGGTATCCAATCAATTACTAAACATTTAAGTATTAATTATCATATCAATTTCGTACCCATGAAATTTAAAGGATCACAGAGAGTGAAAATACTCTAGGTCGAACAAATGTTTAAATTTCATAGGTATGAAATTGATGTGATAACTGAACCATACCTAAATGTTTCGTAATTGATTAGATACTAAAATATTTAATAATGTAAACAATATCCTGAATAATGATCAAGCAATTTTTAGCGGCGCCTCTCAGACTTAGTCACCACTAAGGGTTAAAGCTGTTTATGAAGGAAATTCAGTCTTTTAATACAGATTCCTTTACATTTTTATTTGAAAATCTATATTTGCATAAACTTGCAGAATCAACCCGTAAGTACTACGAAATTGCTTCGATATTTACTGGACAGTGAAGCGCACAAGCATGATCGCAAGAAGTAATGGTTGCGATTAGAAGAATCTTATTCACCTCGTTTCAACAAAATTGTTGTTACTTTGATTTTATTCAGGGAACTCGCCTGATCAACAGGTTAAATAAGCATCGGCAACTTTTTCGAGTGAACACGTTTACGGTCTCGTTCGCGAAATTTACACGCGCGGAAAGTTCGTTTCCCATAAGAAGTTCGAGTCTCAAGTCGAATCGAACGGAAAATCTTTTGTTTGATCTTGAGTCTTATAATCAGAAGCACATCCGCAAAATATGTACAGGTGGCCGACAAAACCGTGAACGTGTCGAGGTTTCTTTCTTTCTTTCTTTCTCGCAATGCAACTACCACAACTCGCAATCGATTTAGAGCTTTCGATCGTCCCGGAAGGTTCTACCCGGTAGAACCCAGCGGGAATCGTTTTGCGAGATGAGAAATTGCTAGGGAACGAGTCTGGCTTCTTTCTTGATGAATTGAGGCTCTTTGTAGCTTACAAATTGCAGTAGATTGTCCACCAAGTTCGTGTCGCTTTCATTTTACAGAGAATTTCTTCGTCCCGAGTCACGGATTTCGATTAAAAATCCACGACAATCCTCGGCTCTCGATTCTGCCTACATTTTTCTAAACAGACTTTTCATTGCAACTGAAGTTTGCTTATAAGCGATTTCTCGATAACAATTTCAATCTAATCTAACAATCTCTTTCGAGATTAACTTCCAAAAGAGTAAAGATCTCGTTCGTAAATTAAGTTACCTCGAATGATGTATGCTTTGTTAATTCTTTTGGAATCGTTATGTAGAAAAACGCTGAATATCTAACAAAACAACAAATGTTTCTTATAAATGTTGAAAAATCGACAGCATCGTCAGCAAGCAAAAATTGTTGTTCCCAGCGGATTTTGGGAAACAGAAATTCGCACGAACTCGTCGGACGATCCGCCGGCGAAAGGTTACAAATCGTTCTCTCGTTACACACACGCAGAAACAACGGAAACGCGGTACGTATTCTCGTAAAAGATTCTCGCAAAAATGACGAATTGCTTGGGGGTGGGAAAAAGGTTTCGCTGTTTCTTCTCCGGTTTATCACGGACCGTCGCCGTTTCGCAAAATCTGAATGTACAACGGGCGAAATCGACTGGTTCTCTCTCGCGTTTTCGATCCGATCCGATCCGATTCGCTCTCTGTTCATTGACAGAGCTCGCTGAACCCATTTATTCTCGAGAAGAAACTTGCCGGAGCTACGCCGCGCCACGCCGGAACGAGAATAGTCGAGTCGAATAATACAATAGCATCTTTTCTTTTCTTTTTCTTTCTTTTCGTTTATCACAAACTTTACAGAATGTATATAGATCGATTAACGGACATACTATCAAGGAAAAATTACATCCTATTTGTATATAATGATTAAGTTAAATTACGGAACGCCCTTAAGTGTTATTTAAATGCTCTATTGCACGGTGGAGGAATGATCGCCGTGTGGGCCTCGTTTGATCAGGTTTGCGAAATTTTGAAACTCGAGTTACGTAGAACGTCGAGTCGGCTTCCCATCAAATATCTCGGTTAATTTTAACTGATCTAATACTGATTTCTCCGCCTGGTCCGTACTCCCTTCTTTTTTCAATCAAACTTCTCGCAAAAATGACAATATCCGACTGCGGATCTCTATGCGAAATAAAAATTGTCCCCGTCAATTACTAAAACAAAAGAAGCAAGAGAAAAATGTTTCTCTTTCTTTAATCGTGTTAAAAGGTTGAAAACAGTCATTTTTCGTCAGAAATGCATGAAATCCGCAGTTCAGTCATCGTCATCGTCGTCGTCTCGAGAGTATACATCTTGACACAAACACAGGACGAAAAGAGAAAAAGATATACACATATATTTAATAGAAATGTACAGCAGTCCTTGACACGTTTACGCTGCCGCGATTACGTTTCGCTAGATAGAAATGTAATCGGACCGCGGATCCTCGTGCAAATGTTTTTTACTCTAACAAATTTACGATAACTCAACAAATCCGTTCCGACAAGAATCTGCTCTGCGAAAGTTGAATGCCAAGCGAAATGGAAACCACGTGAAATTTCGATAGAGGTGCATTAGATCCGCTGTCCAGCCGTACGAAACGAAAATATACTGTGCGCGAACGAACGAGACATAAACTACTTTGACCATTTTTAACGCTGCCATACGATTGGCTAGATCTATCTCGTGTTTCAGAATGCAATTCATCCTCCGCGCACGATCGGAGTTATGGCGATTGCTTGTGAATGCGATGAAGGCTCTTCCAATTGAGTTTTAAAATTTTGCAGATGAATTTCGTTTAGTTTCGTCTCCGATTCGATAACTTTATTAATTAACACTTTCTATACCGGGAGCCTGTTACGTGATATAAGTATACAGCGGATCTTTATACACTAACGAGCATAACTGATTCAACACACTTTAAATCAGAATAACTTTTTTATGAATAGACCAAACGACTTCAATTTCTCTGTAAGGCTAGAAGAATTAGTTGAGTAAATGGCGTCTAAAAAATATTTTTAAAAAATGCATTTGGTCGGAATTGCGAAAAAAATAGTAAAAATTGATTTTTACTACTTTTTTAACTGGGCCAATAACGAAATTTAAAACATGGTTTTGATCAACTCGTATAAATGATATACGCTCTGAAAATTTCATTACAATTGTCCGAAAATCTTGAAAAATTGCAATTTTTACCACTTTTGATCGTTTATAGCTCCTAAACCAATTAACCAATTTCAATGAAATTTTCAGAGCGTATATCATTTATACGAGTTGACCAAACACATCTTTTAAATTTTCGTTATTGGCCAGGTTAAAAAAGTAGTAAAAATCAATTTTTACTATTTTTTTTTTCGCAATTCCGACTAAATGCATTTTTTCAAAATATTATTTCGACGTCATTTACTCAACTAATTCTTCTAGCCTCACAGAGAAATTGAAGTCGTTTGGACAATTCATAAAAAAGTTATTCTGATTTAAAGTGTGTTGAATCAGTTATGCTCGTTACTGTACATTTATGGCTCCTGAAAATGTTCAAAAAAGCGTAGAATATAAAATTCGACGGAATTTATCACAATTTTTATTTATTTCAGATCTGCAAAGGTTACTACCACCGGAAATAAGATTTGCAAAAATTGCAAATTCTCTCAGCGAATGTTATGATACTAAAAAAAGTGATTAAGCGTTCCCCGGTTACGAATTGGAAAATTTTGGAAGATATTATCTAGCGGTAGTTAACGTGTTAATTTTTGGATTATGGATTGAAACTCGGTGCTTGCATTCTCTTCCGCTGCTAGCTCGTGCGACGTGAGATTAAAATTTGAACTGTCATCGAATTTATGTCTCTCGAGTGGTTAATCATTGCATATGGTAGTCCGTACAATCACGCCTCGAAAGATTCGAAGAATTGAAGTAAGAATTGAAGAGATAGTTCGAGTGCATTATCGTTGCACCGAGCGGAGCAGTTGAAAGGCGCTGGTCGATACCCGCGGAGAAACCGAGAGGTCGATTCGAATCTTCCGAAGTGCTATTGCACGTGTATAAAACGTTGTAGATTGTAGATACTACATACAGTACGAATCGCCGTTGCAACCGAACGAATGTCTATCGTATTAGCTTCAACGAACAAATCGAACGATGAAATAAATAATTGGTCTTCCGTTTACAATGCGCCCACGATTACCGTAAACACCGCGTTCGACGCTAGAACTGTTCCAACAACGAAAATTATATCGTAGCAGTGAATGAATTTATTTTTAACTATTTTTCACGCTGTCCGTTTATGCGTTTATGACCAAAACGAGTAGATGGGATGCAAACCGGGAAAACGTTTAAAAAATTTCTACGCAATCTGTATGCAAATTTCCATTTTTATGGGTTGTTTATTCAAAGGCGCAGCAAGAAATCTTCATTTAGATGACGAAACAATTTTTAACAGTAAAAATAAAGTGAAAAATTATTGTAGTTCGTATACATGTTCCTTGCGACTTTACAAAATTTGTAGACATCATAAATGCATAAAATCTGCAGTCTAGTTTAATTATTCTGTATACGCTATGTAATTTTGTCGCACGTTTGTTATTCGCCGGTTTGAGTCTGATTTCCAGTTAAAAAATTCGCGTATTATTATTCTGCAGTTTTTTTCAACGTCATACATATTTCTAGTTACATATGTTTCGTTGAAAAAAAAATAAGGTGACGGAGGACTAAGGATGGAAATAAATATCTGTTTATCTCCTGCCTCTCGCGAGCGAGGCAGAGAACGTTTATTTCATATAAAAATCCGGATTCTAGCAATTACTATAGCAGTTCTAGCGTGTAACGCGCGAAGGTTTTTGTGAAACGTAACGATGGGTGGGGGGGGGCGTGTCTATGAAAATGTTTAAAACGTACACCGTGTAATTGTGTTGCATCTGTCGAAAAAAGAACTAAGAAAGAAAGAGAGAAACAAAAAATATATATATGTACATATATGTATACCATGTAGAAAAATTCTTTTCGACCAAGAAGCGCTTCAGATCTGGATGCTCGAAAAATCGCGCGACTCTTCTAATGATACTTGAGCCTGAAGTCTCAACGATTCACAAAAATAAAAAGAAGGAACCGTTTCACAATCGAAACGACGCATTGATTTCATTGTCTACGTCTATGTGTACAGCAAATGGTTCAACGCAAAAGGATCACGTTCCTCGAGGTTCGACAAAGAGAAACTAGTTTTATCAAGGAGATAATCTAGTCTTCCTTCACTTCTTCTCCTTGTTCTCTTTTCTCATTCTTCTTTCTCTGTTTTCTATTCCAAAATTCCCTTTTTTAACTCCCCCCCTCTCTCTCGTTCTCTCTCTCTCTCTCTCTCTCTCTCTCTCTCTCTCTCTCTCTCTCTCCCTCTCCCTGGTTCTCGACTCGCTAAATGAAATTCTCTTAGTGGTATTAATCGTTATTATTGTTGTTGTTATTATTATTTCGTTACTATATTCGTAAACGGTGTATTCCGATACACATATTAACGTGCGTGTTCGCTGTTCACCTGCAGCATTGTAATACATCGATATACAGAATACAGTAATGAATGATTCACGTATACACGCACGTACGTTTGCGCGTATCCATGAGCGAAACGGAACACGCGGTACACGCATACCTACGCGCGCATATATACAAGCATATATATAATATATGTATATGTATATATATACCTATACATACACAGTTATATACATGCAGCTACATGTTCTACGTGTCTGTATGTATATAGATGTGTATATACGTAATGTATATGTATAAGCATTATGTACAACGTTTTTCATGATATCGATCACGCAATTCTGAAAACAGCAATTAATGTGTGCTACCTAGTATTAGCTAAATTAATTATTTAATTATTATCATTATTATTCAATTATTATAATAATATCTATTTTTATACATAGTATAAGAGTATGGATCTTCCTCCTTTGTCCTCTCTTTTTTTTTTTCTTTATCTACCGAAAACAGGTGCAGCTCAGATGCAACTCGAAAAACCGTCGGTGCACACCCCCCCCATCCGAGCTTTAAACAGCGGGATGGAGAGAATGATCACGCGTGAATTTTTTTCCCGTACGATGCATAAATATTAGTAAAAAAAAAGGAAAAGAAGAAAAAAGAAAGAACGAAACCTACCTCATCGGTGCCGAAGGGGTAAATCGATATTATTGAAAGACCGTAGATCGTCTAGCCCGTCTCTTGTATCAAAATCATATGTACAGAATAATTAATACAAAAAAAAAAAGAAAACAAAATCACCGCTTTAGTGGCTGCGATACCGGAGGCGCAGCGAAATTTCCCGTTTTCGCTTTTTCCCCCGCGAGATCGATCCGAACGCGCCACTCTCCTTTTTACTCTCAACCGTTTTTTGCTTTTTCATCACGGAACAAAGGACTGCACAGGTAGGCCTTGAAGCATTCGTTGTTAGAAGAGAAGAGGCGAAGGGGAAATTCAGACAGCGAACACGGTAAAGAACGCAACTGAGAGAACGCTTCTAATTTGAATCGTAGTGGTAGAGAGTGTCGTCTCTCTACTTCTAGGGCCACCACTAGAGGTGGGGTGTTTACGGAGAACGGGACAAGGAGGCCTGCTTTCGCACGCCCAAGTTTCTGTTAATAGTTTGTTCAGAGCGGAACCAACAACAATTCCTATTTATAGCTGTTAAGAGTGTGGGAAGTCGATGGTATGCGTCTCGTTGCCGAAGATCAAGCGCAGCCTTTTCATCGGCGGCGGCGGTGGGTCCAAGTTCAGCTCTCGTTTCTTGTGCCGTCTCTCTCGGTCCCGAGTTTTATGCTTCTTCTTACGTCTGCTTCGTTCGACGCCCTCCACGCGCAACACTTCGTACTCGGGCTCGTAGCTGTCCTCGCTGAGACTCGTCCCCGACTCCACGATGTCCTCCAAAACCGGCGAACGCTTCATACGCAGAGTCAGCTTTAACCGACCAGTCCTCTCCGGCGTGGTCGGACAAACTTGGCAGTTCGTCGTACTCGTCTGCCACTGGCACTCGGTCAAGCTGGCCGGTTTTTGTGCATTTTCGTTGTTATATGTTGATAATCTGCAAAAACCCATACGTCAACTCTTCCACTCTTTCATCCTTCTTCCTCTTCACCTTCGAATGACCTTCAGCAGGATAGAAATAGATACAATCTTTCTATTTATTTCCATCTATTTTCGTACTCAAGGTCGCGCGAAAGTCACAATTATAGTAGTAGGTCATTGAATTCGTCTCGACCATGGCTGTTATGTACTGACGATAAAAATATAATCTTGAACAAAATTATTCCCACCACAATATGTCTTCTCAAGCTAAATAATTTGTCCTGCATTAAAATGGGACACCCAGTATAATCCAAGAAAGTTCACCTCTTTAAAAAAGTGGTTTGCCCGTTTAAAAATAATCACGTGTTTCTCTGACATTTTTGTTCTACTATCAATAACAATGGAGATACTTGAAGTGCTCGAATTAGATGGACTCTACACATGTTCGTACGACTAGTTGTTACTCAATTTCACGCTGTCCCTCTTTACTTCAGCTTGTAAAAACTGGCTAGCCAATGAGAACAAGAACCTGAAGTGGTGCTCGCCGCTTCGGAGCGTCTCTCGAGCGACGCGACGCTACAGAGAGAAATTATAGAAACGTAAAAGCAACGTCGATTGATTCACCTTTTCAGAGTTTCACCGTCGACCGAGTTCTCCCTCGATTGACTGCTGCCATCCGAGTCTGCGAACTGATTTTGATTACAACTCGCAGGCGGCCACGGCTCCTGCGGGACTAATACTGGCGGCTCGGCTTTATTGCATTCGTCGTTATATTGCATCTCTTGTAAATGCGACGTGAGCACGGACGCCTGGCGAGTGGACTCCTGCTTCGTTCGTCGCATGATCGACGGTATTCTAATATCCTCCAAATTGCTCTCCTTTTCGCTAAATTCGTAGATATCACCTTGAATACCAGAATCGTCGTCGGCCACGCCGATATCGGTGCTCGACATTTTCTGCCGATCCCTTTTTTGATTTCTCGTCAGACGGTTCTTCGCTTTCGCCACTTTGCTGCGGGTCTTCGAGACGGACGTGATCCCGTTGTCTCCGGTTTTATGCTCGCCCATTGCCTCCAGTTCCTCCTTCAAACCGGACGAGACAGACCTTTTATCACTGAACAACTTTTTCCGACTCTTATGCGATCTCGACGTAGCGTTCGATATTTCATGCTGCTGCAAGGACTGTTTCAACAGAAAATTCGGACTATCCTCTAAGAGATTGTGGCTGGTTGCATTGCTGTAACTATTGGTCGCCATTACACCGAAGTCCGAAGCACTTTCTTGGCATGGCTGCGTCCGAGAATCCACATCCGTTGCGCACGATTCAACGACGGTCGGTTTCTCGATGTTCATCTCTGTATTCTCAACGTTCACTATGTACACATCGTTCTTAAGTAGTAAGTCGTTTTGATGAGTCGTCAATACCGCACCATGACAGTCGACAGTTTTCTCGGCGTCGGTTTCCATGCTCGAATTGTCTTCAATGAAATTTGTTTCACTGTGCTCGTCGTTCACAGAGAACTTGATGGGCTCCGGAATAAATTGATTGAACTTGCCAGCCTGGTTCTGCACCAGACACTTGATCAACGTGGCCGAATTGATTTGATCGCTGGTTTTATGCTCCCTGGTAGAGTTTTCAGCGGCAAACAGTGCGGGAATATTCCTATCGCTTTCGATAATGACGTTCTCAGGCGATTTTACGCGAATGGGAGGTGTCTGCTCCTCAATCTCGCAGAAATCATCCGTTTTCGTCGGTTCGTAATTGGCTACTTTGTTTTCGTTGGAGTCTTGCTGTTCCTCCAGTTCTAGAAGATTTCTGGGACAACTGTCCGACTTTATTGCTGTTACGGACACGCTGTTCCCGTCCTCAGAATGTCCAGTTGGGGATAAACTATAGCGACAACTCCTAGACTGGTACTTCTCTTGTGGGATTAATTCTTTGTTACTAGCCACGTCTAAATGATCGAAACGAGTTGCTTCGGGTATGGAACTTACATGAACTGAATCACAGGTATTTGTACTATAATGATCTTTTCTAGAATCGGAAGCATTAACATTACCTATTGAATTAGAGTTAACTTCTACGTCGCCTGTTTCTTTCTCGTCGAACGACGATTCGCTAGCCAATTCTCGGTTATCTTTTAGAAGCGTTGGTGGACACTCTTTCTGTACGTCGGAGCAAGTCGACGACTGTTCTATCATGTCATGGTGCGAGGACTGAACATGGCAAATGTCGTGTATTTCTTCGTTCAAGGTGTTCTCCGAATGCGGTTTATGGAGTCTCGAGTATACCACTTCCTCGGTTGCTTCCACTCTGTCGGAATCCTCTTTGCGATGACTTATATCTTCTATCTCGATGTTCTTGGCTATGGAACCGTTCAAGGGGGATCTAGCTTTTTCCGAGACTCTGTTCTTTTTCGTCTCCGTTCGTTTGTGCAGCCTGCGAATCAAATGTGAAGCAGAATTTCGCATTAATCGTCGGCGACGACTTGGATGACCTTGACAATAACATATGTTATCAATGGAATAAAAATAGAAGTCAAATAAAAAGTGCTTTCTTTCTTCGATAATTTTGAAAGGTTGAGAATACTGCATTGATTCTCCTAAATGTTTGTCAGAAATGCCAATTATCGATTATTCAAAGAAGGTTAGGAGGATGTCCTTGACAACATATGTCAAGATCAAAGTGATCAGAGCTACCTTCCCGTAAAGTAAATACAGTAATTTTTAGTTAATGTTTAGAGACATATTGTACATCGAGACATTACTGTAATTACTTGAGATGACGTGCAGTCTCACCTGGAGGCCCTAAGGGTTTGATTGTTTTTCACATTGTTCTGATGGCCGTTGTTATTGTCGAATTTACTAAGCTGCTTATTTCGTAGATTCCTCGTCACGGAATTGGTAATGGCGGATGGGTGCGGTCGTGATGCTTGCAACACGTTCTCTCCATTGTTTATGCTCGGCTGTTGTTGGGCGATGTCAGAAAACCGACAACCTTGCGCGATCAACAATTCCGCGTCGTACTTCGTCAAACCCTTCCTCCGTAGCTCCTTCATGCTGAGACTCTGCGGTGCAACTGCTGCGTTACCAACCAGTACCGCGTTCCTTTCTGTTAACGCAGTGTCCGCTTGTTGTTTATTGCGATTCAATGGCTGCTGTCTATGTTTCGTACGATTAATACGATTATCCGTTTCCCTTAGACGATATCCTGCAACAGTTTTTTCCCATTCGTTAGTAACAAATATTTATTTCACGAGAATAAATTAATAAACGAAGTTGAACAATTCGAACTGAAGTCAACTTGTAGAAAGTACCAGAGGAGAGCTCTTCGCCAGGCTTTTGCTTTTCGAAAGCTCCAGTTCCTCTCCTCTCGCAGGTTTCACACTCGCAGTAACAGTTACCATCCCCGAAGAAGTCTTCCCCATAGAAGCATGTTATTTCCTCGCCCACTTCGATGTCCCGAAGTACCTTAACGCAAGCTGTGTCTCTTCCTGTTGCCACAAACTGTGTTTCATAGAAATTATATGGAATGAATTATTACAGAATAGCTGCAACAGGATAAAAAGAGAAGTAAACTGGATATACTTATCGACCTTGCAGTTAGCCCTGCAGTCGTGGTTAATGTACGCCGCTGGACCCAACCACAATTGCGCACAATTCTTCCTACAGCTAAACATTACAGAAAAATCGTTCTTTCCGGGATGAAGTAACGCTGCTTCCTCCTGAAACGTCATTTCACAAGTAAATGGAAATTTCAGTTCCGCCCGCTCCTTCTATCATCGCTAACAAACCTTTTCGCTGAGCTCAGCGATACAACCAACTAGACAAGATATTTTGTCATGCTTCAACCATTTTCGAGTTGCACAAATTTTGGCACCTTTTTGACCCTCTAGAGAATATCTATAACACGGTTCTATTGCAAATCCGGAATCCTTGTCGAAAACTCTTAAGTATCGGTAAATCTGCACACAAAAAGAGAAAATACAGTTGGTTTCAGTTGCAGAATTAACTAGGTCACGGTAAATATTTCATTTTCGCAAACACGACTCACGTGCTTCTCCAGATTGATCTGTTGCTGCTTAGATTTTGTATGCGGAAGCCGTGCACCCCAATCACCACCCATCAACTTTTTGTATGTCTTCTCATAATTTTGCGTTTGAATAAATTCACAGATAATTTTTTTCAGTTCTTCTTTATTTGCTTTGAGTGGTCTATACCTTTATAATAAAATAACCATGTTTATAGACATTCGAGTTATTACGAGAACATCTTATTTCCTCGCACAGATATTTACCTAATGTTCATTTTATGGGTGGTAAATCCTAAATAAGGATCTAACACCAGAGAAGTTGCTAGGTCATCGTTGTCGGAGAGTTCCTTGGGCGTCATGCCACCGCAACTGCCAACATTGTTAGGTTGCATTTTGGCACCCACCGACCCGCCTAATCTTTGCTCCTGCTTCCGTACTATAGCTGCTGAGCTTTGAATGGACGAGCAATCCACCACCATTCTGTAATCTGTACTGTTACTGCGGAAAAGAAAGGGCTCGTTTTACATTTCACAACAACATAAGAACGACCACGTTAAACACAAATTATTTCGCATCTCTCCGTTACAAATGACAATCTCTTCGGTATTAAATATCCTGTGCTAACTGTGTAAAGTGTACGCACGAAATTACCTTGAACGTATGCTAGAAACGTTTATTTACAAAATGACACTTTAACTGGACAAAAAGGGTGCGAGTGTGACAAATCACGGAAAGATCAGTGACACAAGATACATCGAAGCGAAGAAACGGAAAGATCATTACGAGATGATGCACTGATTTTAGGTTCACATGGTGACGTTTCGTGGGCGAACAGGTAAAGAGTAAATACACGAAACTCGAGGCGAAGCGAACGAAAGCGATGAAGAGAAAAATATAATTGTTCGGTAAAGAATGCACTGCTAAAAATTTCGGGACGTCGACGCATCGATTGTATCGGTGAATTTGTTTGCGAGTCGCGTGAACGTTAAATAATCAAGAGACAAAGCATGTGCGGGGTCCGGAGTAGCGGCACGTCGGTGTTAGGTGTTGTTTCAACAATATAACACGAATATCTGGAGATCATGCTCGCGAACTCTAATGGCGCAGACGAGCCAGAGCGCTCCTAGAGGCACGCTGCGCTCCAATTTATCCAGAGAATTTCCGTTCTTCTAACGAAACTCGAGAACGATCGAAATGTCCCATCTCGATCCTGGAACCGCACTTACCTTAAAGAAACTCTCCTGACAATAGAAAACACGCATTTTGCTAGCAATCTCGGACTTTTTTCGAATAGGACGAAGACGCGTTCGGATCTATCATGGCAGTTCTACTATAGGCACGTACACTTTCCCTATTTTCGTGCTGTAAAGGTACTGATCATTGTAACTGAATCGCTTCGATCCTCTCGTAACTCGAACGGAACTCAGCGCACGGTTTGTCGAAACAAATCCAGAAAGGATGACCATTTAATCGTGAATGCAAGCGAGAAAATCCATGTTTTGGAACTACAGAATGTCGCGAACGTCATACATATATATGTCTTGAACACATCGGTCTAGTAACATTTCTGACTTTACCGAGCTGCCTGAATTACTCTAAAGCTTTCGCAGCCCCGAATTTCCTCGGAACGATCCACGAGCGGCTTGTTGAGAAATTACATTGCTCCGTGTGTGTATACGAGCTGCACGCTCGGTCCGATATAAATTTTCAGTGAACATTTCTTTCTGTTCCTCGTCAGAATCGAGCTGAAGTTATCGGAGACATTCATTTGGTAACGTGAGATTTGAAAGATGTAACACTGCGTTTCCATGACAACCGTTTTGATATTTCACCGTTCTCTCCGTAACAGAATTTCTTGAATTTGTATAAGAGTCAATATATATATCATTTATTAAGTAACGTTGATATTTCAATAAGAAATTGTCTATACCTTTCTATTAATTACATAAATAATACAATTTTTTAACTCAGGGATGAAGAATTACTATCACAGTAGTCGTGATCGTGAAATAATCACGATCTACGAATTATCATTAAAGTAACGTATATATTGTCTGGTATTGGTATTTAAATAAGAAATTATCTATACCTTTCTACTAATTACATAAATAATACGTAATTTTTTAACTCAAAGATGAAGAAGTACTATGACTCCCCAGTCAGCCAGGCCCAGGTCTGCCTCGAGCAGACATCGAGCACAGCTTGCAATTGTACGATGCCAGCAGATGGCGAACATTAAACTGTCAGAACGCGTTCGAAGCTGAGGATGCTCGGAATCTGCTCGATTTTGGACAGCACACTCTGCCAGCATAAAGCGATACTTATTCGGACGCAAACGTATCACTTTATGCTAGCTAGTGTCGCCAGATTGAGGTCGAAACGGAGCTCCCGACTCCCCTACTTTACCCTTCCACTACCCTATTCCAGCAATGCGCACACTCCAACGTCCCCCACTAAGACCGTAGACTGGTCGCGCAATCGCGCAACGTGTCACATATTGCTCTGGCACAGCCTACTCTAGTACCACAGCCTACTCTAGTACTAGCCGTGCTGAAGGTAAAATGGCAACACCGCGGGAGTCCGGTTGTCATATATATATATATATATATATATACCTAACCCAACCCACTCAACCAGACTCCCGATCTCCCCTACCGGCCTCTTAGTTTCCCGCGTAGTTTTCAAATATTCTTATCAATGTGTAGTACACATAGCGTACTTATTATGTAGTATAGCTAATTTATGAAAATAAAAAAGTGCAATAATGGAGATAAGTATCATTTATTACCTTTTTAGGTCTTTATCTTTGTGTGTAGCACATTTACTTAATAGAATCTATTGTTCTTTCAATACATTTCAATTTAGTATTAATAACATTTTAATAGTATCACATCCGAATTTTTACGAAACCATATATATTATATACATACAGAATTTTTCGAAAATTTGTTTTACATAGTTCTTTTCACAAGTTTTATACTATATTTATTACCTAATAATGCCACGGCGTTGTTGTGTCCCCAATTGTAAGGGAAATTATGATACTACTGTGAAAGAAAATAATTATATTTCTATATTTTTATTCCTCAAAAAGATGAGCAATTGCGGAAAAAATGGATGGCTGCTATTCTCCGTAAACATTGGACACCAAAATATTCTGCAGTTTGTAGTCTGCATTTTGCAGAAACTGATATCCAAAGGTATCAGAATATTCTATCTCCTAACGGTGTACTGAACAATGTTTTGTTCAGATGTCCAAGACTTATGGAAAATGCAAAACCTTCCATTTTTTCCAATTCACCATCAAAACGTGTGCTACCACAAAGAAAAGATTCTTTAGATGTAGAGCGCAGGGAAAGAATAATTGAAAAGCATGAAAATTTAGTTATAGAGTTTATTGATTCTGATCTAATTAATAGTTTGTTAAATTTAATAAACAATTATAAAGAAAAGCTTGTAATTTCAAAGCATTGGAGTATTAAAATAAAAAATTCAAAAATTTATTTTTGTATGTAGTGATAGTTTTGATTTCTTAGTACTTAAAACACAGATTGTGATTAGTAATGACACGAAATTACAAGTTCTTCAAGAAGGTAATGAATTATTATTTCATGAATTATGGTGTGATGTGTGTGTGATAGTAATGTTATCTTCATAATCCTTCTGTTGATGTCAGCGGTTTTTCAGAAATTTTTGACACTGATTTATCCACTTGTATTGTTGATGATTCCATATATGTATCCAGTTATGGGTTCCATTCTGTTGCAGAAAAATTAAATTGTAATATATGTAAATTATTAATTATGGAAGATAAAGACAACTGTAAATAATGTATATTTTGATGATTTACAAAGGAGTGGTCTTTCCACTCCTATAGAAGATGTAACAATTGTATTTACTCACATGTGTGCAATAATCGAAGCCATAATAAATATTCCTAATTTGGAATCGGATCTTCTGAAATCTGAAAATCATAAACACATTTTATGTAAATTAATCATTTAGCATTTTTTGATAGATGCATTTGTGGTAAAAATTATCACAGTTTAAATTATCAATTTTTAAAATATTTTACTAAATGATTATGTGTGTGTTAAAACTATAAACAATAGTCAATTAAAAATTAGAAATGAATGCACATATCATTTATACAAATTTACGATACTTATATCTTACGATTTTCTAAAAATAAGACGATTGTATAATAAATATAATATATTACCTGCACACTTTTCTCTTCAGTAACCGATTACCCAACCTCTTTGACGTATACACGCAGTCACTTAACCTCTTCGACTTCGTCACAATAATTTCGTCTATTTCAGGCTTCTATTAACTTATACATCCCTCCATTCATTTTCAAATGTTGCATTTTAGTCCAAAGATGATTTTCCATTGCTTTATGCTTATATTTTCTTAAAACCACTGTAAATATTTCAAATATTATGTATCACAACACCAAACTGTTTCGAGAGTCCACAAAATGTATACAGCATTTATAAATATTAATATGCTTTAATATCACTTCTACTAACCATAGTTATAATATTTACACATTGCTTAAACATAATTAACAACAAACTGTGTATTTTAACATAATTTTTTATGAAAAAAGCGTTAATTATAATCCCAAGCACAAGACTCCCAATATTGAAAACCGGACTCCCGATTTGTAAACACAGCGGTGTTGCCAAGTTATTCAGCACGGCTAGTACTATATATATAGAGTAGGCTGTGGCTCTGGTCATCAGAGGGGGGAACACATGTTTGCGTGACTCCCCTCATCTGGTCACACTGCTGCACAGACCGATGCACGATGAGGTGGTGGGGAGAGAAAATGCGACGTCAGAGGGGTCGCGAAGCGCGACGTTTGAGAGACAGTGTCTCTATTTAAACGCGCGTGCGTATTTTACATGAGATATCCACAAATCTGTGCTGTGAATATCATTGTGTAAATACAGAATTTACAAAGCTGAAGTTTCAGAGTTCCAGACAACTCATACAATCAACAAATGGACTTTCCTTCTTTTTTCTTATCGGATAAGGAGCAGTAGATAGGCCACAGTCTCAGTGAAACCACGTGCTAACCTATTCTTCTCATTAAAAATACCACAGATCGGTTATTAATATAATAATAACAATGACAGACGAATTAACAGACAATGGGAACCATAATTTAAAGAGCGTAAAAGATGGTGTAATTGATTTTGTTGCTGGATCACTTGGTAAAAACACACGGCTTTTACAATTGTCAAATTATAAGTCTATTATTTTCTAACAAAGCTGTGCTTCAATTTTAATTCGTGATCAATTACGTGTTCTAATTACATATTCAATAGTACAAATCGAAATTCTCGATTTAATTTACAGATATAGTGGAATAAAATTTGTTATTGCTCGGTCTTAATCCAGTAAAAATATCGTGTGATTCGTTCGAAAATTTCTGCTGTGAAATCGCAAAGAGAACGTCTAATGAAAGTGTTATGTATTCTGTATTTCTATATTTTTCTTTTATTTATTATTTCAAGGTGGGACAGCACTTGTGCTTGTCGGGCAACCATTAGACACTGTTAAGGTAAAGATGCAAACATTTCCTTCCATGTACAATGGAATGGTTAATTGTATCGTTAAGACAATGAAAATGGATGGAATAATGCGTGGTTTATATGCAGGAACTGTGCCTGCAGTGGTTGCTAATGTTGCAGAAAATTCAGTTCTATTTGCAGCATATGGGGGATGTCAAAAAGTTATTGCAAATATTATAGGTAAAATCATTATATCATCACGGAGACGAGATCACTAGTTATTAGCTTACAAAAATATGTTTCTGTAGGAGTGAACAAGGTGGAGGACATGACGCCTTTAGGAAATGCATGGGCCGGTTTTTTCGCTGCTTTTTTTTCCTCGTTATCGTTATGTCCGACGGAGCTGATAAAATGTAAATTGCAAGCGATTAAAGAACTCGAAAAAGAAACGAAAAAACTGAAGACTTCAGCCAGGGTAATTTAAAGGGAAAATCCTTTGAATTACGATACGGCATAAATATAACTATTTACTATCGGTAATTGAATTATCCATTTTTTTTTTAGAAACGTATTAGCTCATGGGGATTAACGAACCAAATTATTAAGGAACAAGGGATACGGGGCCTTTTCAATGGCTTGTCGTCGACCATAGTACGTGAAATGCCTGGATATTTCTTTTTCTTTGGAGGTTACGAAGTCACACGAGCACTACTCGCAAAACCAAATGAAAATCGAAACGATATCGGCTGGCAGAAAACTATGGTTGCTGGTGCCGTTGGCGGCACTATACTATGGCTCGTAATATTCCCAGCGGACGTAGTTAAAAGTAGGATACAGGTTAGTTTCGTGCGCCATTAACGTACGCCGTACGCGTGTGTATACGCAACAAGCGCGACCTTCAAATTGCAATTCTGTTCGAAGGTGAAAAATCTAAATGAACCGGCTTTAAAAGTAATGCAAGACATTGTCAGAATAGAAGGTTTTACTTCGTTGTACAATGGTTTGAAGCCAACCTTAATAAGGACGGTACCAGCGACGGCGACATTATTCGTTACCTACGAATATTCGAAAAGATTGATGGAAAGCTATTTCAACTAACAGCTACAATGAAATTTGTATTCATTAATTTCACTTACATCGAACTGAAAAATGTGGTTACTGAATGATTATATATTTATATACATATGTAAGTATTATAATATAAATATGTTCTCGTGCCAATGTAAATAATGCGATCAATTGTAATAAAAACTGTATTACTAAATGTCTGCTACAACGTGAAATCAGAAGTGTACTTGCCTCTTTCAGCTAAAGCATCGTTACCACTGGGAAATGAATACAAAATAAGTAACACTATTTCTTGTCTTTTTTTCTGACTACATGTATTACGGAATTTAATCTTTCCAATAATCGACGGGTTGATTTTCCAAAACTAATTTTTGCAAATAAGAACATTTTTCCTCCTTGTTCTCATATTTGTCCCACTCGTCTTTATGGAGCTGCAAGAATTTTGATAAATTCGTTTACATTACGCTTTAGTAAATTCATTATCAATTGAAAGATATTTAAAATATTACTGGAATTGGTATATATCCGATAGATTGGAGTTGCCTGAGTCTTGCACGCACTGGACCGCTATATTCGCCATGGTTCATTACTAGAGAATGATGACTCAATGGAACTAATATTTTCCACTTTATATTCGGTACTTTTTTAATCGTTCCTTTTGGCATCTCTGATAAAATTGATTGGGCTGGGACACATTTGTTTTGCTCGTCGAAACCAATGATAATGTCGCTGATATAGTAATGCGGCAGAATGTAATCGGCGTGAACATCGGGTCCAAACACCTCCTATTGTAATCAATTTAAGCGATCAATATCTGCAGTAGCATGAAATATCTTTTTTCGATATGCTTTCTTAACGAACGTACCTTGCACATGTATAAAAGTTCCGTTCGAAACTTCAAATAAGAGTAACCCTTTTCGACACTCTCCCTAGCACAAAATTTCTGCAAAAATAATGCCGTCGAGCGTAAAGAAGCTTCCAGTGTACTCTGAATGAAGAATTATTAAATAATACCTTTACTAGACAGGTACGCAATTCGTCGTTCAGCAGCGGACCTGTATAATCTGGTAATTCTATTTGAACAGTACAAGCAAGAATTAATAAATCGCTTGTTAAATTCCACATATTGTTCTTGTGTGTGTTTATAAGATACGCGGGTTCAAATACAAATCTAAGCAGCTCTTCGGAATAGATCTTCTTATACGATAAATATGTGAGAATGTGATACATAATTTTTGGATACCTGTAATACATTGTATAGAACAAATTAATATTTGTTTGAATTCCTGGTAAGTGCATATTCAAGACGAACTTACAGCATAATTTCATTTGCCCTAACGGTTTTATATGTAGACAATAACAAATCCAAAATCCTTTTACAAACATCACGGTATTCAGAAAACGGACTAATTGTACAGATAGCATAAAGAATCCTTTCAATATCTTTCAATCTTGCCGTTGAAAATTCCTTCTCTAATCTGTATTTTTTTTTTCAAACTCAATATTAATCTTCTTAAGAATAAACACGTGATAATGATCACAAACAATAGTCATAACTAGACTGCAGTTCTTTATGCATTTACGAAGAAATTGGTTGGGTGAAATTTAGCCCTGCTTCTCACAATCGATGCAGCACATTTTTAATTTGCATAAAGATCCACAGTCCTATGATAACTATTGTTTTACGTTAAACATAAGTTACCTCTCACTAATATGCTTCATTACAACAGGATCATATATACGTAGCGAAGCCATTGTTTGAGCAACATGCATTAAAAGGAGCAACGAGCGATTTTTCATGTCCGAGCGAAATTGTACCAAAAATTCATTAATTATATCTTGACTATTGAGACTGGCACTGTATCTAAAAACATGTACACATGTGTTAGTTATTTCGATAAGAATAAACAGAATTTAATAAAAACTACCTTTTCTCTACCTCATTTGCTTCATTACTGCTGCTAGGCTCAAATCTTGCATGGTATATACATCCTTTGTAACTTTTTCCATGATCTGCTGAAGCAACTGTGGATTCTGAAATTTTCTTTTCGACATAAAGAAGCCTCTACACGCGATGCCTAACTCGTTCGCCGAAATTTCTGATAGTTTCTCTAACAATTGGCACTCGAGCTCGAACATCTGTAGATTGGGAACTTTGCACATGCTCATATAAAATAGAACTTGAATCATCTCTTTCCCGTTTAGCTTATACATTTTCGATACCACCTTTCTTGTGCCGCGCCACATGTATTGGGCCTTGTACAACTGCAGTTGATAAAATGCATCTATTGTAAATAACATCTCATTGATGTGCGTGGAAAAGAATCGTTCTATACATTGTTTATTCAATTCTTTGATAAAAGGAGAATAAGATTTTATTTCTACCCACTTGCTATTCATTACAATTAGATACGGCATTAACATGTGGATTTCCTTGTTGTTGAATGCAGACAGTTTCGTGGTGAGATTGCTTAAAATATTTTCGTACATCTCGTCCAGCAGACACGAGCCGTTCAAATGATAATGCGCTAACTTTTTCATGGCGTTTAAACAATACATTGAACTTTCTTGCGTCCAGTCCATGTTAACTATCATCTCGACTTCGTCCGCGCTGACAATAAATGTTGATTTAATAGGGGGGACTATAGTCTCGGTGTAATTCGATGATTCTTCTAAAAACTTATGCATTTGCCTATGCTCGAACAACTTTTCAACGTCATTTTGCGGAGGTTCGTCTTGGTTATACGCAATATTCGTACTTGTTCGGTACACGAGAAACCGTTCATGCTCCTCTGGAAATCTTTGAAATGTAATGAAATTTCTTTTGTTCCACTCATTATTGCTACACGACACGTGGATCGATTGTTTATATAATCTCAAGTCGAACAATTTTCGAACATTGCCGCGTCTGCAATTTAAAATCCTTTTTACGATAACACTCATTGTTCCGATCGACTGAAACGACGCAATTTTCTAAATGCGTCTTTCAAATTTCTTTTATTGTTTTCAACATATTCCGGCACATAACCGTAAATGCATGTGCTCGACTGCTCGACTTGAATTGAAGTGAATTGAAACCAGAGAAAAATACAAAACATGTGACTCTTTCAGGAGTGTATAGTGATCGAGACTATTCGAGACACTGATATATATACTATGGATACGAGATTCCCATAAGCCAGCCGTACAGCCGTTGAAGCCAGTAGAAGAAGGCACTTTCTTTTGCCAGCGCCGCCAAATGTCGATGCCGGAACACTGACATTATTTTAGTGTGCGTCTCACTGATGTATATATATATATATATATATATATATATATATATATATATATATGTATATATATATCAGTGGTGCGTCTGCACGTGGCGAAGTGAGGCAAAGCGTCGAGCTCCACGGGTGATCGCGGGGTGCGGAGGGAAGCATAGTTCATAGTCTGACATTTGATGGCGCCTCTTGCAAACTGGCAAAATCTTCTTCTAACGAACGTCAGGCTTCTCGTATCCATAGTATATATACCCAGATAGCACAGCCTGACCGAGCCTACAGCTGATCAAGCCTGCAAGGCCCCCGACCTACAGGTTACAGGCTAACTCAATGCTTGGATCGGCTCGAGGCCCAGGCCGGTTGATTCGTGCCGGATATTTATGCGCGCAATGGCCCGGATATAGCCGGGAAGGGGCTCGAGCCCAGGGCCTGCCGGCCGTGCCTGATTTCAGCCTGTTTTTGAGAGGGCAGCACGGTCACACTAATATGGCCAATCAGTGCTTCGATTGAGCCCAACTTTTCTCGCGACATTTTCTCTCTCCACATCATGTTTAGCCTGGAACAGCTCCAACATCATCATTAGCATGGAACAGAACCTACACCATCTTTAGCAGGAAACAGAACCCACTTTACTGTTATTAAATCTGTCTTAAAAAAGACTTTTGAGGGCGTTTGCTGCCTAGATTGACCTTCATCTGGCGTTTTTGACTACTGAAAAAATCCGTGTTTGTATTATTACGAAATGAGAACGCAAATCCCGCACCCTTGCAATCTTGTAAATGGGCTGATAGATTAAAATTTTTGTTGCACAATCAGTGATGCCAGAAATGCGCAACATTTCACGCGCATGCGCGGCGAATAGCCTCAGTATGCTAAGATTCTCAATGAAATGGAGTACCTTGAGCACCCCGCAGAATTTTAAAACATTTATATGATTTGATTCTGAAAAATGCATGTATAACAAGTGTATTTGAGTATATTTTGTAACTCGTAAGACACGCCCCTGGAGTCTTTTTGTGTGGTAAGATTGTTTCGGTACATTCTCGTCAATATAACTGCCTCAGGGCTCTGCTACCTGCTGCTACCTCATCATAGATACGTTACTGTTTGTCGCGCATGCGCGTGAAATGTTGCGCATTTCTGGCATCACTGTGCACAATTCATGAATCGTCAAATGAATCGTTTAAATAATGAGCAGAATAAACTGTCTTGCTCATAAGATTACGAATGCCTTGAAGGATTTTTGCTCAGGGTTATTTGGATAGGTACGGCCACGGTGTATTATAGAGGTGTTACGACTAAGCACCTCTGTAAGGTTGACGTTTTGTGATAGATAAGGCTTAGTTCTCTGGTCGCCGCCAGATGGCATATTGGACAGGATCCCAGTTTTCGTGTACGTGTATAAATGAGATTGTGTGTAGCAGCCACTGATACATATATAGCATATATATCAGTGTAGCAGCGTGTAGCAGGGCGCCCTCTCACCTAAAGATCGGAAACTAACTACAACGTATATGTGTGTGGTGATCACTACACGCTGCTACTGCTATGCTACACACAATCTCATTTACATGTACACGAAAACTGGGGTCCTGTCCAATTTGCCATCTGGTGGCGACCAGAGAACTAGGCCCTATCTATCACACTTTTCTGAGAGAAGTCCGAACACCTCTATAATACACCGTGGGTACGGCCCTTTAGATTCGAATGATCTAGCTATCTTCACGCAAGTTCATTGAATAAACATATCATTGAAGAGTTTTTGCCAAGGAACAGTTTCGATTAATGAGGAATGGGGCAAGTTTGTTCGCAACAACCACAAATATAAATAATTGAGCGTTGCTTTCTTTCGCTACATAAGTCTAAGAATTTATTGTAGAACTTGTAAAATTTTCAATATATATATATATATATTGTTATATATTATTATATATATATATATATATATTCAGATTTACATATGTCAAGATATCTCTCGTGTGATCGCACAGAATGTTATGCGCAATTTATCATTATGTTAAACGCATCAAGAACGCACGAAATTATATCTGGAAATAAATATTTCGATTAATACTGTACCATATCGCTTCCGAACGTAATGAGGTTATGTCTAATTGTCGAATAATCGTTTATGTACAAGTGTTTAATTTACTGCGATCACTCTTACTTAGCGACGATCAATTACAATAATCGGCGATTATTAGACTGTGGATTTTCCGCATTTACGAGTGGGTGAAATACAAACTAGTAGTACTGTCATATTATTTCAGATTTATTGAAATTACATCTCTTCTTTTACAGTTGACTTTATGAAAGATCCACAGTCCAGTATTCACCTACCGCGGAGGTCCGGCGCTGTCGACGATGATTAATTTCGTACTTTCTTTTTCATAGGATAGTCCAAGGAATTCTGCGAATTTCAAACGTGTTTTCTAATGCTTCAGCAGACAATGTATTGTTAATAGCGTGGATACAATATTTTCAATCAGATCTCAGTATCAGAGAAAAACGAAGACAGACGAAAGGGATGGTTATATGAGACGGTCACAAGAGGATGGAGGGGAAAAGAGAAAGAGCGAGGGAGCAGGAAGAAGGGAGTTTTATTCTCGATGTAAACAGTATAGAAAGAGGGCAAAACACACACATTTCTGAAAGTTCGATTAATGAAAAATGTTTGCACGAGTCGAGCAAATATTTATTTCCAGATCAGTCCATTTAATAGTTGGTGTCCGACGATTCCAATTCCGACAAAAAGTTCTCCATGGGTAGCCTTCGCTCGTCCATCTCGTTGTTCCTTTGTTTGTGGCGGGCGGAGTATGCCGCGTCCCTTTGCAGATCCTGCGATCAAAATCAGTAGAATTGGTCCTTCGTTCTGTATTTTATTTCAAATTTCATTCAAAATTCAGGACACTCAAAATACGATCGATGGAAATACGAATTAAAAGCAGGGTGTCTAATAGAGATTGCGTGAATTCGTGATTTTCTTGATCACTCCTGATTGGCGTAGAACCATAACCTGATAAAATTGCGAATTAAATTGCATTTTTATCAAATTTATTAGATTTGCAAGACGTTTCTCTAATTGTTAAGTATACATTGTAAATATTTTTATATATGCAAGCTAATTGAATTCAATCAGCACAGAGACAGCTCAAAGATAGCCGAAAGATGTCTGCCGCAAGACATTTAGACGTCCGAAAGACGTCGGCGAATGTCTCCGGACCGTCTCTGGAGGGGCTCCGGAAGGTCGTTTGTTACAAAACGGTCTGTCGTAAAGTCGTCTTTAGAATGACTGTTGGTCGTTTTTCAGGCATTGTAGAGACGTATTTTTAACATCTCACAGGCGTCCAAAGGCATCTTTCAGACATCTTTCGCGACTCTATCGGGCATTTTTTAGGCGAATTGATTTAGGTGAATTAGTTAACTAATTAGGATGACAGTGTGCAAATTCACTCTGGATTAGAAAATCACGATCTCGGCGTGAATGAAGTTCAAATCTCGACCGTGATCGTGATTCTGCGACCATTGTGATAAATAAATCTAGTCGAAAGCTTAATTGTACGCGCATGCGTATAACCGACCGGTCAGCTGCCTGGCATTTAAAAAACGCGCGAACCGCCAATGTTCTCCAAAACAGAAGCCTAATTTACAAAATGATTCGTCAATAATTAATACTGTTCGAACAAAGAACAATTGAAGAGAGAATTCTTTATTGTCACTATTAATTTCATGTACGCAATCAATTAATGTACAATACAATGAATGTCTAGGACGCATAAAGGCGATCATACGTGCATGTTGAAATGCGACCAAGTATCAGGTAATATGAATTTCTGTTCTGTTGTAAATGATTGTTCATTTCTTCTGTAGATTAATTGCAAATTTTTATATTAGGTGGTCGAGAGTCAACGCTGGAATATGTGATCGTAAAGAAGAAATCGAAGACTCCAAGAGCCTGTTCAGTCACGGCGGAAATGCGCGTTTTTGACTGCACGATTTTTGTTTTCGATTGTTCGACCGCCCGGATACGTGTGAACCATGTGTGAACGAATACGAGGACGCTAATGTAAATAATGTTTCCACCGTGATTGAATGGGATTTCAGTCAATGACATCTCATTGTAAGATGAAGAGGACTTACGTTATCGAGGAGAGACATCAACAGTTTCGACAGCGACAGCGAACTGTAAGGGATGCGATGTCTTTCTCCCAGCTCCCTGATGCAGTTCACGTTCCCTTCGCTGCCATCGCAACCCAGCCTGTATATGTTCGGAAACATCGTGCGTTTTCTCGACATCGATCCTCTGCACTCTATATGGAACGGGTGCTTTCTAGAAGGTATCGAAGAAGACCGTATTTTAATGTCGACGAATCGATATTACGCATATAATCGATGCTCGCGTGGGTGGCGGATGAGGAATTAATTAAAAGAGAAACGAACGTTGAGGAGCGTCGCTCGCCAGGAATTTTTTTTCTAGAAAAACACGATTCTCGAAATAGTCTCTAGGAATTCGAATCAGAAGTGGCGCTCCTCCAAGTTTTGAACAACCCTTCGACGACCCTACGAGCGTCAAGAGGGTGCACATGTGTACTTACTCGCAGTCAACCTCGTCTGCGAGCTTCTCGCCCCGGATGTGGAAGTAGCACAGGAAAATGGCGAGAACCACCATGCACCGTTGGACGTACACCACAGCCTAAACACAGAATTAATAGTCGCTCAATAGCTTGTCAACTGAAGGACATTGCTAGTCAATAATATCTTATTGTAGAATTAAATTCTGAAATGGAGATTAAAGCTGCCTCTTGTTGTAGTAAATACTTTACTATCCCCTGTGGGGGCATCATAAACCATTTTGAGAGGTCACGAACAAGTTGCCGGCAGTGAAGCTAATCAAATCTCATTTAAACTGTACGTGCGTAGATGGTAAAGACCGGTAACATGATTTTTCTCACACCTGTTACTCTCCCGGCTTGGTTACTTTAAAACCGTGCTAGGGAATTAATAAAGAGTGAGGTGTTTTTAAAGTGTCGCGGTAACAATAATTCATGTTGTAGGTAGGACGACTGTACAAAGTTTATGCGAGAACAGGCTGAAGACTGAAGACTAGAACGGAAAGATTTCTAAGAGATGTGAAAATTGTAGCGGAGGTGGTAAATAATAGTGGGAGAATATTGGGGGTGAGCTGTAGAAATGGTCCAGACGCTGTCTTAAATTCTAGAGGAAGAAAGACACTTTCGTGGGACTCGCACTACTTTGCGTCTCAACATAGTAAACGGAGCAAGTATTTCCAGTAAAGAGTTTTAAATAAAATGGGGTATATAGCAAAACGCTTTCTTGTTGCAGACTTCTCGATTGCAATTGTGAATCAGCTGCTTCGAACGGTCCGAAGAGTGTGATCGAAGGATCTACCTGTTGCAATAGCGAACAAAGAAGCGGGACAACAACGACCGCGAATAATCAATAAGCGTCCCGTAAATTCGCGCGTAACGAAGCGGTCGAGTTCTGCTAAATTTCGCGAGTCTCGTTCCGCCGGCAAACGGGAACAGGGCATCGAGTATTTTCATTCAAAATCGATATATCAGATGCCCATTTATTTTCCAACGCGACGGTTGCGGTTGCAGTCGGTGTTGCAGCTGCATCAGCCAATTTGTGGCGAGTTTGTCCTCTCGTCGATGCGGCTCTTGTTACTTGCCGGAATCATCTATGTTGCGACACGCTTAACAATCCTGGCGCTCGGAAAATATCGCGTGGAGAACCGCGTGGGACGTCTCGGAAGATTTAGGCGACCGCCCCTGTTTATGACAACACTCGGAACATTCGACCGTGGATAACGAGTAGACGTGTAACTTTTGCATTCTATCGGAGAAACAAGCGGCCGGAGTTACGATCACAGTTCCGCTCTTCGAAAGTTTCAAGACGATACCGTGCAAAACAACGAACTTCAGAACATCGGGGACACGTATTCGAGCTCGCCGAAGTCTGTCAATGGATTCGTTTCTTCGGATCACGATTTTATGCGCTCTACTACCCCTGCCGTGCGGCAACTAGTTATGAAACGTTGGAATTCTATGCGACCATTGCAAGAAAATGATGAGAAAACGACAGTGGCTCTAGAGCACATCACCGTCATAATTAAACGGTGCCGAGCAGTTTGCGCGTCAAATCCGAATCACTCGATCAATTTCCAGCTCGCGACTTGGGTTTCCCGAGAGGATATTGCTAGAAGCATATCGGCGTTGGAAACGTGGAGGCAGTCGGTGCATCTTCGCATGCTACATGTCTGATTATCGAGTGCGAAAAAGCACTCACTTAAACGTCCCATGAAAATAAAATCGTTTATGGCAGACACTCGGAGGAGTCGTAAAAAATTGTGTGAAATTGACAACCCTCAGCAGTGTTCGACAGATACTGAAACTATCAAAATTAGCTCTACGTTGACGCCGCAGTGGGAAAAATGCCTGATCTAGCTGAAAAAAAATCATGTTCGGAAATAGATATATCTCCTATACATATATTCTTGTTTCAGAATTTTTATCGAGAGTAATGATACCCAAATCAATCTAATTAGTTGCACAAACACTTAGAATTAGAGATCACGGTTTTGGACGTGATTGAGGATACACGTATTCACGTGTCCTAATATATATCCGTATTTTAATCCGTGTACTTCTTTATACACGGATACACGGGTACTGAAGTAAACGTGTAAACACAGTTTACGCACAGTTTACACACGTGTAATACACGGGTACACGTGTATCCGTTATTTTTAATACACGTGTATTATCTGTCAATTGAAGTTAGAGGGTACACGTGTGTCGATATAAGGTTTGATGATATTTTGGTAGGTAAGATTTGGAAGGTAATGATATTTTGGCTACAATAAAGGAAACATTAATTTCTGAAATCACTGTTCCATATAGCTCCCTTTTTATATCCACGGTATAAAAATCTTGAACATGAAACTTTTAATATTAGAAATGTAATTCGTGAAAAAGTGAAATGTTTGCTCAAAGACTCTCCTGTTCGAGAAGTGAGGACAGAAAACTCAAAAAATAAAAGCGTCCTTCAATTTCTTTACGACGAAATAAGTGATGTTACTCATTTATGTGCCGAATTTGAAATGTACATCTCTGAGCCACATCTACGGTTTGATTTGGATTCATATGAATGGTGGAAGGCAAGGACACACAAGTGTACAAGAATATCCGAAATCACTAAAAAATATTTAACTATACTCTCAACGTCAGCCATGTCTGAACAGCCATGTCCGCTGGAAATATTGTTACAGCAAAAAGGAACCGTCTTTTGCCGGAAAA
>CM052314.1:17614851-17647031 GCA_028455605.1 Lasioglossum malachurum | reverse complement strand
TTCACGAGAGTGACGTGTCGCGAGTAGCGGCATTTCCACGGGCCCCACACCCTCAGCGTGTTTTGTACAGTAATCGCTCCTTCGTTGTCCTGAATCTTGGGCACGATCGTTATCCAGTTCCTACCCACTCCACTACCTGTCAACGAAAGGATTAGGCCTGCGTGGATCTGGTCGCCGCCAGATGTGTCCCAGGAATATGCAGACCGCGCAGAACGGAGAACATAGGAAAGAAATATGACAAGGAAATAAGGAGTTTTCTAAAGCCAGACAGTTGACTGCTTTTGACTGCGAATGCTTTTCTTTGTCATTTAATTAGCCGTTTCACTAAAGACGCAGTCATAAATCAAAAATAGTGTCCGGGACAACGAAGGAGCTTTTACTGTACATCTTCAGGTAAAATTCGAGATTTTATGACTCTTTGCGAGGGCTATTGAGACTATCGGTAATAAATCTAATGGCAACCCTAGCAAATGTCTTAACGAACCTACCTGACAGTTTCCTCAAAAATAGCCTCTATTGTCGCGTGTGTCCTAAAATCTATCCAGCATTTACACAGCACATGTTAATTTTACTGTATGCAGATGGACGCTACATGATCAATTTAAAATACTTAAACGGAGGTTACACAATCTTAACATGCCGATTTGATTAAATATTCTCCGAAACTGTTAGGCCTAGACGAAAATTTCAGAATCCAGTTTGTGTGTCTTTGAATAGCGAATTTTTTAGCGTAAAGTTATTTTTAAGAAAATAACTTTTGTTTACGAAATTTTTCTGTAAAACCACAATTCTTTCATGAACATGTTTTTTAAACAAATTACGTTTTAAAAATCAGTTTAGGCTAAAAGATTCAAAGACGCACGAACTGGATTTTGAAATTTTCATTTAGGCCTAATAGCTGCGGAGATATTTAATAAAACAGATTTTTCACCCCAACTTTGGGGGCTATTTTCATCTCCTTAACATATTCATGACGTTCGTCGGCAGCTATAAAAAAAAATACTTCTATATAACGTCTCTTGTTAGGTCCCAAACTAGAAAAATAATATTTCGAGACATAATCTTGAGTATTTCCTTTCTGGATAAAGGGAAATTTCACGAGAAAAGGAACCGAATTTATTTGCACACCTAACAGTTCCTCTCGTTTCGCTCATTTTCGCGCGGTATCCGGGGCGATGAAAACGTAACGACCTTTCTTACTCTGCTCCGCCACGGAAAAAATAACAGAACCGTACGAAGAAAGGGTAACGACCACCACAGTCGGCGCAATTAATTTCCGATTATCCGAGCTCTATCTATCCGAAGGTGAGAAAACAGAATAGCGACAGAACGCAAAAATGGAGAAGAAAGCGAGCGCGCGACGTCGCGTCGTGAAGGTAAGGACGACAGACGTCGCGGCGCCTCCGCGACCAAGGATTCGCGTAATTCGGCATTTATCACCACTATGTGACACGCGAAACCGTTTACGTCGGGAGAGAAATTGCTCCGAGTCGTTAACCTCTTCCCACGAAACCAATTTCGGCATTTGCTCCCCTTAAATTAATAAACCTGCTACCGAAAAATCTATAGAAATGGGTCAAGTGCGATTACTATACCAGCTGGTTTCGAATCGAGGAATGTGCGCGGGTCTCAAGGCACTTCGGTGAACGAGAAACAACTTTGCTATTTTACTCGTCGTTTCTACTTTTTACGCGGTCTACCGAGATCGCCAACGATTCGACGCGCTTTCGGAAGCTGTAACGGAAGCCATCAGCGGAATAAGAGCAGATTGATTAACACGTTTGTTACATTATTTCGTTGTAAGTCATTATTGGACAGCGGATTTTTATGAAGAAATTCGATGAAATATATTATTAGGTTGTTCGAAAAGTTTGTTTCGTTCTCGATTTATGTAGTAAGTGCAAATTCAGAGCAGTTTTTAAGAAAATTAATGGCATGGTTAAGAAAGGAGAAGCTTAAGGAATAATGAAACATTAACGAACAGGAGATTGTGTTTTTTGTGTATGCTGATGTTATATAACAATATGGAATGTGGCCGTAGTGAAAGAAACTTTTATCACAACCTAATAAAATAGGGAAAGTTTAAAAAGTCGAAGAACGCTGTTAGGTTGTTCCGTATGTATCAGAATTATTAAGGGACGAAATCAATTTCTATTGAACCCCTTTTTCTCAGAATCGGCGTAGAACATTTTCATTTTACATTCATTATATACATGTTCGAAGAATTTCGAATTTTTCTGCGACAATATTTTCGTTCGTATTTCATAAGAAGATACGTTGCATTTGGTTAAATTGTTATAATGTGTTAATTTCTCAGTGAGCGCGCGCGTTCCTTTCTGTTTCCGTTCGCAGAAAATCGCGTGACGCCGAATATCATCTGCTGTTTCCGACTACTGTCAGCCGTGCCCACTTATTGCGAACACAGAAGATACCACGGTATTATCTCCTGTTGATCGATCTCGCTGAAATCCGTGTAATCGAAACACGTATTTATCGAGGGTAACGCCGCGCCAGTAGAAACAGCCGATAATGAGCAGACGCGCAATGTAAACGGTGCCGGCGCGGCGCGACGCACAGTTTTTTGGACAAAAATCAATAACTTTCGTTCTGTTCATGATAGAGACATGAAACAAAATGGGTTTTCTTTTTTATATTGAAAGCAATCTCAATATGATGTTATTATAAATATAGCCATTTATTTAAACAATGAAAAACGATTTTTATAAACAAAATTTAATTTTTTTGCGCGTTATTAGTATGTGGTATTTACTACCTAGTATAGGTATAGTAGATAACAATAAATACATAAAAATAATAGATAAAAATAAATATATATAAGTACCTATAATATAAAATATAGATATTAAAAAAAGCAACTGTTTCCCTTAAATTATTCAGTTACATTATATTACAGTTACAGGTGCAGTAAATTAAAAAATATTATATTATATTATCATTCGCGCGCGCGCGTATAATACATTCATTTTACTGCGGGAAAATTTGAAACATGTTTTTAAAATATATAAAGAGTAGATTAATTTTTTTTTTGTTAATAACTTTTTTATAAACAATGACCAACGAGCAACACCATTACAACATTGTTCGAGGTGCTGACCTGGACAACATATTACAAAATCAGCGTGATCGGAGGATGTTACCTTTTTGTAAATAATTATCAATGGTTATTAGAAGATTAATTTTTATTTATTTAATCATATCTGTAATTTATGTAATATAAACATTCTTTTATTTATTCAACAACGGCGCGTATAGCCAAATCTCGTATATCTACAAGAAGATATCCGCGTACTCGGCTGCTGACCGGTTCTTGCTACATATTTTGTTAAATAACTCTGATGATTGCCGGAAATTGCAGATGAGAGACTTATATAATATCAAAATATACTATCCTAGGAATAGACACACAACCAAAATCACCGATACCTTTTGATACTTTTTTTTTATCCTCTGGTAAAGATTAGGGAAACCTATAAAATTTTATTGTTTCATTTCAGGTCAATTATTATGTTGCATATAAGTATTACAAAATTTTTAAAGTTGAATTACAATTAGCCAACCCTTAGCCATTATTTCCTAAAAAAATTATTCCCTAAAAACGTCTTTTGTTCATATCACAACGTAAACAAGTTACGCTAAGAATTGATGTACTATTTGATCTTCCTAATATACGCTTACAAAATTCGCTGCAACTAATTTTCTACTACATTTTTTTAATTTTTTTTTTTCAAAAAATGATTATTTGGACATTTTAACATAGTATGAACATAGTTTTGAATCGATATGAAGATGTGACTTTTTAGATTTTTGTCCATGGTTTGCGACACTGTGCGACGGGTCAAGTACTAATTCCCTCGGACTGTACTCGAGAGCAAAAAATGTTATCCTTGAGGGTATATCAATTCACTTTTTCGATTGCTTCTTGCCTGACGGTCGCTTTCTTGTCTCTGCTATCGAATGCCGTGCGCTCTGATAGGATTAACAGTCTACATATCTCGAAATCGATGGGACAGAGAGATGGACCAACGTCACGGTGTTACGAAGTTACAGGGAAATCAGATTGAGAGGGCGTTTTGTCGTTTTGATTGTTATCCGGTGGTTGTTAATTGCGAGAGGGTGGAGAAGTTGGCCACGGTCAGTTCTCGTTTCTGGTACAGTGCTGTACCATTACGTTGTTTAAAAACAATATTATCGAATGAAATGCGAAGTAGAGATTGTTTTCGTTGACCAAGCCAACTCTATTAAAATCCACTTACATTGCCCTTTGTGTTCTTCTCTTCAATATTGTTTCTTGAAAAATTGAATGGCGCAGGAAATGGTGTTACGAAAACAGTCTATAGTTTCCGGAACATGTGACCCGATGAAACGGAGCTTTTTACGCAGCCAATTTGCTCGAGGATCCGCAGGTCAGAGCTAAATGTGAACCTCTGAATTTTCCTCGATCGCAGTTTCTTAGCGAGCTTCGTTGGATCTCTCAGTTCTCGATGTCCAGACGGTTGTTTATTCGAGGGGAGAGGGGTGCTGGATGACGCAAAATCCAACCAAGATAAAAAGGAAAAGAGGGTGTTCAGTTTTCCAGTGTGTGTAGGATAGGAGCGAAATTTTTCCTGGCGCCTACTGGTACACAACCGGACACGTAAATTTCGCGATTACGAGGTGTCGGGTGCGAATCGATTGGAAAAAATCGCAGGGCTATTATCCGCGTAATGGTTCACGGTGAGCGGGATAATAAAAAAACGAGGCGGAACGTGATGCCGTCGATTTCGAGGGAAATTATACGCTGCCATTAACCGAGCGATTCTTCTCCCGAAGATCTATGAATGTCAGACGAGATTATGGGCGCCAGCAACCTACGCTCTCTCCAGCCTCTCCCTTTTAATCCCCGACTCCTTCTCCCTTCCTATCTTTCTCCTCGATCGGGAGGAGTACGAACAAAAAAAAAAAAGAAAAACAAGAGAATATTGTATTGTATTTCGTCCATCCCCACCGAGCGTGGCCATTTCTCGAAAAATCTCGAGCGAAATACGAGACCGTATACTCGGTGGAAGCAGAACTGGCTGCCAGCAAAACGAACAGGACACCGTTGAAACGGTACGACTGACGTATTAAAAAGTTCATTCGTTTTGCTACCGTGGCCGCTAGTCGACGAACACCCCGAGCAGTTTCAGCGACTCGCTGCGCACCCGAGAAACGCATTAATGCCTGTTAACTTCGCTACTTTATGATAGATCCATTTAGCTTCGAAAGAAAAGTCAAAATCACGCAGGGAAATTGATATCCGAGAGGATTCCAGGTTTTAGTCCGAATCGATTTTTCGAGGCACTTAGGTTTAAAAGAAACACGAAAGCCAATACATCAACTCGGACAATATTGACCCGATTTTACGGGGATTCGTCGAGTGAATTTTACAATGTGTTCCCGTGGGAATTTTTGAACGTTTCAGAGCTCGAATTGAAGCTGAGGCATCGTACTTTACGATGAGTATAGTTAAGTCTGAAAGAAAAAATGGTTTCCTATTGAAAAATCGTGAAATACTCATCGATGTCTATGAGAATGACTGATTGCATTTTGAGCGGTTCAGAGAAATCGATTTTGGAATGTGGTTGCGTGGGAATTTTTGAAGTTTTGAGAGGTCAAATTAAAGCTAGAGGATTGCTGGGACCATACGAGAAACATTTTGAAAAGTTCATTCGGTTTGCTGGTGTGGTCCACCCGAGAAGCGCATTAATGCCAGTTTACCTACGGCTGGAGCTGAACAAACTTGTGTTACATGCACAGCACGGTTGACAATCGCCGTGCCCCTCATTTAACAACTCGTGGGTTCCACTACATTGCTCGTACGGGACCACGTAAATTGGGCGATGCGTTTTCAACACTTCAGCTGTTGCTTCACCTGAAATATTTCATAAACTTGATATGCACTCACGTCCGTTAGTCACAGGACCTATATTATGAAATAAAAATGGTACTTACTAATTTTTTCGAATGTAAAGAACATGTGAATCACAAATCGGACCAAATTAATTATTATCCTTGTATTTTCTAATTTTTTAAATTTAAATGGGGCAATTTTTTCCGTTTTGGCTTGTAGAGCTGTCCCGCCACAATCATCCCACAATTTCTCAATCTTTTTACATGCATCACCTCTGTTGGTCGCGTTACCACCGCATTTTAGGCGAATTTTTAATTGTTAATAACTACATAACGAAGCCGAAATCGCAATTTTTTTAGTCTTCATTTTCGTCTTGCATTATCGTCGACAACCACCCCTTAAATTTTCTCTCACCTGTAGTCGAACACCCTGTATAGATAGAAGATAGATAGCTACATCTAAACAAAATAAAACAATTAAATCAAGCTGGAAGCTTGCATTATTTAATTACCATTTTGTTGGAGACCAGTAATGAAACTAAAATTGACCATTCACGATGTACGGCACCGAGTAGTCTCGCAAAACTCGAAACACGCGCTATATTAATACAAAAATTCATTTTTGAATCTGGTTAAACAGTTCTGGCGAAGCACTGAGCATTCGCAAACACACTGTTTTCTGAAACCTTCTTTCGCTACAGCAATTTGTCTCAAGGGCAGACTCGAACTTTGCAATGTGTAGTTTCGAAGAACTTCGTCATGTATCATTTTTATATCGACTGCAAGCATCAGAGAAGCGTTATGACTGTCCGATACTTTACTAAAAGTTGTTGTGTTCGTAGGAGAAATTATTACATTAGTTTCCCGCCGAGGGAAAAACATGTATTGCCGAGGGTAGATTTTTTCAGCTAATCCGGATCCCGTTGGACCACTAATCACGTTAATCTGCTGGTCGTGATTGGACATAAAAGTTGGATAATGCAATGAACGGAAAAGCGTAGGACTCTGAATAGAAGAGACGATCACGGCGAGGCGGATGACGCCAGGATGTTACGAAGTCGGATTTTCAGCGTGTCTTAAGAAAGACCGCGGAGAAACCATTACCGTACCCCGTTTGTGGGAAATATATTTCCATAAATTTCTCGCTGATTCGACGGTGCAATGTGTAAGGGTGTTTCTCGCTCGAGAAAATAGAGGGCAGGTGGAAGCCAACGAAGGACTAGGTAGCTGATCGAAATAACGATAAATTGAAGAAGCTTCAAAAGTTTCAGTCCTAGTTTTCATCGGATTTCAAAGTACGACGAAGATTGCGGATGTTGTGCAACTGTTAATGAAACATCGTTTACTGATAAAATTACACGCTAAACGTCGGAGATCTTCGGTGAGAAAACCGTGCAATACCGCGTAATTACGCACGGCGATCGTTAAAAGCGTAGGAGATGTGACGAACGAGTCTTTTGGCCGAGATTCAAATAAAATTTGTTGTTTTCTAGTAACTGTATCGTTAAAAGCTCCGTAGCTTTCGCGACGACGACGTAAGATTTTAGCAAACCTAAACAGTAATCTGTAATGGGGATATTACTTGTCACTGCGCATTATTGACATGCTTTATCTCATGAATCTCGAGAACTATATTAGCCATTTTCACTAAAAAATTAGGTAATAAAATAGTCAATGGGATGCTCGACAACATCTTCGAAAAAAGGAATTCTTACAATCGTTGAACAAGCAGAGATAATAAATTTATTAGTGCATTGTGTTCAATAAATCAATGTGTTCGAATATTCAGGTTTTAAAAGTTACATACTTACCTCGAGTTCTGCTACCTATTTTTACTCAAAAATTAGATGGCACCGATGGTCAAGGAGATGCTTGTCGACATTGTTGGCAAAAGGAATTGTTATAAATATTACCCAGCTGGAAATGATAAATATAACAATGAACTGTATTCAATAAATTACTGCGTGCGGATACATATTCAAAGTTTGAAAGTTACTCTGCACCTCGAGTTCTGTTACCTATTTTTACCAAAAAATTAGATGGCACGGTTGTCAAGGAGATGCTTGTCGACATTCTTGGCAAAAGGAATTGTTTTTTTAGTTTATTTTTTATTTAAATGATATGCATAACTGGTGGCACCGACGAGATACTATTAAAGACTGCAGCCCCTGTGCCACCGACGAGATTAATATAGTTAATTGCATCTCGTCAGTGTTGGTGGTAACTGTACAGAGTGTAAAAAAATGTTTGGTCTTGACTGCCATAGGCGTATTCTAAATCTTTCGATAGGTGAAGATCTGTAAAAAAAAGTTGCCGCAAAATTGTCCTTGACCTTGAATTTCAAGGTCAAATTTTTTTATTATTGCATTGTATTCTACACATCATGGGGATGCAAAGTGTCAAAGGGACCATGGGTCAAAACTCAACCGTTTTGTCAGAAATTGATGAAGAAGTTTTTTCTGCTATAAGACGAATTTTATTCATAGAAGTTGGAGATTTCAAATTGAAATGCTAGATGTTGACATAAACACAGTCATGGCGAGAATGAAAACACACCGCTACAGCGTTAAATGCCACATGAATACAGTTCGGTTCACCTGCACTTTCATGACAGCCGATTTTCGAAGGCTACGCCCCACAGTGGACAATTTGGACGAAACCTTTGACAAAATCAAAGAACTATCGATAGAAATGAGATAGAGCGATGAAAATTTTTTAAATGGAACCTTAATCTTTGCAGTATATAGGAAAAATTGGAATATTATAATACGAACGTTTTTTAACCATGAAAAAATTCGTTAAACTTGCACAATTTCAAGAAAATTGTGGTTTTTCTAATACCACTTGTAAATTGTCCGCGATTGATCGAGTGATCTTCCGGACCTTGTGGTGCTTGCACTGGATGTGCCGACTAAAATTCTAAACTCGAAGGACCACCTTCCCAATGGGAAGGTCCCACTTGGAAGGATTAAAGTAATTCAGAGTACTATATACGACTATATTCTATCCGAGACTGTTTCTATGATTACTATAACACTACTATCTAGATATGCAGTCTAGTGCAGTCGGGTGCAGTCTATGGTGGTATACGATGCAGTCTATGGTGCTTTACAATGCAGCCTACAGTGCAGTCTGTCTAACTGGAGTACTGGAGGACCGAGAGCACACACATTTATCACCTCGGTCCTCCCCACCCAGACGGGGTTTCACCCCTGCTTTTCGGCGATTTGGGGGTGGACGGAGCTAAGTCTAAGTACCTGAAGCGGTCTCAAGGATTCGCCAAAACCGAACATTTGGCGACCAAACCAGCCATCTGGAAAACATGTGCGCCGCAGCTTCAAGCAGCCAGCTGCGCTGACCCCGAGAGACAATTATTTTAACCGTTTTACGGTAAGGGGCTGCATCGAGGGTACCCGGGTACGGACGGTGATTTCAATAAGCTAATGCCGCTGACAGGCCCAACGACGTAGCCAAACTACGAAAGTAACGTACCGGGCCCACTGCACAATAGCGATGTCCCTACCATAAAACGTCGCCCAGCGCAGGCCGCTACAAAACTATCATTTTTTCGTTGAAATAAATTGATAACCCACTAGTTTGAAGGTATGTTGTATTCCCGTATATAAAACACAATAAATTTAAACAGTATGAAGTATTTGAACGTTTACTTGATGTATATCACTTGACGAACCATCACTCGATTGTCGCTGGCACTCCTTATAGGCTATGTGTGGCTGTAATGTAATTTAAATTAGATATCTATTTTCCATAATTACATTTTCATTTACACAGGAAGTAAGGTAAGTATTTAATCTTTTTAACTTACTTCTTATCAACGAATTCTTTAACTTCTGGTAATCACACAAAATAAGAACAAGGTATACGATTTTTTGCAAAATCCTGAGGTCGTATGCAAACTTTGAGAGACCAGATTTGAAATCAGCGTGGAAAAATCTACGGCAAATGATGTATACGGCATGTTAAAAAAATGTTTTTCCGTGCGTGGTATTGGAAAAACCACGATTTTCTTGAAATTGTGCAAGTGTAATGAATTTTTTCAAGGTTAAAAAACGATCGTACCATAATCTCACTATTTTCCCATATTCTGCAAAGTTTCATTTAAAAAAGATTTCATCGCTCTATCTCATTTCTATCGAAAGTTCTTTCATTTTGTCAAAGGTTTCGTCCAAATTGCCCACTGTGGGGCGTAGCCTTCGAAAATCGGCTGTCACGATAGTGGAGGTCAACCGAACTGTATTCACGTGGCATTCAATTTGAAATCTCCAACCTCTATGAATAAAATTCGTCTTACAGCAGAAAAAACTTCTTCATCAATTTCTGGCTAAACGGTTGATATGTAGAATACAATGCAATAATAAAAAAATTTGACCTTGAAATTCAAGGTCAAGGACCTTTTTTTACAGATATTCACCGAATATAGGCCCACATAAAAAAGTTGTAAAATGTATCTTTTAGTATTTTCTCTACAATTCCTACCAATTGCAATTTTCGAAAAAATTTCTTTTCACATCTCGTAGTAAACTAATTGCTCTAGCTTCCCAAAAAAGTTCAAATCGTATAGTACAATATTAAAAAAGTTATCGCCTTTTTAAGAGTGTCCGAATATTTGTGGGAGTCACTGTATAAAGATCCGCAGTCTAGTATACATAATAAATAATCACACACAAGCGAGGTAAATGTAAATTGTGTAAAACTAGCAGTACTACCTTAAAATGTTGTAAATGTGATCAATTTATATGTAAAAAGACCATTTTGTAACCTGCATAATATGCGAAAGTTGTTAATCTTCAGGTAATATCTTAATAAAACATACAGAATAAACGTCTGTATCTCAAATACAGTTTATAATTTATTATTTCATGATACAATGCCAAATTCTTTGAAATTATCATGTCCATTCTTTCCGCGTACTCACCCCCCATATAAGCCATGCGTAGGCACTGTTGATGAGCATAGCTTGTACATATTTCGAGAATGTGACGTCACGGTGTACTTCATCTTTGCAGAGGGGGAAATTATCTGCGCCGGGTCTATAGGTATATGTATACGGTCTAAGAATACGCCTATGATAGCCAAGACCAAACCTTTTTTACACCCTGTACATTGCCAATAATGAAGGAACCTGTACCTCGTGCGCTGTCTGGTAGCGACATCTAACGTCGATTAAACGAACTCGCTACGAAAAGGGACACGAACACAGAGTGACCAGATGAGGGCAGTCACGCAAAAATGTGTACCCCCTCTCTGATGACCAGACCAGTTGCGCGACTGCGCGACCAGTCTACGGTCTTAGTGGGGGACGTTGGAGTGTGCGCATTGCTAGAATAGGATAGTGGAAGAGGTAAGTAGGGGACTACCGTGCATCCGTTTGGATGCAATCCGATCAGTCTGGTCTGCACGAACAGAAGAGCGAGAGAAGAAGAACCAAGAATTTGATGGATACAGAAGGACGGTAGATACCTTGGACAGAGAAGCTACATCGACACCGAGCGAGAGAGTAAAATAAAAGAACGGTTGAAGTTGAAGCAGGAACAACTGTATCAAGGGCTCGCTCGCCACAGTTACAGCAAAATATTTGATGCGGTATCGTATTAATCGCAGTTAACGTTTCACGGTGAATATTTGAAATCTTTCTAACGTCCACGAACCCCACGGATCCCGCTTTAACATTTCACTCGTTTCACGATAATAGCGTCGATGTTTCGGGCACATGTCACAAATATGTCGTACGCCATTGATGTTGTGATGCATCGATGAAGTGGTTATCTATTTTTGCAAACACAGAGTTTCGAACGAACTACTCGATCATCTCTGAGAAAATCATGTATAATTCGTTACTCGTTGGTGTTCGAAACTGAAACGAGTGTTGTCACAACAAGTGTAATCGAGGATAACGGTCGTGTACACAAAACTACAAAATCACTTCATCTTCGCAAAAAGCACAGTTCATTACATTTATATATAATCCAGATAACAGATATCAGAATTTCAAGTTCTGAACTATTATAAAAAAGCAGTTGCAGCTCAGATAAGAGCTTTTATACGTTGATCGATAGATGCTGAATTCAAACGGAAGTTCATTTTGTTTTCTAGACGAAGGCAAAAGAAATTTCCGCAACATTTTACTTCATTCGTGTTTATTCATTGGAAATATTGTTGTAGATGCCTAACATCAAATTACAAAGCTCAGATGGAGAGGTCTTCGAAGTTGATGTTGATATTGCAAAATGCTCAGTCACCATAAAGACCATGTTGGAGGACCTTGGCATGGACGACGAAGAGGAAGAAGTTGTTCCTCTGCCAAACGTCAACTCTGCCATTCTCAAGAAAGTGTTGCAGTGGGCAAGCTACCACAAGGACGACCCACCACCTCACGAGGATGAGGAAACCAAAGAAAAACGCACAGACGATATCAGCTCTTGGGACGCAGACTTTTTGAAGGTATTTGTTAGGTCGTCCTATAAATAATATCATTACTTTCTACTCGTTTCTAGGATTGCAAGAGTGCGCCTTCTTATTTCTCAATAATGCAAAGATAGGGTTGTTCAGTAGTCAAAAGCGCTAAATAAAAGAACAATCTAGGCTGTAGTTGCCCCAAATTTCCTATTTTTATGTTTACGAGGCTTAATTTGCCTATTATATTAGGTCAATTGGAAAGTTCCGTCCATTTTTTTACGAAACGTAGAGCTTTATTTAAGAAACAAAATGAAAAAGTACATTAATCAAAATATTGTCCATCGTTAGCGATGACTTTTCCCTATCTTTTGGGCAGCAAGCGAATTCTGTGACAAAAGAATGAGTCATCTTCCTGATCAGTCAAAGATTCATTTTTCAACATCTCCGTAAGAATTAAATCGTTTCTCAGCAAGTGCATGTGCCATCGACCGAAACAAGTGATAGTCAGAAGGGGCACAGTCTGGCGAATAAGCCGCATAGGGTAGCACTTCCCAGCGAAGTGCTTCTAACTAATTGTCATGCAGCAAAATCACCTTATGCTGTCTCGTTTCATATTGTGGTCGTTTTTCGTGCAATGTTCAGCTCAAACGGATAATTTGTTGTCGGTAGAGATCCCCTGTGACTGTTTGACTAGATTTTTACAGCTCATAGTACACCACACCTTTCTGATCCCACCGAATACAGAGTAAAGCCTTCTTTCCGTGGATATAACGCTTTGGCATCGATGTTGAGGGTTGGCCGGGATCACAAATGTTTTTTCGACGTTTAGGATTGTCAAAATAAATCCATTTTTCATTCCCAGTGATGAGACGATGGAGAAACCCCTTTCTTTGTTGCCTAGTAAGCGGAATTTCGCAGATGGTTTTCCGCCTTACAATGTCTCTTGGCTTGAGTTCATATGGGACCCACTTTCCTTCCTTGTAGACCTTCCCCAAGGCTTTTAAACGATCGGAAGTGACAGATTCAGCACAATTTAATGCTTCTGCAATTTGTTTTTGCATTTGACATGAGTCTTCGAATACTCGTGGCTGTCCAGAATGCTCTTTGTCCTCCACAGTAAAATCACCATTTTTAAAGCATCGAAATCACTCTCTGCATGTTTTATCGAAAACAGCATTATCGCCATAAACGATCTACAATCATTCGATGAGCTCCAGCTGCAGTTTTCTTCCAATTGAAACAAAAGATTAACACTTTGCGCAAATGACGCTTATTCGGCTCAATCTTTAATGTAGAAAAAAATGATGTTATTGATGCAAGCGTATATTGTTATGTACTGAATTTTATTGAAAGATGTTCAAACTAAAAAGTTAACCTTACTTTAGACGTTATAGTTGAGGACAGTTTTTTTTTTTCGAGTTACGGCTACTTGATGCTAAACGGGTGGAACTTTCCGATTGACCTAATATTTTGCTATTTTCATAAAGCTAAGACAGCTACACGCCTCGTAAACGTAACAATAGGACTTTTGAGGGCGACTGCGGCCTAGATTGATCTTGAAAAACTCAATCTTTGTATTATCGGGAAATAAGAGTCTACCCCTATTTTAGTTTACCCCCAGTCTGTATCCATTTTCAGCGATACAGTATATTTTTAATCATCTGTGCGTCATCGTTGATTACAACCGCCTTAAAAACAAATCTGTTCGCAGGTCGACCAGGGAACTCTGTTTGAATTAATTCTAGCTGCTAATTACCTTGACATTAAAGGGCTTCTGGATGTAACATGCAAAACGGTCGCCAACATGATAAAGGGGAAAACACCGGATGAAATCCGGAAAACGTTCAACATTAAGAATGATTTTAGTGCAACAGAGGAGGAGCAAGTGCGCAAAGAGAATGAATGGTGCGAAGAAAAGTAGATCAACATTCAAGAGTGTTAAACATCTTGTTTGACTACAGAATTCCGTCTTAATACTCGACAAAATTTCTGAGCTGATGCACCGATTGTATTATTCGAGGAGAAGTTTTTCTTAATGGTTCAACTTTTGATTAATACACCAGATAGTCGTTAATTAATGCCGAAAAAATTTTTGTCGATGTGTATATGGTTTATTTATCCCGAATCTTTGTATAACGTATAATAATACTACCTAATATGCATAGTAAACGTTACATGGATATAAATTAATCTTACTGTACCATTGTTACATTTACTTAGCATCACAAATCTGCAGAATGTTTAGTATTATAGAGTCGTAAAAAAAATATGTTTCGTCTACTTAGATTATAAGGCCGATTTCTCTTTCTTTTTTTTTGTGATTTCGTTTCCAATTTCTCGTTTTATCGAACACGTTCGTGCAAATGTACACTGAATAGTCATATTGAACTGTAACGAAAATTTCAGTTTCATTTATGAACGTTTCTCTATTTTAATAAATTCGCGAGTTAACATTTCGTTGTACCAAGTACTACATTGTTGCTTCGCTGAAAGGAAAAGCGTGATAACATTTCTAAAATAAATAATTGTTCGTGTGATCGAAACTGAGAGTTTTTTTCCGCGCATATTCGATTCGCGGTCAATCTCGAACATAAATAATGGATTCTTTTTCATAAAGAAATTGACATTTTCAATTCATTAAGTGGGAAAATATAATTCCGCATAACGGATAAATTTTAAGTCCAGGTTTATTCAATAAAATGCTAATGAACGTGAAATGAAAATGTTCGAACATAACCTTCGTTACAGCCGTAGAGTGTAGAAAATGTTGCGTAGATAATAAGCATTGAAACAGTTCTCGATTCCAATAAAAATATAAATGGAAAAGAAAAAGAATAGCTTGTTTTCGAAAGAACCTTGAATCTCGTAATATTCGGCAATGGCTAATTACGAAGCAAACGGTGAATAAATCGATTGAAACTTTAGAATTACATACTGTATAGTGACAACGTTGACTTTGATGAGTAATCATTGCAGATGCTGTTCAGAAAAATGATTCTCCTGATTGCTACGCGCCATCGAATATAAGAAAATTGCACGATATTTGCAACTGGAGTGAAATTGAAAATGTAGCGATAGAATACCATGATTTAGACAATACAGTTTACATAAATTATAAAGAACTTCTTGCTGTGAAAACTATGCTCTCTGATTTATTACAATGCATACAAGGCTTCGAATTTTTCGCTATACATTCCGATGTTCCTGAATATTGCGTGGTTTCCCTAATTCTTGGGTAAGGGATTCGACTAAGTAACTATATTCGACGAGAAAAACATTCTTCAATTAAATTTCTTGTAGGATTTTAACTAGTGGGCACAGTTTTGTAAACATATCGTCCAACGCGACAGAGTTCGCAAAGTTGAAGGAAACATTGCGCATACGCTACTTATTTTGCAAAGACATAACTGGAGGAGACATCGTAAAGCAATTTGCGATTCATAATGAACGTATTTACTTGATAAAAGTCGAGGATATTCAAAAAGAAGATAAACTGTACAACAGAGGAGGCCATTATGCATATGCTATTACTACGTCTGGTTCAACCGGTGAACCAAAAGTTGTTAAAGTGACTCATGCTTCCATAATTCCTAATGTTCTAGACCTGAGCGCAAGGTTCAACATCCGGAAACACGATAAAATTGCTCAATTTACAAGTTTCACGTTCGACCCGAGCATTATTGAAATTTTTCTGGCTCTCTCGTCTGCCGGGACATTGTTTATGGCCTCGAGAGCCCTGAAAAATAACACTAATAGGTGAATATATAAATATATAAAAAGATGAGTTTCCGATTTAAAAAATTAGTGGAGAAATTGCATGAAAATCTTTTCGTATTGTTTCGTGTTCGATCAACCGATCCGATCGGTGCTCGCCATTTCTGTTTACCGTACCCGCAGAATTTCGATCTACTTTTATCATTTTTATTTCCATAAAAAATTCTTTATTTTCAGACTCCTGGAAGAAGCTCATTCGAATAACATTTCTGTACTGCAAACGACCCCATCGGTCTTTTTGCACAACTGGACGACTGAAAGATTAAAATCCACTATTCTGAGTGATGACACTTTCCTTAGAGTTCTTCTTTTAGGTGGAGAACCGTTCCCTAAATTAGGTTCACTTCTTGAAGCGAAACATCCTCGTAATCATACGAGAATATATAATATTTATGGCATCACCGAGGTGTCTTGTTGGGCTAGCATTAACGAAGTTGCGATTGCAAATGAGGAAACTGATGCACAGTGCTTGGGCCAAGCACTGTCACAAACTCTGCTGCAAGTTAGAAATGAAAAAGGAGAAGTAGTAACAAATGGCATGGGCTCACTTTACATAGGTAGTTTCTATGTATATTATTTTTTGGTAATAAGATTTATTAAGAGAAGAGATGTTCGTGTATTATTGCTAACGTATATATATGTTTGCGTGTAGGCAGTGACAGCAGAATTTGCGTGATAGACAACGAAAATATTCAAGATTTGGAACTACCAGTATTTCGTGAGAGCGGTGACACTGTCTCTGTAAGCATACTATTAAACATAATTAAATTATTATCAACTAAAATTAATTCTATTCTAGATCGATGGAGAGGGTAGAATATTTTATGAACGAAGAAATAACAGCATAATTAAACGATTCGGGAATAAGATCAATCTAGCAGACCTCGAAAAATTTGCATTGCAAGTCGATTTCGTTAAAAATTGCTATGCGTTATGGGATGAGAACTATCATAAGTTGTATCTATGCGTGTCTACTAAAGAAAAAATTTCAAATTATAGCGATACGAATGTCGTCATGATGGAACATTTAAAAAAATTGCAATCATTGTACAGACCAGACAGAATTTTCTTCATCGATCATTTCGAGTTCACCGCAAGTGGAAAAATCTGTATAAAATTTTTAAAGAAGTACATAGAAGAACAGGTGGATAATACAGCTGCTAATGTAGATATCGAAAATGCCGAACAAATTTTTAAATCCATTTGGGAAAGCAGGTTAAAGTGTGGGAACAGTGGATTTGTAAAATTAGGTGGTGAGTCTATAATGGCGTTGCAAATATCGAATACCATGTCCAAAGAAGTGAACAGGGAGTTTCCTGAATTAATTGGCATGCTTCTAAACGATTCTACCATTGACGAATGTCTCAACTATATAAAAGGAATTATACGTAGCAATACCAATAATTCGACAGACAATTTGTTTCAGTATTTTTCTGACGACAATCGAACAATACCTTTAGTTCATACTGAAATTGAAAATGCAATTGAGAATCATGAATCCATGAACACGGAGAGCCAAGTTTGTACATATCAATGGCATAAATGCAGAGGGAAATTAAATACCAGCATTGCAATTAAAAATGAAACGTCCAAACCACGGTGCAATTCAGTGTCGAAAATTGAGATATTAAAGACGTGTGATTTACGCAAGTGCATCGACGCGTCGCCAACTGTCTTTCATTACTCGAAGCAAGTATAAATTAAAGCAGTGATGCTAGATACATGGAGATTCAATTTGTTAATTATCCGATATTTCATTTAGTGGAAAGACCTATGCAACGGTTGGCTCACATTCCGGATTGATAAGTACAATTCTATTGGAAGAAGAAAGCTGCTTTCCTGCATTTATGGTGCAACTGCCTAACAGAATTGAAGCATCAATTTTAATTCTGGATCATTTTAGGGGTATAGTGGGTAAGTTATTGTAATTAGCACTAGGTTTACGGGACGCATTCTAATATTTTAAACTTAGTGTTAATCAATTTATTAATTGACTATTAATTCCTCGATCTGCAGGATGTCACGATGGGAACGTGTATTGTTTAGACTTGAAAACGGGAGAAGTTTTTTGGAAACACCAGACGGGAGATGTTGTGAAGTGTTCAGCAATATTTTGTGAGGAACGGAAAAATTTATTTGTTGGTTCTTACGACTGCTTTATATACTGTCTTTCTGCAAAGGTACAGAAATCAATTTTCTTTGAATTGTATCTTCGAAAGTAGACTAAAAGGATATTGATTTAGGATGGATCTGAAATTTGGAAAGAAAAGATTGGAAATGGGAGCGTCAGTGCTTCCGGTTGCTTACACATACCATCGAATAGCGTGTTGTTCGGGGCTTTGGACGGTTCTTGCGTGGCACTGGGACAGTCGTCGGGAGAAGTGGTTTGGAAACACAAATTAACAGATCCGATCTTTGTCTCGCCAGTAACGTTAAAAACCGGGCTTGCCTTATTTTGTTCTGTAACAGGAACGTTGATATGTTTCGACATCAAGGGCAATGCTAAGGTAAACGCTGTGTTAAAAGGTCATTAACAAGACAAGACCGCCAGCTTAGAAATTCCAGAAAATTGTCATAATTTTTAGAATTTATGAACTGGAGATCTTGCTTTGTAACACAAAAATATGTACTCCAATTTAATCTTCTTTTGCAACTGTTAGATGTGGCAGCACAAAATAAACGGCAACGTGTTCTCGTACATAGTGAAGCACGATGATGTGTTCACGGGAGACGAGAATATTATTCTGGCTAGTCAGAACAATAATGTGTACTGTTTGCAGTCTCCAAATGCAAAGTTCGAGACCGAGCCCACTGTAAAATATGCATTGCATCTGGAGTCACCGGTTTTTGCTACTCCCTGGTGCGAGGGCAACATTTTGTTCGTGGCGTGCACAGACGGTACTCTGTACATTTATAATTGTGTAACAAAAAGACTGACAAAAACTGAGAGGCTTCCCGGTGAGGTGTTCTCGTCGCCTGTCGTTGTCGATGACACAGTGGTTGTTGGGTGCCGGGATAATAATATTTATGTATTGAAACTTACGGACGACTGAGCGTGTCCTCTTCGATAGGAATACAAACCATTGAAATTAATACAATACCGTTTATTTTTTTTTTCTGACGACCGTCACATTACAGTTACGTGAGTAACGCTTTAGGTAAGGTAAAGGCGGGACACGTGGCCGTACCTCCAATGGATTCGCACGTGACACGAATCCGCGGTGCGCTTATAGTTTTTCTAAGCAAGAATGCAAGCGAATTAAAAGTTCTGAGGAACAGCCAATCACTCGGTAACAAAACATCCACGCATACATTTAATGCACACGCACATAGCGGTCCTAGAAATAATATGCATGTCCGTATGTATAGTTGTCCTCTATCGACCCGCCTCCTCTCACGAGGAGCATCATCCAAACGTTAATCACCGATTTTAACACTAAAAATTCACTATTATACCTTATGAAATAACGGGAACGTGTCTATCCAAATTTTTATAATACATACCTAAAGAAATAAAATTTATTGAATAATCTCAATAATTGGAATAAATAAAACTTTGTACATTTATTTCGCGGCCAACAATATTTCGAAAATTTGAAAAAATATCTTAAGCACTCTCACTACTTATATTTTATATCATTAGCCCTTTTCATACGTTGCAACTTATATAATAAATATTAATTAAAAAACTATTTACTACTGTGGCGCAGTCCATGATTTTTCACAAATTTCTCATTCACCACATTATTCTTTATAAAAATCCAGGTGTCGAGTTTGAGAGAGATAATTTCATCTTTCAAACCTGGATATATTTTTGTATGTGCAAAGTTTCAGCGATTGGCGTTTGAGTGATGTTCCTAGTCTGTCGATGATGATCATAAATACTGGACAAGGGAATAGTCTGGCCCTCAAGCTCACATAAAATAACAACGTTTCAACGACTCCACCTTCTCTATACTCCCATTCTTCTAATATCTGAGAACGAGAAAGAATATACATATATATCTATTTAATTTATATATTTATATGCTTGGCCGCTCTTTCGATTATTTCTTCCCTCCTAATATTTCAATATAGATTCTCTCCTGTAATTATCCCCAGTTACAGGCAATTGTTCTTCGCGAAGAGATTCGGCATATGCTTGTTTGTTCTTTCGGTTTGCATTCCTGTGAAATGCGTGTGTCTCGAGTCTGAAACGATACCGGAACTAAATGTGCAGGAGTATGATATAGTTATTCTACGACTAAACGCGCTACCTCGACGTTTGCGTGCAGATTTTACCGGTTTTGTTAATTAATAATTCGTCTCTTGTACCATAACGTTTTACAACAATTTCGATGAACAGTTTTATCTATGCTTTTTCGATCGACAATCGGAACACGATATTATCGTGCGTATATCGGTGAAGTGGTGGCGATCGTCGGTGTTACGTTTACTCTACGAAACGCACTGGTGGTTGGTAAATGCATGGAGAACACACGAGTCGTCCTGTAACATTTATTTCGTTCCCCGGTTAGAATGTATCGAAAAATACTGAAATCACAAACGGTACAAGTTCCATTATCAACCCTTTTTGTGTATTCCAGATAGAAGAAAAAAAAAAAGAGAAAAAGAAAACGGTGTAATGTAAGGATAGCATGTAGAATGGTATTTAGACAAACTTGAAAAGGTAAATGTTCGAAATATTCCGTTCTGCCCTTAGTAGTAGTTTCTCCGCGAAAGAGAATCTAGAATTATTAGGCGTGAGTCCTATCGGCAGATCGTATCTGCCTCGAGACTCGATTAAACACCGACGCGGTCAGTCGATTACGCATTAAATTACGTTGCTCACTCTTGTTTCGTTTCATTTTTTTTTCTTTCTTTCATTAAATTCAGGATGAACTAGTTTTAGAGTAATGACCAGCAGCGGTTAGCTGTCGCACGGTTACTGGTCCTCGTCGCCTAGGTCTTGTTTCACTTTCTTGAAGTCGAACTCCTCGCCAGTGGCCCGTTTGAATATGTCGAGGACGTCTAAACAGGTCGTCTCGAAATGCGTTGTCGCGTCGTAAGTCGTCGATATGAAGATCTGACTGTTCAAACCGTCGTCGGTCGGTTCCATGTAGTCGGATACTGATATGAATTTTTGCCTGATCGGGCCAAGCAGGTCCAAGCCCGGCTTGATCTCGGCCTCCGGATTCTTCGTCTCGACCGTGGTCGACACCATGGCTATGAACCAACCTTTCGCAGCTACTTGATGAGTATGCGACACTAGGGACACGTAGATGTCCGAATTACGATTGACCTGCGGGACAAACAAATGTTCTATAATGTCCCGTTGCATTCCGCTAACCAGTCTTTCCCTTGTACTATAACATCGAGTCAGACTCGCAATGTGAAGTACTCTCCGTGCCTCACAAGTTGTCTCCTAGCAGGAATTTGAAAGGAATGCGGCAGCAAGCCGTCCGATTGGATCATTCCACTCGCTCTTTCGGTTCTAGTCGAATTATTAGCTAACTTTTGAGGCACAGGCAGTACTTTATAAACGCCAAAGAAGTTCTAATCATCATCATCGTAAAATAAATCGTAGCGCAAGGGGTTAAAAAGAAGAATAAAAAAGGAATGGCCATTGTTTTTGGTAAAGAGAAAATTAGCCAACATAGAAATAGCAAATTCGCGTACTTGTTTCTGAGGAATAATGATTTGCGTCGACAGAGCGTCTCCTGTGCTCGGTATGGGGTGGTCCAAGAGGCAAATGCATCTTATGACCTGACCCACTTTCTTCACGCGATCAGGTACGTACGTAGGATCACAGAAGACCTGTTTGCACTGAGCTACCTCGTCTCCGGAACGTACACCGACAACCTACAAAAGAAAAATCGATAATCAACGGTCAATTTCGCTGTACACGCTGTGCTTGGTATGTAAACATCTTGTCCCGCGGATGCTCACCTTTCCGTCTTTGACAACAATTTCGTCGATCGGTTTGTCCAGCATGTACGTTCCACCGTAAATGGCGCTAAGTCGGGCGAAACCTTGAGGAAGCTCGCCCAGACCGTACATGGGGTACAGATACGGTGATTTTCCATAACGCGCTAAACTATCGCTGTACAATTTAATTCTTCTTATAGTAGTAATTGCACGTTGGCCTATATATTCGTCGTCCCTGAAACCGCCAGACGCCAGCCATTAGCAAAATGAAACGAAGACATTAGAGTACATCATCTCGAAATGGAAGACGAACTCGACGACCGGTTGCGTACCTATAAAGTGCTAGCGCGTGACCAGTGAAGTCCTGAGTATTTTTGTCGAGGTTGAACTTATTGTACAACGCGCTCATGTTATTGCTGAACGGGTCGAAGCCATCCCAACTGTCAGGCTTGTCCTCCTGCATGTTCTGCACCCACATCAGGAAGCTGCGGAACCGCCTCTTCTCGAAGAGGCCCATCAAGTCGCTGGACAACGCTTCCTGCTGGTCGATCGGCACCTTCGAGATCTTCCCAGACTTGTAAACGTACGACCCCTCCACGCATTTGAATTCCAGATAACGTGTCACGCCTGTATGTATCAGTAGCTTCACGAGCAACCCGTTCGCCATCAGGAACTTGGGAATTAAATCGACGTTCCAGTCGCGGCCACGACCGTAGGTCTCATCCGGCGGCGGAGCCTTGAATTTCCTAGATAACACAATAAAACGAAAATTAACGATAACAGTTTCCGGCTGCCGCACCCGTCTATGCAATTTATGCACCACCATTTATAATATGCCAATCTGTCGCTACTTTAACACCTGACCTTTCGAGAAACGTTTAATCTCCGCGCAATTATGGAATATTTCATCTCTGCGATGATTATACACAACTACGGTAGGTGCACAGAGTATTCGTACACCTTTTCAAAACGAATAACTTCCTCGAGATTGGACCCGACTGCTTGAATACGATTTTTCAATTATTATCTGTGCCTGTAACGAAAATTTAGAAGGTGCCTTTGGTAGGTCTAACTAAATGATATACATGTACAAAGTTTTATCGAAATCGATCAAGGTTGTTATGAAGGATAATTGATTGAAAACAGCAGAAATTGTAAGAATCTAAATTCAAATCAATTCAATTTTTTATGCGTGAACCGATTTCAATGAAGCTTTGTACATTGTATACATATAACTTACTTAGATTTTCAAAATACATGTTTGAAATTTTCATTACAGTCACAGATAAAAAATTTAAAAATCTTTGTACACCCAACTGTACGTGTATTTTTATGGAAAAGTCAAGTTTGAGAATGTTTTCTGCATTTAGCATAAAAAGATTGTATAGACTCTTCGAAATACCATAAGTGCAGCGTAATACATAAGATTAAAAAATCGCTTTTCTTAATGAAATTGTACGGGGCGGTTGAGAACCGCTGCTCCATCGAACGATTCCCCTATCGCGACAACACCGAAGGCACAACGAAGTAATCCTATCGCAAAAATTTTTATCAGAAAGTGGACTGGTCTGGATACAGATTTGTTAGCAAATCGAAATGTGAGCGTACGTCGGGTTTCAGTCTGTTACATATTTACATCGCGCGAGACGGAGAGAGGGAGGGATATTCTCATCGATTTCCATCGACCAAACCGTTTAATCGGATATAAATATTCCGTTAAAAATTTACAGGAACACGGACGCGTATCTTCGTGCATGGTAGCGTGAAGACAAAATTGCATTTCGCCGTGTAATTGTACAAATTTGATTATTCATCGTTCCAGTAGGTATCCGAGTTTTCCCTTTACTTTCACGTTGTTTTCGAACGGTCGTTGCATCGAATTATACGGCGAGCGCAACGTAGTCGAAGCAATGGTTGCGACGGGCGGATTAGTTTAGATGTGTGTTACAATTTATTGAGTACAACCGGACACTCGACGATAGTCTCTCTTTTTCTGATGTGCCAGAAATATAATCACTCGGATGCGTTATCGCATTAATTTTTCAACTCGCTAGATTCCACAGTGAACGGAATATTTCTTTGTTCTTTTTCCTCTCCCCTTTATCAAATTTCGGCTGGGTTTAATCATCTGCCAATTAATCTGTAGAATCTGTTAAAGACGACCTTTCGAATTATTTTCAGGAAATGAAAATTACATTCTCAGAAATGTTGGAACAACGAAAGTGTATAAAACCCCTAATCCCGAATCTACACAGATATACGCGAACATATGTTCGATTCTATGGATCGAGGATGGCATACAAGTAACGGTGCGCCGGCCACTCTGTTACTTAATATTTTCTCTCCGTAGCTCTTGAAGCGTGAACCAGCATGATTGTAAGTTCCGCTATACGTCATAGTTTGACGTATACGACAATAAAACTCGCTAGGGATCAAAAAAGAAAAGGGTTTTTATCCGCGTCGATGGGAGGCGGCGAACCAATAATTTTGTTTGCCCGACAATTCTAACATTGAACGTTCCGATAGATTAGTATCCCATTGCAAAGAAAGAGAGAACATCGCTGGAGTGGGAGGGCCGAGACAGCGTCAAGCGTAGAAAAAGTGTTTTCGAAGAGAAAACAATGCGGCGTTCTTTCCACTGTGCAAAGGAGAACGGTACTTACAGCCGCCGATTTTGCCACGTTCGATCGTGCGCGAGACGTTTCTTTGCCGAACGTTGGCTGTGGTTTCAACACGGTTGTCTCAGGTAAATAAAACCGTGTTCCGCGAAGTCTGCGTTCTAAGGTGCAATAAACAACGATGTAAAATTCCTCGAGGAACATTATTCCCAAGACCCTAAAATTCGTATAGGGAACCTTCAAAGTATTGACTGACATACTTTTAATCAGATTGAGATAGAATTGTTTCAGCCTCGAAATAGGCAAAGGCGGCTCGGTCAAAGGGCGGTGCAGGCCCACTGGGATTTCGGGGATTGTCAATCAATATCCAGCGAATGTTGCAAGCTTTGCGGAATCCGTGGTCTCGAGACGCGGGAGATCGTGGAATTCTCTAGAAAAAAATCTGTTTGGCGAAAATTGGGATTCGACGTGGAATGGCTTGTGGTTGACGGGGCGGGCCCCTTCCCCCCGGGATCGTATCGAGTGGCATTCTAGCCAACCTTGTGGAAGTTGTGGAATCGGTTGGAGAAAGGGATGGGATGGGATGCAGCCGCACGGCAACGACGCATTATCGCGGGTGACGGTATACGTCACGGTTCGTCTCACGGACACGCTTGACGGAGAAACTCGGCCGCAGGCGAACGACGCGCGATCCTGTGTCCCCCGCGAGAGAGAAAAGGCGGCCGAGTCGGAAAAAAATCAATATTTGAGACGAGCCATTGCATCGTGCGTGGACGAGGATAATCAGCGGGCTGGCACGCCGGCAAATCTCGTTGCGATCCGGCCATAAAAGCGATCACGAGTATTGTCGGTCGCGACGCGTCGCGTGGCGATTTTTGGCGACACTTACGCGAACAAATCTTCCAGCGGTGTAATGGAGGCGGATTCGCCGCCGTAGTACTTGTTGCGGTCGACGTGGAGCACCTTCTTCCCGCTGACCGACAGCATACCGGAGAGTATGCACTCCTTGAGCCCGGTGCCCAGCACAATCGCATCGTATTCTTCATTCATGTCGCCGGATCGAGGAAATGAACCACACAATCACTGAACCAACCGAATGCACGCGAAACTAGCCGCGGACCCACCAGTCCCTTCCTTCCTTCCTGCCTTCTCTCACTCTCGACTCTGTATCGAGCACACGGAATCCGAACGAAAACGATCGAGCACACAGGGCCACGCGACTGCCAACTCGCACGACTATTATGCCGGAACGGAAGACCTCGTTCTCTCGCTGACTACCGATGACGGAGCTGCCGATGAAACGATAGTGGTGCTGCTATCTGCTACCGCTCTTACTGCTGGTGGAGCTACTGCCGCAAGTCACCGCAAGTGCCGCATCCGACTCTCCCTAGGCGACTCGCGAGTCGCGATTCCCCACCAGTTCAAATGTCGATCGACGTTGGGATCTACGTCTCACGTCACGACATATTTCTTTATCTTGAAAGTACATCGCATAGCCTGAGAGTCATTCTTACCTTGTAAATCATTTCTCGATGAATTTCTTTTTATCAATTCCAGTAGATCAGGAATACAAATTATTTTTGCGGTCTAGTAATAATGACATTTTTGAGCAAAGTGTAACGCTAGATAAGAACCAGAAGAAATAGTGGAATAAGAATATAAAAAACAAAACAACGGGAATGTATACCTGACTCTGTTACGAGAATCTGCGAATTCATTCTTTGCGCGTTTGTTTGGACCGTAACAGACCGTAATTACGCCTTGTTAGGATGACATTTGAAAATTGAGGAACGCGCTGTCTAGGGACTTTTCGTTGATGCTGTTGTACGCGGAATAAGACACTAGATGCGAAGCTTATACCGAAATTTTTTATATTCGCTTCTTTAAATTGAATAAATGTGTCAATAATTATGAAAGTGGACAATCATATACTTTTTGTTTTGAGATATTTAATGGAAAAGGATATTAACACGAGTTTATAAAGGTGTTTTCATGGGAATTGATCGAGTACTCTTTTTTTATTCCAACATTATATTCGGTAGGTTTAGCGTTAACTTTCAATTACTCGCATATGACACTTACAGTCTCAAACCTTTAAATTTAGTGTTTCAAGGGTAAACAAATAAGGTGTCGACTACGCTAGAAAATATGTATTTTGCATTGAAGTAGTTATTTTATTCAATAAAAATGTATTCATTGTGGAGTCCAATAATGTTCCATGTAAACAGTTATGTAGAAAGTGGAGTGTGCGAGTAACTGAAGGATAAATTGCGACGAAGGGTCATGAGTTAAATTTTTTACGCGCCTCTTTTGGAGCATGTAGTATACAATGTAAGGTCGCAGACGCATGCGCGCCGTGACTGGTGCTCGTAAAAAGCGCGGCAGTTTCGCTTCTGCGGAATGTTCCGCGTCCACGGAATAGAATGGCGCCGACAGATGGTGTGCGTGTTGTTTCTCGCGGTGACGGTTGGTTGGTGGTCCGGCCGATACGAATTGTCAGTACGTGCACGGCGATAAGCTGACACGGTTTGGAGTCGCGGGTTGCAGTTGGTCGTCGTGCGAATGTATAAAAGGAGCCTCGCGCGGGCTCCTCGAAGCAACATTACGCTGCGTGCGGATCCGTTCGCGTCGGGTATCCGTAACGTGCCGCGATAATGTGCGGTGGCAAGATCAGTTTCCCGGGAGGAATGCACTGAGTGGACACTCGAGAGCGAGCGGCTGTGCGCTCCGTTATTTTCCCTGTCAAAGGGAGACACGCGAAAGTTACCGGTGAGATTTTCCGTGTTCAACTCCGCGCACACGTACACCTACACAGATACAGACAGGCGGCTCGTGGGGAAAACCACTGCTCTCGCGTACGATTGTCCGAGAGGGGTGAGCGCATCTGAGACGCTCTTCAGAGTTCGAAGACACCGTGGGGGATAACACCGCCACCCCTCGTGCCTCCTCGACCATTACCAAGGCCACGTGGACCACGTTGGGAGCCTGGACAAAATGTGAGTACCCTTTATCCCTCTCTACATCCGTAATATTGCGAAACGAAAGATTCTTTATTCCCGTAAAAGAAAGAGAAAACTACCTTGCATAATCTCTCCGTATTTAACCGCGTTGTATGCTCAACTTCGGACTTACGCATCTGCAGTTTGAATATAGCGTAACTCTCCTTATAATTAGAGAATTTATACGTTACGTTTCACGTACATTTTATTCGAATTTCTTCGAAATGGAAAATAACGGATTCTTTATCGACGTAGAATGGTAGAAAAGTAATTTATGGGGTTGAAAGCGTGCTGGCTGCTTTCGATGGGGGACTAAAAGCTTCTTTACCGACGTGGAAGGGAAAGAAGTAATTTGCAGGGTCAAACGTCGGCCCGTTTAACCCGTTTAATCAAGGAAGGCAAGTTGGACGTTCGCGTTCGCTCGGAACGACTGGCAAGATTCTAGATTTTGTTATCTACACATATAATTGCCAGTTCCTCTGTTCTCTGTAACGGTAAAAAAATCGTGAAACACGGAAGGCATAGAAAAGGGATGCTCCAATATTTTTTTTATCTGGGAAATCCTACAGGATCAAGTGCTAAGAATAAATTAGTAGCATACCTCCAGAAATAAGCCAGCCGTTGATTTTTCAACGGGAATTATGCTAGTTTATTATACAAATTTGATGGGTAATTCTTGTGCTTCTGCGTTTCCGATTTGTACCGTAATTTAACGCTTTCGCGAGTTCCCGCAATTGAAAACTCCCCCGGTCAACAGGTTAGCGGTAAAATGTCGAGCACGTTAAAATCGAGATTAAAATCGGAACGTGCGACGGGGCTAGGCCACGAAGATTAAGTTGATTGATATCGCGGAACACGCAGAAGGGTGTCGCATTATTTATGCGTCGAAATTGAGTCGCCGAGTTCCGTGGCTCGAATGTTATTTCTTGGAGGACGTTGGTAACGAGCAATTTAATTTCTCGTTTTTATTTCGCTCGCTCCACAATCTTGAATAGCTGAAGTATGAACTTAAATTCTTTGAGACATGAAATGTGGGGACGGAATTATTTGTCCAGATTCATAAATTATTCTCGCTAGGTACATCATAATTTTGAAAAATCAGATTCCGCTCTTATTTGTTATGGCGTAGTTGTATCGCGAGTAACACGTTGATTATCTCGAGCTTCTATGTCTCCCCCGTGCAAGCGCCTAACTCGGCGACGATTGCTCTTTGTTCCATGCACGGCGAATCAGATGCAAATTGAAATCTCGTCAGGAATGAAGGAGTTGCCACGAGCCTATCGTTTCTTTTTCACTTGGCACCGTTTGTGTCGAACGGTGAACGTGGAACATTTACGGTACCCCCGTGTCGTGGAATTCTGATTGATCTCCGACGTTCTTATTCAACCTGCACGTACCAACTTCTGTTTTACGAATATATTCATGTATTCAAACAAGAACGCAGGACGTGTCCGAGCAGGATTTCTACTTGCCAATAACGTCGCTGGAACGGAACAACGAATTTCCATCGAGTCGACTCTGTTCGAAATCTTCGTCACAAGTCTGTCTCGATATTACAAGGCAAGGGGTAACTCTTATTGGATTCTCCGTGTTGAACATTTTCTTATAGACATTCCACGAGACGTTCGCTAAACGTTCTTCCTTCCTCGGGCTATCTCGTTACCGTTTCGCTACAACAGTTCCACGCTTCCGCATTTAAATGAGACTTTCTCGTCATAATTAAGAGCCAGTCGGGAATCGTTCACTGTCGGAATACCCCTCGAAGAATCGCTCGATTATTTCAGCAAATCATTTCAAGAAAGTGCCACGTCTGACACAACATTTTCACGAATCACATAAAGCCAAGACAGGTGTAAGTTATTGAATTTGAACCGGCTCTCAGCTGGAACCACTTTGTATTTGAGAAATTGTTTCATAATTTCGAAGAGCCCGTTTCTACCGCCAAGACGGCATCTTTACTGTTTTGCATTTCATCTAAACAAGAATTCCACAAGCACAGACACTTTCTCGAACGAAGCGTACTTTTATTATATTTCTGTACAAGTTGTGCATTCTTCCGATCCCGGGATTCACCGATCCGATTTTTGCGCTAGATCGGACTCGCAGCTTTCGTGTCCGAGGGGGTCGAAGGTTACCGGCCCGGAATGGCTGGTGGTTTTGTGTCTCGTTTTGTAGGACTGTTTCCTCGAGAACGGTGGTCGCTTTGGTCTCGGTCCGCGACCATGAAACCGGTTACGTTCGCCGCAATCGCCGCGATCGAGCGTCTCCTAGAGACTCTCCTAGACTCCGTAGCACACGGGAAGAGGAAAGATACTTGCGGAAAAATAGAAACGGGGTCTCGGAGAGCGAGGCTGTGTCTCTGTTCCCTGTGTTCGTTGTCGAGAAGGCCGTTCGACAGAGGCTATGTTCGTTAAATTGCATAAGCGTAACGAGCGAGACGCGCATCGAGTGGTGGTGCTTCGACGCGAGTCAAGTTCACGCGGCACGCGATGCATCCACGCTAAAGCGCTTCGAACTTGAACTTTTCCTTCTGCTGGGAAAATACTTCACCGAGTCCCACATTACCTGGCTCGAACAACACCGGTATCAATTTCATCGTTGGATACATGTCGGAGCGAAAGGAGCCTAATTTTGACGTCTAGATCGAGTCACTATGTACTTATTTTGAGACAGGAGAATACTTTCGGTGGTTTTAGTAGACTGAGGATGTTATGCATTTCAACCTCCGGCGGTGAACCATTCTCTCTCACTGCTTCGTTCATCAATTTTTCAAAAGACGTTTTTGGAAAGACGTTTTAATGCGGCAGATATTCATTTTATTAATTCGTTACAAACTGAGGGGGTCAAAACAGACCTACATATAGGGTTAATAGAGTACATAGCCTGCATTAATTAGCTTGCATTAATTAGCGAGCAACACGTGAACCCTGCACCGAGTAAATTATAGTTTGTAAAAGTTTATAATATATGGCTGTTTTGCCAGGACATTCAAGACGAGGCATGTTAACATATTTTATTGTTTGAACAACACGCACATACAATAAACAACTTTCATAAAAAGCTGTACAAATTGTGGAAACGAGAAAATCGGTGTAGCTTTTCGGAAAAGCACAAAACTAAGAATAGGTGATGGCTCTTGGCACAATCAAATATTCCCGCGCATTCGGGTCAAGCCGATAAAACAAGCAGACCTTAGAATCGAGTTTCCCTCTTGCTCTTGAAATTTTTAAGATCGTTCGACACGTTATCGGCGTATGCCGAGCGATTGATAGAAGTTCGTAGTGTCAGTTCGAGCGGAATGATTGCACTAGCCATGTTCCGTGCGGTAATGGCTCGTTATCGCTCCCGAGGAGCCAACCCTGCCGATTAGGGCCGTCGATATTCGCACGACCCACTTCCGTCCCTCAGCCTTGCTACCCTTGATATTGTCCGTTTACATTAGAACTCGGGATTCACGTCGGCCCGATGACTGTTATCGATCACCAACGGAATCCTCTGACCGACCCGCGTCTACACGTGACCTACGAAAGCTTCTCGCAAACCTTTACTCGTGATTTATTTCGCGATTGGACATCCCACCCGGTTGATAAAGAATCAGCGTCTATGGGAACCTCTATTCTCAGATTTTTCTGTTACCTCAGCGGTCCCTAGATTCTTTCTAGACTCTATACATCATAATCTAGATGCGAGGGTGCTGAAAAGATTTTCCAGGTGATGGAGGTCGAGATCTGCTGCCCATGAAGACTCTGAGACAACTGTTTCCACATTTTACCACGTTTTTATTAGCGTGCTTTCTTGTTTGTCTGTTTGTTCGGTACAAATCTTGCAATTGATTTTAAACTAACTTCCCGATGAGCTAGGGACTTGAAATTTTAAACATAGCTCAGAACTGGATGACAATGCAATATTCCAAAAAAAATTAAAAAAAAAAACTGCGTTTACGAAATAGTAATTAGAAAATCGTAGTAACTGGACCGGGATTCGAACCCGAGCCTCAGTAAATATGCTCGGTAAAGGTAGTACGTCATCGATTCAGCGATAGCCAATCCGCGCGACAGAGCGTTTCCCATTCCACTACGCGTTCCCACTCCGACTCATCCCCACTCCACGGATCCACTTCGCACCGTTGGAGCTCAGTGTGCGTTCAAGCTCTGTGCGGTGTATACATAGTTACTACGTATTATTATACTACAATAATGTTTGTTTACCAAGCGAAAGAACAGGTACACCGACGTTCTCCGTCGAACCATTATCTTTGACAATTTACCACTGCGTTTTGATATGACGCGGTCACAATTCCGTCAGAAATTTACTACATGTCTCTGTTATAATCTCGTCAAAATGTTTAAAATCGCCTGAAATATGCGTGCAAGAAAAAGGAGAGGAAGCTTTTTGATGGTGGGGCGCATATGTGATAAAGGTAATAAAATATCGAGTACGAGATTAGAATTTGAACAGTCTATGATTGAAAGTGTCAGAAATAATGTCTACAAAAAAGGAGCAGTTCGTTAATGATGATTTTCACAGGAAAGTAACCAAATCACCAGGTATGCCATTGAATATTTTTACTACGTTT
>CM052314.1:17574292-17614751 GCA_028455605.1 Lasioglossum malachurum | reverse complement strand
GGCCTAGTACCCGTGTATCCGTGTATTCAAGTACACGGATACACGGGATAGTACATTGAAATATTTTTTTCCGGGAAAAGACGGTTCCTTTTTGCTGTAACAATATTTCCAACGGACAAGAAGCGCCGTTCAGACATGGCTGACGTTGCTGGTATAATTAAATATTTTTTAGCGATTTCGGATATTCTTGTACACTTGTGTGTCCTTGCCTTCCACCATTCATATGAATTCAAATAAAGAAATTGAAGGGCACTTTCATTTTTTTGAATTTTCTGTCCTCACTTCTCGAACAGGAGAGTCTTCGAGCAAACATTTCACTTTTTCACGAATTACATTTCTAATATTAACAGTTTCATGTTCAAGATTTTTATACCGTGGATCTAAAAAAGGAGCTATATAAAACAGTGAAATAGTATCACCGTCATTCCATTCGAATTTGAAACGTTTTTTAATTTCTGAAATTAATGTTTCCTTTATTGTAGCCAAAATATCATTACCTTCCAAATCTTACCTACCAAAATATCATCAAACCTTATATCGACACACGTGTACCCTTGAACTTCAATACACAGATAATACACGTGTATTGAAAATAACGGATAGCCATGTATTATCCATGTGTACACGTTTACTTCAGTACCCGACGTGTACCCGTATATTCAAGTTCACAGTTATACGTGTATTATCCGTAAATTTTGATACACGTGAACACGTGTATTCGTGTATTAAATAGTATCCGGACTTCTGCACGGATATATTAATTACACGTGTATTTTCAATACACCTGAAATGGGTATCTCTAGTATTAACCCTAATTTTCTTACTGTGCCTAATTTGTAAAAAATCTAAAAAAATTCTGGAATAATATATTGAAGTCCCAAATGTTTAGAGCATTAAGGGTGCCGGCGCAGCCGTGCAAGAGTGTGGTGGCACACACATACATCGATAGATTTGCATATACGTATATGACATTTTAAGGTTTCTTTTAAGGCAGTAAAATGACGATTTATTATCGCAATGAGGAGTTTAGAAGTGGTCAATTGTGATTCCTAAAAGTCCAATCTATATTCGTACGGTGCCCAAAATGCATATTTTTACGTTATCGAGCAATAATTTGCAACATTCGGCAGATACCGCCTGTCACGAGGCATCCGAAGCAAGCATGATATCACAAGATGGCCGCCACTGACAGATTTTCGTAAATATTGAGAGATTTATCGTTCGAATAAAAAAAATCGCACCGAAGCAAGATAGCCAGGACATATACAAAGGCGGTGGTGTGTATTTTTAGTTGATTAATTAATTATTAAATACGAAAAATGAGTCAGGAAAAAATACAGCACCTCGAGGTTTCGAAATTTTGCACTAGTAGGCACCACTGTTTCTTTCCTAAACTGCACGATACAAATGTTATAATAGTAAACGACTGATAATGCAGGTCGATATTATATTGTCCATCGATAATACAGTGTCCATCGTTCATGCAAACACTAAATTTATTGAACGTGAATACTGGTACGCGAAGTGGCTATCTTCTGACGGATGCCTCGTGACAGGCCAACACCAGTGGTGTTGGACAGGCAGTATCTGCCGAATATTATAAATTATTCCTCGATAACATAAAAATATGCATTTTGGGCACCGTACGAATATAGATTGGACTTTTAGGAATCACAATTGACCACTTCTAAACTCCTCATTGCGATAATAAAGCGTTATTTTACTACCAAAGAAACCTTAAAATATCATATACATATATGCAAATCTATCGATGTATGTGTGTGCCACCACACTCTTGCACGGCTGCGCCGCGCCGGCACCCTTAATGGGTACAATGAATACTGGGAGAAAGAAATTGAAAAGCGAAATTTCGTTCGGGACGTAAACGACCCAGGTTGCAGACGGAGGGTTCATCGATCATGTTCGCGCCGCAGCGAACGTTTCCACGCGTTTTCCTAGAAGTTTTCCCGCAGATTGCATGGATCTGGGTTCCTCGCAGCCTACCGAGTCGCGTCCCAACGTCTGTCATGGTCCTAAAGTAAACACGATTAACGCAATCTTGTCGGTGTCGTCCTCCTTCAACCGATAATATTTGTTCAGCAGATGGTTGCGTCCATCTATAGCTATCGGTGGTCGTGTCCGGCGTGTATTCCCGTCGTCGAGACGATTGTTTGCTCCTGCTTTTCACCTCGTTTCCACGTGATCCACGCCCCCCGGACGTATATACACGTCGTACGACCCTCGTCGAACACGTTCCGAGCCCGGCCCGCGACGTTGATTCGAATCGTTTAATCCACTTTGGCCTAATTAGCCCGACAACGCGTTGTTAGTGGCCGGTTGTCCTGCCGAAAACGCGAGCCGATCGATTAACCTGTCGGTTCTAATGGTTTCGGGGTAATTGAACTTTTTCGGCGAGTCGTTGGCACACTAAAAAATTCCAGACCCCTAATTCGTATTCGCAACAAGCTATATTTCGTTGAAAAGATTTAGAAAGAAATATATAGAAAAATCAAAAAAATTTTTTAAATTCCGGAATTATATTTACATATACGATAATTAAACAGCGGATTTTATGCATTTATAATTTTGCATAGAGATCTACGGTCTCAACATTTTATTTCATTTTTGCACGCGATGCTGGGAAGTAGAGAATTGCAAAAGGAAGAGATTAATCTTGCTTGAACCAGTGCCAAGTCCAAGATCAACTCAACCATGTCGAACATCTTTCTTTTATGTTCGACTAGAAAGATTAATTTATTTATATGGTTAACTGGAGTCGCTTGTAAAGCGATTCGTTGACAAATGTTTTTCTTCTTTCGAGAATTTTCCTTTTGGGGTATAGAGCAAGTTCTTCCTCGAGGAACACGATCAAAGGTTCGCCGAAGACAAAACTTGTGGAATATTCAGCATTATTGACATTCGATTCGAGGCCCTCGATATACGGATTGTAAATGTTTGATAAGAATCGGATGGGAAAGCAATTTTATCAGGTATGCTCGTGGGTGGAATAAAATGTATACGTAACTGCAACATCGCGAATCAAACGTGAAACACGGATAGCGATTGATAGAGAGACACACAGACACTGATTCTACACCGCAGTATTCAACCAATGAACAATGTTAGCACAGATGCTTCATTATCGTCACGTATTAATGATAATCGTGGATTATTTGCGATGGAAATACCTACCTTGTTGCGCAATTGTTGAAATCTACAATCTTATCAGCCAGCAATTAATAAAACAAATTTTCTGAAGTTTCTCGATAGCTCGAGGGTTACGAGATTTTGTTCGAAAACTATGTGTTACTGGTTGTAATATTTTGGTTATTTCGTGGAATAAGATTCGTTGGACGAAACGGTGATAGTTTGATCCGGTTTGGGCCGCTATTGGATTATTCGGTAACTTGATTAGCGGTTCACAATATTTTATAAAATTTCCGGAAGCACCGTCAACGCTTTTAATCCACCGGTTTCTGCGGTGTCCACTGGTTCGCAAAAACCTTTCTCTCTCTCTCTCTCTCTCTCTCTCTCTCTCTCTCTTTCTCTCTGTTCCCCACTGCGTCTGTCTGCAATCTTATTAATAGCGTATCTGTGTCGGGCAAGTGCAAGTGCACCCAGGATCGCGGGACCGTTCGGCTGGAAATGCATTATGCGTTGCTTTCTCTACGAGCCGGTTGACAGCGGTTCTCGAAATTGTTAGTTTGAACCGAAAGTTGTTCGTGTATTATTGGATCGTACAATTTGTTCGGTTCAATTATTTTTTCTACGATTTCGATTCAACTGATTGAAAAGTTGGCGGAAAGCGAACGATTTTTCGGAGGATTTCAGAGTTTATTGGCAGAACTGCGGCCTGCAGAGAGCACTGACACTCTCGTTCGATTATTTATACCACTGCATGAAATCCGGGATTCAAACTTACAATAACAAAGTTCGAATAAGAAATCTTTCAAGATGCTTCTGCTTCGTGTCGAATTGAAACGAAAATTTGAACACAGATCATGTTGCCAGTGTTACGAGAGGTCACAGAGTATCCACTCATGGTAAAAATAGCGTTTTCTCACGTTTGTCGAGGTTGTTGTCTCCGCAGAGGTGAAACGCCAATCTCGCCTCGCTTTTCCGACGCAAAAGGCGAGGGAAACGCTGCAAAAGCGCGGCAACCGCCGCGCCGCGTCCGCGTGTATCGGAAGTGCATTTCGAGCCTGCGTTCACGCGACGTAAATAATCGTTTTATTTATCGCGTGGAAAATCTGATTAGACACATGATACCGAGGCAATTCGCGAGAAGTTGCCAGCAATCTAAGAGTGTTTCTCGAGGAAATCGTTCAAAATCTAAAAAAACTAAAACTCTAAATTATTGGTCTGTTCGAGTCGTTGCCGATCTACTTCCGCTTCCATGTTTACACGTCATGCTGATTGTTGCACTTCAAATTTCATTGGTTCTTCCGGTTTCTCTTTCTGGAATGCAGAACCGTGAGGATAGCGAGGAAGAATGAATAAATAAACCAGCAGGGGAGACGTTAATTTTTAACGCGGACGTGGTCCATAGAAACAAGGTGGGGGCAAACGATTGGAAACCGTTCGATTCAAATAACTGAGTCTGCTCTACCTCTAGCAGCTTCCTCTATTTCAGCTATTTTAGCAGATTTCCTCTATTTACACAATTTATATAAACTCTTTGTACTCGAAGCACTTTTAATTCCACAATCGAGACATTTCTTTCAACCCAGAACATATACGTAATCATTTTTACATTCTGCACACGAAATGAAAACTGTTTTGAATAACGGCATGGAAATTTTTACCGACACCTCAAAATTACCATTCGCCGAATAACGATTCTTGTATCTGATTCTTGAACCGATAAGAAAACCGAGATCTTGCCTTTTTTTGCTAATTTACGAAGTAAGTATTTTGATCATTCCTGACAAGCCTTGGCGATCCCGTCGGTTTTTTACTAGCCCACCAATCTCTGCTACGACCTCTGCCCTCCTTTGGTATTCGTTGGCCACCACCTCCCGGCTCCCCCGAACCACCCTAATTTTCTTGGCCGCACCACCCTTGTCAAACTTGGCCATTTTTACTCATCTCTGGCAGCGTTGGCCGTCCTGGCCAGTTTTTCCAGCCTCCCTAACCGCTCCAATTTCCTCGACCAGAGTCGTTCCCTCCTTCAGTCACGTTTCGCCGGCCACCCTGACGGTTCTCCATCTTCATCGGCCAGTCTGTGTCCTGCTAGTTGGATCCTTGGACCTGAGGAACCGAGATCTCGAGACTAGTCGATTTGGTTATACTCGAGAAGCGTCGAGCAGCTTCAAGAAGCTGAAACGATCGATCTGCTAACATTTTCTTGAAGAATACAATTTCAGAAATGTGTTCCTAAAACAGTGTATCCGAATCTTCTCGACCGTCGAAGTACCAGCGTTGATTATTTAATATCAGCAAGCTTGTTGGTACTTTCCTGTATGTACGAATGACAAATGTTGGTACAACACATTTAGTCATACACACTTAAATCGAGTCTAAATTGAGCGCTTAATCTCCACACGCGGAATGCGTCGGGTAGGGCAAGTGGGCGTGGCCAGGCCACTCCCCCCGTCCCCGGAGGGCCAGGACAGGCCACGTGGGGCCACGAGCACGATTCTCGCAGTTCTCGAGCTGATTCCGGTGTGTTTTCTGTTCGCAGATGTGCCAGCATGTCCGAAGCCGGGGCGCAGGAAGCAGCGAGCGGGGAGATAGACCGGCAGGCGTCGGTTTACGTATTCCCGGGTCCGGGTCGTCCTCAATTTGGGAACAGCTCGCAGGCCCCGACCGGTGGGCCCGTGTCCGAAAGCTCGGCGGTCGTCGGGACAGTCGGGACAGTCGGGACAGCCGGGATGGTTGCGACCACCTGCAATTTGTTCGGGAGAGGCGACGAGGAGGACACAGGATCATCGGAGACCTCGAGGATCAGAAGGAGGCCCCGGCCGATGACGCACGCAAGGTCTGCCAGCCATGGAGGAGTGCTCGCCGAGAGCCTGACGAGCTCCGGACTCCAGGGATCTTACCTGGGACCCCTTTCTGCGGTCGGTGGCGCGAGACCTTCCGCCCTCAAGAAACCAGGACACCAAAGGGCCTTCAGCCAAGGTCAGGTGGTCGACGTTCAAGGCCACACGGTCACCGGACACAGCAGGGTCGGCTCCAGAACCGACTTCATACTACCACCTGGACACAGGGAGGAGCCCAGACCCACCACTGCTGGGAAGACTCCTTCTTTTCGAGGTCACTCGCGACAGGCTTCCAGGTACAGTCCTTCTCTTTGTCTTCTTCGCCATCGTTTCAACCTTTTGATCTTCCTTCGATAATTGAACTCATTGTAATTGGCTTTGAGATCAGCAAAATGTTCGAGATTAAAAGATCCAACGTCCGACCAGATTATAGCGACGAAAATGAAAGCAAGCGGATGAACGAGTGTTTTGCACTGTGTCCACAGATCGGAGTCGATATACACGATAAGACGTAGCGCGGAGCCACCCTGGTGGAGAAAACTCTGGTCGCGCTGCTGCGGCCCCTTGCCAGAGGAACCTCGTCTCAGGACCATAGTGCCGAACCACTTGGTGCCCCCCAAGACCCCGCCGAGTCAGCATCCCAATGGGAAAAGGGTGAACAATAGGTAACCTCTCGATTTATCAACTTTCAACTGAATGTTCAGCAAATTTACGGGACTTTAAACTAGGAATTGTTCATAATATATTGCCAAAGTGGATGAGTTAGGTGACTGGTAGATCGTGATGAATAGTCCTGAAGTTGGATCATGTTCCGGATCAATCGTTCTGGTTTCAGAGTACGCACAACGAAGTACACCATGCTGAGCTTCCTACCTCGCAACCTTCTCGAGCAATTTCACCGCGTGGCCAATCTGTATTTTATATTTATCGTTCTGCTTAATTGGGTGCCAGCCATAAATGCCTTCGGCAAGGAGGTCGCCATGATACCCGTGATCTTCGTGCTGGGCGTGACGGCGCTGAAAGATTACTTCGAGGATCGGCGGAGGCTCGCCAGCGACCGCCGCGTCAACAATTTCACCTGTCGCGTCTACGTCAGGTAAGCGACAACCACCTTACACGAGCAACATTTAGTTGGACGAGAACCCGTTCAATTAACACTTTGACTGTTAATTTACCCCAGCCTCAGAAGTCCCGTAAAATCAAGGCAATTTATCAGACGAAATGAGCACTCCATCAACCTTCTTGCGCTTTATACATCATTTTTCAGCAAGGTGGTACTCAAAGATTTATCTTAAAAAGTAAAACTATCAGCCTTCCTAAGGCGTCTCCGGGAAAACAACCGTATCTCCGCCAATTATTAATATTTTCCGATAAAAAAAATTCCGAGAATCACACGAAAGTATACTCTTTCAAACCCAAGAAGAACGATTACGAAAGGTTCACAATTTCCCTCAAGAAAAATTCCCAAATATCGCCTGTTTTTCCTTCGATAACCAAGACTCGGGTAGCGGTAGATCCTCCTTGGATCATCGATCGGATCGCGATCGGTCCAGTCTCCCGAGGCGTAAAAGTCCAGGAAATCGTGCGGAACGGTGGTAAACCGGTGCGGGCAATCGAGCACACGTTGTGGTTCGGTTTTCTAAAGAGCTGTTACGTTGAGAACGTTCGCCTTCGGTATTTCTAGCCTCACTCTGGGACTTCAAAGCAGGCTGAATGGTTCCGATCGGAGGATCGTCGCGTTTTTCGGTTCTGTTTTGGTTCCAAGCAGGGGGGGGGGGGGGAGTTCGCGGAACGGTAAACGCGAGTGTTTCGAGCTGTGACGGCGGCCAAAGACAACGTCCAGCTCCTATTTTCGGTTTGCCGGACTTGCGTTTCGGGAAAAGCGTCGACGCTCGTTCGATCCGCGGAATCCGATCGGCTTCGATCGACTGGCATGTAGGTCGAGGCGCGCTGGCGAACGTTCGATCCAACGAGGAAAAGAAAGTGTTCTCTCGTTATCCTTTCGCGGAAGAGAACTGTTGTTCATGCTTTGCACTCTAATTTCGCCAACTGCGTCGTCGAATCGGCCTTTCGAAGGCCTTTCCGTCGCACGGTGGGTCAGCTGTCTCTGTTAATTATACATTCTTAATAGACTGCGGATCTTTATGAACTATCTTTAATCTTTTTATCGTCCTAAATTGTACCTACTCATTTTCTGCAACTATGAGAAAAATGAGTAGGAGGAATGCAGAATAGTAAAAAGATCGGAAAGAGGACATCACAAGTAGTGTTAAATTCTTTCAAATTGTTAATGAAAGAAGGAACCTCCCAGCTCTCGCGTCCCGCAATCGATGCAAACGATCTTTATCTGGCATCAAGGTCCACACACCACTAATCATTTTCTGCAGCCTGACGCTTGATAGTCCGAGGAAACGGTTGCAATTGCTGGAGCGGCTCGAGGATCGACTAAAATATTGAAATACATGAAAGAGGCTGAGGGTCAAGTGGCGCGGCGTTGACGTCGAGCAAATCGGTTAACAGGTTAATAAGTCAGGGATGATTAATTCGAGGAACGGCAGCGGGTTCGTTCGCGGGAAGATCTCGTACTTTCATCGAGCAAATTGAAAGGAAGTCGGCGTGGCAGTGAACGCGAAGGGCAAGGTCGGGACGAGAATTATTTTCCAAACGGCTGTCTCCCGCGTGCTGGAATCGCGGCGCATCGATCGCTCTCGGTCAACCCTGCGGAATTGAGTTGCATTATAAATAACGCGCAGTCCAATCGTCGCTAACCGATACAATGCATATACTCCTCTTCTCTTTCTCTCTCCCTTTGTTTCTCTTTCCGCTGGAGACGTGGCAAGATATTTCCATTTTTGTTCTCATCCGTCCGTTACACCGAATCGCTGCATTTCTCACTGATTTGTTGTTTGGATACTGAATTCAATTTCCAAAATCAATTTATTCATTTAATCGTTCGTAGCTTCACTGGGACAGCGTTTTGTCACCGTGTCGCAATTTATCACGTTAAGTTGCGAACGTAATAGCTTCTCTGAATTCGTCATGGCTCGAGGGCCATTTAAACGGTTAAAAATGAATTCCGAGGCTCTCGGAGACCGAGAGGTCGCAGCCGCAATCTCGCGGACCTCTCCTGCTTTCGTCATCATCGCCGCAATCGCGTAAACGCGGTCTCATCGTTGTGCGGCGATCCTTATTTGTCATCTGCGCGAGCCTCGTCACTTGAAAAAAACGTTTTCAAGGCGTTCCCATACTGCTCCCGACGCGATGGCTCTTATTCCTCCATTTTTCCCAGAGTGTTGTACGAGCGGTTGCTCAATAACTTCGAACAGATTTCACGCTTTATGCGCGTCCTCCGAAACGAATAGGCTCGTTTCGCCCGAATAAAGAGCGTAGCTGCGAAACGATGACCGTTTTTAGAAAGCCTTTAAGACAATTAAACGGTTGTCGTACGGCCGTGAGCCACCTGAAGAGTTCTCGAGAATAATTGATCCTTATAAGATTCTCTCATAATTAGCTAGAGCGAGTGCGAAATTGTTAGTTGCGAGAAAACGGTCAAAGGATTCCAGGCAGTTAGTTAAATGCCGGTGAATCGTTCTCGTTGAAATTTTTTCGTTAATTGGAAAAGTAGAATTAGTTCACCTATGAGCCGCAGATTTATTAAAAATTGTGGGATAGCGAATCACCGGTGAATTACGTGTGAAAAATCCCGCGCGTAATTTCACATAGCTCGGAATAAGAGAACAACCCGTTCCACCAACCGGGACGATCTAAATAAAATGAAAAACACCGTTAATCCCCGTTAACACAGTATTTCCCTCGCGGCTGAAAATTTTCCACGCATAAATGCGTACAAGGCGGACCGTCATTACGAGGCATATATGCGCGAATACATTGTCCCAATTCAATTAAATTCGTACCTCTAGCCATAAAACACGTTGTCGACGGCCGCAAACAATTTTTCCGCGTAGCGAATCTGTTTTTTGAACAGCCTCGAGGTGTCGAAGACGGAGACACCTTGGCAACGAAGGCTGACGTAATTCCGGACATGAAGGTTTCTATCGGAATAATCAGAACCTAAAGCGATCCCCATGCCCCGATAAACAAAAGCGTGATGTAATCAGAGCTACCCCAGATATTACAATACGGCTCGTAACGATATTGGAACACGACTGGGAGAACAATCTCATTTGTTACTAGCGACGAATCAACTCGTCAGTGCAACACTTCTGGAAGCCCCGCTGTACAAATCAGTGTACAGTATCAGTGTACAAATGAACTCATGGCCTTCGCTTTATTTTTCTAAATCTTTTGGTGAAGATTCAGTAATTCTGTATAAGATGGGGGATATAGAAAGTGAGTGTATTACGATTGTTAGTAAATATCGATCTGAACGTTCAAGGTAATTCGTCACATAATTTATTAAAATATTCCCAGTCGTTAATCACAGATACCGCTGCTCTGCGCTTGATCTTTTAATCGATCGACGATTGTTTTTCACGTTCAGCGTCGCGTCGATTCGCATCGCGCTCGATTTCTTTCTCAATTTTATCGGCTCATTAGACAGCCGATTACGCGACGTATCTCCTGAATAATTAATCGAGGTACGGTCGCGATAACGAGGAACTCTCGATGATCGATCGAGAGCGTATTCTTCGCCGTTGTCTGCTCGATCAGCGTCGTTCTGCAGCTTGCCGAGCGAATTCCACGGCTTTATTCGAAGTGCAGTGACGCGCTGCAGTGTGCAACACCGCGTGACGAATTAATTGCATTGATACGGCTTTATTGCACGCACAGTCGCGTAAACACAAGCATCGGCGGACCGCGTGCCGTAACACGAAGCTTCTTACTACGATTAGGGTGTGCGCAGAGATTCAGTGGCCACGATATGCTCGCGTGGCGGTTCAATTTAATTCTGCTTCGCGATTTCGGGATCTCTGCGGATTTGAAGCTTCCGCGAAAAGCCTCGCGGTTGGGATTACAGAAGAATTTTTTAGCGAAAGCACTCCCGTGGGAAATTGTTGCTGGAACTGCGACCTTCGCGAGTTTTCCCCGCTAATTTCGGTCGCACTTTCCTCGACTCTTTGCTTTTGCTTCCTTCCCGTTCTTAGTTTTATCCTCTTTCATTGTTAAGTCTGCTCGTAAGCGCTTGCACAAGAATTTTCATGTCTCCTGAATATTTTCCACGTGTGGTAACTAGACTGCGGATTTTCTGTATTTATGAGAAAAGTGAGTGGATGGAGAGTATTACGGACAAAATTATTAAACAGAGAATCCTGATGATTGATCAATGGTTAAACACTGATGACGAGGAACGGAATTTTATCTGGACATAAAAGGAATGATTAACATTTGTCTGTTAGACTCGATATGATATAGTAAATGATTGATTTAGCTCTGTCTGTGCAAAACGAGCTCCGAAGAAGACTGTTAAGATAACGTTGCAAAACGTGCTCCGAGGCAGCGAAACCCGACTCAAAAACCGAATCGGCGCTGACCGAATCAGATCATTTTTCTCGAATTCGCGAAGCTACTTTGACCTTCGTTTTCAAGACGATGCATAATCGGTGGCTAGCGATACGATCATGCGGTACAATTTAAAAGTTTCGAAAAGGAACGTGTGTGAGCCGCGAGGAACGCGAAACGCGAGCGCATAAACTAGGTCTCGTGCGATGAATTCCTGGAAATGTTTGTCAACCGCGATGCACGATGCACGATGCAGTTTCATTGCGCCACCCTCCGTTACATAGCAGATGGAGGCGCGATTGACGGACGCGTTCACGGCTGTCCGCTGATCGAGAGATATCCGCGATCCATCGATCCCGGCCGCGATGCGACGATCCGTTCGTTCGTGACCGTGGCAGACGAATCCATAATGCGAACTAAACCTTGGCAAACCACTGAGAATGCCACGCTGATGATTTGCTTTTAAATAAACAAAGATTATAGGTTGGAGCGGTGGTCATTAGTGGACTGCGGCTTTTACAGAGTTATGACAAAAATGAATAAGAAAAATATAAAGCAGTGAAAACATTGGAAAAATGTCCACCTATTGTTCCATGTTAAATTTATTCGAGCACAAATAGAAGAAAAAGAGACTGATGATTAGATGATTTGACTGGCCGAGACTGTAGACAGGTTCTACGTTGTCCGAGTTAAAAGCGGTCCCAAGGGTCGGCGTCTCTTTCAAATTTGGCAGCCAACGTGCACTGAATCACGTTGTTGAATCATGTGAGCGTGGGTGAACAGACCTCTTCGTTTGCACAGAGAACAGAAGCTCGTACAATTCATCGTGTTTTCAAAGACCGTATTGCTTTCGGTATATTGTGGCAACGAACCTGTTGAAGCACGTGTCCCGAGGGATCCCAGAAGTGGAACCTGCCATAGTCAGATTTTTCCCGATTTGGCAGGGAATGTGCATACAATTAAATCACTTGAGCTGTGGGTGAAACATCATAATTTTCACAAAGAACGAAAGCTCGTACAATCCATCACATTATCAAGCACCAGCGAATCTGTTGAAGAAGCACGTATCCCGAAGGATCGCGGAAGTGGAACCTGCCATAGTCACGAGAATCTGGGCGATTAGAAAGGGAGTTGGATGTTCATCTAAGAGCAGGAGCCAGAGTCTGGGAGTCCAGAAACTTCCGGAGCGGAATAGGATCGAATGGATCAACGATATGATATTCTGAACGGTGTGGCAGTATCAGATTCTCGGTTCGGAGCTGGCAATCCGAGGGACCTCTCTCTGTTTCTTCCGAGTTGTTGGTCGCGCGACCTTTACCCAGTTATCTGGCCGCGGTTGCGCACACACGTACACAACCGCACACGCGTACGCACGCGCTGACCTTCTTCGGGCTGCCGCTTAATTTCGTTCACCGACGAGATCCGATCATTCTGCCGACCAACCCGCTGGCAATGTCAAGAACGGACAGACCTTCGCCACGAATTCCAGCCAACGATTAATCCGTTTCGATCGGTGTCTCGAGGCTGCGTCGCACACTGTTCCAAAACGCCGAGAAGCTGGCCATAGGATCATCTTTCGAAGTAAAGAATTTTGATGATGTGAGTGGTGATATCGTGAGGTAACAGTTCAAACTACAAGGAACTATAAAAATTAGCTTAAAAAATTAATGTTAACAATGCTAAATTATATCCTTAGTTCAGTTTTCCTTCATTCGCGAATATTGTGAACTGTTATGCTTATTTCTTCATATTGTGTTACATCTGTACACTTTAGAGAATAATTTTGTAATTGAAAATTGTTCCTTGATGACAAAATAATGAAATTGTGATAGTAGGAATACTTTCGTAGTCAAGGATGAGCAGATATAGAGTTTAAAATATACGGTTTCATAGAGAAAGACCATGTTGTCCGACTTTTATCTCAAAGAAAACAAAAAAAAAAACACCGAAAACATGCAAGCTTTGCATGGACAGTATACGTGGATGTCTGTACAACAATGTCTCGGAAGCCAAATTTCCGCAAAATTCCGCCAAAAAAAGATATTCACGTTCTAAATTTTCACATTTTGGAACAGTGTGCGTCGCTTTTCGACCGTTTGGTTCCATACAACTCGACAACCTGACTCGTGGATTCTGATTTTGCCCTTCGTGGTCCTCCGAAATGAAATCTAATACAAATTTCCTGTTTCTTCTAGGAGAATGTGAACGTCGAGGAGAGAACGTCGATCACTGCAACCGTAAAATAAATTGCAATGCAAGGGGTTAATCGCCACAGCGAAGAATAGAAAATCTCACAGTTTCCATAGGGTCATTGCAGTATTCTATGTATAATTTTCGGAAGCTCGGTTGCGGAACGATCTAAATTCGAACCGCTCGAGCAATGGCAGCGATGCTAATATTGCCAGCAATGGCAGCCACGCGTGTCTCCAGCGCGTTCTGAGGTCCGCGCGAATTCGCGACGCTCGTTAATCGCGCGAGCTGCATCGAGCAGTGCATCACGATCGGAATAACGGAGCGCGGCGTTCCTTTTGCCTCGAGGATGGAGAAAGAGTAGGAGGAGGAAAGAGAAGAGAAAGAGGAGGAGGAGGACAACGGGTTCCTGGGGGAAGAGTTCACGGTTCGACTGCCGGCCTACGCGGCTCGCGATTTTCCCTCGACCTCCTTTCCTCTGCCCTCCTCGAAAACGCTATACATACTCTGTCAGCCCCGTTAGCTTCCTTTCAACGTAGGCCAGCCGTCTCCGCGAGAGAACGGGATTCAACCCTGAAATCGCCGGAGAATCGTCCAACACAGGGACTTTGAAACTTTCCGTCCCATTCTGTTCTTAGCGTGTCAATGATTGTCGGAAAGTTGTTTCTCGCTCCCCGCTAGACCGAGTTTCATCAAAACTGTTTCTCCGTTCTGCTCCCTGTGTGGAAGGTTGTTGCGAAATTGTGTGCTCCTCCGCGCCGAAACGAGTTTCATAGAAAATAGCTCGGCTCCATTCTCTAAATCGTCACAAAATTATTTGTTCCGTAGCGGAACGGGTTTCATCAAACGTGTCTCTCCGTTCTGTTCCCTGTGCCGCAGGTTGTTGTAAAATTGCTTGCTCCGGCATTCATTCTGTTCCCCTAAATCGAGAATTGTCATAAAATTATGTGTTATTCGTCGAAAGTGTCTGCCCCACTCTGTTCCTTGCGTCCACTCCTTCATTAAACGATTGCGTAAATTGCCGAGTTTTTCCATGAATGTGTTCATTGTTTGCGGTTCTTGTTGCGACCGCGATAAGCTGCTCGAGCTCGCTATTTGTTTCACTGTTATACTCCTCTGGTGTCCGAGCAAAGAAGCGTGCGCTCATAGTTATGCGGAAGAGCACATTTCAATTGTAATGTTGCATATTCGAATTACAATTCATCAAAACTCGTTTTATAGTCCGTTCCAGAGTGACAGAATTAGATTTCACGACAATTGCGGAAATAACAGAATTATGGAGAACAATTGGAACAGATTGGCAATCCTCTTCAATGAGCTGGAACAAATATTAGGTCAGTGCAAAAGCTCGTGCCGGATTCCTACAAATTTTGCGCTGACTAGATCACTATGAAAGCATATCTATGCACGTGTTTCTTGGCGCCAGAAAGGAACACTGACTAAGGGGATACGAGCGTGAATTAGGCGCGATCTGGGAGAATTCCGAAGGTGTTTCACCTGGCAGGTATTGTTTGCGCTTAGCGTACAGAGAGAGGATAGTTCACGGAGCCAGTGTTCGTCCGAGGAGACGTTGGGAAGCGGAATAAAGCGGAGCCGAGCGGAGCAGAGAGCGGAGCCGGAGGAAGGCACGGCAATAAAACCGGTTGCCGTGTCCCTCGAGCCGTTTTCCTCGTTTCTTTCCTGGATACGACGAACCGAGAGAGCCGGTACTGCGCGACAATGAAACCCATCGTTCCAGCGTGGCTCGTTCCAAGCTCTTCATTCTTTGAACCGACGACGACAGGGAGGCGTGGTCGCTCAATTAATAAAACATTCGATAACGCGCGCGGCCGATCCGAACGGAATAATTCCGCTATTCTGGCCTATTAATCTCGTACGGCTCTGATCAAATTCGCCACCGTAAATCTGGGGAACGTCCAGACGAATCCTTGACCCCTTTCGAAATGGATCTAAAAAGGCAACTCTTGAAATCTACTACAAAAGGGCGCAAACAGTGACTCGCGTGTATTGCTTCGTGAGAATGGCAAGATTGATCTGATCTGAATGTTTCGCCATTTTTATTATAATTACGGATTTTATGCATTCGAGGCAATTTACATTATTTCTTCTTGCAATTGGATGCAGATCACACAACAAGTTTTTCTTGCGTAAAGTTCTGCAGTCTAATTATAATATGTATATGGTTGCGTTGAGAAATTTACATCAACGTCGAACCCACCAAGCATTAAAAGTATCTCTTTGCCGTATAAGAATGGCAACACTAAATTCATTGAGCTCGCTCGTGATTATCAATTTAATAGATACCTGATATTTACAATTTCAATAGTTGTATACTCAGTTTCTCATTGAAATTCGACTGATAATTTGGCGTGCGAGACTCGAGCTTCGTGTATAGTTCAGTGGCGAACATTTCAATCAACGGACGTCTCTCCGAATCAATTAAAAAGAGAATCTTATCTCGAGAACGATACCAGCCGAATCAAATCGAGATTGGATTTTCCTGCGCGCACGGGTTTTCATCTCGTGAGCGATAAAAAAGGAGGATCGTTCCGCACGATCCTTATCATATAACGACGATCCACGAGCCTGAATAAAATTTGCGAATAGCTGATTTGAGGAAATTTGAGGAAAGAGTCGAAGGTTAATTTCGCCGAGGATCCCGCATAGCCTCGAATATGCGGGTCTCGAAAGCGACCGTCAGCGAGAATGTCAGTTCATCGATTTATCGGAGTCAGGTAAACATTTTATCGGGCGAGGTTATGAATGCAATCGACGTAAAAAGCGCCCGTGGTCTCTCAATTACCCAATTTCAGGGCCGATTGTATCTTTATCGAGCTCGCCGCTAAAGGCGCGCCAATACACGCGACGATATGACTCGATATACAACCTCGATACGATCGAAACTCGTCCGCGATGTGCGTGTCTCTCTGGCCGAGCACGAAACCGCGAAGCAACGCCCACGCGTTCCTTATTGTTGCTGCACGATTGAAACTAGAGCCGACGAGAGGCGCGAAATTTCAAGGAGGAAACTATTGTTCCGCTATTTTTATCTAGGACACCGCTGCACAGGTTCCGTATCGATGGTCGCTTTTCTCCCCTCTCGGGAAATTTTAATTATAGTTCTAACTGAATCGCAATAGTTCTTAAGGGGGTAGTCTCGTTTCTAGGATCGCAAGGGTGCGGGATGCGCGTTCTCATTTCTCCATAATGCAAAGATAGGGGTTTTTAGTAGTTAAAAGCGCTAGATATAAGATCAATCTAGGTCGCGATCGCCCGCAAAAGTCCTATTTTTACGTTTTCGAGGCGTAATTTGCATTATTCGGCAGCATGTAGCTGTCGCAGCTTTATGAAAATAGTTACATGAGCAGCTGTATGCTTTCGAATAATGCAAATTACTTACGCCTCGTAAATTTCCATTTAATTTATGTGAGAATACACACGAACTTAAATATAATATACATTGTATACAATACAATCTTTTTGCAGACGGCGCAAAATTGAAAATTCTCCAAATGATAAATGTTGCTGATTATGATATCATTGGAATATAGTGGACTTGGAAATCAGTAGGTGGGAAGAGAAGATACATTAATATGTGAAAGCATGTAGAAGAATTTAAGGATTTTCGTAATTTCCAGCGCCTCCAAAAAGATTGTATTGTATTTAAGTTCGTATGTATTCACATAAATTAAACGGAAATTATTTCATACCTCTTAGTGCATTTTGTTAGTGCGTTTTTTCGAAGTCGGTTCAATCTATTTTCATAACATTTTTTTATTTCACACTTTTTAGTGGAACGAGCAGAATTTGTGAAACACCGTAGGATGTTTTCTCGCTCTTATTGATTATTTGCAGTAAAAACCGCATGGAATGAAAAAATGCAAAATTTGTTTTCACGGGACAACCCCAGGGACATACGCTACAAGATGCAAAAGGTTTCGTTTCAATTGGTCCACCCATCTCGGCGTAATCGGTGAACATACATAGAAAAAAAAAGCGAAAAAATTGCACATACCGACCGAATTGAGTAACCTCCTCCTTTTTCGAAGTCTGTTAAACAATAGGACTTCTAGCGCTTTTGACTACTGAAAACCCCATCTTTGCATTATCGAGAGATGAGGACACGCATCCCGCACCGTTGCAATCCTGAAAATGAGTCTACCCCCTTAAGGATTCGGTCAATTTGTTGCAAGACTGCGGAGTTTACTCCGACAGAAGCATCAAGAGGACTTAAAAATTTCAAAAGAAGATCATGGGAGAAACCATACTCGTAGTTCCCTTTCCAAACAAAGTTCGCGGTGGTGTCTGTTAAATAGCTTCTGACGTCACCGATTACATCAGTTTAAGCGTGGAATCGGTATTGTGTCACGCCTGTCCTCGTGCTACGGACATTCGACCGGCTCCAGAATAAATTAACCAATGAAACGGAGACCCTCTTCAGGGAATTCTTCCTCTCGCAGACGAAGAATTATGATTCGAGTCGTTCCCGAATTATTTTCGGACCTGTTATCCGCTTGTATCGATGGCACACCCATTGACCAATCGATGGACAGATAAACGGGGAATCGACGCGAAGATGATAAGGCAGAGATATAAGAGATTAGAATTTTCTGGCTGAGTTCATGCTCGGGAAAATTGTGTTTGAACCTTTAGCTTAGCGTGCTGTTGCATGGAAATGCATTCGTGCGTTCGTTTCTTATCTGTTTAGCCTAGTTTCGCTTCACACCTGGTTTTCCCTCTGTAAATTCTCGAACCGTACCTTGCACTTGCGGGGTATCGCGTGAATCGGGCGCGTTGGATACTTTAGAGCTAATTAGTCAGCAATTGCGATCAACAGTTTTACATTCGTAGACGTTTTTGAGAGGAAATTTTGTTTGCGAACATTTTTCACTGATTTTGATAATCAATGTGATATTTGACTGTTTATTCGGTAAACATATCTTCGACTAGGTAGGTTCAGCTGTCGATAGAATCATACTATGTGTTAAGTCGATTCATAATTTACGCCTGTATTGTCGGTAAGAGAAGCAGCAATTACGTCTTCATGAATGATATATAAGCTATTATGTGCAATGAGTCATGCCATTTGTCAGCTAACTCAAGAGCAATGAGTCGCTAGGGTAGCATGCAAATATGATGGATGTGAAAGCTAATAGATTATCTGTTGTTGTTACACGTGTATCTTTTAATAATGTACGCGCGCTATGGAAACGCACAGATTCGCTTTTCATTGATGGAAATGCTCAAGAGTACTCGGTCACAGGGTTCGGTAGGATGTAAATTCAACTTCTTACGTTTATCCGGGAAGAATGACTATGCATAAAACTTTCCTGGACCGTCTCCCTCGAAGTTGGCCCACCAGGTTATGAATCTTCATGTACATCCGCAATTTTCAAATAAGAATATTGCACAGATCTTGGCAAACACGCCCATCCAATGTTCACAGTTTCGACTTGTTGCTTCGACTCAGTTTCTCAAAAATGCAGCTCGTTGTTATAATACGCTACACCTCTTTAAGGACATAAATTATAGAACAGCATGAGAGCAGGCGATCACAATCGACACAATTACTCCGGAATATAGAACACGTTTTCTAGAAAATTGACACTGAAAATTTACTTACGATTTCATACGAACGATTAGTGGAAACAGTCATAAATGATGAGACGCAATGTATGTCTCCTTGCAAGACAATTAACCCTTAAGCGTTCTCACGACTCAATGAAAATTTGAACTATTATTCAATGGGTAACTATTCGAAAAAAATTTCGATAAACTATTATTGTCTCATTATATTTAGAACGAAGCAACGTTATATTAATTTTAAAATTTTTACAGATAATTTCGTTTTTGACAGAGACATACACACACCTCGCAAAATCCTAATTGCCCCGCGCATTAGCTTGCTCCTATAAATATGATTTTAATGACACCGCGCGGAATTAGGATGGATTATTGTTGTCCGTGTTGCTGGTGGCGGGCCACCCTGTATACTTGGCGACAGCGTCACAGAATACGCACGTGGAGAGCGTCCAATCAATAACAAGCGGTTCTTTCCGCGTGCACCACCTTCGAAAACAGTGTACCCGGGGAAATATCGTCAGCCTCGAGCTTTATCTGCCTCAATTAACGATAGTCCAGCAGGGTGCTGTCATCGGGCCATACTGGTCGCGATTATCCGTCATTTTACAGCTATACGTTCTCAAATTTCCATCCTCGTAGCAACAAATTATTAGAGATCACGGTTTTGGACGTGTATTGAGGATACACGTATTCGCGTGTTCACGTGTACTAATATATATCCGTATGTTAATCCGTGTACTTCTTTATACACAGATACACGGGTACTGAAGTAAACGTGTACACGTGTATCGAAATACACAGATAATACACGGCTATCCGTTATTTTCAACACACGTGTATTATCTGTGTATTGAAGTTCAAGGGTACACGTGTGTCGATATAAGGTTTGATGATATTTTGGTAGGTAAGATTTGGAATGTAATGATATTTTGAATATGATATTTCAAATTCGAATGGAATGACGGTGATACTATTTCACTGTTCCATATAGCTCCCTTTTCAGATCCACGGTATAAAAATCTTGAACATGAAACTGTTAATATTAGAAATGTAATTCGTGGAAAAGTGAAATGTTTGCTCGAAGACTCTCCTGTTCGAGAAGTGAGGACAGAAAACTCAAAAAATAAAAGTGTCCTTCAATTTCTTTACGATGAAATAAGTGATGTTAATCATTTAGGTGCCGAATTTGAAATGTACATCTCTGAGCCACAACTACGGTTTGATTTGGATTCATATGAATGGTGGAAGGCAAGGACACGCAAGTGTACAAGAATATCCGAAATCGCTAAAAAATATTTAACTATACCCTCAACGTCAGCCATGTCTGAACAGCCATGTCCGCTGGAAATATTGTTACAGCAAAAAGGAACCGTCTTTTGCCGGAAAATGTGAACACTTTGGTTTTTCTTCATCAAAATAAACAGTTAATTGATTAAAGTTTATCATCATGTTAACTCTTGTATAATTCAATGTACTATCCGTGTATCCGTATACTTGAATACACGGGCACACGTGTATTTCAGTACACGTGTATCCTTGTATTAAATAGTATCCGGACTTCTGCACGGATATATTAATTACACGTGTACACGTGTATTTTCAATACACGTGAAATGGGTATCTCTACAAATTTTGCACAGAAAGGGTCTGAACCATTCCAGGAACAATGTCCACATAGATTGGCAACATATAAGTTTATGGTAATTATACTACCAATTTATCAGTACAATTGTCTCTATTAGTCGAAACTTTGCTACGTAATCTCGAAGGAAAATATTCGTAGCACTCTCTGTGTTTTATTTGAAGAATTCGCTGTGCTGTAATCGTGAAAGTATTGCAGACGTTTTGCGAAAACGATTCCTTAGACTCTACCAAAGGCAACCGCATATTTTTTAATAATATCGTCGTTACTTAAACATGTTTGAACAGTGTTTAGTCAAGTGGCGCCCGGGTAGTTCTTTCGTACAGGAATTTTTCTTGCAACGTGCAATTTGTACGTATCGTTACACAAGGCGATGAAGTTGTAACACCGAAACACGTCCGTGCCATAAGCGTTCGATCTCGTTACCTAACCGAATTTCACCGTGCAAATGCTCGCGCGAGGGTAATAAACGTTAATCTTTCCACTGGAGCCGTGTTTACCTTCGGGATATAATCGTGAACGTACAGTAGAACACTATAAGTCGCTCTGTTCGAGTTAAATACCAGAGTCGAGATACCGCTGTGTATCACTTTGATTTCGATGTGTGATTGAACGTTGATACACTAGGTTGTCCTATATGAATCGATTCCATTGACTATTATGTATGGATGTTTTCTCAGCCGTCTTTTACAGCTTGCAGTTTCAACAAATTTTGGAGACTCTGAATTAAAAAACTTCTGAAAATCAAGTTTTACTTAAGCGACGTTTTAATTAAGTGCATATTACATATTAGATGCAGAGAAACATGGAATCTGTGTTGGAATTTTCGATTTTCCGAATTTCATTCGTTCCAGCCATGTTTGCCACGAGCGAGGATTCATCATTGTCCATCCTTCTGCCTCCGATAACGTTATCGAAGTTTGCGTCAGGCAAGATGATCTCCTTCGAATATTCGCAACGAATTAACTGGAAAATCGCTCGCGACAAATGTTTGACGTGTGGTCACCGCGATTGTTCCAAAACATGACAGTCAAAATGACGTTTTGTTATCTAACTAGGCGTTATCTATGCGAAAGCCGCGTTGCATAAACGAATTCCTAAGGCTACCCGCCCTGTTGCCGTCTCCCGCGGCCAATTTATCAGTAATTCGTTATCGCGGAAATTCGAAACCTTCGCGTTAGACTTCCCAGTTCCGCGAATGAAAACAGGGCCGCGGAAGGAACGACGTTTCATGGAAAAATGACTCCACGTTGCACGAATTCATTACTAGAGTGCAAACTTTATGACGATGCGTGGAAAACAAAGTATAAAAGAAGTTAGGGTATCCTCGATTGTGTTAATGTTATTGATACTTTATCTATCGGAAGCCTGATAAAGGTGCTCTAATCATCTTTCCGCATTTTTATCAGTGTATTGTTTGGGTCAGTTTAATCTAATAACAGATCTTCGCCTTTTTTCTTCTGAAATAATCTTAACAAGTTGAAAATGTCAACGTTCTTAAACTCTTTGAAATTGCTCCAACTCGTTTTTCTCTTTATATTAATAAAGAGTTAATAAGTATTAACTTAATTGAACATCAGTAACTTGTATAATATTGCAATTGAGCTAGAAACTAAATATTTTTCGAGAACGTCAACTATAGTTTAATTGAATTTAATCTGATTCGTGAAGGTTAAAAGAACCCCAAAATTGCTCCTCCAAGTAAAAACCCTAATGCTCAGCCACCATGAAACTCAAAAGAAGTTGTTTTTCCTTTTTTTTTTTATTCATAAAGGTCGCATTAACATTGAGGTCATTAGCGACCACTTTTTGTATACAATTATATGTACAATGTTTTGTTATCGTAATAATATATGCGTGTGAATACAATTAAATTTTGTAGTATTATGTAGGTTAAATTATGTAGGTCTACATTTTTGAGGAAAGTAAGAACGCTTGCAATGGTAATGCAAAGGTAAGAACGCTTGCAATGGCAATAGTTTTTCAATTAGTTAACCAGTTGTTGCTGTTGCTTTCAGGAAAATTGTGTGCGAGACTTCGAATTAGTCTGTGATTTTTGAAATAATAGGCAGTGATCACAGGTAGGCGAGGCGTCGAGGTAATTTTTCTTTAGCACAAGAATCCGGACGGTGTAATGACGAAGGATTGCGCGCGACCAACCGCTTTGAACACGCGTACGGAAAAACTAGCTACGTGGACGGCTGCTCCTTTGTGCACCGTTAACTGTTCATCCTTGAAAACACGTAATAATAATGCTAACCGGCGTTGCCCGTTTCGCCGGGGAAGAGAAGGCACGTCATGCGACCTCGGGGATAAGGAAAATGCAAATCGAAACAGTTTCGGTTTATTACTGATTCCATCGCCCACGTGACGAACGGTGTATCTGGTATTCGTTACCCTAACAGTTATCGTGAAGAATGCTTCTTCGCAGTGTTCGCGAGCGCACGGCTTCCGTTGCTCGTGCAGTCGAATTTTGCAATTTGTCCGAAATTTACATGAGCCGATTGATCCCCTTGCTGATTGAGATGATTGCGAATTTTATACAAATGTAATAAAAAAGTGGACAGATTAGAAAAATTTAAGGGTATCGGTTAAATCAGAAATAAATTCCTATTCGAGTTCTACGTTCGGAATTAAAGCAAACCATTTTTATTTCGCATAGAGATCCGCAGTCTACTCATGTACGAATTTATTAATTGTTTAATGTGACGTTGACTCAAGGTCTGTTCATACTCGTGCGACGCGACGCGGTTTTTCCACTCTGTCCAATATAGATCGGAGAATGTATCAAGGCTGATCAAACCCGACCCAGACTTTATTCGAGAGGTCAACGTTACGCAATTTTTTCGTCGTTGGATGGGGATCATTGATCGGTAGGCTATTTGACCCGCGTGTCCCTGATTATTGTACCTTTAACGAACGCTATGGTGGCGTCCAACAAAAACGCTCGAAGTTGACCCGGCGAGGTTCGACCCACGCGAGAAACCAATTTCACAAGTGTATCGGACGTCGACCTTGAGACTAGCAACAATTTCGAGGTCGATGAGGAGGAGGATGACGTTAGGACGTTAGGAGATCCAAAAAGATCTGTCGTTTGTTTGAATTCAGTCGTCGAATTGACGCGATCGTAAATGATCAAAACGATGAAGCAGACAAGCCTTCGAATTGATTTATGCAGGGAACGAAAAATGTTTATTGCCGGGCCACTTTGTCTAATCATTCACCTCTGTTTTATCCCACCGATTATGTCACCAATGTTCTCTGAAGGACAGTTCAATTAGTCGGCTCCGATGTAGCAACACGTTATCATGTTGTAAAGGGTTAAATTCCTTCTTTGAAAGTAATAAATTGTGCAGCGTAGATAAGACTGTTGATCTTTTAATTACAATCTCTTAAAAAGTCGTTAGATAAGACTAATGGAATCTCGGAAATAGACATCTTCACACGCAAATACAAATATTAGGTCGTTCGGAAAGTATATTCGTTTTTCGTGTAAGAAATGATAAGCATTGCTTCTATTTGTTATTACTTAACCTTATTTTAAATCATGAAATCGTGGTATATGTATCTTGACAGCTGACATTTCGGACGTTATTCCCCGTCTTGTAGTGGTTTCTAATCTTTCAAGTATTTGTTTGTTATCGTATCAAATATGCAAAATCAAAGTAGGCGTTTCCACCACCTTTTGCTTTTTTATTACAGCATAGGTAAACATGCAGTGCACGAAAGAAAAAGTTGCGTGCTGTTTACGGAGAGGATGTACCAACATTTTTTATGCGGAGTATGGGATCCTTAAGTTGCCTGAAAAATCGCAAAAGATCAAAAGAGCAAAATGCCATAAAACTTATTCTAAATGGTAAAAAATTGGCTTTCATTTTCCCTTGAGAAAATACAATATACAGTATGCGGCAGGGAACAATTAAGAAAACTAATTGGTGGGATTACGAAGAAAATTACCGGACAGCAATGACTGAATTACTAAAGAAAAATGATTAATTAAGTTCGTCTATCCCGATTGACAGGTTCAAATTATTCGGGAAACATGTATGAGGATCACTCAAGGGATAAATGAGGGTTAGTCATTATATTGAATATTGTATGTAGAACGGGAAAGCGAAGCGAATCTCTTCGTCTCGTTCGCTATCGGATCGATTCGGTCACGTCCCAGACTGTTAGACGGCTGCATTTCGAATTTATGTCAGATTCGAAACAGAATTCTGTTCTAGAAATATTATTACGAGCGCTGCGATCCCCGAAGAGGATCTTGACTATTTTCGTGAGATTTACGCTTAGGTCGGAAATAGTCAAGAGCGGCCATCGGGAACTGTGGGAGGTGCGAACGGTTTTCGTTCTGATTTATTTTAACGTAGAACGGGTTGACCTACCGAGTTCGTTCTTCGAGCTTTCCATTCTTCTATCCCATGAGCAGCGATTCTCACTTACGATATTGCGGGAATCTTCGGTGATTTCGATCTTTCCAAACTGTGCACCTTTGCAAAGGGAGCCGAAGAGTCTCTTAATAACCTCGAGCTACTGAAGTTTGCCCCAATCAATCTTCAATTAAACATTTTGGTTTCACTCGTGGATTCGCTGGGAGATTGAATATATTTTTCAGTACTAGATGTTTATTCAAATAGTACAGCACAATGAAATAAACGTTGGTAATGAAACTTCGAAATATACGTTTTCTAGATGTATGGTAGTTATACACATGTTGAACATTTTATCGAAATCTGTGGATTTTAAACAGAAACCGAACAAATTCGCGAGAAACCACATTTAACCACTTGTAGCTCGTGTACCATTTAAATTTTCATTACGGACTCTCCAATAAAAAAGTTTTAGAAAGTGTCTTTTTTATTTTCTCATGTAATTCTTCGCAGTGGCAATTTTTTCAAAATCTCTCTTGCATGTCATTTGGTAAACTAATTCTTCTAACATTTCAAAAGAAGTCAGGTCCTGATCCGATGAGGTATGATCCGATTCTAGAAATAGTTATGGTTTTAAAGTGCCTCCCTATTTCGAGCACACTGACAGCTATTGATGTCGGCTGGGTATGTATTTCTGTGTCAGACATTTCCAGGATCGAAAATTCTCTAACGAACGTATCCAGATAGCTTTGACGTCACCAGTCAGTGGTAACAGTCTGTATCTGATCAGACCCGGAAACGTGAATCGGAGCGTGGTCGCGTGGGAGGACAGGGGAACCATCTCCCTCGGTCTTGGAATGCAGAATGCAGAAAGCATTCCTCCGAACAATTTCAGGTTCTTTTGTCACGCGGCAATTTCCCGTCGTCCAGGCAACGTTCTTTCGATAACTTTCGCCAGAGGGGATCGAAGATCGAACCACCAGATACCTTCGTGTTCGCGAGGTTCGATAATGCGACTGTCGAGGGAAAAATGCTGGGCAGACGACAAAGACGATGCCTGATAGGATGCAAGCTCGATCGACTCGTGACGCGATGGCAGAAACGTTTCTAGAAGATGCAACCGTGCAATCACGGCGCATGCTAGGGTTCCGGGAAAATTCGACGCATAATTGTGTTCGCGAATCGGAGACGAGAATCGAACGGAAATTTCGTTATCTTGTTATAAAGGCTGCAACGCGAAGCGCAGGCTATGCAGTCGCTCAAATGGAGTCTCTGTAAAAGATGAACGACAATCAGGTTGTTAAACCTGATTAATAATTAATAATAATTGATAAACCAATTATGCTGTGACATTTCATTGTATTGGCATTTTATTAACGACGAGTATTTCACAAAATTTAAACGATTATGAAGTGGCTGCAGATCTTTATGCATTTAAGATTTTAAAAAGATTTTAAAAATTCAAGAATGTTGTGTCATGTTGCTTTTAATTTTTATGTTATTCCTGCTTCTCACGATCAATGCAAAACGTTTTTATTTTGCACAAAGATCCGCGGTCTGTGTTCGTGATCCACAATTTCGTAAATTGTTTTTCAAGAATTTTTTAAGAATTTGATCCAGTTATTTCGGATTAGATATACATATTTTAACCCTTAGCACTCGGAGCTATTTTAATTCGAAAATTAAACATTTCTTCCGACCAAGAATAATTTCATTCTATACGGTTTCTTTTTGTTTTATAGATATGAAATTGATGGAACATCTCATAGAATACATGAATGTTTAGTAATTGATTAGGTACCAACTTGTTTGTCACTAGTTAATCACAATTAAAATCTGCGTGAGAGCTAAAGAGTTTCACGACGATGAAGGCAAGAGGGTCGTGATATGGGAGCACTGACATTTCGATCAAATAAAAAATTGAATGATTTTTCTTTCGCTTTGTTCGTCCCAGAGGAGGTTAAAGACAGCGAAGTCCGGTGGCGAGGGACGGTTACGTCGATGATACGGTTCGCCTGATTGCAGGGAGGACGACAGGTATGCAAAGGTGGCGTGGAAAGACGTGAAGGTCGGCGACCTGGTTCACCTATCGAACAACGAACTGGTGCCGGCCGACGTGTTGCTCTTGCGGAGCAGCGATCCTCAGGGCTTAGCATACATCGATACCTGCAACCTCGACGGAGAGACCAATCTGAAACAGCGACAGGTGGTCCGAGGATTCGTCGATCTACAGGACACCTTCCAGCCGGCCAAGTTCCGTTCGGTGATCGAGGTCGATCAACCGAGCACTAGGATCTATAGGTATACTATCCTTTAACAACGATCTTCCAATCTGCGAGAGATGTTCACTAAATGATACTTGAAGGTTTCACGGAGCCGTGGTTCATCCTAATGGCGGCAGAGTACCTGTTTCTACGGACAACCTCTTACTCAGGGAGTGTTTGCTGAAGAACACCGATTTCGTGGAGGGCATAGTGATCTACGCCGGTCATGAGACTAAGGCGATGCTAAATAATGGCGGGCCGAGGTACAAGGTACGTCCTAGAGCTCGTAATTGTTGAATTACAAAGAGAAAATACTGCTTGGCCGTCGTGCAGCGCGTTTTGGAGATGATTATAAAAGTGAAAGTATTCAAGAGATTATCTATCCGAGATCCGCCAAGATTGTAGTTTCAAGAAAATGCAGAAGATGATTACATACTGTATTAATCCTAGATACCCCTTGGCTATCGTGCGTGGAAATGATGATGCCGATTAAAACAAGACTGCATTTATGCAGACCTAAAGATCTCCATAATAGTACACACCGGTAGCTAGTGTCGTACATTATGAACAACAAGATTTTCATTGTAACCGCTTCGCGAGCATTTTTGCAGTCCAAAACACTCGTAAAGCAAAGCTCGACTACTTATCGAACTATGATCAAGTTAAAGAAGAGTGGAATTGCTGAAAATAATTGTTTAAAAGAATTGCTCCTCCATCCAGCGTTCCAGGTTGGAAAAGCAGATGAACAGGGACGTGATCTGGTGCGTGATGATCCTGTTGCTTATGTGCGTGATCGGCGCGATCGGTTGCCGATGGTGGCTGTCCGGTTACTCGGGTTTATCGTTCGTGCCGTTCATCCCGATCCTCCAGGAGCCGAGCTACGAGAGCATGCTGACGTTCTGGACGTTCGTGATCATCCTACAGGTGATGATCCCGTTGAGCCTGTACGTGACGATAGAGATGGCGAAAGTGGGCCAGGTGTACCACATCGGGCACGACGCGGCGTTATACGACGCGGACGCGGATCGCTCCGCCGAATGCCGTGCGCTCAACATCACCGAGGAATTGGGTCAGGTGAGGGCACAGATTGATCGGCTCGGTGCCACGTGATATATGGATCAAGTAGCGATCCTTTATTTCGCCGTACCTCTACCTGGCCGCTCGAAGATCTAGACCAGAGGTCCCCAAACTTTTTTGTCTCGTAGACCACCTGCCAATTTTTTCTGTTTTGGGTATACCCCCCGCCTTTCTAATAATCAATTGTTACAAATCCATCGACTTCAAATGTGTTTTTGACAGCTGGCACAGTGCTACTCACTTTGATAGGTTTAACTGTAGAGTGAAAAAGTTAAAAAAAAAAACACATGTTAAGTTTTATACATTTATTAATTAAAACGACACAAAATGCAAATCTAATAAAATTATAACATAAAATAGCTACACAGAAAAATATATGCTCTTAATGGGAGGGATGAGCCTGATACTTTAATAGCAAATTTTCAATATTTGGCTTCAGCTTAGTTAGGTTTCTTGTAATTAGTTCTTCTTGTCGGAATATGACATCCGTTTCTTCAATGTCACTGTATGGATCGATAGACCACACTGGTATTTCCATAGTCAAAACATCCTCAAACCTAGTTTCAGAGTCTGTGTGAAGCATATTTAAATGTTGAACGTAGGTTGAAACCAGAGTACGGCAATAATCAACTAATATTTAAAAATGACTAATAGTCTTCTTGAATGTTAATCATAGCAAACTAAATGGCAAATAGTTAGTTACAGCTCTAAGTAATAGTTAGCTATTGCTTATTAGTGAATTACTAGTTGACGATCAGTCATCAATTTTTAGTCATCAGTCACTATTGTGCGATTAACATACATTAATATTATTAATTAGTTATCACTAACTAATAACAAAGTTTTGACTAATGGCCATTTTGCTATGATTAACATTCAAAAAGACTATTAGTCATTTTTAAATATTAGTTGATTATTGCCCTACTCTGGTTGAAACATCATCGTCCTGGCAATGTTTGTTTCATCCCAGATCTGCTGTCTAATCATTATTTAGCCTTTGGATAACTATATTGTTATCGTGTAAAATAATCAGGAAACAATTCTAGATATAGAAACCGCCTTCAAGAAGTGTTGTTATTGTTCTTATATGAATTATAGGTCCAGTACGTGTTCTCCGACAAGACCGGCACACTGACAGAGAACAAAATGCTGTTCAGACGATGCGCAGTCGGTGGTCAGGACTATTCGCATACGGGGGAAGGAGAAAATTTGGTGCCCTCTTCTCGGTTGAAGGAGGATTTGTTGATCGGAACGTTCCGACACAATCTGCAGGAGTTGTTGGTAGTGTTAGCGATATGCAACACGGTCGTGGTGAACTCTCAACCCCACTACGACACCATGAATTCTAGCGGAGTGATAGAAGAGCCGCAGAAGAACGGAGACGAGACAGGAAGGTTCGTACAAGGGTTCATTCTTTCGGATCGATCCGCCTCGAATCGATTCTCATGCGATCCCCTCCCGCTTCTCTTTCCAGGTACACGAGAATGATAGAGGCTAGGAGCTTGACCCCTTCGCCTGTCATTCCCTTGGCTACGTTCTCGCACCCGAACAACCTCGAGGACAACGTCTCCTCCATATCCTCCATGGTCGAGATGGAGTCTGTTCTCAATCGTTCCACCAAACTCTCCAACAAAGTACCCAGGTCAGCGCGAACAATCAAGTTGAGAAATTTATTTGTAGACAGCGGATCTTTATGCAAAATAAAAATGTTTTACCTGAATTATAATAAACTGGAGTTAAATAGAAATTCACTTTCTTCGTCAATATTGTTGAAAATACATCTACTCATTTTTGTTATGAATGCATAAAGATCCGCTGTCTATTTATTTGAGTTTGTAGATTGATACACATGGTTAAAAATAGTCATTGATTGAAGGGTTAAATGATGTATAATATCAAATACAGGGTGAACCACAGAGAGCTTTCACGCGATTATAGAACATTTTTCGGCAACTCTTTTAGAGGATTTCAAGGCGAATTCGGTTAGTATCGTAACATGTAACCTTTGCTGGTCACGATTCGCGGTACATTAAACGAGTTGTTGCGTTCTTCAAAACCACGTTGAAAATTCATTCAAGGGTTGAACTCTCTGAGGTACGTACACACGATGTTCGCGTGTAGACTTTCTTTCGAGAATGATCTAGAGTAGAAGCAAGTTTGTATGTATAAAGTCGTTCCGAAGTCACGGACCATATCGTCAAAAGAGTCAAGACTAATCATGCGCATTGAAGAACGGGCATAACTGCAAGCATAATTAGTGGATCCGACGTTTGTAGACCGAAGTTCCTGAACGTGACGTCCATACCGAGCCTGGGAATGGGACTGCTGGGGCGAAAACTGTCGCCGAACGGCGCCCAGAAGAGACGCAGCCCGCTGAGTCCCGTTATCGACGCTGCCAGGAAGAACGGGCACGAACTGCTACCCGCTGCGGCGATCTACGAAGCGGAAAGTCCCGACGAGCTCGCGTTGGTGAACGCGGCACGGGCCTACGACGTGAAACTGTTGAAACGGACGGCTCGCAGCGCGATCGTCTGTCTGCCGGATAAATCTATCCTCACTTTCGAAATACTTCACGTAAGCTCGTCATGGACTGTTGCTCCTTGCTCCAACGGTGCCTCACTTTCTCCAAAGATCAACCAACCACCTTTCATTCGCGTTCCCGTAACCGATACGCAATTCTTGTTGTTCCTTTTAATCAGTCTCAGCCTCGTACGTCAAAGACACTATCCTCGTACCTGCATCTAACTTACCGCAAATTGCAGGTGCTGCCATTCGACTCGAACAGGAAGTGCATGTCGATCCTCGTGCGGCATCCGCTTACCAACGAGCTGATCCTGTACTCCAAGGGCGCGGACACTACCATCTTCTCCTCGCTGACTCCCCAAGAGGAGAACTCTGCCACCACATTGAAGATTCGTCAGCACTTACAGTCCTACGCGCGACAAGGTCTCCGGACCCTGGTGATGGCGAAGAAGTCCCTGACGACGCAGGAGTATGAAACCTGGCGGCAAGCGCACACCGAGGCTGAGCTAGCGATGGAGAATCGAGAGCATCGTATCAAGGACTCGTACGCGATTCTCGAGTCTCATTTGACGCTGTTAGGAGCGACTGGGATCGAGGATAAACTGCAGGCTGGCGTGCCGGAGACTATGGCTAACTTGGTGGCTGCTGGGATCGTGGTTTGGGTACTGACAGGTATAGAATCTTGATAGAGGTGATTGAAAGACACGATTCCAGGCTTTCTAACGGACTGTTTCTGTTGCCAGGAGACAAGCCGGAAACTGCGGTGAACATTGCATACTCGGCGCGTCTTTTCTCACCAGCGATGCAGCTGTTATGGTTGCAAGCGAGATCCAAGACTGTTGCCGAGACCTTGATCCGTGGATACCTCGAGTCTGCGAAAAGGGATAGCATGGTTCACGGTAACGATTGGAGAGACAATATCAGAGAGACGGCGATGTTGAACCGTGATCCAGCGGAGAATGATGCGCACAGGATTGACAGCCCTTGGCCGAAGCAACGAGCGTTGGTTGTCGATGGGAAAACGCTGACAGTCATCCTGGATCCGAGATCAGGATTGATCAGTTCGTTTCTTGAACTGACGAAAATGTGCACCAGTGTTTTGGCTTGCAGGGCAACGCCTCTTCAGAAGGTAAGTTTTAGATGATATAGTAATTGATCTTTATTTTGATACCCTCGGGGTTACAAATACATAATTCCATCCTCCCTTCAATCTCCCCCCCCTCTCCGCAACAAGCCGCTCTTATTCGCTATCCTTATTTCTAACTTATCTACTACCTTATAACTACGCTTATCCTACGTTTCGCACGAGAGAGAAAGAGAGAGAGAGAGAGAGAGAGAGAGAGAGAGAGAGAGAGAGCGAACGAAATATATTTACAAAAGTCTTACTTACTAACTTACTAACTAACTTACTCTACTATACATTACACTACTACGTATACATTACAATACAGTACACTACTTACTGTACATACTCCTCCCCCTTTCCCCCCTTTCCGAACCCCTTACCATACCCCCAATCCCTATCTTCGGAACCCCTCTTCCGGTCGTTCCTCTTTCATCCCTATCTTTTCTTTTACGCTTGCTCTCCATTCATCCACCCTTCTCAACCACTCCTCACCTCCCTCCTCATCCCCCAAAATTTCCGCCATCCTCCCTTGTCATCCTTCCTCTTCCTCTATCCTCAAACACACCTCCCATACATGCTCCCACGTCTCATTCTCCCATCCACATACTCTGCATTTTCTCTCATCCTCATTCATCCAATATCTCTCCCTCCTCATTTCGTTCCCTAATCTGTACCTAGCCACTCTCTGCCATCTACTCTCCCCCCAACCTTTTTTCAGATACTCCGGCAAACCTTTACCCTCCCTAGATGATCTAGTATTGTGGATGTTTTATGGGAGTATAGAAGATTGAAATGATGTTGTGTTACAGGCATACATAGTACGTATAGTGAAGGAACAACTAGGAATGAGAACTCTGGCGATAGGGGACGGCGCGAACGACGTTAGTATGATACAGACCGCGGATGTGGGAGTCGGTATCTCGGGACACGAAGGTACACAAGCCGTCATGGCCGCAGACTTCGCCATCTCACGATTCTCGATGCTTAGCAGGCTCCTACTGTTGCACGGCCACTGGTGTTACGATCGCCTCTCTAGGATGATTTTGTACTTTTTCCACAAGAACGCCACATTCGTCTTCCTTGTATTCTGGTTCCAGGTATAGCATACTTTACGCATATTTTTACAGTACCGTAGTATAGTATTGTACAGTTTTGTGTTTTTCGCAGCTGTATTGCGGCTTCACCGGGACGGTAATGGTCGACCAGATCTACTTAATGTTGTACAACCTGATGTTCACGTCGATGCCGCCCCTAGCGTTGGGCGTGTACGACAGGTTTGCCTCACCTGCTGTTCTAATGTCTATGCCCCACCTGTACAGAAGAGGGCGGCTCGGACTCGTCTATCGGCCGCACTCGTTCTGGCTAACGATCGCCGATGCTTTGTATCAAAGTATCGTTATCTTTTTCATAAATTACTCTGTTAGTATATAGTTTTGACATCTAACCGATTGTTTCGAGAAGAGCCGTCAGTTCTCTAATGAATCGTTGTTCCATTTAGGTGTACTATGACTCGGTCGTAGATATATGGGAATTCGGAACTACCGTGATGACCTGCTGCATCGTCGTCATGCTTGTCCACGTTGCCATAGAGACTCGATCTTGGGTAATTCAACGTTTCTACCTTCTCTTTTCCCATCTTTTAATTGCTCGCATATAGAATTTATAATCTCAAAACTTTAAATTTAGTGTTTCAAATGTTCTAGCGAATATTTATTTCGATTGAAGTAGTTATTTCATTGAATACAAATTTATTTATGTTGAAGCAATGTAAAGTTCTGTGTAACCAGTTACGTAGAAATTGAAGCGCGAGTAATTGAAGGTTAAATAATTTTCACATTTGATTGCATAAAACCACGTATAATTTTTCAGACTGTAATCCACGTGCTAGCTATACTAGGATCCCTGGGCGTGTTCTTCGGATTCTGTCTGATCTACAACGTAGTCTGCGTGAACTGCATGGGCCTACTTTGCTCCTACTGGGTGATGGAGGTGGCTGTCATGAGGCATACCTACTGGCTCACCGTAACACTTACCTGTGTTCTAGCATTGTTACCAAGGTACGCATTCTCCACTTGTGAAAAAACTGACCATCGAAATTCTATGCATAACGGTCGATGCTCTGCTCACTCAGGTTAGTGTACAAGATCATAACGTGCACCGTATCGCCGGACCTCGCGCAAAACGCCTCGTTCAAGGCGCAGTTGAAGACTGGAAGCCATCGACAACGAATCGCCGAGAGAAGCGAGAACAATTTTATCGCTGGCTGGTCTCGCTCGACCCAACACGCCACGATCAGGTACGCGATCATTACAATTAGACTGCGGATCTTATGCGTTTATGACAAAAATAAGTACAGTGTTTTCTCGATAAATGTGCCAAATTTCTGGTCTTTAAGTGCTATGGGTTTTTCCCTGGAAGTGTACGACTCTCGACTTTCCCTCATTCGATATTTCTCATAGCCCCATCGAAAAATAATGAAAACTAAAGACGTTCTGCTATTGGATTAGTTAGCTCCCGAGCTTCGCTGTTGTTTTTTACGTTCTATGTATATTTTCTATGTATAGTTGTCCCTAGCCGGACCAGTTTTTGGACAATTATCGAGAAAACACTGTAGGCGCAGTTTGGAAGTCGTTCGAGAAACAAGGAAATTTCTACCTCGTTCCTGCTTCTCGCAGCTGATGCAAATCATTTTTATTTTGCATAAAGATCCGCTGTCTAATTATAATTGACTAATGCACGCTACGAGTCGTTGGAAGTTAAACGACCGTTCAGGTCACGTCAGTTGGCTCCGTTTCTCGTGTTTTAGAACCGGAAACAAAAACGACGCGCTGACCACTATCGTTGCATGACACACCCCGAAACGCCCAACAAGACTGTCAGCACGTTCAGGCAGATCCACCGACACTTTCAAGATCGCTGCCTTGACCGAGACCTTGGCCAGAGGACCGGCGCATGTTGTCGCGATTGAATCGCGTACTGTTCCTATGGTTTACGTTAATTTTAGTGTGCATCCTCGGTTCTGACGGAGACCAGCTCGATTGATGTATCGTCGTTTCGAACAGTGTCTTTTCAGTTGAATCCGAGTGGTTTTACATTTCCGACTACCGTTGTTCGTTGCATTTGATGGCTGTGACTTTTAGGGACCAAGACTGTTTTAGTCCGTTAGCGATATCGTCGTGCATCGACGGTTCCAGTGCGACAGGGAGAGCTCCATGCGGGACTTTTGTTCGAGACGCGGGTTGCATATCGAATTAAGTAGAATGTAATTCAGGTCGTAAGTGTCCTCTTAGGAATAAGAAAACAGGAAGTGTACACTGTAACCGGTGTAATGTATATCCGGAGGTATCGGTGCGAGAAGGTAGCAAACCTTGCGGCGATGCAAATCGCGATTAGGACACGTGGGATGAAAGGAACACTGGGACCAGTGCTGTAGTACCTACCGTAGTTTCCCTCTGAACCAGTTTCGATAATTTTTGTTAATAGCGCCATAAAAAAATGTAGATGCATGAAAATTTAGGCGCTATGAAGGATAAAGAAGACAGTGGCAATTATGGTTCCAATTTCAAAGTGCCTAAGATCATGGGAGATTTGGGCCTTTTCAATATTTGAGTTCTACATAAACTTGGGGCCTCAAAAAATATAAGAACTTGAATCTCCGTGTATATTTCGGTCCCATGACCTGTAGAGGGGGAAGTGGTAATAGCGGATTGAATTCCCAAGTGCCTGGGACCGTACTAGATTTGTGCCACGTCAAAATTTGATTTTTGTGTAAGCTTCAGGCCCAAAACTTCAAAAGAATAATGGCTCGAAGATGTTCCTAGAGCTCATACAAGTGGTTAGAATTGTAAGGGAGCTGAATAAGTGGTAGAAGCTTCGGTTCACGGTTCGCTGGGTTTGCCACCTGACTGTACCTCCACCTCCAAGCGTATGTACATTGTCCCGTACGAAGTTAACGTTGTACAAATAGTATGTTTACGCTGTAAACGCGGGCGGGTGTCACACGGAACACCTCCCACGCTCGCGACTGTATTATTAACATAATTTCGGAGATGTACGTGTATAAGCGCGTTCTGCCAGCATAGAGGTTCTATTATACATGTGTATATTCAACATTATCGACGACACGTTGCACGTGTTGACATAGTATTTTGATATACGATTGAGAGCAACTGCGTGTATTGTAGAGACGATAGTAAACCGAGTGTTCTTTACATTTTTCTGGTTTATTCACGACGAACGTCCACAGATTCCGGCGCTCCTCTAACGCGAGAACAATCGCCCACGATTTTCCATCGTGGCTGTGCTCGCAAATTTTTTTTCGACCTGTCGTATTTATAAATATTACACAGAATAAAATTATTAGATCGCTCGGAAAGTAATTTCGGTTTCCGTGTAGAAATGGCATTGATACCGTTTGTTATTTTAGATCACAAAATCGTGGTATATCTTGACAAAATCAAAGTATGCATTTGCATCACCTTTTGCTTTTTTATTGCGAAAAATTTGTGTGCTGTTTAAAGAGAGGATGTACCGTCGGATTACCATTTTTTCGGTTTCTTCTCATTTCAAATATAGTCGTAAAAAGTCATATATATAACTCAATGTTTGCTAATAAAAAACAGAAATTCTACGAGCATGAGATCTTTAAGTTGCCTAAAGAATCGCGGAAGATCGTAAAACAAAATGTAATAAAACTTAATCCAAATGGTAAAAGATGGGCTTTCATTTCCGAACAACCTAATCGATTATTTGCTCTAGCATCATTAAATCAGAAAATTACGCATTCGCACTTCAATACACGATAGATAACATCATTTATGTATATCGAAGAATAATTTCGTAAGTATCTGGTGTACGTCTCGCATAATTTCATCTGGTTTCGAACAGAGTTACGTTCACTCTGTTAAACATACACACAGACAGAGTAATCGGTTCGATTGCCATATTGACGGTGTATACGACCTTTGCATAAACAAACTTCGTTTAATGATTCGTAAACACGCGGGAGATATACACGCGAACGAGAGTGTAAGAAATTACAAGACGCGATAGAATAACAAACTCTACGGGGCCGTTGCTTAATCGGCTCCTGTACCTACTCGTTACGAGAGTTTACGGTGATTCGAATGTTGCTTGGACAATAACCTCGTGGCTCATCTGCCTAGATCCTTCCAGTCCGAGTGACGCAACTCTTTTACAGAAATCGCGTCACGATCTCTCGTAAGATCGATCGAACTCGATCCTCGATCTTGCTTTCTCCGGGAAAGTCTACCGGCGAAAGTGTTCTCGCTTTTAGAGTACGTTTTGCTGCAACCGCAACTCGAGCGGCACGCTGAACGATTGCAGAGTGGCGATGCAAACTTGAAAATCTGCAGGCAATAACATTACAATAGAACATTCAAGCGACTTTCAACCCTTAGCTTTGGGGGTTGTTAGCGTTCCTAAATGTTAGCGCGCGTTCCACTATATTTGTTCTACAAACTATCTCTATCACAAGGTTAGTAATTCGTATACATTTCTCGATACTATAGTTTAATCAACAGGAAGACAACTCTTTACAACTCTAGTAAAAAAGAAAATAAAATCCTGGATTCAAAGCATCGAAAGCAGAGAGAACCATTTCTCTCATAAACCTAAACACGTAAAAATATGACTTTTGAGAGTGACTGCGGTCTGGATTGATCTACCAAGCGTTCCCCCAATGTGTTCGATAACCGACAAAAAAGCACTATATTTTTCCTACAGACTATCTCCACCGCAAGTTCTAATCAACAGCAGGACAACTCTTAACAACTCCAATAAAAACCGAAAAATAAAACCCTCGGTTCAAAGCAGAGAGGATTACGCAGCAGGAAACTGCGGTCAGCTTGAGCTGCAATCGGCTAAGTGGTCCCTACATCGCGCAGTAAATCTTCGCAAAGTGAAATGGGGTAGCAGAGGGATGAACAGGGGGGGATGAATATTCATTGCACTTGAAACTCCAAGCTCCATTCAGCCAGGCTAAGAGTCCTAGTGACCATAGCAGTTTGCAACTCCTAGAAAGAGTTCAGCCCCCTCGAGTTTCTTGCACCCTCAATCAAACTGACAATGAGTGTGTCTCGGAGAAGGGGTTGAGGATCGCTGAGGTGCAGTGGTTTCTTTGGCGAACGAGGCTGCTGAGAACCACTGTCCGATGCGGAAACAGGGGCTGTAGGTGGGGATAGGATCGAAAGGCAACGGGCGGAGCACCGGGGGATCTTTTGGCGTGCTGCGACAACGGTTCACTCAGTGCATGCTCGGTGCTCGCTCGGCAAAAGACAGCGCAGCTGCGAGTTCGCGCGGACTCGTCGTCGACGGTTTCCTCTCGCGATCGTGCACGCTTCGAGAACAACTCGTGTGGGCAGACGGTGTGTTGATCCGGTTTCGAACCTGTTAAACAAAGTCCCTGGAGCGAGGGGAACCTGCCGCCGGACCTTTGACGACTGGTTCCGGGCCTCGGTGTCTACTCCTTTGTCACGAGGTCCGCGTTCTACTCCGTCCGACGGTCTCCGGCGCGGCGCGGCGCTTTGATCCAGCTCCTTCGGGATTTTTCGAGGTTTTTCGAAGAGTTCCTACGATTCTCAGCATCTACGTCGTCTGATCGATTAGAGTTTTCGCGCTCTCAGCCTCGCAGACTCGCCTGACCAAAGCGGACAGGTAAAGGGTGACCGTGCGTCGGTGCATTCTCGGCTGCAGTTGAGGGTAACGGGTGTCCTGGCAGTCGCGATGCACTTTTCATGACAATTCGGAAGTGTTTCGAAGACTTCCGATGACTTGGTGGAGAGAGATAATTTTTGTTTTGATTGCACTTCGACCCTTGCTAATAAATATGTAATCTATTTGAATTTTTCCCTTGTTTTAAGTCGAATTAAATTTTTCTTTCTAGAAATTTCATTGTTCTATAATAATTCTGGGGAATATCACATATATAACAAGGCGTTGACTTTCAATCTTTTTAGTCCGGGTGCAGGAATGACTACACTGCTGGAGACAGTTACAGGATATTATGCAATTTCAACTTTTCCGAAACTTCTAGTGCACAATTGTTTTCACCGTTGCGATCTATGTCAGTTTTTAAAGTATCCCTAAGTGGAGGTAATTTGTTGCATGGATCGAAAGCTAAAGAGTCAGTGGTAGTCAGGGTCATTGTTATCTTTGTTTATCTGTACTTCATAGCACGCAACCGCGTTTTTTCTACTTAACATTTATTTTTTATTAAGGGTTATAAGAGTTATTAAGGGCGGACGAGTAATTAGACAAGGAAATTGAAGGGCTTGTTGCACCATACAAATCAAATATCCTCTTACTGTGTCTCACTGTGTAGTTTACGGATTTTTGTCGCGTTGCAAAATTATTTGGATTTATCTTGATCGCACTAAAAACATTTATGCTTTCAAGTTCTCAAACATACCCTGTCCGATAACATATTTGCTCGTGCGAGATTTTGCTACTTAAAAGTATCGGAATCTTATCTGATACACGCAAGTTCCCGATAAAAAAATACATAAGTAGAACCGGTGCATATGCGTCGGACAGGTTCGACGAGTCAATTCCACTGCCATTTCTCCTGATCATTTCAATACGATTTCATTAAAAGCGTTTTCTCACCAAGAACAGCTTTAATCTCCATTGCTAGGACACCGGCTACACACAAGTAAGCGTTTCTGGTTGTTCCGTGACATTTAACCTCTTCAAGGATGCCGGCACACGTGTGTACATGTAGCTCTAGGTTGACATCTAGGCTCCATCTTCTCGCACGAGGGAGCATTAGGTGCCTTCAAACATTATTGGACCGTGAAAATTAAAATGAAAAATTTTTCTCTTAACAATTCTACGACGTTCCTTGTGTTGTTTTTATTGTCGAGTGCACGAATGAAAAGTATTTCCACTTGTTCGCAAAAAATTCATCCTTGAAGAGGTCGGAGGAAAAGGCTAGACCAGGGGTAGTTTTAATCATTTCAACACATTGAAAACAGCATATCGTTGTTTTTCAAATATTTTACTTTGTCGCCTTTAAATTGGTCCGACGCATTTTTGTTATAAATGCATTAAATGGAACAGGATTCTAAATAAAGATTGACTGGGCTTGTCTAGATAGGTGTGTACTCTAAAGTCACATAAAATAATATAATGAAATATAAGGATGTACGTGATAAATACAGCTAGATTTAATTATCTCTTTAATAATTTTAACACGCTGAAAACAATATATCGTTGTTTCT
>CM052314.1:17334154-17574192 GCA_028455605.1 Lasioglossum malachurum | reverse complement strand
TGATAATCTAATAAATGATCGTCTCCACGGCTGGATTAAATTATTGGAATTCCCAGTAACTTTTCAACACCTCTGCAAGTGATTAATACTGGTAATCTCTCTACTTTTCCTGCCCCTTTTAAAGATGGTAATAGTTTTCCGTCCCAGTGCACTGTAACTGCATCAAGCTCGCAGTCATTAAATGACTCACGTAATTTCTTTGCAAGTTCTTCGCGAATTTTAGTTCGCTATATTTTTGAACATCTCACTACTTCACACAAACTATTCTGTTCGTAAGAAATAATAATAATAATAATATTATATAATTAAAAAACTGTAATCTTGATGAGAGTAAAAATTATTTCATTACAGTTATAAAATCTGCATTTTTTCTATAAGATAAAAGGACATATAAATGGGAATGTCTAAATATTTTCGCTATTTATAAAAATATGAAAAAAGGTTTTAGATAAAAGTTGTACTGTTTAATAAATTAAATATAATGCAAAAGAAAAAGAAATTTTTTAAATGTCAATTTTTGAGATTTCAAGGTCACGAATTTTTTTTTTAAATCAATATTACATTTTGTTTTTAAATTGTTATAGTGCGTAAAAAGACAAATTCAACGATATATAAACATATATGCTGATCATATACTGCAGTGGAGAAAAGCGAGTTACAAAATTAACAAATTTTCAAAGTCGACTTGGCACCATTTCCCGTTATTCGATCAATTTCAAATTTTGCACAGATTATTTTTTCGTTCGGTGGAACCATTCTAGGGGTTGTCCCACAAAAAATTCGATAGTCGAAAAATAAGGTCCACCCTAGTGTTCAGCGTTGAAGCGATGCTTTTCCCCGATGAAAAAGATTGTGCTTTCAACTCGCGATTCGATGCGAGTAGCAACAGTTTTACTGTTTCCTGAACGTGACACCAGGGTTAATTAGGACCAGCTATAACATCGTGTATCGGCCACATTTTGCTCCACCTTTCGGGTCTCGCACGAACGGCAACGAGAGTTTTACCCATTAAGCGGGTTTATTGTCGATGCATGTAAGCGCGAGGTGTCAGAGAAACAATGAGTTATTTATGAGCAGTAAAAAGCAACCTACTTTTAGAGACTACATAATGTCATTCCACCGGTTTCAACATGGCTGCCGGGTTAATTCCACATGCGATGTTTGTTATCCTCGGCCTAGTAACCACTAAAATAAACCTAAGTGCAAGAATCTATTAGGCAGTTTATTCCCTGCAAAGTCACCACTAAAAATTGCTGTACCATTATTCAAAATATTGTTTAGATTGTTAAATGTGTTGGTATCGAATCAATTACTACAGATTTAAGTATTGTATGAGCTATTATATATCAATTTCTCGAATGGAAATATTCTAGATCGGAAGAAATGTTTAATTTTCGAAAAGTTAAGAACAACATTGGGATCTCTGTGCAAGATCAAAATTGTCTGAAATATGGTTCTTCCTTCAACCATTTTTCCGATATTTTACATGTCTCTCGACTTCTTTTTGGCAGCAGGGTCTACTTGTTCCTGCCGCGAATGCATAAAATGCCCGAGACGCATGCCGAATGCGACGCCTGATTGCGTTCGAAATTTTCTGGGACATTATGCACCGTTTTCATCGGAAAGTTTCACTTCCTCGAACAGCATCCTGTGTCCAGCAGTCTTCCGGTGTTCCGCAACAACAGCTGATGCACTCGTGCATAATGCGCCGGCGATCCGTGAGAGCCAAGGATCCCCGAAATATCGAAATGGCCTCGGTCGACCGCGCGTCACGCGATCGATACTGCATCGCCAGTCACCAGCCAGTGCACTAATCTCGCAATCCTCGATCAACTCCAAAATGCATTGTCCCCGAGTTTCCGAAATTCCCGACGAGTCCGAAGCGGTCGGTTTTCTGAGATATTTCGGTGCATTCGCGAGTGCACTTCTGTGTCCGTTGCAGCACAGACTGCAACCTAGGCCTAGGCTCGCGTTTCGCAACGGTTCGCAGCGATTTCGCAAGCGAACTATGTTTTCGCGCTCGCCGAGACGGCAGAAGTGTTCTAGGCCTTTCGGGCTTTCACTCTCTTCAAGTTGCATTCCGTGCTCGCTCGCGAGTGCATTCTGCGGCTCGAAAATGCAATCTGAGGCGCGCGATTCCATCGGTCACGGACCTGCTCGGCTGTTGCGCAAGTCAACCTCCAATTTCGATGAAACTCACCTGCGATACTTATTTAGTTAGCTGTTCCGGTTAGATTACACGAAGGTAGACATGTTTATTTTATGGAGAGATCAAAGTGTTCAACCAGTAATACATGGTGTTCTATAATTTATGGTGCAAATTGGGTCGAGTAGATTCTGTGGTTGGAAATAAGACGAAAATCAAGAATAACGAATTGCGTGGGATGCTTCGTTTTCGAGAATATTCACTTTAAATATCAATAATGTGTATTCTTCAATTATTTACCAAGGACACGTGTACTAGACTGATATTTTAATTTTCTCGAAAAATAAGCCTCCCACGCAATTTCGTTGTTCTCGATTTTGTCTTATTTCCAGCGTTACAATCAGAGCTGCTGAAAATAGTATTTGAAATAGTAGATAGTAGATAATCCCATTTATTTTACAGTGTGTCTGTACAACTTTGACAACAGTGAAAATATTTGGAGAGTTTGTCTTTATTTTCAATTTTAAATATTATTGCTCAAAATAATGGTTCGCATTCAATAGATTTCTGAATATAAATAGTTTCCTGGTGATAAAATACACTGTATGTTTATCAACAAACCTCAGTAGGCACATGCTGTGAACTGAAGTGGATATACGCAGTAATAGCAGCAATCAAACAAAAAAATAAAACAAAAATGTGGCAAATGATATAGTTTGTTATAGTTGTCCTCGGAGGAGCACCCTAATAGATTCCAATTTGGAACGCTGCACCTTGTTGTATGCAAATAGCAGCAGTCAAACAAAAATATAATACGAAAATGTGGCAAATGATATAGTTTCTTATAGTAAGTACCATTTCTTCTCTTGAAATTATTGCTAAAATAAGAAATATTAAATAAGTAATGAGATTTCAAAAAAAAAAAATTAAATGTATATTGTGTTTCAGATTATTAAAATAGAAATATTTTATTTTGTGGATGAAATGGTTAAAATAGAAATATTTTATTTTGAGGTTCAGATTGTTCAAATAAATAGAAGTATTTTATTTCGAGGTTCAGTTGTTCAAATAAAATACTATTTTCTTTAAGCAAAATAAAATCTAAAATATTAGATAGTATTTTAAATATTTTTTTCGCCAAATAATGCACACCTCTGGTTAGAATCTACCTGACCCAATTTGTACCACAAAACTATGAAACACCGTGTATAATCAAAGTCCTCGATTTACACGGATTCATTGATACGCAGATTCCCAACTGCGAAATTCGTCTTTCGATTGCCACAACGGGAGCTTTGTCGGTGCGTATGCAACAGAAGCGAAGTTCAGTGTTTGCATGTGTACAGCGTAGGCATTCGTTGGGTACACACAAAGTACGTAAAAAGCATGTCACTGTCCGACTTACGCGAAAAGCGCTGCAACGAATTAACCGCGCAAGTCAAAAGCTTGCTGCATTACATTTAACAATTTTTGCAACGAACGCTCGAAAAGTGCGTAACTCGGTGACGGCGACGATGGGTGAACGCACGATTATCGAACGGCAGAAAACCGGGCCGAGTGAATTGGATTCCAGCGATCAAGAAAGTCCCCCCCGTTACGTCGCGATCGCGATTCAACGTTCGAGACGGGATCGATCCCTTTCGATCTCGATCGAGGCGAGCAGAGGAACCCGCTCCGAAACAACTCTCGCCGGTGCGACGCGACGCCAGAGGAACGCAGAAAAACCAGGCATTACCTTCGGACACGAGACCCGAACCGAGACTCGAGCTTGTCGTTTGTTATGCGTGGGCAGTTTGTCATCCACGCCGCGCCTTCGATGCCAATAATCGCCACGCGACCTTTACGCTGCGTTTGTGTTGGAGCCTGCGATCGAATGAATCAAGTGCGCTGATTTGAGCGACGATAAAACCTGCTTTTAACCCCTTGCCGTATTTTAACGAATCAGACTGGCGATGAAGATTCGATCAAAGTCGAACGAATACGAATGTTATTCCTCTCTTTTTAAATGATTTAAGAAGCCATACAAAAAATGTAAATTTTCTTTTCTCTTCCACGACATTTTTGAGGATAAAGATGTTATAATCACTGTATGTAGTAACTGTAAAGAAAATATTACTGCAATGGGTTAATGTACATGAATGATAAAATAAGAGGAAACAGATATGGATTAAAGTTAATAAATAATTTAAGAATTTAATCATTATTAATGTGTGAAGGATTATCTCTCTCACCTGTCCTGAGATAAATATTGTTTTAAAAAGCTCGTGTATCCTCTGTTGTCTTTCTTCTTGTTGGAGTCAGCTGTATCGCTTAACCACGTCAAAAAATACTGTGTCCCGCAGTGAGGCCTTCGAAAAAGTTTTTTCCAGCAGAATCTTTCCATTATTTTTGCTCGACGAGAGGACAGACTGCTGGCCGAATACTAAAATAAACAAAAAGCGGGCCGTATGGCGCGGCGCGGCGCAGCGTTCGTAGATCAAAGTTAATGGATTGCCGGCGACGTTGTTGTTGGAAAATTGACCAGGCGACGCATCGGATGTCGCGATTGGAATTCGATTTCTGGCGGTGCATCGTTGCCACTCGTCGCGCCATAGAAGAATGCGTACGTTTCGTAGGCAACAAGAGGCTAGACAAAGGGATCGGGTAGGCCCGACATTTCCATCCGGGCTGAAATATCCGATCCAATTAACGGTGAACGTCTCTCTCTCTCTCTTCGTCAGCTCACTCTTCAACCGTTTTCCCCCCGGAAATTGCTAGTCTTTTTACGATACACGGTATGTTTTGCAGGCTGGAGCACCGAGTGCCCCGAGGTGCACTGTTCTGGCCCCTCGGGAGCTACGAGGCCACGCCTACTTGCGTCACTTCGCGCGAGGAGAAAGCAATACGCGTGCGAGCTAGCGATCGCTCGACCGCGGAGCAACGCTTATGCTCGCGCTTATGCAACACAGATGCATCGCGATAAGACCGTGCAATTGTTCGGCGGACCGAGACGAGCTGCAAGATGTAGGGGAATTCGCCTAATGTCGGAGAGACCTTCTACGGAACAATTGAAACGATTCTGCCTGAGAGGAAAAAATAATGGAATCCGAGGAAACTAACGGCTCTAGCGAAGTAGACTGCGGATTTTCTGCATTTTCTGAATTTCTGAATCTTTTTGCTGGCTTTCACCGGCATCTACCGCGCCAATTGTCGCCCGATTATTTTTCAGGCGTTCCGAAATTGCCTTTATCGTCGGCGATTGCTATTTTCTTCCGGCCGAAGCATAAGATTGTCGCCGAGGTCTCGTCAGGGAGGGAGGAGGTCGTCGCCTGTGTTCCCCGTTGTAATTTCCGCCGTGCCAGCGTCATTTCCCTTTCGCCGAATACCGCTAACGATCAATTAACAGTAAGCAGCAATCGGCCGACGGTAATGGCGGCGGCGCGGCGACTGGTCGCCCTTTCCGATGGCTGTTCGATCGTGTCAATAGTAGAATCTCCATTCTGGAACCTATCTCTCGCTGCTGACAAGGTGCTTGCACATCCGAAATAGACGGAATCCGGGAGTCCTTTGAGAAGCCTCAGGTGTCTAGGAGAAATCGAAGAACTAACTCGGAGGTCCGACACAGTATTTAGGTGGTTGATCGGATAGGACAGTTTGATACGGTTTGATCGATCGCAGAAGAAGTCGTGGGAAAAATCGCAAGAAGTTGTTGGTATCGGGCAGGATCGGAGAGCCTGGCCGTAGGGACAGGCGAAGGATGCGGCTTCCGATTTCGGAGAGCCGAAGGGAGAGTCCTGTCTGCGAGGTTTAGGTCCGTGGCGAGTTTGCACGGTCCGCTCTCGGCGGGCCAGGCGGATCCTTTTTGCAATTAAAAAACCGGATGGACTGGTTCCAGCCTCGGACATTCCGCAAATTCTGACCGCGAAATCGAGGAGGTGGAGGGACCAAAGCCGGGTGGAGTGGGTTCAAGGGATAAATAGCGGGGTTAGAGATCTTTTCTCTCCCTTCTTCTCTCCCTGTCGTTCTCGGATGCTCTCATCCTCCTCTCTCTCTCTCTTTCTTTTCCCTCTGTCCCCCTCGATCTTGTCTTTTTCTTCTGCTTTTTCTCTCTTCTCCTCGGTCTACGCGGCACTACTCTCTTGGCCCTCCCTCCCACTCTCTTCTTTCTCTTTCCTGTCTCCCTCTCCCTTGGCCTCGTCCAGCTATCCTGACTCCGGTCGGGATAGAAAATGAAACTCGTTCTTGAACGCCCGCGATTTCGACCTACTAGACCCTCTAGGAGAACCTCGGGCTCACCTCGCTCCTTCTCGTCACGCATCGACTCGCGTGAATTTTATTCGAGGGACCGTGCTAGGGACACACGAGTCTTCGAGGAACGTAACCGGTGTTCTCAACTGTCTGCGGATTCGAATCAGCAACGATCCTCGAAAATCGACTTCCTCTCCTAATCGACTAGCCTTCTGGACATTCGAGCCGCTTGTTCCTCAAACACACCAACTCCAGAAAATAAAACGCAAAGAGCATAGATCAGCGAAGATCAAATCCACAGTCTATCTATTGTAGTATAGCCTGTTTTCCAGATTGAGCCCGACAGTAGGTTATCAATTTTTCTCGACATATTTAAGCGAGTTCTATTCTGGCACATATTCTATTAGCATCTCTGAACGACTCTCAGCCTCGTTTGCCCACCGTCTGGACAAGGGAATGCAATTTTCATAGAAATATTCAGCTCGTGCTGTTTTTAGCTGACGTTCGTGTCGCGTGGTTAAAACAGCCTTCAAAGTCGGTGTTCTCACCCCTTCGATACGGAGAGCAGCGCAGCGGCTAAAAAAGGTACATGCCAGATATTTTTATGGAAGCCACGTTGCTGTAAAGTTCCATAAAAATCGATTATGTAAATTTTAGTTTATTGGAAAACGACGGTAAACAGCCTTTGCGTGTTTGTCGAATATATGTGCAGTTTTCCAGTGCGTCTCGCGAACGTAATCTCCAATTTAAAGATGTCCACGATTAAAAGATAACGAATCGGAGGGGAAGAGTATGTCAGAGAAATCAGGTTTAACTTCGAACCCGGTGTTATCGGCTGAAGACGCGCTGTTTCCAGATATGACGACCGTCTTATCAGCCGCGAATCGTGCTTCGATTATCGCGGCCTACGGTAATCGCGAAATTTACAAGGAAAAAAGTCGTCGATACAGCTGGAAACGAACGCGCCTGCGGAGACTTTATGTCGGCGCGATGAGATAATGAAACAAGTTCGAGATAGCGGTTCGGAGATTATCTGCTCGAGAGAGCACCGCAGCACGTCGGACATCTCTCTGTTAATTATGGTCCTCTTATCTCGTTCCGTCGCGATTTCCTCTTTGTCAGATTTTTTGATCGGAGTTAATTGCCCGATAACCTCGCGCTTCGGTCGATCGTCGACTCCTCTGCTGGCCGAGCCGCATTTTACGCAAAGCCTGCACTGTAGACGTTAGTATGTATGTGTGGGATATATGGTGAAATTTATTAAATGAGTTACAAATACGAACACGGCACGGATGAAGAACACAAAAACGTAACACGACTGACCAAATTGTAATCGCTCTCGCACTAGACAGATTAAATCGCTCTCGTCGCTTGATCGCACTTTCGCTCGCAATGGTCGCAATCGCTCTGATTTGAATAAATTCGCTCACGCTCTCGATACTCTCTCACTCACACATTCAAACATAGATACACATACGCTTAATGCTGTCATCGCTCTTTGTTTCGACCGTTACACATCGATCAGGCGTTTACACATTGCGAATGTAATAGCGAACGTATGAATGAAAGAAAGAAACATCGGAAAATTAGAATCTTCGTAGTTTCCCTCGTGCGTTTTCCAGGTGTACCGTGGATTTCCCGGCGAGGGCGTGATGTTTCGAGCGTGTTTTCACACGGGGAAGTAATTGCAGTCGATGTGTTGCGATTACGGCGATTAGCAGTCGTCGACTGGATCTGCCTTTGTTTTCAATTGTTCCGGTTTCCTCGCGGGGTGTTCTCTGGGATCGCGCAAGGTGGTCTGTCTTCTCTCTCTCTCTTTCTCTGTCGAGCAATTGTTGGCGATCTCTCGACGCGATCTCTCGAGGAAGTCGCGGTGTGCACGGTATGTACAACACGCGGTGCCGGCCTCGTTATCGCGAGACCTTCCACCGGATTGCGTTAACCCATTTTCCGTTGCGTTTTTTTTCGCCGCGAATAGCTGCGTCGGCCGAGAACCGAGAACGAACGCCTCTGCCCGCGCGTAATCTCGGCGTAACACGCGATCCGACGGCCCTCCGTCGCTGGAAATATCAACGCGGAGACGTCGCGAACGTTCCCGCGAACTTTACGAGCTCCACCACTACCTTCGAAACTCGTAGAACCCGTCGGAGAAATATAGGTTCCCAATAAAATATCCTATTCGTCTGAAACATTTTTTCGTATCGCCTATAAATTTCGTGTAATGGAACCTTGTCCGGTAAATGTGTTTGCCAACGCACTGTGGAGCGGAAGAAGAGTTTTGCAACAGTAATTCGCCACGGCCTCGTGTTTCCCCACAATCTCAGAGGCTGGAGTTCACGGTGAAAATCGTGTGTTGGAAACAAGACCCAACGCAGACTTCACTGTGTTCTCTGTAGGGGCTCAGGGGCTGTTTTGTCTGAGAGAACAGTGAATTTATGGAGGTATAACCGAAGGAAGCCGTTCGCTAAGAAAGAGACGTCTCTTTACCTCGGAGATACCCGGAGACACTTGGAAGGTATCGATAAATTCGATTCGGAATTGATTCGTCTCGCTAAAGGTCTGCCACACCCATTTCCCCATTTGCTTGCGTTCTGTCCCCCTTCTTCGTTCGCTCCTCGACGACCTTTTACCTGGTTCCCCGGCGCAAACAGAGGAGAGACCTTTCTCGCGGAATAGCATGATTTATTCGGGAACGCGCGCATAATGCGCAGCCTCGGTGCAGCACGGTTTCTCGTGTTCCTTCTCCGAGGGTATTTAAAATCTTGCTGGCGGTGGTCGTCGCGAAGGGTGGGGGAGAAAGGGCCCACGAAAGGGGCGTTCCTAAACGAGCAAACCAGTTTTAGGGAGCGTAAGAGTGGTAGGGCCGGGAGCCCGACGCTACGATCTTGTCGGTGGTTTTCTTTTGGTTTGTAAACCACACCGCGCTTCCAGGTCACGGTGTGCCAGAGCAATCCTTCGCGGCGAGAGCCCTTTCGGTCTCCTCTCTCGCCTTTCGTCATCGAGACTCAAACACGCTCCGGGAGCCGAACCCGCTGCTCTCTGGGAAACTCGTCTCGTCTTGAACCGCGTTGTCAACACGCTCGTTATCGCTCGAATCCCAGTTTCTCCGGATTGTGTCCTCGAACTTTCTAGCTGGGCCCTAGAAAACGAAAGGAGAGGCTTCAGCAGAAAATTTGCCGAGTATTTAACAATAAACCTACCACCGCCGGTTAAACGCACGGTTTCTGGTTCTGTATTTCACAATTATTGAAATTCTAATGATTCGTTCACTGGAAATAATTGTATACATTTTTGTATCCGACCATATGTTATGATAAAAATTGCACAAAATCTATATAAATTCTATGTTGTCATTTTTATAAAGCAACGTCTCCGGCACAGGGTTCAATTGTGTAGGAGTTGATCGAAAGAGCTAGACGGCATTTATCGTGTTTACTGTACTATAGACTGACGGCAGCACAAAAGAAGCGAGACGGTCTATAAGACAAAACTGTCTCGTCGCACTATGCACGTACTCTAGCTCGCGTAAACGTCTCAACCTTCGAGGAAGCCCTACCGGAAGAGAGATTGTCACGGTGGCAGCTCTCTTTAACATGTTAAAGGGGTATCGACCTTGGCCGAAGACCCACGGTTCACCTATTTCTCCTGTCAATCTAACAAACTTCGATTGTTTCCTGTTTCCTGCGCACCTTTGACCCGCAACTCGATCGTCAACTGCATCCTCCACTGCATCCTCCCGCATCATCAAGGATATCTGCCAGGTCAGGTCAGCAGACGTCTTCCTCCTTTACCCCAGTTTTTTGCTCGATTCTTCTCTTTCAATGGCCTCTCCTCTTTCTGGCTCCTCCTCCTTAGCTTCTTGCGATACATCCTCTATCCGACGATAGAGAATAGCTTTTTTCTGACGGAGGCCTGCTCGCTCTTTCGGTCGAACAGTTTTGCCAGGACCATATTTTTCATCTCCTCTCTCTCTTTCTTTCTGGCTCTTTCTCTCGCCGTTACTAATTTCCAGCCGCAGACACACCCCTCTCGCGAGGGACTCTTTATCACACGCTCCCCTCGTGTTTCGCGGCGCCGAACGCTCGCTCGTTCGCGTCTTTTCGACCGCTACCGTCGTTCGATCCCTCGGGGCTCGGCTTTACGGCCTGAGAGCACCGTCTGCGAGTATCCGGCTGAAAGGATTGCCTTCAGAGGATAGGACACTCGGCCCATTATTAATTAGCCGCTTAAGTGACCGACCGTCGCGACGAGCTCCGAAAAATCCGACGAACTAGTCGTCAGCAGAGACTGCTGTCCATTTCGTATTCAATCGAACCTTCATCGATTCCCTCTTCAATCACAAATGTTTGATTCGACAGTGACATTTATGACAAAAATGAGTAGGCGCACAATTTAAAACAGTGAAAACATTAGAAGATTTTAAGAGTATTCATTCATTATATTTTCACTCTCCACGTATCTAATACGTAAAGTAGAAAAGTATGTTTGTATGTTCCAACCGGTTACCTATCAGAGCCGTTAGATGGTGGCACGGACACAAGGATATTGATTTAAAAAACAAAAATCGCTAACATAGAGAAGCGTACAAGCGTGATGTTCCGTGGTTCATAGTTATTAAAACGTATTCGCGTAAATGACAGTACGCTGTGTATCGAGCGGAGAAACGAAAGATTCTGAAAAATGTGTGAGTACCTGTACTTTACATTGGAATTTAGAATGGGGAATAGGACTTTTAAGTCTAACAAGGAATATAAGGTTTTCTCTCATATTTTGCCGCCATGTTCGTTTGCAGTGCCGATCGCACGCCGCTTACCGAGCAGAACCGCAAGATGGTAATAATGTTCTAGCTTTCATTTATCTCACATTTCTATAGAGAGATCTTTGGTTTTGACACAGATTTTATTGAAATTGCACACTGTGCGCCGCCCGACATGGCAACCCGCTCGGAGGGCCTAACATTATTAGCGAAAAATATAAATTCATTTTTAGATCTTACGTCTTGCAATTGGTGCACAAACTTTTCATCTTGCATGACAATATTGAAAATCCGGAGTCTATTCATTAGAGTGTGCACCGGTGTCACATTTTTCACTTTATAATCGTTGAAGCTGCAAGGATATAATTGCATTAGAAATTATTAAATGAATTTCTTCGTTCAAGCAACAAGTTCAGTCTTGTCATTTTTATAAAACAATGCCCGGCAGACGCATTTTGTGCTCGGTTCTAGTAGACAAAAGTTCCGAGTACAAAGAACTAAATTCGAATCGATCGAAGATTGGAAGAATTCGACCAAGCGAGGAATCTTCATCCAACAAGTGCATCCTCGTGCTCGACAAGATAGAATCGAGGATTCCAAAGCCTCTTGGCCAAGAAGACAGTTCGACGCTCGTTACTATCTGAAACACAGTGTCCAACCGATCCAACACCGAATCGGCGATTAGGATTTGTTCGGGACGTGATCGTCGAGGCGTCTTACGAAGTTTCTCGGTGTCGCGAGCACGAATCGATCGCGTTCGCCAAGTCGCTCTGATACTCGAACACAGTTTCCAAGCATAGCGAATGCATAATCCTGGCTGACCCGAATCCTCCGGGCTTTTATTCGCCGGATAAAGAGGAGGCGCGTTCTATTTCGCGCGACAGTGCGGCTCGTCGGAATACATATACGGCTGAAATGGGTCGCGTGTCGATCTCATTTAAAGAGTACGGTTTTAAAGAGTCCGATCTAAAGCACTGGTCTCTCCCTCTCTTTTTCGCGGTCGGGCGAGGCGTTATCGGATCGAGAATCACGATTAAAACGATTAAAACGTCGCGTCGCGTCGCGTCGGTTCGTTTGCGATACGTGCTTCCTATAATTCGCGTTCTCGGTGTATGTATAACCAAGTTGCGGTTGCGGCGAGCAACGCGGAAAGTCGCGAACCGTCCAGTTAATTATTGGCCATATTTTTATCGTCACCGCTGAGTTATAGAAATACTCCTTTAGCATAGAAATGCTAAATGATATTTTTATACACATGCCTCCAGGAACGACGTGTTACGACTTTCGTACTTCGCTCGCGATTCAACGAAAAATATTGCAATTGCTTTACATTCCTAATCTTTTCACATTAATTGTTCTCTGATAACCACTTAGAGCGGAAGGAAAATTTAGGTTAATTGTATGTCCGCATTCTGGTTTAGTGTTCGAATATTGTAGGAACGGAATTTTATTTAGATTTAGAACAGAGATGAGAAGATCCATTATAATGAGGGATTAATTATGTGATATTCTTCCTGTTCTTTCGAACGAGTTCTCTGCTGCTTTATCTCGAGCAATACCAGTGATTTTAGCTATCGAAGAAGTGCAACGAAATTGAATTCATTTGGAAAATGTGTGAACGGAATCTACGAATTGAAAACAGTAAGAAATATTTTATAATGGGGGATTAATCAACGTAATATTCTTCTTGTTCTTTCGAATGAGTTCTCTGCGCTTCTTTATCTCAAATTAAATCTACAAATTGAAAATAATCATTCTCCGAGCAGCTCTCTGATAAATGCACAATTGAAAATAAGTTCCAAGGACCGGAAATTTCGTGATCCCATATCTTGATCAGGTGTTAAAGGAGCCGCGCACAGGAAACGCTCGAAATTTCGATATTCCGTGTCCGGTGTCACGCCTCTTTCATTTCGACGATCCGGAACACACGGAATCCTTTCGCAACCCTCTTCTTCTTCTTCGACCGCGAGATCGCCGCACGACAATAACCGCCGGTGGTTCTTTGCGAGCTATTATCTGCCGTTCGCCATGGCGCGGCAGCTGGCCGGCTCTAATGAAAGTGCAGCATCCGGTGCGGCTTCGTTGCGGCACCGGGTCCTGAATTTTCCTCCGTGTTCCTCCTTTTGTCGATCGAATGGGGGAAAAGCTTGGTCATGCTTCTCTAAAATCGGGGGTGAGCGTTCAGACACGGGAAATCGTCCGGACCGTCTGTTAATTTCAGAGGGAGGCGCTTTGACGATCGGTGAGAGATTTTATCTCGACGATTCTCATAAGCTATTCCTCCGTTCTTTTTTTAAAACGATTGAATTCATATTTTCTGGAGCAGTATCGAACAATTTTAGAGACGTGCTTCGTGGAGAGGAAGGGTGCAAAATTTATTAGGGTAGGTAGAGCCGGCCAATTCATTTTTTACTCCCGTATACTCCTCCCTTATTTTTATTGAGATGGGGAGGTACATTTATTTCGATATAGGAATGATATTTCTCCTCAAACTGCAATAAAAATTCCAATAAAGTATCAGACGATCCGACAGCGTAGAATTTAAGATACATTCAGAAGAAATGTTTTCGATTGCCAGGTAATCGGAAGATCATTTTTCGAGAGCTTTGGATCAGATTTGCCACTTTCTCGGCAGGCTGTCGTGAAATCGGCAAAGTGGAACAAGAGATCGTTTGATCGGACAAGTAGCTACGGTGTCCAGGATGCACAGAAAATTACGTCACAGTAGAACGGTCCATCGAACCCGGGGGTTGCATGGGCGATATCTCGTTCGACCTTCCGCCCTCCCTCGGCCCCGTTTTCTCCTCTTTAGAACCGTTCACACGAGATCTGTCGACAACGAACGGCGTCGGGCGTACGTGCAGAAAAAAGGCCACCCTCGCCCTCGAAAGTATATCCCGCCCTAGGAAGCTGCCCTTTGGACAAGACTAATCGATACAGCGGGTTCGATATGGACCTCGGCGTACAGGCCGTCGCAAAACGTTGCTCGCTCCAACACATCAACCCTTCCTCAAAGAATAAGTCACTTTTACGTAACTGTTCTTCAAAAGAGAGAATTCATTGGTTTTATCTTTTCATTCGGTTTTACACTTCATTTTTCTTTTCGGATAATGGCCAGTTATTTGTACACCGATCGGTATGTCTTATGCGGTGGGATTAATGGCGGGCCATATGTGTAAGGCAGATGGAAGACAGTTGTTTCGGCTATTCAATATTTCTGAACGATTCCGAAAGGCTCCGCTGTCGTTCAATGCGAGAATTATTAAATTTTATTAACCATAAACGCACCGAGTATTAAGAGCGTGTGGTATATACTCTTTCCTAATAATTACTGTGCGGTTTTCATTGTCGCGATGAAGAAATTTGTTCAATAATTTGCTGACGAAAGCACCACCGCAATTTCTGTAATTGTGAAATTGACGAATCTGAATTTGCTAGAAAACCTTTGCAGTCGGAGCTATTTTAACTGGAAAAAATTAAACATTTCTTCCTACCTAGAATGACTCTATTCTATATAATTTTTTTTATATTATGGATATGAAATTGATGTAACACCTCCTCCAATACTTAAACGTTTATTAATTGATTATATACCAGCATATTTAATAATCTCAACAATATTTTGATTCTGTGACGCTAAGGGTTAAAATGACAGTTTCTCTGAACCATCTGGTTGTCTCCGGATCGGAGTGGTGGGCCGATAACGGGGATCTCCGCTATTTAGATCAGTGATTCCTCGGAAAGTGCGCGCGCGATCGTTCGCCGGGCCGGCTAATAAAAACGGACGGTCGTCTTGTGCCTTGTGCCGGTGCCGAACGAAGATTCCGAGCAGTCAAATTACAGGTACAAAGTTGTAACACGAGGGCGAGCAGACGGAGATGGAGATATCGGGAGGCAACACCTGGTCCGCGCACCTTGCAAACTGGTCCCCGTCCTTCTCCCACCTCCTGTCCACGTCCTCCGGACTTGCGCGACTTGCTCTTCTCTCTCTCTGTCTTTCTTTCTTCTCTGCTCTCTCTTCCTCTCTTTCGCATTCTGTGCACGCACCTTTAATTTCGCGCCTCGCTGACAGCCCGCGAGAGACAAAAAACGAGACCCGAGCTGAATGTACCTCGATCCCCGACTCCGGGCGGAAGACACATTATTGTTGGCGAAACTGTAAATTTAATCGAACGAAATTCGAGGTATGCAATCAAAGCAACCGTGCTAAATATTTCACGAAAATCAATTTCGTCGCACGCGAACGAAGTTCGACCAAAGAATTGGGGTACAGTGTTCGGGTTTGGCGTGGATCGAAGGAATAATTTAACAATTTTTTATTGAAGCGACGCACAAACCAATAATTGAAAACAGTGGAGACATCAAAAGAATTTAAGCATGTTATATTATATTCAATACAATTTATGAAGGATGTGTAAGATTTGCCTTCGGCTCGTACTAGGTCGTTCGGAAAGTAATTCCGCTTTTCGCGCAGAGATGACTTTCCGAACGACCTAATATTTCTTACAATCTGAAGAAAATGTTTATTTTGCATAAAGACTCGCAATCTTTGATGAAAGCTGGCGCATTCAAAAGTAAGCAGAAGAGGAAAAGATGCAGAACTAGAATTGCACTTTGAATCTGACACTACGAGTCACAGAGCATCCCTTGGGAGAACGGGATAAGCTGCTGTGGAGGGTTGAACTTGAAGGGCCAAGGAGATGGGTCGACGGGTTCGACGATAGGGTGCGTCGATATTAAATTGTGGAATGACCAATCACTCGGCTGGGATGGACTTCGCGGATGGCTCGGCATTTCGCGAGCAGCCTCCAATTCTCGCGGATATTGGATTTCTGCCCCGTTAACGATCCCGTCCCCTGGGGGACCTAATCGAAAAGACGCCGCCAGGTTTCGCTGTCTCTCGACGCCGCTAACTTCGATATCGGCGGCAAACGTTGCCCGTAATCTGACCGCCGATAATCCCGTCAACGCAGGCTTTTTTAAATCCGTTATCTTGCCAAATATCTAGCGCAGATGTTCCTCGAAATTTCCTCTAAATTAATTGTACATTTTTAAGATCTAGCATTGAATTCGTGACTAAAATCATTTCGTGATGTACCATGAAGCGCTCTTTCGGGAGAGATGGTTCTTTTGAAGCAGATTGACACGAAATAAAAGTTTGAAGATCGTACACGCAGCTCTGGCTACGGTAAACAGGACGGTGGACCGAAGGGCCATAGCGATTGCAATAATATCGATCAGAAGGGTAGAAAACCCCGGGTGGTAGTCGCACGATTAATGTACCCCGCATCTGTTCCCGTATCCAACTCGGTTCGACTGGATGTCCTGCGTCCGAGGGGTGCGCACGTGCGCTTTCCATCGCGCAAACATCGGTAAACGCGATTTACTAGCGCGTGGACTCTGCGCGCATCTGTGATAACGTTTAATTAGCTGACCGTAGCGCTGGGGCTTCCCACAGTCAACTGGGAAACGAAATTCCTTGATTCCGACCTTCTTAAGGGGGTAGATTCGTTTCCAGGATTGCAAGGTTGCGGAATGCGTCTTCTCATTTCTCGATAATGCAAAGAAAGGGTTTTTCAGTAATCAAAAGCGCTAAATAATAGATCAATCTAGGCCGCAGTCGCCCTCAAAAGTCCTATTTTTACGCTTACGAGGCGTAATTTCTATTATTCGGCAGCTTGTAACGGCCGCAGCTTTATGCTCTTCCGAATACTGAAAATTACGACTCGTAAACGTAAATATAGGAAATTTGGGGACGACTACGGATTTTATCTAACGCTTTTGACTACTGAAAAACCCCATCTTTGCATTATCGAGGTCAACAGTCGAACGCCTAACGCGCTGTGCCAACCGAGCTGTTGGGAATGTGGTTAATACTTTCAGATGTAATACGCTGACATAGTAAAAATACTAATGACAAACAAATTAAGGTCAGCTTAGTTCTTCCCGGAAAAAACGTCGAAAAAATCGATTTTTACTTTTTTTTTAACAACGGCGCACCAAACCAAAAAATCTGAAAAAATTCACGAGCAATAGCTATAACAATATATCGCTACTGTAAAAACATAAATGTGGACACTCTGGAACTTCCATGTGAAATCTGCATTTTTTCGATTTTTTTGAGGTTTTTGATTTTTTACAAGCAGGATTTTCACTTTAAAAATCTGAAACCAATTGCAAAGTATGTATTTCGGTCCTTGACAGGTGTCAGATTTTTTCAGAATTTCTAAACATCATTAACTAGGGAAAATAGGCCAAAAACTGATTTGTTGATTTTACCCAAAAACTACCCTCTGGATCGAGATACAGGGTTGAAATTTTACACAGTATGTTTTTTCTTGGTGGCTTATCGAATGACCCATCGTAGATACAATTTGGTTCAAGGTCATTATCTGTGTATACCGGGTGGATCATCTAATGTAGTCACCTCTAATATCTTTGTTGTTTTCAAAGATACGTCAAATGTCTGAAGGACAAAGTTGAATGGTAAAATGGGGCTCATACGATACCAATAAAATGTTTTTTTTATGTAATTTTTTTTCAGAGATATGGAGGTCACCTTCATTTTTTTAAATGAAATGAGATATTTTTTAATACATCAATCGATGCAGCTGGACATTCTTTATAAAAAAGTACTAACTTCTCGACATACTTTATTTAGTACTTAGTTAGTACTTTTTTATAACGAATGTCCAGCTGCATCGATTGATGTATTAAAAAATACCTCGTTCCATTTAAAAAAAATGAAGGTGACCTTCATATCTCTAAAAAAGATTACATAAAAACAAAAATTTTTTTGGTATCGTATAAGTCCCATTTTACCATTCAACTTTGTCCTTCAGACATTTGACGTATCTTTGAAAACAACAAAGATATTTGAGGTGGCAACATTAGGATCCACCCGGTATACTATTTGAAAAATGGCTAAAAATTTGGATGAATATGAATTCCTGCTATTTTTACAATGTAGTGCAAAACAGTCACTTTTAACGCTCGGTAAACACAGTGCTGAAAGAAGAGGGAACCTTTGCGAAAAATGAGGATAGCATAAATACTTCTTTGTTTATTTGCTTCGCGAGAAGCGCCGAACGAGGGGAACGGCACAAATTTTCCGCAGCATAATCGAACCCGGTCACCAGGACGACGATATTCCCGTGCCCCCCGTGTTCCCCGTGGCCCAAGGTAAACGGCCGGGCTTCTCTCCGACAACAAAGGCGGTCGCATCGCGAACAACGAAGCCGAAAGACCGATCGAGCAGCCGGAGATCGTCGGATCTGCTCGGAGGGTCGCCGCCTGTACGCGTGTACACGCGTCCACGCCGCATGACGCATGACTCACGCGTGTTGCACGCGAGCCCCCCCTCGAATCCACGCGTACACCGAGCCGGTTTATTCGGAGGAAAGGGAGGGGGCCGAGATCGAAACGAGGATGGATCCACGGGATGAAGGAAGACAGAGACGAAGGGAGCAAAAGTAAGGGGATGGTGAGGGGAGGTTGGAAGACTAACGATGGCCAGCGGTAGCCAGCAACCCCTTGAGGATTCCGCGGACGTACCCCCGTGTAACGAGGCTCATCCACCGTGGAACTCGTGCCCTCCCTTTAGAAGAGATCGGTTTTTTTTGGTGATTGAGGGAGGAGAGTCGATTGATGTGCGGGAGCAGGGTTTATTGTTGATTTTGTGCGGTCGAAGCAGGATCTTGTTCGAACGTGTCCTCTTCACGATTCTTTGCAATAAGATTGTTCAGTGGTTTCCTTGCGCTCCTTCAAAACGCACGACATTGCATAAAATAATATTTGTAATTGCATAAAAATAGACAATCTATATATATTTGGACAAATTCTCATTATGAGACTATAAATTGATATACTAACGAGCAAAGAATGGACATTCAGAGAAATTTTGTAATATTTTTAGAGGGACATTCACAAGTTGTTGACAGAAATATGTACACTAAATTGGTACCCGGTCGGCTACACAAGGATTAAACTGCTCAGTTTTTTAAAAGACGAATAAAAGACGTCGCGATACAGATCTCGGACGCGCTGGAGCGTGGAATCGAACGAGTATCGGTCGGTGCATCTCCGGGGGTGTCGGTGCATCGTCTGCAGGGTGCACCGGGACGACAAAAGGGTTAGAGACGCGTAGCGAGTAGCGGCGGCGTGCTCGTAGGGTGGTTTTGTCAGTCGAATTTGCAGCGCTTGCTGCTCTAGGGTGGTTCGAGTCTCATAGAGAAGGATCTGGAGGGGGCGAGGGTGGAACGATCAAGGGGGAGATGGGAGATGATGTCACCGCAGGGGATGGCTAATTTAATGACTGCTGATTGGCTATGCATGGGATACATGAATGGGCGGCCACTCCTGCCGAGAACCAATCTCTTCCCACGTCTCCGGGCTTTCGTCGTCTATTCCCGTCCCGATGGGACGCGGATCCGAGCTAATTTTGCACCGATTGTGCGTCTCGGCCGTTCGGCGAGCCATCGGAAGTGCTATGCCGCCCGTACACTGTGGTGGTACCGCTGTCTCTCTCTCTCTTTCTCTATGGTGGGCGCGACGTTCCTAAGACTCGGCAGCCTTTGTGTCGGCAGACAGAAGATAGCGTATCAAAGCCAGCCAACGGACCAACCGTCCGCTGTCTCCGATGCGTTTCACAGTCTGCCACCCGGCGTTCAATAATACACCCGTTATAGACAGCGTAAGCTATACTTAGGCTAGATCGACGTGTCGCGACCCTTGCAATTTTCCGTTCTCCGACACGCGAATTTTTCGGATGCTACCTGTCCGAACTTCCTCGAACGTTCCTCTTACTGTAGATTCCCGCATAACGCTACCAGAAACTTGTTTAGAAAGACTGTATATTGTGCATATATGTATTGCGTGTTGCAGTAAATGCTCTGCCACAGAAGATATAGATACACAGTAATTTTAAACAAGTTTTCCGTCGAGTAACAGCTCAAGTCTAGCAAGAAGAGCTCTCCGTGTTAATTTGCCTGTCACCAATTATTACAAGCAATCTTTTCTTATCGAATGGAAGCGTCGAACCTCGTCGATTCGATTCCCAAAGTTGGCTACATGTGCTATGAACTACCCCATAACATTTGCAGCTTAGAAAGAAGAGTGGTAAGAGGTCGAAGCCTCGTGTTCGATCGTCGAAGCCAATTTTCCGCGATGGCAGTGTTACCATAGCGAGAGAGAAAAAAAGGAAAGAAGCCATCAGGGCTGTCCGTCGCGTGATACCCCGTGACTGACGGACAACGGAGGGTGCACGACAGAGCGGGGTCGGTTGAAAGGAACACGAAATAATCGTAATCCTTATCCTGGAAGATCCATTTTGGACGGCTCGTAATTCCCAAGTATTTGCATATTTTTGGCCGAGACCCCTCCTCGCGAGCTCCGCTTGATGTCGGAGCCCGCGCACGGGGGTTCGTCGTCCGATAGAGAGAGAGATAGAGAGAGAGTGTGTTCACAGGGGTGAGAACGCGTCGCCGAAGGGGGTAGGGGGTGGGGAAGCAAGAGGATCGATGAAACTGCTATGAGAAGCATAAAAGCATTCCCGTTTTAATGCGAGCTGCACGTGATGGCTCCCATGCAACTATGATACCGGTGTGTTGAGGAGAAAGAGGAAAAAAATACTCGGGGAAACAGAAAGGGTCCCGGGGAAACGGTAAAAGTATTCAACGCTGTGTTTTTCCCTTTGACGGTGGATTTTCAAGAGAACGATACACTATTGGGAGACGCGCCGCGACGGCCGACGCGCGACGCCTCCCTTTCGCGATAGTTCGCGCGAGTAATTTCGCGATTTTATGCTCTCCGTCTCGCTCTTTCTAGCCCGGTATCTGCCGGGCTTGTTTGCGGATCATTACTCGCATAAAGCTCCGCGATACGGTGCAACGTGCTAGTTGGTGGGTGCATTTAGATTTACGGAACACTATGGATTGCGTGTTTTCGAGCACCGTAAACTCTCGTCGAACAAAGACGTCTCTTCTTATTCGAACTCGTAGGTTGCTGTTACTACTTCGTAATTGAACTGCGATTTTTACGCACTTATTGCATACACCGAAGAACGTTTCACTCTTGAGTGACAATTATTTTTAAAAATTTTGTGGACGATGTAGCATTAGCACGAAATCCCTTAAAATTCTTGATCATCAATTTTTCTGTACATAACTTCCTTCCCTAAGATTTTATAATAAATATTGATATAAATAAAAATCAAATGCTGTTCGTTGGTAAGCGCATCACTCGAGAACGGCTGGACTGATATGGATAATTTTTTTGTTAAATGTGCGTAGTAGTCCGAATAAGGTTATAGGGTAAGAAAGATTGGAAAAGTTGCCCGGAAAAATGGAAAATTCGGGAAAAAATAAAAGTGCTTTTCTAATAAAATTTCAATACAACAACAAAAAAACGAACGTCGCAGCTTTTAATCAATAAATCAATATTTCAATAGGAATTTACATTATCGACGTCCGCCAGTTAGTTTACTTCTATTCAAATTGATTTCGTTACGTGCGCAAATGTCGTTTGACAGCTTGATGTGACAAACGGTTATACAGTAACAACAAAGTGAATAAATTGTCCATTTCGAGTTGAATTGTGCATTTTAGAAAGCTGTGGTTTGAGCCATTAGACGCAGCGTTTCTTCGGGAAGGCTTATGAGAAATCAACATGCGGAAAAGTCCATTCGTGCAAGAGTTTTGACGACTTTTCCCACGGGCTACGACGCTAAATGCTCACTTCAAGTTATGTGAATGTAGCACGTTTGCGAAAACATTAATGTATAATAATCGATATGGTTTCGTGTTGATTCGCATTATCACCAATGCGTCACGACGAGAATCTTCTGATTTCTTGAATCTTCAGATTTGTTCTGCAAGTTTCTCATTGCAGTGGAATTCAGCTGAGTAGATTGATCTGCGTTTGAATTGAAATATTTGGTTAGTATGTATTTTTAAATTATTAAGTTTTTTCTTTGTTCTTTAGTTCGTGTTTTTTCAACAAAAAATATTGTATACCCGCAAGCATTGTAAAATAAAACATATAAATTTCACATCTGCGACAGGTACAAACATGCTTTTAAAAAATACTGAGCCACAGCAACGCGTGGCGGGGGAAAGCTAGCCAATCATAAAGATTCTGCTTCTAAAGCAGGCTCAACCGTATAAACATTACGGAACTGAGAAGTTTCCTTCCCGCGGGTTTCCGCAAACACCTGCGGACACCTGAAGAGACAGCCATAACTTAGAATTTGCATTTGTCCACCGTGTAATCGAGCTGACGGACCCCGGCCCGCGTTTATGTAGATGCGGCGCTTCCAAACGCCGGTTAACGATTCAATCAGTGTTTAAAGTCGAATAAAAAAAGCCCGTTACACTTTATGGGGGAATCTCTTTTTGTCGGCGAACGTAGGCGAACAGGTGTACGTACGATTGTCGTGCGCGAGAACACGGAATGAGCGAACACGTAACGAACGCGAGTACATACATGTCTTCTCCGCCACGCCTTTCCTCTCTTTCTCTTCGTGATATACCCCCGGCGCGGCCGGGTTTTCTTGCATCCGCCAACTACGTTAGCGTTGCGTAAGCAAGCGAACGCACACGCGTGTCGCTCCGATGCTTTTTCTTAAACGCCGCGCCGCTTCCGCGCGCCGAGCTGGCACGTGCCAACAGCTGACAGAGATCGCGGAGCTCCGCGTGATCCATCGATCGCCGCACGCGATCCCAGACTTCCTTCTCGCGACGCTCGCTTCTCGACTTCTTCTGGTCTTTCGGTGATCGATCTTTCACCGAGAACATTCTACTAAAGTAGATTGCTTAAATCTACTTGCTTAAAAGCAAGGCGACATTTTTTCTAGGCCAGTTCGAGGAAAATGAAGTTGCAGGAAATTCTACGATACTCACCTGACAAGTGGTTTCGTTCTCACACACACGCTTTACCTTTTAACCTTTCTATTCGCATTTCTCATTTCTTTGCTATTTTTATACTTTGAACATTCGTTGTGAGCTGGGTGGAGACAAATGTAATATTTCACAGTATCTAAGATTGTTGGAATTCAACGATACCATAGCGTCTTAGAGGTATAAGGGTTAGGGCGTCAGGGGCGGTTTTGAAGTCAAGACTCAAGACCGCAGTCAGTCTGGTAGAAGCAGCTGGCCTGAGAAGATCGCAACATTGCACAGCTTTCACTTTTACTGTTTACACATAGATTAAATACACAGGATACGCGGAAACACTGTGTCGTTATTTAGAGCAACACCTTTATAATACGATTAAAGTATTTATATACGGTATAAAGTACAGTTAATTAGAATAACGTACCCACATAAAGACATTCCCAACAAAGATTCTTCTGTACGATTTAATTCGCCGAGCGAACAGATTCGAGCGTTCCAATAAAATCGCTCAGATGCTCAGCCTTTCGAGACAGGAGCATAGGGGGTTGGGAAAGGGTTGCAAGCAACGCAGAGACTCGAGAGACTGGTCCTGAAGAGGGCGGGCCCGTTGTTCTGGGATTGGGGAACGGGGCACGTGCCCCCTCGAGAAAATCCGAGGTGTCAGGCGAGAGATGCACGACGCATGGCCAAGCAAGATAAAAGTGCGCGCGTGTCGCGAAAAAGCCGACGTCGACGGATCCCGACGACAATGGGACTAAGGGGATGACGGGGGGGGGGACTGAGAGAGACGAGGGGGTTCGATCGAGCCGACGATTTTATTGAGAGCGGAAGAGCCTCGTCGGGGGGACGGAGGAAATTGTAATTGTGGCGACGGAATTAAAGGAACGGTATCCCATAAATAAACTGGACTTCGAACGGCGCTGATTCGCCTCTTTCTCTCCCTCTTTCTTTCTTGCTCTCGCTCTTTCTCTGCACCCCTCTCTTCGCTCCGATCAATCGAATTTTATGGACGGGGCGCAATCTGGAGTAATTAACCGCGGAAACTGGATCGACGCGCCGGTTCGCTTCCTTTGGCGAGCACCAGCAATTATCGTGTTTTCTGGTTTTTGCTCGGCGTCTGAAACAAATTATCCGGCGAATGTCAGCGATGACGCTATCGTCGTCATCAATCCAGGTGCTCGTCGCTTTTTCTCGCAGGCTGATGATCCAGGTATTTTTCCTCGTTGATTTCGTAATCCTCACTATCGCGGACTTCCAGAGATTCTTTTCTCCATGGACGTCGCACACTGTTCCAAAATGCCGAAAAGCTGGCCAAGCATTAAAAACATTAGAAGAACACTAAAAACCTTTCTAAAAATACTGTGTACTAAGGTTTCTGGGATCGCTGATCACGAATTCAATGTTAAATTTGCATTTTAATTAACCGTTCGTTAAGAAAAAATTAATATCTTATATTTATATATGAAAATTATCGTTTATCTAGCTATGAACATTTGTTTAAACATCAAAGTGAAACATCAATGTTTAAACAAATGTTCATACATCACGAGCAGTTTATATTCTTATGATAGTAAGGTGTGCAAATGTAAAAGAGAGAATAGTGACACAAATAATAAATATGTTTTTTCAATTTTTATTAAAAAATTAATTCACTAAATTATTATTATTATTATTTTATCTTGTTAAATGTATAAAAGTTAGACTCCAGGAGTAGTATTGTTTACACAATATACTCATGAGTTAGATCCGACTGCAAGCACACAATCGTATTGGTATTCTGCTGTCGTGCATAGAAAATTTAGAACATGAATATCTTTTTTTGGCGGAATTTTGCGGAAATTTGGCTTTCGTGACATTGTTGTACAGACATCCACGTATACTGTCCATGCAAAACTTGCATGTTTTTCGGTGTTTTCTTTGTTTTATTTGAGATGAAAGTCGGACAACATGATTTTTCTCTATGAAACCGTATATTTTAAACTCTATATCTGCTTATCCTTGATTACGAAAGTATTCCTACTATTACAATTTAATTATTTTGTCATCAAGGAACAATTGTCAATTACAAAATTATTCTCTAAAGTGTACAGATGTAACACAATATGAAAAATAAGCATAACAGTTCACAGTATTTGAGTGAAGGAGAACCGAATTAAAGATATAATTTATCATTGTTAACGTTAATTTTTTAAGCTAATTTTGATAGTTAAGAAAAATTATCCTATGGCCAGCTTTCCGGCGTTTTGGAACCGTGTGCGTCGCAGAGCCAGTCTGAAGTTTTCAGTCTAATTGTGACATATATTCGAACACCGGATTTTTAATTGGGCCCTTTCTTTTCAAGTCCCCAAAAATCGTTTGGTCACCCTGAAGCAGGAGATGCGTTCGGGGGTCAACAAGTGTCGTCGTGAAAGCAGCTTGTCGAGCAAAAGGGTCGTTCTCATGGCTCCCGAGGAAGAACAGCTCCGTCGCTGTCGAGACAAGCGCGTGTCCAGGTTCGGTCAGGCAAAAGTCGACCGTTGGGAACCCGGCGACACCCGGTTTACACGACCGCGAACCGACTTTGACGTTTTCCTCGTCAGTGGTTCGAGAAACGCGCAGGTGCTGCTCACTCCTCGGGGCAGGTTCCCTTCTATGCTCCCCCCTCGCTCGACTCGTCCCGATCGAACCTGGCCGATTCCTTTTGACACCCGTGTCGCTTACTTCGCGAACTATAGTTTCGCCTGCCACTCCGAGCGGAACGATAACCACGATGTTCGTGACAACACGCTCAAGCTAGAACCGTCCGAAGAGCGACTGGTCTTACACCGAAGAGACACCTGGTCTTTCGCCATTTTCTGTTACACTTCGTGCCTCTTCTATATTACCTGGCAATACTTTTAATTGATTTCCTCTTCTCTTGTATCTTGCTTTTCATTCGTAAGAGAGAGCTACTCGATCTTCACCTTTTCCCACTGTTCCATTTGTTTTACGCTCTATAATCTTGTCTTAATAGAATCGATGGTTGATCGATCTTATTAATGTTACTGCGTTAAGTGCTTTCGGATCTTAATTGCCACGACACGATTGAGCAAGTTACTTCAAGCTTGTATTATGTCCGTAACTTGTCGGTCCACCTACAGTGGGCGTACAAAGTATTCGTACACCTTTCAAACACTAATAACTTTTTTGTAATTGTTCCAAACGACCTGATTTTTTATAATCAATTAGAAGCATTAGTTTACGAAATTTTCAAAAAATTATAATTTACAAGGTTGCACATGCAAAAATAAAAATGGCATTATTTAAAACTTTTTTATTTGTGCCCTTAATGAAAATTTAAAATATTTGTTTTGTAGATCTATGTTAGTTATACACATGCTGAAAATTTAATCGAAATCGGTTGACGCAGGGAAAAACGACACGCATCGAAAGATGCATGATTTTTTGGATTTTAAGCAGAAACCGATCAAAAGTCGTGTAAAACTACGATTTTCAACATTTTTAATCACTTGTATGTTGTATATTACAATATATACATAGTAAATAATGTATATTAATCGATTTTGATGAAATTTTCACAGCATGTGTATAACTAACATAGATCTACAAAACATATATCTTAAATTTTCATTAAGGGCCCAAAGAAAAAAGTTTTAAAAAATGCCATTTTTATTTTTGCATGTAACCTTGTAAATTATAATTTTTGTAAACCAATTTAGAAGCATTTCGTAAACTAATGCTTCTAATTGATTATAAAAAATCAGGTCGTTTGGAACAATTATAAAAAAGTTATTAGTTTTTAAAAGGTGTACGAATACTTTGTACACCCACTGTATGTGGGCCTGGATCGAAGTAATTCCAAGTTATTCGGTAACACCGTGATCGGACTTATCTGATTCACTATGAAGGAAGCTGGTCACAAGACAAGTACAATTTAGAACATGGTTGCTCTCCAGATAAATTCGTCCCTTTTCAAATAATTCTTTTACGCTTAAAGCTGGCTGCAGAAACAAAAGCGAATTTCCCCGGCGAAAATCGACAATCGAATCCCGAGCATCGCGTGTCAGCTGAAACGGCCGAAATCGAATAGGACGACGAAAGCTCGAGGGGACGGGAGAACCTCGTTTCGATTCGTTTGCAGGAGAATAGGTAGTCCGCGGTATAATTAATAAGTATAGTTTCGCCGAGGGGCAGGATCGCACGGGGGTCTAATTCGATTTTTAAGATCAATGGAGTCCCGGAGCCGACGTATGGCCGGGCTGTACCCTAAAAGCTCGGCCTAATCATGGAGCCCATTACCCCCGCGGCTCGCACGCCATGGCAACTAATCTCGAGCCCAGGTTCCCCTTCCTCGATAGGGGGAACTTCTTCTCCCTCTGCTATAGTCATCGCACCGTAGTCGACGGTTTTTCTTTTTTCATCTCCCGACGTATTCGTTCAACGTGATTTCTGCCGGCGGATGACGAACGTTCAGCTTTCCTACGAAGTCGGAGTGAGTGAGCATTTATGATAATAGCATGCTATTATCAATTAATTACAGTCGCGAGGAAATTGTGCGCTCGACGATGTCTCACCGTCCTCGCGAACCGGAAGTCAGACACTTTATTCTCGTTTCATACTTGCGGCGAGTCCGTCAATTTTTCAGCGGCGAATAATTTAATTTACTTGTAATGTTTTAATTACTATTAGGTCGTTCGCGGAACGTGATTTCGTTTTCCGTGTAGAGATGGTATTAATCGTATTTTACATTGCAAAACTCTGACATCATTGCCTGTCTTGTAGTGGTTCCTAACCTTTCACGCATTTTTTTGTGCATCAAATATGCGAAATCATTTATTACCGCAAGAGTAAAAATGCAGTGCACGAAAGAAAAAATTGTGTGCCGTTTAAGGAGAGGATGTATGTACCATCGGATTACCATTTTTCTCGCTTTCTTCATCATTTTTTTCTGCGGTGCAAATTACATTTCAAACAGAGTCATGTGACTCAATTTTCTGGTAATAAAAAATAGAAAGTCTACGAGCATGAAAATGTCACAAAACTGATTCCAAGTGGTAAAAGATTGGCTTTCATTTACCCTTGAGAGAACGGAACGACTTTTCGAACGATCGAACAAATAATCCGCTCCGAGAATGCACTTCGCGACTGAATTAAGACGTTGTCGACGTATCGCGAAATGACACAGTAAATTCTGCGGTGACTCTGCTCTAGACGTCACGTCTCTCCGTGTCCTCTCTGTCTTCGACACCGTGATATCTTCGATTCCGTGTCTTCCGACGACGTCACGATTAACCGAGTTGTTGAACGAGCAACCGCACCGCTCCGCTGACTAAGCTAATTCCAGCGACCGACTTCGCGAAGTTTATCGTTCGCAACAGCCCCCCCGTGACGCCGCGCCGCGCCGGATGCGTTGAAAACACGCGGAGAACGCGTTGCGACGCGACACTAGCCTCTCATTATACCCGCGTTCACTCACTAAGGGTATAAGCGGATCGTTGTTGCGTTTTAAACCGCGCTTCCGGGTTGCAAATTGATTAAATGCAGAAGCCCGGAACCCCGCGAAAGTGGGGCTAGAGCCATGTACAGTTAGGCGAAGTGAAACGCCCCGGACGGTTCTCGTTTTTCCTAGCCTAGATCAAGCTGGGGCGCCGACTTGGCGTGTTATAATATCAATTGCGTCAATCGGTGAACCGAGAGGAAAAGAAAGAAGAGTTGATCTTCGTGTTGGCAGCGGAAGGCTTGCGCTATCTTTGGCAACGATCCAGAACGATTATAATGAGTAGACTGCGGATCTTCAGGCTAAATAAAAATTGTCCGTGTTTATTGCCGTACACTGGAGTTACACAGAAGTTTCCTCCTCTCTTTAATCATTTTTAAAAAGTTAAACATCCCACCGCACCGCTTCAAATTAGTCCTACTAATTTCTCTCGTGGAGGCATCAAATACACAGTCTAATAATAAGCTATAAAAATCGGCAAGGCACAGAGGCATCGTACACGTGTACTTCTTTTTCAAATAATTTTAATAGGTGGAAAACAATGAAACAGTATAATACATACTGTAAATTTTGAAAATGTTCTTTCTATTCCCCATCCGATCTACTAATTATTACCATTAGACTGCGGATCTTTATGCAACACAAAAGTTTTGTACATCAATTGCAATCTACAGGAGCTAAGTAAACATTTATTTTGCTCATTAATAATTTGGATACGGTCAAGATAGTACTTCGACACTGTTAAACTCTCTTAATCTTTTTACTGTTTTGAATTACACCTACTTATTTTTGAACAGAAACGCATCAAATCCACCGGCTACTTATCATGAATGCATAAAATCCGCGGTCTTGTAATCACAATGCTAGCAGGTTCGCAACGAACCTGCGCGAAGATTTAGGGGAACGCGATCCAGAGGATCGTTACCTGGAGGAGGATAACGTCCGAGTGGGTTCCCTTGCGAGAATAGGAACGAGTTTATTTTGCGAGCGGCTTTTAATCCGAGCGATCTCTCCGGAGCGTAATTGAAAGTCGCCGGCGACGGAGAACCGGAATATTTAAATGGTCCTGGCCGTGGAGCGTTTGCTTTCGTTCCGGGCGTTTTACATATTTTCAAAACATTCGGCTGCGACAAGGAAACGGGAGCCAAGTTGAAGGAGGAGAGAGGGAAGAGAGGAGAAAGAGAGCTTATCACGAAGAGCAATCCGAGCGGAGAAGAGGAACCGAAGCACACAGAGCCATTCTTCGCCGGTATCTCCTGCAGGCACGAAAGAAGATGACTGCCGCGTATCTCTCACAATTCCCGGCCTCTTTCGGGGCTTTGCAGGCCGGCTTTCGTTCACTCTCTCGACGGGAAGCGCGATTAAACGTCCTTATTGTCGATGGAATTCTTCCAGGACTCCGGGTTTCGATGTTCCTGCCGTCTCGAGTACACCAGCTGCCCCTCCCTCCCTTCGATCTCTATTCGACGAGCTTTTGTGCCGCGGACAGGGAACGAACGGTCGTCACGGGATAGGCGGGGCCAATTTCCTAGGCTAGCTCCCGGTTTCGGCTCCGGGGCCATTCCAACCACCGGAAGACTCGCGAACGCTCTACACTGAGAAAAACATGCCCCGCTACATCGCGCTAAATTTTTTTGGTTAAAACGAATAATGGGACGTGAAAGTAGAGACTTGAAGCTTCAAAATGAGTCCAAGTTCATCGTTGTATGATTCTTTTTACGGAATGATAACGGTTCGAAGGTGGACAATCTTTCGAGTCCGACCCGGTACCATGGGCGAACGATCCGTAAGTTAAGCAAAAATTTTTTCAGAAAAAATAAACAATGGGTCGTGAAAGTAGAGGCTTCATGCTTCAAAATGAGCCTAAGTTTATTCTTGTACGACTATTTTTTACGGGATGATAACAGTTTGAAAATGAACAATTTTACGAGGCAATTTGCACACCTCGAGTGACCTGCAGTGCAGCACCTGTGGAGAACTGTTTAAAAATAGACTGGATTGTTATTATACATGAAATGGTAACCCGATGCAAATGAAAGTTGAGTGATTCCGAATGGTATACGACGATCAGCTGTGTATTCGAATCAATTATTCCTCCAAGCTGCACGCGGCACATAAAAATCGTTGGCCTAAGCGCTTGTCCGCCGCCAGCACAAGATTAAGAGTACAGATGTTCCGTGGCGATTGTAAACAGCAAGAAGAATGTTAAGTCTCGTGGGTAAGGAGTACTGATTATGCGGGTCGGCCTCTGTGCACGTTAACTTAATTTACTGTGAATTACGGAGGTGAAAAATGCGATATTACGTATGGGATGCGGGCGAATTATAAAACCGCGTGGCTGGCAGACATCGTTAATTGTTAATTAACGCTATAGAACTGCCGGCGTTGATATCCGCCCTTGCACCGGTTTCGCACCGGTGATTATTCTGTCTCGCGAAACAGGATACATATTATGTTCGAGTGTCGAACTCGATGATGACAAATGATCGAATTAGATAAATAGAAAAAATCAACTCTCCACTTGTTCCTTCGTTTCTTCTTTATTTTTCCTTTTGCGAAATTAACGCGCAAACGACACCGAAAGATTTCGACTTGCAATTCCATAAATCCCTTTCCTTTCTCTACGCTATCAGTTCACTCTTGTCTCGCACTGCACTTCGATCTAGCACATGCTCCCACGTCTATTCCTCCCACATACATTACCACTCGCAAGTATTCTCCCCGCAGTTACCAATCCATAATTAATCATTCAATTTTCCAGCGGATCTGCGCCGACGGACAAATATTTTGCTTCACTTCGTTGCCTCCTAGGGGGAAGGCTCTATGTATGTACCTGCATTGAAGAGTGCTCAATATTTCATGGCCACCTTCCCTCGCTTCTTACGTTTTTCTTAAATACTTTCTTCGTAAAGTATTAGGTCAGTGAAAAAGACTTTTGCACTGGCTTGATGTGCTTGAAATTCTGCGACCATGTTCTTCCATACTTATATTCTATTACTTTGGTTGCTACACTGTCACTGCACTGCGGATCTTCGAGATAATAATACACATTTCGTTCTCCCTTTAATGACTTTAATCAGAGCTCAAACTGATTGAGCTTGCACTGGCATGATACTTTAAATTCTGGTGACCATGTTCCTCCTTCTTCGGTCGCTATACTTCGTCACTGCACTGCGGATCTTCGAGATAAAAATAGAAATTTCGTTCTCCCTTTAATGACTTTAGTCAGAGCTCAAACTGATTGAGCTTGCACTGGCATGATACTTTAAATTCTGTGACCATGTTCCTCCTTCTTCGGTAACTGTACTTCGTCACTGCACTGCGGATCTCTTCAAGATAAAAATAGAAATTTCGTTCTTTCTTTAATGCCTTTAATCAGCTCGCACTGACAAATCTCTTGATCTGTGCACTGCATTAAATTGCACTCACTAATTTCCAGAACTTTCAGGACGAATATATTTCAGAATGAAACGGCTAGTATTGGCAAATAGCTCCTCTCTTCCGTCCCACTTAATAATCTAAACTATCCTTATCTCTCTGCTCTTCTCGTTGCGTTCTAGTCCTATCTTCGTCAATTTATATTCCCCGCGCGAAAGTGGAATAGACAAAGAGCAGACCGGGTCAAAAGTTACGGACCTCCATAAAATTCTCGAAGAAACGGTGCGCCTCGCATCGAGGCACACGCTCGTTCCTCGCTGTATCTCATCCGCGTATCGCTGTTAGCCGGAGTCCACCGGTTTTTCTCTATTTTCCAGCTTCCTGTTGGTTGATCGGGAACGACGTCCGCCGAGATAACGCCCGCATTATTATATAATAAATTCTCCGGGACTGGCTGTTCCACAATTATTGCCTCTTTACGGTCCTCAATTTCAATTTGCAGTGCCGGCAATTTTAATCGAGCGACGCAGACGACGAATCCAGCTGTCTCTAGCAAATTCTATTTTCCCGTTACGAATATTTAAAACGCTTTCGGAGCTGCGAGAGCAGTCGTAAAACGAGCAGCTGCAATGATCTGTATCCACGTATCGATAGCTGATCTTTATGCGAGACGAACATTTTCCTCGGTTCCGATAAACTAGACATACATAAATGGACATTGATTTACTTTAACGTGAAAATTACTTCAAATTCTTCTAATCTTCTTACTGAAAATACGAATAAATTTCACGAGTACTGCAATTTTTAAAAATTTTTCAGAATTTTTATGGAAAACAAAAATATTTTGCAACGATTGTGGGCAGCAGGAGGCGAATAAAAATTCACTTCGTCCCTCAAAAGATCTTTTACATCTACGAGAACAACGTAATATTCTTAGATTTTTCGAATCTTTCACTGTTTTATATTTTACCCAGTCAATTTCTTCATAAATGCACAAAAGATATTTATGCGAGACGAACATTTTCCTCGGTTCCGATAAACTGGAGGGAAATGGACATTGATGTACTTTCGTGATTGGCTTCACGTATTGGAAATTATTATAATGTTCTTACTGTTCTTCCTACACAAAACGATTTTCTGGAAACACGAATAATCTTCACGAGCACCGCAATTAAACAAATGTTTAAGAACCGCGCAAAAAGGAAATAGACAATTTTAAACACGCATACGTCCACTACGGATGACTTAATATTGATCGTGTCACGCTCGAGCTCCAAGCAGATAAGAATGCATAAAAAGCACATCAACTTGTCCATATCTCACGCGAAACAAATTGCGCTGTTTAAAAACAAAAATTCTGCTTCGTGAATTGATGCGACAAGTGTCCGGCACATGAGCAACAATTATTCTCGCCCAACACCGTCGCAGCGATAATTTTCCGATGACGCGACGGAGCAGCTGACCGCGCGCGCGATTATCGCGTGCGGAGGATCGACACAGCGATCTATCGACGAGGATCTGAGCCGAACAGCTGGAGGAAATGTCACGAGACAGATCCTGTGTTCGGGTAAAAACTGTACGAGCGATAACGAACGATGCTTATTGGCGGGCACGCTCGGCCCAGTACCGTAACAATGAAGTAATTTAATTGTGGCGGCTCGTTTCCATAAATAGCCTGGCCGATCGCTGGAACAGAGCCACGCACGATGGCCCCTCTCTTTCTCTCCCTCTCTCTCTCCTTTTCTCTGTTCATTCGACAGTGGGTCGTTTGTCGCGCGACTGTTGAGACAAGGCGCGTCGATGGATCGAACAGCCGATCGGAGATCGAGAGATAAGGGTGCACTTACTCGCGTAGCCGGTGCGTTCGGCTCAGAAAAACAGCTGTGACATCCTTCGATCCTGTCGCTGTCGATTTCCCTCGGATCAAGATTACCCGCTTCGGCTGGGCCTTGCGAACCAATTAACTTTATCTCCTACCCTCTCCTTATGTCTCTCTTTTCTCTCTTTCATTCCTTGATGTCTACAGTGGCTCCCAAAAATAAGGGACTGTTCTTTAGCCTCCACGTACCGACGAACGATAGAAGAGCTGCAGATTCTATGGACTGCTCTTTATTATCTTACCACTTTATCTACGTGGACCTAATTAACAAGCTGAAGCATCGTTTTGCATGACGCTTTGCTTCAATCTTTTCCGACACGTTCACCGCCGCGAAAATTGAGTATGTTACAAAAATCATTGCTATGATAAACTACATCTCTTCTATTTTTGTATATTAAATAATTCGTTAAATACATTAAATGTATTATTTCTAGATCATTCAAGTAATTAGAGACAGAAGGAAATTTTTACTTGGCTCCAGGTTCTTAGAATTTTTATTTTGCATAAGACTCCGTCATTTGCATTTACATTACGTACATTACGTAATAGAGTCGCAACTAAATCGTGAAAAGCCCAATACAGAAGCTTTTCGGAGCAAGAACGTGAGAGACAAGCATCGTCGGTGTTTTATTTTTGCGAGCCACTGTATGCGCACGTTCGTGCGCGCGCTCCTTATGCAAATTCATTACGGGCCGGAGGATCGCATCTGCGAAATTGTTGGTGTTGCGCGAGCAGCAACGCGGCGGCTGTTACTTTTACCCGGTAGCATTTTTCGCGATCCCGAGGTAAACAAGTATTTACCGTTATGATCGAGAGCGCTCTTGTTAACCGGTCGCCGGTGTCGCGCACATTCTTCGCCGATAAGTCGGCTGGGAGCTAATCGGATTCAATTAATTGCTACATAATTTCGTAATTGGCTGACGACGCGCGACGCCGAGAAACCGGTAAGATTTATGGCTGCTCACGGTGTCGAACGAACCGATCTCTCCGATCATTGATATCTAAGATATGGTAAATACGTTTCACTTCATAAATTCGTTCTTTGACATCGAGACCCTAAAGCGAAATAATCGAATCAATCTAGCGGTGGAAAGTGTATCAAACTGTGCGTAAAATCGGTAGGTGAAATATGAAGCAAGAAAATGATTAAAACACTTGAACAACAAAGGTACATAGTTTTCAACTTATTGGAATTATTAGAGGAAGAAACAAATTTCTATCTGACTCTTGTTTCCTGCAATTAATAATGGAAATGTTTATTTTAAAAATGTTCTGCATTGATTGTGGGATTCAGGAATAAAATAAAAATTGATCTCATCCCTTAATGACTTTGTTACATTGAAAACAATACAATTACAATAATATTCTTAAATTCGTCTAATCTTTTACTGTTTTATACTTCATCCAGCCAACTGCTTCATAAATGCATAAACATCTCCAGTATACTAATAACTAGACTGCGAATCTTTATGCACAATCAGAAATGTTCGCAATGATTGCAAGACACAAGAGCCAAATAAAAATTGTATTCTTGTTTTAATTATTCTATTTAGCTGAAACTAATACATTGACGTCCTTAAATATTTTCAATGTGACTACTGCTTCAAATTGTGCGTACCCATTTTTGCCATAAATTGATATGTCTCATCGCGACATTAAGCTCTGAACACAAAGTTCTCGATGACGTCCCATTACGCGAAGACCAAACTGTGAAACAAGCTTTCAAAGCTCGCGAAGTTTCATTACATCGAGGGTATTCGAGGAAATCGAAGTCGACACGACACGGCGCGGCGGGAAAATCGAGAGTCCCTCACCGAAGAGAGAGACTCTCCTTCATCCATCTTCAGTCGTTCCCTCTAATAAAAAGCAGCACGAAAGACAGGGTCTTGGCAAATTGTTTTTTTACGGCTTTATTTATACAAGGGGCGGAGCTGGATGTCGTGCCTCGAGGGTCGAAATGAACCCACGTCCGCGGTATTTTTCCCTGGGAGACGAGCCCGGCCGACTCGAATCGAACGCTATCGACTGCGTCTACCTAGACGAGGAATCGAGACCGACGTCGATGGTAAACATTCTTTTTTCCTCTTTCGGTGGATCTCGAAATGCTGCATTCCGTGTCGTTCTTGCACAAATTTAAACATGCTGTCGGTCTGTAGGATGTTCATTTGGTCACAAAGTTGTTCTTGCAAGATGTACTTGAATTAGAACCTTTCAACCATCGTATTTGAGATTAATTAATTACCAGGTATGTAAATATGAAACCGGCATTTACTCATAGGTGGCTCTAGCTGTCAATGTAGTTACCGTCAAACCGCGTCATTGACGCCAATTTCTTGTTTTGACATCTGGTAAAGATTTTCAACTCACAACCATACAAGTTTCATACAACAGCATAGTTTTTGATAACGTTGAACATGTCGAATTTTGTGCCTGGAAACTACGATATGCGGACAGCATTGATTTTCTGTTTCCATTTGAAGAAAACTGCTGCAGAATCGCATCGAAGCTTACGAAGAACGTGGAAGACCACTGAAAAAGTTTGAAGACAGCGATTTGCAAGCATTGTTGAATGAGGATGACGCTCAAACGCAATAACAACTCGCGGATAAATTAAATGTGACACGGGAAGCCGTCTCTATACGTTTGAAAGCCATGGGAAAGATTCAGAAGATGGGAAAATGGGTTCTACATGAACTGAATGAAAGACAGCAGGAAAAGGTACAAAAGAAAGTCATTTCTCCATCGAATTGTGACTGGCGATGAGAAGTGGATATGTTTCGAGAATCCTAAGCGTAAGAGATTATGGGTAACTCCAGGCGAACTCCAGACTGGAAAGTCAAGTCGCTATGGACGGAAGACAATGCTCTGTGTTTGGTGGGATCAGAAGGGTGTGATCTATTATGAGCTGCTAAAACCTGGCGAAACCGTTAATACTGAACGCTACCGACAACAAATGATGGATTTGAATCAAGCTTTGCGTGAAAAACGACCGGAATATCAAAAAAGGCAACCCAAAGTGATTTTGCTTGATGATAATGCACCATCACAAACAGCAAAACCGGTAAAGGAAACGATTCAGGCGTTTAGTTGGGAAATACTTTCGCATGCCGCTTACTCACCAGATTAGCTTCACCCGATTATTACTTATTTGCATCGATGGGGCACGCACTTGCTGAGCAGCGCTTCACATCTTACGAAAATGTACGAAAATGGCTCGATGACTGGTTTGCCTCCAAAGGGGAACAGTTTTTTGGCGTGGAATCCACAAATTGTCAGAGAGATGGGAATAAAATATTTTGTATCATTGTCATACAATAAACGTGTATTTTCTATACAAAAATTCCGGTTTCATATTTACATAGCTGGTACTTGTATAATTATATAAATGCACAGATGCTAGTGGACATTAGGATTTCAGAGAGTAGAATGTAAATAATTAATAAATTCCAGGAGGGAGAATAAATTCAACAGACTGCATTCTAGTTCTGGATCACGGTGAAATCCACGAACGTAATCGCAACTGGTCATGACTGTCATCGAGGCTCGTTAAAGGGCCCTTATTAGGAGAAATTCTGATGGCCCTCGAGATTCGCAGCTAATGAAAAGGTATCGGAGTCGACAACGCGAATAAGAACAAAAAAAAGAAATCGTCGGATCGTTTATCTTGCTGGGAATCCGATCGGTTTCCGGATCACCGGTCGAATCGCATCGGAGGGCTCTCGGGGTTCGAATTTGCTTATCTGTCCGTCGGACGAGCTGCGAACGCGGCCACCAGAATGCAATTAACAGGAAGAACGTCGGTCCTCCTTTAATTTCGGCTCGCGTGCGTACGAAAACGAGGCACGCCAGGAAGCCGCCGGTTTAGATAAGATCTAGACGAGCAGAGGCCCCTAAGTACATCCCCCCATCCGAGTCGTTACACCCCATAAAACGTACCCCCGCGCGCAATAACCGACGCCGACCCTCCTTCTTTTATTCGCCCCGTGATTCCACGGTGTCCTTTGCAAATGATGCGCGGACGCTTCGCAAATACCACTGGGGAAATATTGATACCCAATCCTGTCGACAGTTTTCGATTGCTAAACCATCGATAGCTGTCCGCTGTTGATGATACTGGCGGTGTACAACGCTAGGGTGGGCTCCAATTCAATCCTGGTGAAAAATCATCTGTGCAAAAGTCAAACCCGTCAATGGTATCGCACTCTAAACTTCGATTGTTTTTAATTTTCCATTACAAACTAACATATGTAATTTCAATCAATTTTCACGCCCGCATCTTTATACTTTGAAGTATTGTACCCATAATTCTGAAAATGGTCTAAGTCATATGGATGGAAAAGGATATTAGCACTAAACGAATTCCATATATAAAGTTGAAGTAACAAGTACTATCTAACGGTTGATTTTTGACAATATCGTAGAAATGACATTGAATTAATTTAGTGTAAAACAATGTGACATGGAATAACTGATGAACTCGTTTCTTTTTTTGTAATTTTGACACACCACTTTCATAATTATGAGCTCAATAGTAGAATAAAAACGTGTCGAACAAAACTTGTAGATCTACACAGAAGACTGAGTGACCTAAAGATCTATAATTTCTCCCTTATCTGAACAGAGCCGGGTGGCTTCGTGATTAGTTCGAGTAAAGGAGGTTCCACCGTCGAAACGATGCTCGAGTCATCGACGAGTGTTTATGATTCGATAAATCGTTGAAGGTACCGGCAATTTCGAGTTGGAAGCAGCCATACTATAGGGATCCTGCTCGTAACAATGAGAATTGCAGGCGAAGGTCTCCTCGGAAGCATTCTCATCGTTATTCCCCGAGGATCCGGGGTAGTCGAAGTTTTCTCGTTTTTCGGGGCTCGTTTCGGAAGGAACGAGCCACGGCTCGATATCGAGTAGGCTCGGAGGAAATAAACTCGAAGGACTCGGTGCTGGTATTACCACGTCCGGAATCCCCTGAAATATGGAAATGCCGTGAGGGTGAACGCCACCCTTTTTTCGACCGCGGCCCCTCCTTCTCGTTTCATCCCTCCGGCTAGCTTTCTCGCTCTTTCTCTACCTCTCTTGTTTTCTCTCTTACTGAGCGCGCAACCTGACCCACCGGCAAACTTTGTTCGTCCTTGCTCGATATTGGATTTGCACCGGGTAAATGTGCCGGCGCGGCGCAGCGCTCAGACGCGAGGCCGAGGTGGCGTCTCGACCGGAACAGATTGTTGTTTCGTATTTGCGCTGAAACGGCCGGAAACTTCTTCCGACGGGGAAGAACGTCTGCCGGTGGTTATTAACCCTTGGCTCGGGCTTTCCGGTCAATGTCGTCAGCTGCTGTCTCCTCGAATCCGTGGATTTATACGTCCCTTCTATTGCCCTGCATAATCCAAGTCGCAAATCACCGTGATCGAAGCGCTGATTTCTATGCAAATTTTCGTTGCTTTTCCGTAGTGTAATTATTACGAATCGTTGAGGATCTTTGTGCAGAATAAAAATGTTCTACATGTTTCCTTCTTTAACAATTTTAGGATATTAAAAGCCACAAATCACTGTGATAGAAATGCTGATTTTTATGCAAATTTTCGTTGCTTTTCCGTAGTGGAATTATCACGGATCGTTGAGGATCTTTGTGCAGAATAAAAATGTCCTACATCTGTTCCCTCCTTGAATAATTTCAGGAGATAGAAAGAACCACATCAACGCTGCCGAATTGAATGGCAATCTCGAATAACGGTCTGTGTTTAAATTGAACGAGGGATTTTGGCTTTTGAAAAAAATGAACGGCATAGGTTTCCATAGTGCACGCCAGGCGATAAATGGCGGATAGCCGGAGGCGTCTTTGTCGAGACGCTGAAGCCGACATAGCGGGAAGCATGAAAGCGTCGCGGAGGAGGCAAGAGTCTTATCGGTGTTCTCTCGTAGGAGAGGCAGAGAGTAAAGAGGAACGAGGGCTTCCTCCTCGCCCTTCGTATAAGCCGTTCCCTGCCTCCCCGGCTCTTTGACCGCCCTTTCGTCCCGCGTCTCTCTTCATGGCCTATATTCGAATCGAGCGGGCGAGCCAGACACGCTACTGGAACGATGTCGCGCCCGCGCACACCTGGACGACACCTTCCTGCTCGAATTCTCCCAAGAAAATTCTCAAAGAATTGCTAGAGCCACGTGAAAGTCACGGAAAATTAGAACAGCTTACTCCGAGATAGTTTAATAATAGGACAAGATTCATCGTAGCAATTACGTTTGTGCATGAAATTTTCCGCGTCGCTTCGGCAGACATTTTAATTCGAATATTGCCGCCGTGTCGCGTATACAATTAGTCGGCGACGTCTCGGGATTAATTCCATTTCCGGTGGTCGAGCGTCCTGTGATCGCGTGATCCATCTTTCGCGGTTGTTGTCCGTCGCGTCGTCCGCGGGGCAACATCAAACGCGTTTCGTTACACCTGGACGCAAATTGCATCGTTTAGGGGCTGTTCGATTTATTTATTGCTGGCAAAGAAACGATCGGCGCCAGGCTGCTCGAGACGCGTCCAGCCGCCGCTGCGAATAAATCAAGATTTTAATAACTTCCTCTCCTTCATGGAAAAGACCGGCGAAGAAGCTGGCCGACGAGTGGTATACGTTTGCTCTCTTTTCGCAGAAGAGGTTCGCGATTCTCAGGCGCTCTGTCGCGTGTTAAAAGTTCGCGCGAATTAGCCGTGGCTCCTCCTCGAACCACTCGCTCGGTCCTTGCACTTTTCTCGGGACGGGAACGAGTTCTCTCGCGAGCACACGCGAGATAGTCGACGAGTGTGCCACGTAAAGCTTCTGCGCCATCGAACCGAGTCGAGCAGGTTTCTGACGCTGCGAAGGGACGATTAGCTGACCGAGGAGGATCCTTGGGCGAAATGATATTCAGGCCTCTCAGCGAAGAAGACCGTATCCGAAGTAAAATTGTCTGCCACATTGAAGATTTTTTTCTCCCTCGAACATCGCTCACCTCCACGATCTAAAATCGAGCAGCGACAGAGTTCGCCTTTTATCTTATTGGGCAATTTTTTTATTTCCGGAGCGTTTGCTTCCGCGGCAACAGCATCAGCGCCTTCTTCCAGCGATTTAAATTTTGGATTTGGTCCAACTAGCATGTTCGAAACACTGTGCACCGCTGAAGCAAGAGGTTTCCCCGCAAGTAGCGAGGTGCAGTCGGATAGAAGCTCCGCTGGCTCGAAGGTGGCGCAAAAGCGTGGAAAACGGGTCGGACTGAAGGAAGGGCGGAGGACAGAACGTGAGAGAGAAAGAGAGGCATGCCCGAGCGTGGAGGTGGAAAAGGGTCCTCGTGATATCTCGCTTCCGCACCCTCCTACGGGCAAAGTAGCGCACGTAGCGCCTGAAGGGTGCTTCTCCTCCTTTTTTTCACCCCGTTCCCCACCACATCGCCGTCTCCGGGCCCTTCTACCTTCGTTCTACCCCCCCCTTACGTCAACCCGCCCTTCTGGCAACCCCCCTTTCTGTCTTCCTCATCCTCTTTTTCCCGTTTTCCTCGTTTCTGTCTCCGTTCGCGTCTCTCTCGCTCCTTACTTTCCTTTTCTCGGTTAGCGATGGGCTCGAGCTGCTCCCAATTAAGATTCAATCATCCCCAATGTCGTCCTACACCAGGAAGTGTTAATCAGGAAACGAGCGAAGGGTTAAATTTCTTGGCTTCATTAAAACCGCGAGGATAAAGAATTCTACAAGATTGTGAAGTGATCTAATTCATGAGATTTAACTTTGGATCTTTGATACCCTAATGAAATTTGTGTGACGTAACTATGTCACGAATTAATTGATAAGGGTGGTTGAGAAATTGTGTCATTCGCTCAATGGTCAATCTGGCAGTCTCTGGAGTCTTTGCCACAAATCTGACTGTACATTATGAAGCGATGAGTTCGCAGCGAACCAGAAAAGGAAGAGATCAATGTCAATCGATCTCGATTTACTGGATCTCAAAACAGCGAAGGGTAGATCGTGACAGGAGCGTTTCTTCACCCCCTCTCTCGTCTCGCTCTCTCGCTAATACTGGTCTCTCGCGCTCCCTGCCCTATTTCCCTCCGTCTCAATCGTTCTCCAACCCCCTCTCTCCGTTCTTCATCCCCGATCGTTCCCTCTCGCTTCAGCAACCCTCGCATCCCCTCCTTCTTCTCTCTCTCTCTTTCTCTATGTCTCTTGCACACACGCGCCAGCAGACCCTCTCACTCTCTCACGTCGAGAACCCCACAATACCGTTCCCGACCTGGTCGATACGTCTAGTACACCGCCCCCGAGCGGCTTTCGTCCATCCCCTCCGCACCCCTAACCAACCCTAGCCAACCCCCTACACCTCCGCAAGCCTCTTCCGTTGGTCGCGCGTCTGTTCTCGCGTGTTCGCGCACGCCGTAACACACCGCGAACAGCTTTTCGACTCGAAATTTTCGCCGGCGAAATGACGTATGGCAGCGGAGATAGAGATAGAGAGACAGAGAGACTCGAGGATGTTCATGATACCTCGATCTACGGGGCTCGAGACGCCGGGGGATCTCGGGATTCGATCGTGTGGAAGTAAGTGTCCCTGTAAAGATGGAGCGCCGTTCGTTCAACCCAGAAGTCGATTGACGTGACGCTGTTCTATAGCTTCCCCGATGAATTGAAATATCATTTTTTCCCCGATGTCCCTCCGCCGTCTCCTAGCATATAGCCTAACTCCACCGTGGGACACGTGGCTTCCCGTTTCAAGCTCCAGAGCACCTAAAATTTCCGTAGACTTATATCTGTTCTTATATCCTGTGGTTGTCAGGAAGAATAATTTCACTTCCGAGGTATCGTCGTTTAATGTTTCCATCACTAATGCTTTGACGTAGGACATCGGTTAAAATGCATTATTTTTTTTATCCTGCCGAATTCATTTTCACGACTTTTGTGTCACGTGTTTTTCCTTGAAACCACGGATATACCTGTACTTGTATCTGTAATCGAGCATTATGGTATAGGATTCATACTTACCAGAAACAAAGTCATGAAAACAAATTCGAAAGGCTCCAAAAAATAATGTAATTTAACTTTAAACCGTAATATCTCGAAAGCGAAAGTATGTGACATGCGGCGTTCCTTCTGACAACCACAGATACACGGGTTAGATTTGAAATATACAGGGTGCGCCATCTTTTATGTCGGTACGTAAAGATTGAATAACTTTAACATTTATCAACCGATTGACTTGAGTAAACATGTTTTTGAAACGTCAATTCAGTAGAATTTTAATCTGGATGGTTACTGGTTTCAACAAGACGGTGTGCCATGCCACACTGCAATACAACAATGCAGTTTCTGTAACGAAAATTCCCTGGACGTGTGGTGTCGAAAAATGGCGACATTGTTGATAAAGTTATTCAATATTCACATACGACATGAAAGATGACGCACCCTGTAGTGTTACGAATGTCGAGCACATTGCGAGTCTTCGACGTGAGTCGGTCGACGGACAACGCAGCGAAGGGTCGCAAAAGATAAGTGCTTCTCCTCCGGTCAATAAAGAATTTCGGTTTATTAGAATACGTCTTGTTATTGAAGCTAGAGGGACGCCTCTGACTCGCAACAATATGATTTAGATTCGCGTGGAGTGGAAAACCTGTAGGAATGATGTCCAGAGGCATTGGAACGTCGAATCGGAGCGAAACGCGATTATCAAGGGCCAGATTGGCCAATTGAGTGAGGTCGCATACGGAAGCGGTCGCGTGGCTACCAATAAGCGTCGGCGAGCGATTCTTTTTGTTGGGGTTTGCTCGTTCGGCTAATGAACCGCCATGCTCGACGCCCACAGCGTCCGGTCTCGAAACTTTAATTCCGAGCCGACTGCTAATCTCGGGGCTAATAGAATGTCTTTATCAGCGGCCGAGATCGCACGCTCGATTACTCCCGATAGCACGGCGGGCCTGATCGTACGTACGTATACGCGGCCGTTTTCTTTCGCAACCTCTCTCGCTAGTTTCGTTTCGCAACCGAGGCTCCCAGTCCGTGATTTCGAGCCGTGTTCGCGCTCGGCAAGCTGGAATTCGTTCGCGGTCCTGTGCAACCGACCGGCGAAACCGATTTTCTCTCGCCCGGTGAAAAATCGGCGGCTTCGAACAACGTGGTACGCGATTATTTAAATTAGCGCGCCATGGTTGTTATTAGACCGCGGATTTATGCCACTGGAAATCCTGCGAAACCAGAAATCGACGTGGTAAACGATTCAATAAAGCTCAGTGATTCTCTGCTTTCATAATTTTCGCTTTCTCTCGCGGAGGATTTTCTTTCGTGAAATAAAGACAATATTAGTGGTCGAGGCTTTCGCCGGCGCCGCGCGCAGCTTCCGTCGCGATAATGATAATTGGCGGCGTATCGATCAGCGGCCGGTACGGAGCGGCTACTCGCCGAGTCTCTCTGCCAGCATGATCACGCGGACGCGAGGGAATCAGTCGGCGAACGTCCGAGTCAGAAATGCCTGCACGCTGGAGATCGGAAATTCCGAAACAAAAATGTCCAATTAGGTCGAGGGGGTGTCGTTTCTCGACACTCAAATTAGTGAGCCAGACCTTTGGACCATTAAAAAAGTAGGTCTGACCTCTGGACTAGATATAGGTAGAGATTGTCTTATGGCACACTGCCTTGGCTTCGTTGAAATCAGGGGCAACGATACCACGCCCCTCCAGGGAGTATTCCGTAGGAGGAGAAACGAAACCACGCCTCTCGGTCACTCCAAAAAGGAAGCACTTTCGGTTTAAAGAATCAAGAAACGACGTCCCTCGAACCACAATATAAAGCAAAGGAACCACTCCTTTCTGGGCACTCTAAAGAGGAAGAGCAACGAGGTCACGCCCCTCGGGGCGCTTTCAACGGAAAAAGAAAGTAAACGACGCCCTCGGATCTCTGTATAAAAGGGGGGCAAGGAAACCACGCCTCTCGGGGCAGTCTAAACCCAGGGAAAACGAAACCACGCCTCTAGAGGCACTCTAAATGCACATAGGAGATAGACAGTTGCCCCGTCGTAAAATCGCGGCTCTCTCTTGTTTCACGGAGAAGTTATCGAGGTAAATTCACGTGCGATCGCTCGATTACACGGCACAAGGTGGAGAGAGCGTCTTTTAATCTCGTCCCCGGCTAGAAATAGGCGACGCTCGCTTTGCAGTCCCGCCGTTCGCGCACTGGGGAACTCTTGTAACTGCATTGTATCGCATTCCTCGCTCCGCAGCAACACCACCTACGTCTTTGACCTCCTCGCTCCGCGGCCTTTTCCTCAATTACAACTCGTAACCGGCTATATTCGCCGTTTCCGTGTGCACGTTTCGCAGACGTGGAGAGCCCTCGATGCCGCTTCCGGGTGGTTCTCCCGCTGATTTATAGACGCGGCCGGCTTCGGTGGTTGTCGTTCTCTTTGAGAATCGTGGATCGCGCACCGCGGCTCTCTGCGAATCGATATACTCCCGCGGATGTTACCTGGCCTAGCGGCGCATAGCGCGACCGAGGCTGGCAAAGAAAACACGCCACGCTTTTAGGACAGTCCCCGTAATAAGGTTGACGAGGGCACGCGAGCACGTAGCCGCACGGGGGAGACCATGCTAGCGAGCCTAGCGAGCACATAACCGCTGCGTCAGCGCCGCTAATGATGCGAACGATGGAGGAAAGCTGATTTATGTCGAGCCACGAGCGAGCCGCGGGCCACGGCAGCTCTACGCGGCCCTGGCTTGTTCGCCGAAATTCGATAATTATACACCTGGACGCTATCGTCCCGTAACCGCTGGACAACGCTTTTTTCTTAGCCAGATAACTTTTCCTCGCGATTCAACTCGACCCGCTTCGTGTTGCTTCTGTGAAACGTTATCCGAAGAGCACGCTGTTAATACAGAATGTCGTGCTTGATCATCCTTACGATAATCATTAGGAACAATTAGAAGTTTCAAAGTTTCAGTTCGGTTGGAAATTTGGATAGCAGCGACACAAAGGATCCGCGATCCACGGGTCCGTTGGTTCCGGCTCGTGGTGGCACGGCCCAGAAAGCGGGCGCTGCTAATTATCCGCGACGCTAAACGAGCTCGCACGGTTTTATAATGGTTGCCTCGGAGCGCAGGGCGCGGCGGACAATGCCGCTTGTATATTAATTAAGTAACTGCAGTGACATCGTTGCGGCTAATTGCTATTCGCGCCGGCACCGTCGCCTTACTAGCTCCGTCCTGAAAATTTCCGGCAACCTGACCGCTCGAAATCTGCGTGGACGCGTGTGCATCGAATGATAGCTTGTCGAGGAGTCGTTTAAAAGAACGTCTCAATCGCTGTGCGCCGATCGACTTCTTAAGAATAGCCGCAGTTTCCGTCACCGCGCGAAGAGCTAAATCCTCGCGTTCGCGTCATTTCGGAGGCCGTGGATCTTGGTCGCGAGCCGAAGGATAAACGTAAACGCGGGATTCCGAGCGTTTATGCAGTCGGCGGGCGACCCACGCGAACGACCATCGAGTGTACCACTTTCTTGCACTAATATTATGCATTCTATGCACGCCCACCGACCTCCTCCTACGCCGAATCCTGATTTATCTCGGCCCGCGGATATCTGAAACACGAATTCCAGGTATGCTGGCCGGCGGCGAACTTTATCCGGGTTTGATTTTGGTTATTTTTATCGCGGCAAGAATTAATCGCTCGCGGATGCATGTTCCTTGTATCATACTGCACACGTGTAAGAACAAATTACATCGTGGCCCACTGCCCCTGACACTGTCGAGAGCAAGAGCAACGAAGCCGCGCCCCTCGGAGCGTTCTACGCGCAGAGGAAAAATAAACCACGCCTCTCAGGGCAATTTACGCCCCTCTGAACACTCTATGCGTAAAGAGGCCTCTTGAAACACTCTAAAGAAACAAACCGCTGTGTTTTTTAGACGATCTAGAGGTTTCTGAAAGCAACGAGTAGAGCGTGAACGACGAGTTGACGCGTCACGTGTGCAGGCGAGGTTAAACCGCGGTCGTCATTCCCGAAAATCCCCGACGCACATTAACGGGCGTCGACGATGCGTCGGGCGAGGTAAGCCCCGTATTGCTATGGCTTCCGGGGGCGTCCCGGTGCCATGGAGGTTATGCGGACGGTAGTCTTATGAGCATTCCATGGGCTACGGTCTCCAGACATATGGCGTCGTGGCCGGTGCACGATGCTCATTCCTCGCGTGTCAACGTGCCGGGGGTATATCCACGGGGTCTCAACCCTCGTGGAAACGTCCTTTTCCGAAGGGTCGCGCGACGTCTCCCGATCGAGACTCTCGACACAACCATCGTCGTCTTATAGAGTTCTTATCCACCAGCAACACCACTACCGGGTTATGTAATTCAATTAAGACGCCGGCGTCGAATAAAAAGCGTCCGGGTTACGCAACTCGCCACTCCCGGCGATTGATTAATCAAAGGGGTCGTTGGTTTGCGCTTAAACGTTCCGGCCGCGTGGGATAAGGATACGACGAGTCTCGCGCACGCGGTGCTCACGAAATGTGCGTGCGGCAGCTCTCTTAAACGCCGCGCGATGCGAGGCGATATCGCTCGCGATATTACACCTCGTTCATTTTTTACGAAGTGTTATTTTAATGGGCCAGAAACGATAGTTAATATCATCTCCGTTCCTTCCAACTTCTGTGTAGCGTGCATCGAATGCTATTAAACGAGAGCGGAAGTTGCGTGCTAAACGTAATCGTCTCGAGCTATTGAGAAGCTAGATTGCGAATGCTAATGTAGGTTCTTCTTTAAAACTCACCTTGGGCCTGGTGAGATGCTGGACTGAGAAAACCACGCCCTCGCACAGTGGGCCAGAAACCGATCTTTTTGGACAAAAATCAACTCAGTTTTTCATTTCGATTCAATTGGAATTTATTTGAAAATGTTCGTGAAGGACTATACTTTGATGACGTGCTGCGCAAAAATCGTTAACTATCAAGAATCCTTATCTACTGAATCTTATCCTGAATGTGTCTATCCTTATGTGGGGCTCTTCTGAATACAAACCAATTGGCAGTTCAAATGTAGCAAGTACTTCAATTCCATGTTGCAGTACCTTACGAACTGATGGAGGTAGTTTACACCATGGATAAATTTTAATGCAAAATTTAGCGATCTCCGAACAATATTCTTTGAATTTCACAGAATCAGCTTTCTTGTCACAACAGGCAAATAATAAAGTCTTCAGGAAATCACGAGCTGAAACTTGCCGCAAAAAGACAAATACAGATATTATACGGCATATGTTATTATCATCCGATCCACTTATGAGCTCTCTAAGAATAAAGGATGGCAAGCACAAGGAAGTTCTTTCTCAAGAAGCGAAAACGCTGCTGTGGGATCAATAAATTAATGGTTAGTCTCATAAGTGCCGAATGTAATTCTATTCAATTGGTAATTCTCAGGGCCAGATGGACAGTTTAAAATTTTGCGGTTTAGGGTTTAGGGTTAAGAAGTGTCGGCAACTCAGCTGAGACATGCAAATTTATGGTATGGACGGATGAAGTATCGGAGTTATTGGGCTTTGCAGATAAGGATTCTTGATAGTTGACGGTTTTCGCGCAGCACGTCATCAAAGTATAGTCCTTCACGAACATTTAAAAAAAATTCCAATTGAATCGATAAAAAACTGAGTTGAAGATCGAAAAAAGATCGGTTTCTGGCCCACTGTGCCTCGGGGCAAAGAAACCGCGCTCCCCATGAGCTCTAGATACACGGAACAAAAAAACCACGCCTCCGAGCCACTCTAAATAGAGAGAGAGGAAAGAAACCACGCCCCAAGGCACTCTAAACGTAGAGAGCACAGAAACCACGCCCCCGGAGCACTTTTAAAAATTGAAGATCTATCCGAAGGCTATTGGGCGATACTAAAAAATTAGTTTTAAAGAATTGAGACTTATGGGGCGGACGTGCATCGTCGCAACGAGATAGCCGATCGCAATATCGTTGATCAAGGTCCGGCCAAGGCGATCGGCTTATAAATTCTCGGTGTTTAAAGTCGTCGAGCGTGCACCGGATCGATTTGAGGAGCGTTCTCGAAGAGGAGGCGTCGCGGCTCGATCAGAGGACGCAAGGTGCACGTCGATCGACGACTGGGACGCGATTCGATTCGAGTCGCAGCGAGGCAAGGCGAGGCGAAAGCAGTTACAAATGGGAGTCGTATCGCGTAGGCCGATATCTCGTTAAGGACGTATCATCGGGACTTATCGTGTGCGTGCGTGCCGGAGGAGTAGCTTGTCGCGTATTCGCATGCAAGTAAGTCAATGCGTCGCAGCTGACCCGACTTAGCCGCGCTGAATCGTTATCGCCTGCCTCCTAACCGGTAATTACAGGTGCCACCGGCCGAAACCACCTGTTACCTGCGACAAGTTGCAAACGGTGGCGCGGCGCGCGCACTCGAGCCACTTCGCGGGCTTTTTTTTCAAAAATACGCCTGTCCCTCGTAACTTTTCTGCTTATTGAAAGCCGCGAAAGCAGCTGAGCTGACCAGCCAGCACACGACTGAACGTTGCGCGCTCGAAATAAGAAGTTCCGAGACAAAGGTTGCGAAACGTGTCTACAATCTCTCAAGAAACCCCAAAGAACTTTGAAGAAAATTCTCCACCGTCGCATGCAAATCGTGTTTCTTCGAGGGGTTCTTCGCAAAGAAAATGTCTAGAGTCGTGCGAACAGTTTTAGCTCGGGAAGACGATTCGACGAAGCTGTTTGCAAACTGTGACGGAGACGTGTCGGCGGACCCGACCGCCAACGAGGAAAAACAATCGCTTTCGCGCAACGAGAACGAGACGCGGCCCGACCGGAACGAATCCGAAACAAAGAAACCACTTTGTCCCGTGCCGCGCGTATTTATCCACTGAATCACCGCGAACGACTTATTATCCTCGTTAAGCGAGCCGCGAGAGGAGAAAGACAGAGGGAACGAGAGGAAGAGAAGAAGAAGAATAAGAAGAAGAGAGTGTCAGGTGGAACGAGGGACGCGAAGAACCACGGGGAATTCTTGCTCGAGACGCGTCCCCGTGAAAAACCCTCGGGGAAAAACGCGAGCCGAGCAAACTGGAACAAATTCGCGACGCCGTCTACGGCTCGCGGAATCGATCCCCGCGATGCCCTTTTTCGGGAGAAAGTAACGAGCTGCGGGACACCAGGGAAAAAATTCCTGTTCGCGTCACCGTCCTTTCTTCTTCCCCTTTTCTTTCCACGCCGCCGGGTCCCTTTCACCCTTCTGCACATTTTTCCAACTCGTCTATCCAACGTTCGCATTCGAGAAAATGCTCGATAAAATCTGTGGTCTCGTCTAAACATTCAACTTTTTGTATGCCCAATGTTAACGTTCGCCTAAAGACACACGAACGAATATAGATTGGATGCTGAAGCATGCCAGAAAGTGGGCGAACAAATGGAGCAACGGTTGAACGGTCTCCGAATCAATGAATTGGAACTTATCTACGATGTTGGTTTAATCAGTTCCACTTTATTGGATTGAACGACTGAATAGGTTGCATATGTTGCTGTGTCTAAACTTGTGCTCAATGCAAAAATACCTGTCGATCAAACAGCCTTATCCGTTGCAAAACTAGAATGCGTTGCACAATTCCCTGTCCGAATGTAAAAGTTCATTTCTGTCGTTCTTGATTCGTAGAAACCGAAATAGTCGAGAGTCGCTGTGACGGGTTTGAATCTCCAGCTACAGTTCCGTCGACTAAATTGGAGTGAATTCTGTCATTCGTGTCGCTTTTGACTCACAGAATCCCGGAAAAGTCGACAGAGTGTTCGCTGCGACCAAACTGAACGTTACAGTCACGGTTTCAACTAAATTGATCGAATGCTATGAAGAGTCTTCGAAGACTTTGCTGGTAGGTCGATGGTAATTTCCCGTCGCATTGTTTCAAGCTTTGAAGCAGTCGACGACGGCGTCTTCCGTCCGCTGCAACAACGAGAAAAGAACGAGAATGAAAGCGAGTTCGCCCCGTCCGTCTCAGAATGTACCGTTAATGTCATTCCGATTCGCGACGACGGCCGTTTTAGGCATTTCCGATCGGAAGACAGGGTTCCAGCGGTCGCTCGTCGCGCCGGGGTTTTACTGTTAGTCAGCTAGCCACGGAAGACAAAGGCTGGCTTCGTGGCCACGCTCATTGCGAATGAAAGCCGCGACGTCCACGCGGATACAAGCTCTTCTGCATTCTCTCCGCTCCTCTCCGAACCGTTTCTTTGACTTTGATCTTTTATTCGAACTCTCGCTCGCCCAGCTACCGAGAACGAATTCCCCGCTGTCGACGCATCGAAAGAGCTGCCAGTTCTCGAACACGGTTGTTCACCAGTTTCTTTAAACGCGTATTTTTAGTGGTATTTTATCTAGATGTTGCACACGTTATTTCATGACACCAAGAGTTTTGTCCTCAGCTCTCTTTGTTTCAGATTCAAGCATTTAGTACGTTTAGAAAACTGAACAAAGGGACAAGCATTTATTTAGTCGAAATAAAGGGACCCCTCGCGTTCTGTTTCGAGCATGATCGATACCGGAAGCTTAGGGCCGTCGCCTACGCTCTCGCGGCCCACGCGATACTCTCTCTCTCTTCTGCTGGCCATTCTTTCGGCGAATCTCCATGACAAAGGGTCAAATTAGCCGAACCTTTTATCACGTTCATCTTCGTCCCGGACTCGTTCTCTTTCTTCGCGGGGCCCCGCGCGAATTAGCGTCCGGAAATTATCATAAATTATTAGCTTTCGTCTCGTGCCGGGAATACACGGCATCGTCGTCACGGCACCGGGGTCTCGAGCGTGCCCGGTATTTCCATATTTATGCTCGATCCCGCGGACACAGGAAAAAACTTAGGGAGAGAGAGAGAGAGAGAGAGAGGAAGATAGAGACAGGAAGGAAGCAGCCTTGAAACATGGAGGGTGGTTTTACGCGCGGCTCGCCTCACCTTCGCCTCTGAATTATTCACCGGACCCCTCTCCCCTTAATTTCGCACGGAAACTCCCTATTCCCGGCGCCGGGATTTTCCTTTTTATTTCGAGACGCCAGAGTATTCTCCTTTCGGGTTGTCTCTTCGCTCTTCGAGATCTTCTTCCTCCCGGGGATCTCATTGTTGTCGGACAACAGGGCTGCACAGACTCTGGACACTGACTGTGGCTCTTCTGACCCACTATTTTTCATCCCTCTGGCTCTCAGTGCTGTCTTACAAGGTATTGGACTTCTCTTTTGTAGTAAAGTGTACATAAATCTTGCGGTACATACCCGATACTAAAAACCTGCAACACCATTTCTTCTTCGCTAACAATACTTCTTAAGTCTGACGAACACCCATCGCATCTTCAATTTCTAAAGATGAAAAATCAATTAGTTTAAAACCGTACCGCGTTGCTAACGCCCTCTACTGTCAAAGCAGCGTTAAAAATGTATACAAAAGAAAAAGATATTCACTTGATTGCCATAACAATACTCGTGGAGTGTATGGTATGAATGTTGTATAAACAGAACGATTGTCATACTGACTAATTCATAGGAATTCGAGACAGTCTGTCGTGTGTACTCGGCGAACAAAGAGAGGTTCCGCAGTAATATATCATAGTAAAGACATTGCAACTTGTATTAATATATAAACGTAATTAAGAATTTATTAATAAGTTCGCGAGCGCGCCGGCGTACCGTTAACGATCGTCCGTTTCCTTGAGGATTTCGAGGTCTGGTCGAGAATGGCATGAACGAAGGCGACAGCAGCGTCTAGAACGGTCAACCTTCTCCCGACACGGAATCGAAGAACGGTATAGAACGATGATTGTAATTCTCAAGGAGGCTCTTGGAGCGCCTCGGGATCATTCCGCATCGGTGGAAAGGTCCTCTAAACTCTAAGCGTCCGACACCCGAGAAACTGGAGTATCTCTTATCAAGATTAAGTTCGCTTAATTGCACCCGTAATTAAGAAAGTGGTTCAAGTCGTATATATTTCTTGTTTCGAGATATTTAAAGGAAAAGTTGAATTAATATAATGTTGAATTAACAAGCACCATCTAAGAGTCCATTTTTCACAATATCGTAACAATTACATCGAATTTATTTAATTTAAAATAATATGATTATAAGAAAAAGTACGAGGTGTAATTTAAAACAGTAAAAACATTGGAAGAATTTAAAGACACTGTTATATATATCATTTTCAACCTATTAACCACATTAAGAAAGAAAATCAATTTCTATTTCACTCCAAATTGTTGCAGTTCAGGTAGAAAATGTTTATTTTGCATAAAGACCCGCTGTCTAGTGATGTGAAATAACCGATAAACGCATTGTTTTTCTTATTATGACTTAGACCACTTTCATAATTGTAAGTCGAAGTCTCGGCTACTCTGAATGGTCCATCGTGTGACCGCCGTGCGCGCGATCTACGCCCGAGGATTTCCTTATTCATACAGAGTTTCGCTAGCGCTCGATCGCGAAACAATGCATCCGCGAAGGCCGGCCGTTATGCAAACGCGTTTGCACCTTCTGCCACCGGCGTTCGTGACAAACTATTATGTAAAAACAGCCTTGGACGAGTGCAGAGGTTTCGCTCGAGCCGAGCCGAGCCGAGCCGCGCCGCGCCGCGCCGCGTCGCGTCGTCGTGACACCCGGTCGATTTTTCGAGCTGGAGTTCCATCGCGAACGGGCACGCGACCGACCGCCTGGAATACCCTCGGCTCTTCCCGCTTTTATCTCTGTTTTAAATTCGACCGGATCGATAGAACGAGCTGTATCTGCCGTCGGTGTGAACTCGACCACGTGAAATCCTAGAGTCGGCGATTCGTGGTGCTCGTTACCGGAACGACTGTATTAATAGAATCCTCTAATCACGTTCGACTGAGTCGATGATACGGAAAACTGATCGGGAAGTTGTTTCGATGGAACGCAGACGCTTCTGTCTGTTTCTCGAGCGATGGGATTGCTGACATTAATGGAAACGAGTTTCCGCAAACTTGACCGTGAGACCTCTTCAGAAGATACAAGCGTTATCAGTGACTTATCGTTTGGAACCGAGATTCTATTTTGTAATGAAATGTTTGTTTGCTAAACATTTTCTACGTAACGCACCAAGATATCTCTTCCAAGGCACTCAAGACACTCTAAACACACACAGCAGCGAAACCACGCCTCTCAGGGCACTCTATATACAAAGAGCAACAAAACCACGCCCCTCAGGGCACTGTATACAAACAGAGCAGTGAAACCACGCCTCCAGAGCCTCTTGTACCTAGAGAGCAACGAAACCACGCCTCTAGCACTCTATTCACACGGACCAATGGACTCGTGTCCTCCAAGGTCGATTTAATGTGTTTCCAAGGCAACACACAGCCTTGTCCCGTTGGACGTGAACAATTCTGCTTACGTAGAATCCACGTTATCGCCTAGAGTTCCGCTTACAGAGTACCTCGGGGAATGGGAGGGCTCCCAGGGGCCACGGGCTCATCTCGTGGGCACGTGCGGTTCGACGAAGCTCTGCCGTCAGGTACGAAGGCGAGCTAACGCGGTGATTCAGAGCTGTCCGCGCTTGCGGGGACTGTGAGAAGAAACGTTCTCCCTCTGCCACGACCGCGTCATTAGGCACAAGGCTAGACCGAGCGCGCGCGAGCCGTTGCACAAAGCCAGCGAGCGCGAGTGGAAAGCGAGAACACTGCCGGAGAGAAGAAGAACGTGGACAAGGTGCTGGTGCTGGTTCCGTTCCGTGGCCTGTTCGCGTAGCCGGAGCCGGTGTATCGACGGGTTCGACGCCGCGCCGCGACGCGACGCGCCGGCCGACATTCAGCTAGACCCCCTTGTTCCCGAGACTCCGCGTCCGCGAGTAAATTGAGCTTCCCTTACGAGCCCGACGGGCTCGTCGTCAAGGAAACCTAAGCGCGACTCCATCTACTGCTGCGCTCAGACCTGGCCCCAGGATCTTCGCCTCCGCTGTCCTTTCAAAGTGAAGAAAAGAATTAAGCGATGCTACTCCCCATCGTTCACTGTGTACGATGATAATGAACGAAATAAATTCATTCATTTTCCTCCTCGAGATTCATGGCCTTGAGCCGACGAGGAAAACACTCGTTCGCGATCAGCAGTCGGAGAAAACACTTTCGGAACACGCGCTTAGCAATTTATTAGATACAGGGACAACATTTGAATCAATTTCTAAAAATATATGTTTGATATTATTCGCTGAAACAATTTCCATTATTACCACTACTTCAATTACTGTTTTCCAGTGACTCGCTGGCAACATGTGTTTTCGATTTACGAGCAAAGTCACACACGTCGAAATTGTTTGTAATTGTAGTATGATCATTTCCAGCAGTATCGCAGGGTCGTCATTCTTGCGCGATTCGAAAAATCGATTACTGACCTTTCTATTGCGTCACAAGCAACGCGATATCTCGATCCCGACGCCATAAAGTTCACTCGAATCGGCAAGAAAATCGGTTTTCCATTTTTGCGATGCAGGCGACGGCGACGGTGTTCCAAGCGCGAGATAGGCGAATCGGTGGCGCGTGTCTCGCGAAATGCCGAGGCCGCGTGTCGAGTGACTACATACGTGGAAAGAGAGAGAGAGAGAGAGGAGAGGAGAGACGCGCGAGGCTCGACCTTTGGCGGAAACAATGTTGGATACCGATGGAAAGCGTTCTCCGCTCAAGGCCCGCAACGTTCCGTTCCGTAGGATCGCTGCTGCACCTGTGCAGCTCTAGGCTTTAATGCATCCCAGTAGATGTCGGCTGACGTGGCGCTCGCATCGGATCGCCGCTCTCGATCGATCGATACAGGTTTACGAGCCGGAGGAGCGGTTATCGCGATCACCGTCTCGATTGAGAGCTCGCGGCCAGAGAAACCGCTCCGAATCTCGAGCCTCGAATCACTGCTGAATGTCTGAATGGCAGCCCCGATTTTGGAACTTTAATTCTTCTGGAAGAACGGAAACGTTGTAATACAAGAATAATACATTGTTAATTAACTCGCGTTCCTTGCAATCGATTTAGAAAAATCTTATTTCACGTGAAGATACATTTTAATGTAAGGTCAAGAGCTTCTAGAAAATGTGTCTTTCTATTGCCTGCTAATTAATCCTTCCGAAACGTCGTCCGTGCACAAAGTTCAACGATTGTTTCACACGAGGTCAGAACATGGGCAATAGTCTGCAGATTTTCATGCAGAATCAAAATTATCCAAATCAATCGTAAGATATTCAGTTTCTACGAAGATATATATTCTAATGGCTTTACAGCAAAATGTCTTTTACCATAAATGCATAAAATCCGCAGCCCAATTATCAAGTGCGATACGATACACTTCCATTAGCGTTTGCTTTCGATAGTGTGGAACTAGTTATGATAAACACGGAAAAGTTGAATTGATTTAGACATAACGGCAGCATCAGTGACATTGCACAACGTCGATCGGCCGTGAGGGGTTAATTGGAGACTGGTAGAGCCGAGGAGACGCTTCGTCCTTGGATTCCGAGCGCTATAATCGTGTGAACTATTCGAGCCCGAGGGGTTGCAGCGTAGAAGAAACTCTAGTAGCGGATTACGCAAATTCTGGGGATGACTACATACATACATCGAAGGCGAGAAGTCTCGGTGTCCTGTATGTAACACGAGCCTGTTTCTACGCGACTAGTTCAAGGTGTTTCTGGACAACGGGAAAAGAAAGGAGCAGGATGCTCTCGTCGTAGGTGTTAAAATCCGAGACTCTGCCACCGTCGAGACAAGGTCCCTTACGGTGGTAGGATCGCACACCTGTTGCCCCAAGAAGTTACTTCCACTGTGTCACACTTTTTCAGTGACGCAAGCCTTTCTCCTTCCGAGCTCGTCTTTTCGAAGAGACGATCGGTAACGATGATCGATAGGATCGTGTTCCTGCTTCATGACAGCTGAGCCTAACCCGTTGTACTATGATTTATTTCATGGTTACAGCGATTACAACTTCTTCGAAATCGATCTCTATCGTCTGTCTGTTGAAATGCACGAGACTGCAGAGAAGGAACGGTCTTTCCACTGCTGGTGTGCCGCCATTTTTCCGCACTAAAGGCCTCAGGAGGAATAAGGCAAATATCCTAGTTCAGTCACTTAAACTTCCATTATATTGTGTTACATGCAAACATTACTTATTCACACCTGAACAACGTTTGTTCTATCGTGTGTGCTATTCGAATAAACATCTAGTATTGAAAAATATGTACAATCTCCTGTCCTATAATCCCAACAGCGCGTCTGTATTTTCTCTAACGGTTAAATATCCTCGACAGAAAAATGTAATTTGATTACAGTTTAAAGGAAATTAATATAATTAATTCAATGTCGATCGCACACACTCTCGTACGTTCCAAGTATTGCTGGCAGCATTTCCGAATTCCGTCAACGCTGAAGGTAGCCGATGGGGAGAAAAAGAGGGAAGGTTCCCGGCACTTAGCAAAATTAGGCTCGCGAAACTTCCGAGCCGCAGGTACCCGTTAAAACGAGGCGAAACCACCCCGTTCCGAGGACAGCCGAAAATTGCTCGGCGAAACTTCCGTTCCGCGTCGACGGGATTCGCGGATTCGCTGAATTTGCATACGCGAAGTTGTCGAGCTGGCGTGCTCTTACACGGATTCTGGAGCTGTGTACTTCTGCGGTATCGGACAGGTTTTAGAAGGTTCAACTTTGGACATTTTTTGCAAGTACTTGTGTAGAAACTCGCAAATGTGGCAGTGTAATCTTTGTTGGGACTAGGAGCGTTTAAACTTGCTTAAATAGTGTTACAAGCGAATAGGAAACACTTGAGCGCTCTAATTGTTATCTGTGCGAAAATTTTCCAATTTATTTCCAAAATTAAAGGTCTGAGGTAAAAGTGAATTACGTTACGCTATATTTATTAGTGTACAATACTTTATTAGCCCTCATCCGTCCTCACTTCATGAACTAAACCTGTACCTCGGTATCCAAGTGACACAGTGCTAAAAGATCGATGAGATAACAAGGTAAACGGTTATTTTTCGATGTATTTCCATTCAAATTGATGAGTTAACATTTACATCCTAGGTTTTTCGGTTATCTGCTCCGCATTCAAGAAGTAAAAGTCGCACGAAGTTTCGGGCAACCTACAAATACCAGAACAGAGTCGTTGAATTCCAACAGAAGCGATTTTCCTATTAGCCTTTGCTCGGGAGAAGTAAAGGCACATTCGAACCCGATTTCGTAAACTATGTCCGGCACGCTCTGAATTTCCCTGCAACGCATCGCGGAGCAGCAATCTCGCAGCAGCATCTGCGCCTTCGTTGGGACATCCGTCTGGAAACGAGCGGGTTCACGGGAGGAAACTCGTATCACCTGTTTTATGGCAGGCCGGTGGCATTGTCCCGACGCGAGATGGTCGCGGCACGGTTGTCGGGGGACATTATCGACGCGCGAATCGCTGACGCGGCTTTTAGCGACGCCGCGCCGCGCCGTTTCCTCCGGCAGGATAACGCGAGCCAGGGAAAAGGACCTCGAGAATCCCGTATCCTTCTCGGGCGAAAAACGACCAGCGAAAAAGGGCGGACGCGCCCTGCCAGGTTTTTCGCGGACGATCGATCATGCGAGTCTGATACGACTGGATCACGCCTTGTTACACTGGTTGGTTCTTTCACGGAGCAGCAACTTTTTTAATTAGATCTGCTCTATAACATGTTCGACTGCAATTGTGTCAAATTCTGACTACACTACTCGTACTAATAGTTTCTGGATAATAAAAGTCCCCAGAATTTTAACACTAGAACTATCGGATGAGTCGACATGACTTGCTCCTAATTTGTTCTCTTAGAAATATTAAAATTATAAATACGTTTTTCTGAGAAATTTTTTTTATTGAACTTCTCTATTCAAGTACACATTCAAACAAAACTGGTACGAAATCTAAATAAATGCAAGTTTGTCATTGGTATAAGGCAATGTATGCTAACTGCGTTTAGTGCTCGGTAGTTCTAGTGTTAAGACATCTCCACTGCAAAGCAATTTATGTACTAACGATTTTGTGTTCTCAGCTAAATAAATACAAGAACTATAGATTTATATATAATAACAATTACAAGTTCAAAGACTGTAAGCTATCTGTTTAAATCATTTGTAAGTTGCACAGCGAAGTGGACGAAAACAAGAAATAAATACAACTATAAATATGGAATAAATATTTCAGAATCCGTATAAAGCTTCGAGCAAACCGTGCAAGACATCCGTTTTTCTGTTTAATTTTTAACTTTTGCGACTTCAGTCTCACCTTCCCGGCTCGACGAAAATTCGCTGGTTTCGTGGGCGGCTTAAACCACGAGGAACCAGGGTTGGAAAAGCTTCGGCAGCCCTTCCGCTCTCGACGAGGCCTCGTATCGATCCCAGTACCGGCCGAAACGAACCCCGAGCCCCGATTCTCCGAGAAACGATACTAATTGCGCCGTCGAACGTCTTGTTCGTTTTCCAAGTTAACAGCGGCACCTCTCCCCGTCGTATTCGGTGGTCTTCGCGACCGTCTGCGCGCGGCTACGATATAATTACCTCAATTATGGTTGCAACAGTTCTTTACAAAGACAAGCCTTGAGAGAAGCCGCTCTCGCGAATACGTATAATTGCTACGATTCGCCACGAAGTGCGTGCTCGTGTTTCGGACGAGCCTACGTCCCGACTTCCGTAGACGTTGTTTTAATTCGCGAATCGTCTGCTTTCTGTTTCAGGTACGTAGCGCAAGGACACACGCGAACGTTCCTGCTGCTGGTCACGTCCCAGTAAGTAGACGGTGCCCTGGTCTGTCCATCGATCGCCATCTTGCTCGCTTTTCCTGCCGTTCGTAGAACAGACGCGTTTGTTCCCGTTCTACTGAAATTCGCAGGGTCGCGAACAAAATCGTGAGCCTTTAACAAAATTGTCTGGGTCGCAGCCTCAGGCTACATTCATATTCACCATTTGTTTCACTAAACTAAAATACACCTCCTTTACGAAATATTAAAATAACGTAAGAACGTCGCATATATGTGACGGTGGCAGCAAACTTGTGAAACAGCCCTGGCGACTGAATTAGTGACCAATGTCTTCGTAAACTAAGCGACTAACTAACACAGCAAACTTTTCATTTAGTCATCACAGTGATCGATTCTTACACAGGTACAATTTCAGCACTAAAGTATTAGAACTAGTGAGTCTGTCCTTCCTTGTTTTCTACTATCTCGATCACTCGATAAGACAAACTTTTATATTATTTCTTGTTCAATGTGAACGCAGTATCAAGCCACTTTTATTGCCTTGATACAACTTCATTTCCTTAAACGTCATAACTTATGGACGTAGATTGTGGATCTATAAGTAGAATGTATTTTCACTCAGAAACAATTTGAAGACTAAAGTATTATGTAGAAGTAGTGAGTCAGTTATTATTTATTTTCTACTATCTTGGTCACTCTCGATAAGACAGTCTTTTATATTATTTCCTGTTCAATATGAACGCAATATCAAGCCACTTTTATCGCCTTGATACAACTTCATTTCCTTAAACGACATCACCAGACTGCGGATTGTGATAAAAATGGGCAGGTCTAGTTTTTGACAGTAAAAAGATTTGAAGAATCTAAATAGAAGCTAAAAAGAAGCTACTATATTATTTTCAACCTGTTAAACATATTCAGCAAGAGATTAAATATTTATTTCACCCCAGCTTGTTACGATTCAGGTAGAAGGTTTTTATTTTGCATAATGGTTGTGGATCTATAAGCAGAATGAAAAATGTTTCCATTGATTGCAGGACATGGTGCCAAATCAAAAAATTTCTTCCTCCTTATAATTATCTAATTAAGCTGAATGTAACACACTGATGTCCTTAAATCTTTTTAGTTGTCGTTTTCTAAAAAAGTTGGCTATCCAGAAAAAATATTTGTTTACCAAAAGCTGAGTCAGATGGTCAATTATTATGAAACCGTTCGTTCTTTATCCGACTTCCACAAGTATAGTTCACAACAGCACAATGGGTTGTGAAAGCCTGGAGTCTCTAATTGGGATCAGATGTTATCGACGATCTGGATCTCGATATTTTTCTGAGGGATAGAAAAATCGATTGAAGCGGCTATTATTCCTTTCACTCGCCAAAAAGCCTAATCCTCGAGCGAGTAGGCCGCGGTACGTGATTTGTAGGAGCGAAACCGAGGTTCTGCGCTCCACGGGGTGACGTGTGTCTCTTATTAATACGCGTTTGGTCCTCGTGGGGTGCCTGGATCGCCGGGGAGAAGCGTGATCGTAGATCGGTGGATCGTCACGTGGCCCGTCCATGGGGCACGCCTGTTCCCGAGGCGTAATCCAAAATAAAACTGATGGTGTTCTGTACTGGCTCCCGGCGGCCACCACGTGGGGCCAGTCCTTCGGGTTCGTGTACCGAGTACGCACTCCGGGAAACTGTATCTCGGTATTCTGTTCGATAAACAATCCTGCGTCTCGCTTCAGGCATTCCTTTTGCAATAGGGAACTCGAGGAAATTTCACTGTTCTGTTTTGGTTCTGTTGAATTACAGTGCGATGAAAGTGAAAATTCGACTGTGAAAGTTGCCTTTATCGTTGGAGTAATCTTTGTTACGCGAGGATCGATTGAACACTGCGAGGGTGCAGCCGGAGGTGTTTAAAAGCTTCGCCTAATCGCGCCTGTGGCGAGAGGAGTTAGGGAGGAATGAAACGGAGAGCTAAGTGAGTTGCCAATGAAACGTTATCGATTTCTCTAGCTCGCTCCATTGCTTAATAACTAGTGCATCAAATATGTTCAAATTCCTCTTCAGAGTGTATAACATTCCTCCGCTTAATTAGGTTCGCTTATTAATTTAACACATTTTCTTTCCCGCGAACAGTTCACAGAAAAGTCTTGTAAATGGAAAAATAATGAACAGTCGCGTACAGAAGATTGGTCGATGAAAATCATTAGAGGTCACTGCAGAGCGTGGACAGCCGAGATATCGATCTTATCACGTATGCGTTATCAGCAGAAAATCCGGAGTACGGGCAGAGATTAGGTCGATAAATACGAAGGTGTTTTATGTACCTTGCACCCGAAGATGACACGTCTAATGTTTATTCTGTCGTTGTTAGTGTTGGTTTAGCGTTCGGGATACTTCCGTTCGTACAAGCGTACACAATCTACCGGGGTTTCTTGCTCGATATTCTAGTTAAACCTCGATATAAACTTCTGGTGGGACGATCGATAGCGTGTTCGACGCTCGGGACACGAACAGGCGGAAGGTCGTTCAAATTTCACCGGGCATAATGAGCTGACTGTTCGACGGCGTGCTCGTCGACACGCGCTGCACTTTGAACAATGCTCTGCGGCAACCGGAGCGATGCACTGGGTGTCCCACGAATCGTAACAGTGCTACAGCCCCCGAAAAGTTGCGTAACGGGTAGACTGCACAATACTTATGCGAATTCCCGTTTCTGCGGGTTTTATTGTTAGTGAACAGATACACTCTAGGTTTACGGGACGCGTTCTTATATTTTTAATTTACGATTATCGAGATTCCAAAGCTGCGCCTATTTTTCGGCATCTATTATGAAAAAATGGCTTCAAAATTGGAGACGAACACAGTCTCGTTATTTTTAGCGTTGACATATCAGGTCGTTCGGAAAATCATTTCGTTTTCTCAAGGAAAAATAAAAGCAAATTTTTTTCCATTTAAAATATGTTTTATAACATCTTGTTCTATGATCCTTTGTGACTTTTCGGGCCACTTACAGATACCATGCTCGTAGAATTTCTGTTCTTTGTTAGGCACAAAATTGAGTCACGACTGTTCACAACTTTATTTGAAATTTTAAATGACGTCCGAAATGTCAGCTGTCAAGATATACCAGGACTTACGAACGATATACACGAACCACGAAATTACTTTCCGAACGACCTAATATTTTCGCATTGGAATAAAAATGTATGTAGACAGGCGATTACAAAGCGGGGCTTCAATTTGGTCCTAATTTCTAAATAAATTTGCACGTGCAATAAATACAGAGAGATCCACAGTTTCAGTGGAATCAGACAGCAGCGATCAGACAAGCCTGTCGAATTCTGTATACAGCCGCGTTCCTCCGTGCGAAAGAACGTTGTGCCGTAATTTCGAGAATTTTCAAGGGAAGCCCATTATATTTCGCGACTGTCAGGGCACCCTGTATATTTATTATGCGACCGAACCGTGCGGTAGAAACAGGCTGGCTTAATTGCGATCCTCCGGGGTCTCCTCTTCCTGTGCCTCGGCCCTCTAGATATACGCCTGTATTTCACGATAGAACAATGCTTAATGAATAACGTCTTGCCGATGACGTTCACCGACACTTATCGTTGTAGACTGCGATCGCGATGTCGCTTGCGGTTCAATACGTAACGCTTCGACTGTCGCGTCGCTCGCATTACGGATGACACAATTCCTTACCCAGACTTGAACATGAACTATGAATTTATAAACTATGAGAAAATTAAACAATTGACGTCCATTCCGACTATATTACAGCGGGACTCAATTATCTACTAACACTAATATTGTTCTTTAAATCTTTAAAATAAATTAAATTAGAGAGCAACATATTTTGTTGTTGCTCGATGAACAGAATTACCCGTGTAAATATCTTCGAGTTTGCTACTCGGCCCGCCGAGCATGAACAATTTACGACCTGGCCCTTTCCAAAATTAAAGCTCAATGGCTTATGCAAAAAATTCTAAAAAAATCGCACGTACTTCGAGAACCTGGTCACATACTCTCCAATTTGTTTTTGATTTGTAAATCGTAAAGAATCCCGAGAGCGAAGGCTGGGAAGAGGAGAGCATTCTCGTCGCGAACGACGGAAGTCCGCGCGGTCGATAAATCGGCTGCGCGAGTCGGACGCGTCGATAGCGGTGATTTATTGCTCGAGATTTGCGGCCGCGGCCGCGGGAGCATTAATTACGGAGGAGTGTCTAAGCGGGACCGGTTTCCGCGCGCGGGAAACACACCATGCCACACCGAGACACCGCGCGGGCTCGGCCGAGCCTACCGATCGCGTAACGACGAGCGCCGGAGAAAACGAGAAAAACCAGCGTTATCGGTACCTTGAACTACGCCGTTGCATCTGGTCAGGAGGGCGGTTCTTTCGCGCGGGACACGCGAGCCGAGGCCGACCGCTGCCTATAAATCACGGTAATGACGGATCCGTGTCAACCGACGTCACGGACCCTCCCCCCGCGCACCCCGATTATCGTCTAGGAAAAATCGCCGAGGTCGCCGATCCGATTTGCCAGTCCCTAGGACGTAGACTGATACCGCTGTACCAGAAACATTAGTCAGCATTTTTCAATTATCTATGCCCTCATATCGTGACGAACGGGGACTTTGGGATTTTTTTGCAATTTAATGGTGAAAGTTACGAGAAAGTTAAAGATTCATTAGACTCTCCCCAATGGAATGGTATTTTTTTAACACGATTCGCAACGTTTAAATGTGGAAATTTAATTTTTCGAGAAAGGAGAACTTGTGCAACTTCAGAAAGTTTTCTAGTTTGAACCGAGACAGCTACGCAGACGTATCTTTCACAGAACGAATCTATCGATTTTCCGGAATGGAGTTGTATTTTTGAAAAACGCGATTAGGAACGTTAAAACGTGTCCAAACTATGAATCGACCGAAACGCCGCGAAATTTTATTTTCCGAGGAAAGAGAACTTGCAACTTCAGAAATTTTTCTAGTTTGAACCGCGACAGCTACGCAGACGTAACTTGCACAGAACGATTCTACGAAGTTTCCGTAATGGAATGGTATTTTCGTTTGCAACATTGGGTTGGTTGAAACACGTTTGAGCGACGTTCGAAGCAAAGTGGGTCGCTGCAATCGCCGCGGCCGGAAGCGCTGGCGACTTTCCGAAATCTCGGATTTCCGCGACGAGGCAAGACGTATCGACCGCGCTAGATTACTCTAATCTAATCGGGCCGGCGAACGCCGAGCAAATACGGCCGCCTGTTATCTCCGAGCGTGCGCGGATCGGCGATTCACTTTGGTGGAAAGGACCGTGTCTTGCTATCGCGCCTTCTGCTAGCAATTTCCGTCGAAAGCGGTATAGTATACCGTCTCCCGCTTCCTTGTGCTCGCGTAAATCCGCCTCGGGCGAGGAACGTAGCACGGTGCAAAAGCGACGTCGACACAGAGAACGGGAAACATAAATTTCGCCATGTATCGCTACTCTGTTCCGCGATTTCTTTGTCTGCCCAACACTTTGTTTCACGGAAAATAGAAATTTCCTGCGCTAGACACTAAAACTCTGCTGCCCTCCTCAGAAATTGTCGCATGAAAGATCCTGGTACAATAATTCAGCCATTCCTGCTTTACACTTTCACCGAGAAACATGCTCCATTCATAACGTTGCATTTTAAAGAAGTGTACAGTGTGGTTGAGGTTGAACAACTATTTCCATTCTGCTTCAATAGGTTCTGTGGCGTTTTTTTGGGTTTAAATGCCGCGCGTGAAACGCACAAGGAGCGCGCGAATGGAAACGTCCGCCGCGGAGCGCGGGAGACACGAAAAAGAGAGTTGAAAAGCGACGAAGCGAACGGGCAGAGGCCACGATTTTTGTTTAATAAACCAGTTTTTTTTTGTTAGATCTAGAAATAGTACCGGAACAGGTTCAATAAGCTGAAAGCAATTTAACAAGTAGGGTAAGGTTGCTCAAGTCGTACTAGTGCTTAAGTCGTATGTACCACTTGAATTTTGAGTCAACCTCAGTTGATTTACATCTGAGTCAACCAAGTTGCTTTACGTATTATTGTCTGCCATAAACCAGCCCCATTACAATCCTGTCATCAAGTAAGTTTATTTCAATTTTCTTATAATTTTGCTGCATATGTATGGTAGTTAATCTCTTGCAAGTAAATTATTGATAAAAAAAATGATGTTCCTTATTAAATATAAATTCAGTAGAATTTACATAATCGTTTCCAAGATTTCCAAAATATGAACAGAGTATTCACACAAGGATTAGAAATGACACAAGCACAAAACAACTAATTTGCTGTTGTTTGACACAGAAATTCATGGGAGGAATGCGTGAACATCTGGAGAGCGCCCGCGGCTGATCCGTCCGTAGGAATGAAACGTCGCGGTGAAAAACTCACGAGGAGAATTAGCCACGGGGCTGGATGTCGAGCCGCATTCATCCACCCACATATTTACCACGTGGAAACGTAGAGCCGGGGAAATGATGAAAGGGAGCGGGGGGTGGTAGTGTGCCAGCCAGTATGCGCGGATGGGAAATAGACGGAGGAAAGAGGGAGCCAGGGAACGTCGAGAATCATCGGACCGTTCAACAATGGCCGCTTGAATGGAACGAAGGGCCACGAAAAGATTCGAGGAATGCTCGCGGCGGTGACCGACGGATTTCACGGGCCGAAAAACCTGACCCGACCTCCGTCGTCGTTCGTCGTTTTCACGCATTCCTGCCGCCCGGGACTCGTGACCAACTTGCCGAAAACAATCGCGTTCCCTCTCGGGGTTAAGGGGGTAGACTCGTTTCCATTTCCGTAGACTCATTTCTCCATAATGCAAAGATTGGGTTTTTCACTAGCGAAAAGCGCGAGATAAAAGATCAATCTAGGCCGCAGTCGCCCCCAAAAGTCCTATTTTCAAGTTTACGAGGCGTAATTTGCATTATTCGGCAGCATGTCTGTGCCTCACAAATTGTGTCTCGAGACAGCACAGGCCGTGACGTCACACACTTTAGCCAATAATTTGGCTGGAATCAAAAGCGCGAGTGGAATGACCCAATCGGACGGCTTGCTGCCGCATTCCTTTCGAATTCCTGCCAGGAGACAACTTGTGAGTCAGCTTTATAATAGCATCTCGAATAATGCAAATTACGCCTATGCAAATTTTATCTAGTAATGTTGACTACTGAAAATCCCCATCTTTGCATTATCGAGAAATGAGAAGGCGCATCAAAAACGAAACGAGACAATTCCCTTTAAGGGGCAATTCTTGTAATCCCATGAAAAATCGGGAATCTTCCTTCTTAAACTTTTCTGCAACTTTCCATCCCATCAGGATAGATCCCCGAAGTTTCAATGAATTTTCTGAAGTAAGAAATAATCAGGATGTTCACGGGCAGAATGGAGGGGTCCGAAAAGCGAAATGGTCTCGACCAAGCCCCCCTGAGGTTTATTTTCGCAATGTCGACGGCCTTAGTCATCGAGGGACGATAGCTCGGAGCCACGTAGCCGTGGTAGCAGCCGAGCTAGCGGCTCGGAAAGTTTATCCACGGATAAACGCACTTTATCCCGTTACGTAAAAAGGAGAATCGATCGAGCCCGCGAACCGTGAACACCGCACTACTAGCTCCGTGGTTCTGGTTGACCGCGTGCTCGCCGAACACGCGAGCTGGATAGTATTATATCTGGGGTCGATAGCAAGCACTTAGGCGATTTCAGGTTCGAGGTGGCAGGCTCGCGAAATTCATTCGACCTTCTATCCTACCTTCGTAATCGGGCCACCGCATCGTTTCATACGATCGAAACCCACTGTTAATTAAATGAACGGAAATCGAGTAGAACAACATCAAGGTCTTAACAGTGCTATGTAGACAAACGACTCCATATAATTCGACGAAATTTATATGGAAGATTGCAACAGGTTCACTTTAACTAGTCCATTGGCCGAAATAAAGATGTCTGGGAAAAATCCAGGAACAGAATTAACTTTCAGTTACTTCACTTTCTACATAACTGGTTACATGGAGCTTTACACCACTCCAACATAAATCAATCTTTCTTCAAATGAAAAACAATTACTTTTACTAGTGTGATCGACAAGTTTATGCTTGATACACTAAATTTCAAGTTTCGAGATTCTAATTGAAAATTAAGCCACGCCTCTTAAGTTCCACTTAAAAAAATTGGGACTTGCTGGCTACGGAAGAGTCACGCGAACGACCGACTCGGCGGAAATCGGTAAACTTAATACACGGTATAGCGAAAGGTTCACGGCGATCGGAGCCACCGGTAAAACGTAGATCGCGTCGAAAAAAAATTCCGGGCCAGAGGAACTGGAGCCGCAAATTGAAGGCGGTCCGGGGAAACGCGCCGGTCCGTTTCCGAGGCCCTAATCGCGGGATCGCGTGAGCTCTTGGGAGCCACGGACGCTCCCAGCGGCTCCTGCTGTTCGAGGAACAAAGGAACGGGTCGAAAGGAGACGGGACGAGCCTTTAGAAAGGGAACGGGACGGAACCGGCAATAATGCGCGAGAGGATAACGCGGCAGCCACGCGACCTACATTCCTCCGACAGGTGAGCCTCACCTCGCGCCACGGATAAAGAGCCGAACGGAGAGAATAACGCGGGCCCGCGATCGGGGACCAGTCCCAGGGCCCCGTTCCTTTCATAGGCCACGGTTCTCGGAAGGAGACCTAAGCGGGCTTAGGAACGCGCATTCAACCTTTGCGCGAGCGCAGCTGCGTTGCGCGCACCACTCTTAGAAAATAGGTGAGAAGTTTTCCGAGAAATCGAGCTGGTAAAACACGTTCCGATTATGTCAGAACGTTCAGGAACGTGGGAGGGTGAAAATTGGACTGTGGGTTTTAGGTGCTAATGGGTTTTTATCTGCTGGACGGTCGTGCACTAATGTGCGTCGAACAATTCAACCCTGTTGTGGCAGTTGGTTGAGAAAACAGAAAAAATGGGTATGTTAATATCAATTTTTTTACATTTTTCTACAGTGTAAACTGTGTGAAATTATTTCCCCGTTTTTCTATTTAGTATGACGATGTTGAAGCAATTTAGCATGGCAATGTTAAAGAAATTAAATGATGAACGGGCTAAACAAAGGAGCACGGTAGAACACGATAGAACTGAATAAGAATTGCTCTGGATAAAATAAAAGGTAGAACATTTTTTGTAACAATGGAAAAATCTCACTGTAGACTCACAATCAGCCATGAAAGCATCCATTGTTTGTATCAGAGTCATCAGAGCGTTTTAAAAGGACGCCGACTACTTCATTGTCGGCAGATACATTTAAAACATCACATCGAACGTTTTTTCAAAACAATGCTGAATTGAATAATCATTTTTGTCGTAAGAGGATTCACGAGGGTGTAAGGAATTTTTCACAGAACAGGGAAAGCCGGTACCGGAACAATGGAACCGCAATTGCTGGACGCGGTCCAATTCGAGAGCGAATCGATCCTGAATAGAAAGACGGGACCAAAATCGCGACGAACCCGCAGACGTCGATTTTTGCGAGCGACACGCAGAAAATGACGATGACTCCGTGCGGCCCGGTGTCTGGTTTTTAATCGAGCGGTGTAATAGCCGCGGCGGTCGGCGTTTTTCAATTGTGTGAATACCGTCATCGTTTCGAAACGTCCAGTGATTTTTCCAGTTTTGCGGTCGGAGCGAAATCGAAACTCATGGCGCACGGGGAATTGGTTGGATCTCGATGGTGGTACACAGGCCTTGGAAATCATCCTGAAATAAAGGGCGATATTTGTCTTTGAGGTTTGAGGTATCCTATCATTTTGCTGACACCTCCACACAAGTGACATGTACAATTATAATTTCGCATACAGATCCGCAGGCTAATTATGATAATTCAGTCAGTAACGACTCGCATTAGTGTCGATCCCATCCGCCGCACTGTGAGACAGGTCCAGTAATGTTTCCAGGTTGCGGTCGAATCGCAATCGAAATTAATTGCATCTCGATGGTGTCAGACAGGCCTTGGAAATCGTTATGAAATGAAGGGAGACTTCTGTCCTAAAGGGTCGAGGTATCCCATCTCATTTTTCTGAAACCTCCATACAAGTACAATTTGAATTTTGCATAAAGAGATCCGCAGGCTAATTACACTGTCCAACAGCCAAAAAGTATTTCGATTCCCACTATGCGATTCTTATAGAGTTTCTCACGCTGATTCCCAATCTGTCCTTAATTTTTCTCCTATACGTACAGTTTTTGAGAAAATGAAGTTTTAAGAAAAGACATTTTTCAACTTTGAACAAATATTGTGATGTTATTATAAAAGATATTGAATTGTTCTTTACAGCAAAAGATTCCTTAGACTTTCCCGAATACAGTGATATGTAATATTAATGCATTATGCATTAAAGACGAAGAGACACCACTTTTGCACCAATTTTTGTGGATATTTTTCAATTTATCTAAGAAATAAGGGTCCAGCGGAAAATCAAACTTTACCACGCGATAGAGCAGACTTTTATCTTTAAAAAAACCCCCTTGGAAGTTTGCAGCATCGACGTTTTTACCGAATCAGAAAGCAAAATATTTTTGCCCGACATGATCTGCGGCCAGTGGCGCTCACCACTAGAACGGTCGTTCGTCGCTACGTATCTCGTCGCTGCGCCGTATACCGTCCTGAGAGCCACTGGCGGCAACTCGTGTCGGGCGAAGATATTTTGCTTTCTGGTTCGAAAAAAACGTCGACGTTCCAAACTTAATAGGGTGGTATCTCAAGATAAAAGTCTGCTCTATCGCGTGGTATAGTTCGATTTTCCGCTGGACCCTTATTTTTTTAGATAAATTGAAAAATATCCTCAAAAATTGGTGCAAAAGTGGTGTCTCTTCGTCTTTAATGATCGTTTAAACATGCTTCAACAATCATAATGTATTAATATTGGATATCACTGTATTCGGGAAAGGCTAAGGAATCTTTTGCTGTAAAGAACAATTCAATATCTTTTATAATAACACATCACAATATTTGTTCAAAGTTGAAAAATGTCTTTTTTAAAACTCCATTTTCTCAAAAACTGTACGTGTAGGAGAAAAATTAAGGACAGATTCGGAATCAGCGCGAGAAACTCTATAAGAATCGCATAGTGGGAATCGAAATACAAAAAAAAAGTTGAAATTTGTTGGACAGTGTTATGATAATTCAGCCAGGGACGATTCGCATTAGTGTTGGTCACATCGAAATGAATTGCCTCGGAAATTGTTGTGAAATGAACGTAGACTAATGTTCTAAAGGATCGAGGCATCCTATCATTTTTCTGACACCTCCGTACGAGCGACATGTACAATTATAATTTTGCATACAGATCCTCTGTCTAATTATGATAATTCAGCCGGTGACAACGCGCATTAGTGTCGGCCTCACTCGCCGCTCTGTGAGACACGCTCAGTAATGTTTCCAGGTTGCGGTCGAATCGCAATCGAAATCAATTGGGTCTCGAAGGTGCAAGCTATTCTTCCCTCATTCAGGAAATCATCCTGAAATAAAGGGCGACATTTGTTCTAAAGTCCTAAAGGAACGAGCGGTTTCGGCTCGTCTCTCGATGGACAGCTGTTTCCAGACCCACGACGAGCATCTGCGAAGCCGAAGGCGTTTCCAATAGCATGGGACGCGTGCTCGTTAACAACCGCGACCATGGAAACAGGAGGAAAGGAAACGTTTGCTTTTCTTCGGGCACGTTTCCGACGGTAAATCTTGCCATATGGTCGTGGCTGGTCGATGCGAGAGCAACCGATCGATCGCACGTGCTCGATCGGAAGCCTTCCTACATAGTTAGACTCCACGAAATCATCGGGTACGCGACAACTTCCCCTAACTTTATGCTCGTGCAACGTGGCAATTTCTAAACTAATTTGCAAGTTTAAGTTTGTTTTGACACAGTGACGCGCTGCACATGTGCTGGGCGATCTGGTTCTCTTGTAAATAGGGGCTTGCATTGATAAACACGTGACACGTGTATTCTTGCAAGCGAGCTTTGAGAATCCTTCTTGACGTGGTCTTCGTGGATTGAAGCTAGAAAATTTTCCGAAGGTAGCTCAGCTGAATGTTGGAAATCAACGATACCATAGCGTTTTAGGTATGAGGGTTTAACCCTTGTGCAGTCAACCGATATTTCTTTCAACAATTTGTTAATGTTCCTCTGAGAAATATTACAAAGTTTCTCTGAATGTCCATTCTTTACTCGCTGATATATTAATTTATAGTCTTATAATGAGAATTTGTGCAAACATGTTAAATACAGACAGGTTTTAAACAATCTAATTTTGGTTGACTACACAAGAGTTAAGTGTGAGGGGCGGTTTTTCCCAAGGACAGCTTTTACTTTTACTATTTACACATACAGTTTAAATACAGGATACGCGGAAACACTGTGTCGTTATTTAGAGCAACACCTTCATAATACTGACAAAGTATATACGGTATAAAGTGTAGTTAATCAGAAAATAACGCACCCGCATAAACACATTTGCAACACTGAACACCAGATCAATTGTTAAAGCCGAATAGACTGAAGCTAGTTAGACTAGACACTAGACGAAAACCAGCAAGATCGTGCGACGTCGCGACGGAGGCGTGAGGATATCTCGGTGGCGGATATCTCGGGGTGTTTAAAGATGGCGGGTCGGTGTTTACCGCGTCGTGGGTAACCCTCCCCTCTCTCGTCTCCTTCCGGCCAGGTCTCCAGGTCCTCGTCCGTTGGTTCTACCTGTGCTAGAGCCAGAAGAGCGAGAGAGAGAGAAAGATGTCCGAGAGAGTATCGCTGGAGCGAGAGGATTCTGGTCCCTGTGCGCCGTCAAGGCCCATAAAGGCTCTCTTTCTCTCTTTTTCTCTCTCGTTCTCGGTTCGCAGAGCCGCGTAGGGTACACCAACACACCGGGCTGAGGAAACGCGCTCGTCCACACAGCTGTGCGACGCGGTTCTCCGTGTGTTGCTGGTGGCTGCATCAGCTGTCGGCCTTGGTAGGGTGCAATTACCCCGGCAGAGCAGCGACGAAGAGAAGACGACCGGGAGGAACGATCCGGCGAGCGACCGACCGACCGACCGACCGAACGAACCAGCCAACCAACAACCCAGGCAAGAGCGAAGAGGAGAAAGGACATGCAGCAGAGGGAGAGAGGGAACGAGAGAGAGAGAGATAGAGTACACGGGGCTTCGAACCCACCGATGGACCTGACTGCTTCGCTACGTCTGTCCGTCCCGCTCTCGCGGACTCGAACGCCGCGAGAACTCTCTCTCGAGGTGGCCCCTCGAGGTGGCCAGCCAGCCCAGACACTGCCACCCTGCCTCCAGGCCGATGCTGCTCGCCAACTTCGACTATCCTTCCCAGCGAGACGGTTGCCTAGGATCAGGCCCAAATATTCGGACCTGTCGCCCTCGATACAGTGAACCTGTTGTCGGACAAGGCCACGCGTTTTGATAGTTATCACTGGCTATCCTCAATCCTTGCTCTTCATTTCTTCCGATAATAATACAGGACCTATACAGTAAAATGCCCATTCTCTACGCGAACCTCGTACGTTGTATTTCGTTGATGCAGCGGGGACGTAGGCAGGTATGTAAATATGAAACCGGAATTTTTGTATTAAAAAAAACACGTTTATTGTATGACAATGATACAAAATATCTTATTCGAAGTATTGCCCATCGGTAGCTACACATCTTTCCCATCTCTCTGACAATTTTTGGATCCCACGCCAAAAAAACTGTTCCTTTTTTGAGGCAAAGTCATCGAGACATTTTCGTAAGATGTGAAGCGCTGCTCAGCAAGTGCGTGTCCCATCGATGCAAATAAGTAATAATCGGATGAAGCTAATCTGGTGAGTAAGCGGCATGCAAAAGTATTTCCCAACTAAACGCCTCAATCGTTTCCTTTACCGGTTTTGCTGTGTGTGATGGTGCATTATTATGAAGCAAAATCACTTTGTGTTGCCTTTTTTCATATTCCGGTCGTTTTTCACGCAAAGCTTGATTCAAATCCATCATTTGCTGTCGGTAGCGTTCAGTATTAACGGTTTCGCCAGGTTTTAGCAGCTCATAATAGATCACACACTTCTGATCCCACCAAACACAGTGCATTGTCTTCCGTCCATAGCGATTTGGCCTTGCAGTTGATGTCGATGGTTCGCCTGAAGTTACCCATGATCTCTTATGCTTAGGATTCTCGAAATATATCAACTTCTCATCGCCAGTCACAATTCGATGGAGAAATGACTTTCTTTTGTACTTGGCGAGCAGTATTTGGTTTTTCGGTTTGCCTGCTGTCTTTCATTCAGTTCATGTGGAACCCATTTTCCCATCTTCTGAATCTTTCCCATGTCTTTCAAACGTATGGAGACGGCTTCTCGTGTCACATTTAATTTATCCGCGAATTGTTGTTGGGTTTGAGCGTCATCCTCATCCAACAATGCTTGCAAATCGCTGTCTTCAAACTTTTTCGGTGGTCTTCCACGTTCTTCGTTTTTCACATCAAAACCGCCATTTTTGAATTTTTTAAACCACTCAAAGCACTGTGATTTACCAAGAGCATGCTCGCCGTAAGCTTCGACAAGCATTCGATGCGATTCTGCAGCAGTTTTCTTCAAACGGAAACATAAAATCAATGCTGTCTGCAAATCGTAGTTTCCAGGCACAAAATTCGACATGTTCAACGTTATTAAAAACTATGCTGTTGTATGAAACTTGTATGGTCGTGAGTTGAAAATCTTTACCAGATGTCAAAACAAGAAAATGGCGTCAATGACGCGGTTTGACGGTAACTACATTGACAGCTAGAGCCACCTATGGGCAAATTCCGGTTTCATATTTACAGACCTGGTACACGTTGATCACGGTTTCGCGATACTACTAACGGGGAGTTGTAGGTGGGACCTCTTGGGGTACGAGTACAACGGAGTTGCGATACTAGTGAACACAGCGGCGCTTTTGATGATCGTGCGCTCAGCAGTCGATCATCAAAAGCGCCGCTCTCTTCCGTAGCATCGCCACAGGTAGTATTGCAGCTCGGTCGTATGTACTTGTACCCTAACTTCACGTCACCGGCTACTCACACCTAGCTTCAGACATTCCGCGTCTCAATCGTATTCTCTACTCATACTATTCTCATCCCACAACATCTCAGATCCAATAATAATTTCATTTCAGCAATGAAACGTTCGTCTTGGGAATTGAACATACAGTCCTGTTATGTTCTAATATACAGGGTGAGTCACCTAACGTTGCCACCTCAAATATCTTTGTTGTTTTTAAAGATACGTCAAATATCTGAAGGACAAATTTGAATGGTAAAATTGGGCTCATATGATACCAAAAAAATATTTGTTTTTATGTAATTTTTTTTAGAGATATTAAGGTCACCTTCATATTTTTAAATGGAATGAGGTATTTTTTAATACATCAATCGATGTAACTGGACATTCGTTATAAAAAAGTACTAACCTATGTATGTCGAAAAGTTAGTAGTTCAGGAGATATTTTAATTTAAAACGTCTTAGTACGACAGTAATGGTGTTTTAGAATTATTTAAATTAAAATATCTCCTGAACTACTAACTTTTCGACATACATAGTACTTTTTTATAACGAATGTCCAGCTGCATCGATTGATGTATCAAAAAATATTTCATTCCATTTAAAAAAAATGAAGGTGACCTTAATATTTTTAAAAAATATTACATAAAAACAAAAATTTTTGTTATCGTTTGAGTCCCATTTTACCATTCAACTTTGTCTTTCAGACATTTGACGTATCTTTAAAAACAACAAAGATATTTGAGGTGGCAACGTTAGGTGACTCACCCTGTATAATCTAATAAAAATGTTCTGCTTCAACTGTGAGAAACAGGAGACAAGTGGAACTCGGTAAAATTTGAGTACATATTTAGGATCGAGACGACGTGCATCATCCCCGAAATTTGTCGGCGGATGATCGATCCTCGGGAAATCTTGGTTAGGTCGTAGGCGGGGCCGTCGTCCCCGACGCGGCTGCTCCATCAACGCCGCGTATTATTATCCCGTCAAGAAGTTCATAGGTGGCTCGAAATATCGAGGCTCTCTCGCCTCGTATACCTATTTTCCGGGGCTGCCTCTCCTTCTACTCGAGAAGTTTTCCGCGCGAGACCCTCTCGACTCTTCGCTCCGTTCCGCGCGCGCGCTTCTGTCCCGCTGCTGATATGAATAATGGATCGCGCGAGCCGCACCGAAAACGACGAGCCGGGAAAAACCGAGAGACGAGGGAGAGAACGAAAACCGCGGCCAAACGGATCGAGCGAAAGAGAGATGGTGCTGGCAAACACCGGACAGAGATAAAAAGAGGAATGGAAGGGAATGGAAGAGAAACAGCGACTGCCGAGGATCCCGCGAAACAGAGAAACCGCTAGAGAGCTGGTCCAGAATATTTAGTTTCATTTACTTAACAGTTGTTTTGCACAGATGTGTAGTCGGTTTCATTAACACTTTGACTGCTGGAGCAGCAGCCCCAAAAATTTCGTGAAATCAATGACATTTATTTAATGAAATAAGAGTTAAAAATTCTAAATGTTCGATCCTGAGTGGTCTTCCGACTTCCTCGCTTTTTTCAGCGTTGAACGAACTTTGCTATAACGAATATATCAGATGATTGCGTAAGTTCGTGCCCGGTTTGAAAATAAAATTCAATGGTTAAATTTTAAGGAATGCAGCTTTATTAATCGATCATATAGTCACACCATTCTTTCCTACATTTAGAAATGTTCCAATTTGGATGAATAACGTGGTAATGATCAACGTGGTAATTGAATTATTTGAGGATTTTTGGGGTTGTGATCCCGCAATCAATTCGATTTTCCTTGAAGGGGAGCAGAAAATCGAAACGCAGTAATAAAGAGAGACAGAGACGGGGTAACGGAGGAACATGGCTTCTATAGGCAGGGGACGAATGGTAGGATTACCGAGCCGACAAAACCCGCGGGAGGAGAAGGACGAGAGGAAAAGCGGAGAGGCTCTCTCTGGGGAGAAGGACGAAATAGAGAGAGAGAGAGGGAGGGAGGGAGAGCACTGGTTCCGCTCGGGGCAGGATGCTGCTAGCTAGAAACAGGTTTGTCCGGACGCTTTTCCAAAGGTTGCCCGGCCAATTTCCGCGGTCATCGACGTTATTCTAGCGGCGATCGCGACAACGATACCGTTCCGAGTTCGCGGGAACACACGAAGAGCGCCAGGCTAACGAAGAGCCGCGCAGTTACGCGTAATTAACAGCTAGGCTGCGTCTGGCAGCGGCGAATCATGGACGCGATACTGCATCCTAAATTAACCGCGATGGTTTACCGCGTCAAAGGCGCGAGTGGAAGAGAAAGAGAGAGAGCGAGCGAGAGAGGTGGAGAGGGGGTTTCGTCGATCAGTGGTCGCGGATCTTCGGTGGAACCAACGGTTTATGGTCAAAGGGATGCCCACTTTCGTAATTAACAGCCAAAGAAATATTACCGTACATGGCGGACGCTCGGCTCGTTCCCAGTCGGATGCTGTGCAGAATAATTTCGGAGAACTATCAGATGCCACGGGAGCCCTACAACCTCGCTAATTAATCGGAGAGACTGCTTTTTTTGAGAGTCACTCTTGTCCCGCACATGCGCCGCTTGCAAACTCCTTGGTCTCACCGACTTCGAGAACGAACTTTTGACCTGAAAGTCCAACTGCTTCGACATAATTGCTGTCGATTGCAGTATTTGTTACAGAGATATAATACTGACACTGTTAGAGAAAGTAAGCAAACGAATGCATGGCGTTTCATTCGTAATTCAACTGTGTATCTTGATGTCCATAAAATTCCGAACGAAGGGAAGATATCTTCAGATGCCTAGCATGTTTCTCGCGGAAAGAACAAAAGCGAAGTCCCACAAATTTTCGCGAACAAACGCGCGTCACCTCTCGTATTTCACAGCCGCATAAAGCCTGCGATGCAACTTGTAGATTCTCGTTGGGCCTCGGTAAAAATACGTAGACGTGCGGAGTGTTTCGAGCGATATCGTCCGCGGGTTCACTGAACCGGGTAGAGCATGCAGCATGCAACGAAAGGGTGCAGCACGGCGATGCAACACAATGCGTCCGAATCACGCAGCAGGGGCGATGCATCGCCGGAGCGTCCCTGAATCGAGCCCGCGCCATTGATAGGTGGTTTCTCTGGAGCACGGGGGAAAGAGAGAGAGACAGAGAGAGAGAGAGATCAGGCTTTTCCGCGAGTTTCGCTCATTCTCGGCGTCCCACGGAAGATTCCACGGAGTCCGGGAGGCCTGCTCCAGGGAACGGTTGCAGGGAATATGCATTCCTGCCCTCGGAAATCCCGGTAAGCCGGCGATAACGAGTTCGGCTGATCGTTCGAGTGGCTGGAACGGGATCGAGATGGGTGGTGGCGCAGCACCGGTTTGCGACTGCGCCCCTTTCGACCCCCCTTGCAACCCCTCACAGACCAGGGGTGCAGTTCCTGCTCGAATAGCGCGCCTGTGCGCGCGAGCAGGAAGCGATTCCAAGCGTGTTACGCGTTCGATCACGCACTGTCCCGCTCGGCCGGCTCCCTGTCACGCTCCGAGTGGGTTAAGGAACCCACCGCGAGCTTGCGTACCGTCCAGCTGACCCGACGTGACCCGCGATTAACCCCTTGCCCTAAAACCAAGTCTCCGAAATGGGCCTTCGCTCGCAAACTCGATTATGACGCCTCCGACGCGTCGCAACATTCTTGAAGCTGTCCGTCAGGACTTGTTCGTGTAGTATTCTTCCATAATTCTTTAAGGAGGACGTCTTAGTAGATCCTTGAACATCGTAAACCAACAACTCTTCCCCAGTAACGTAATCTGATGATTTCATTTTGATTTGTTGTGTGAGAGAAGATCGTTAAGCTTTCTTTCGGTGCATTTAAGAATGTTGTTCGCATCTTCTAATAAGTTAGGGAAAGCGCAGTCTATACCCCGGTACGTATAAAAACTGCAGTTCCCGTACCAATTTGTAAGAGCAAGCGCTCGAGCATCTGTTCGTCGATGCAGGATGCACACGCAGGTGCGCTACCGATTTCATAACGCTCGAACGACTCGACGACGCTCTCTTGAGCACCGTTAATCCGTGATTCGTTGCCAATCCTCGGGAACAGCGAATAGCCAATTAAGTGTACGCGCGGATTGTTTGTTTGCGCTGCGTTGCTGATCAACGGCAGAGGCTACCGAATCCTAGTATCGATCAGTCTTGATCTTCCCGGCGTGCACTAGATAAGGTAGATAAGGTAATTAGGAATAGAAGAAATGGGGAGAAAGAAGTAGCGAATGGAAATTATTCATTCCAAAAGGCTTGTCAGCACTGTGGAACGAGTCGAAACAGTAAAAACTGCGGACGCTTGAGGCACGGATTGCGATCTCGGTTGACAAACGAACATCGATTTGTCAGCCGAATGAATAACGAGAACGATGGTTGCGTAGCCGGGGAAGAAAGATTAGGATTAGCGGTAGCGTCCCGCAGAAAAAGGCCCGAGGCATGGGACTTGTGCATGCTCGTTGCATAGATCCCGAGATGCGCAGTTCTTGGGGCCCCTTTTCTGCGAGCGTGTCCGTGTCCGTGTCCGTGGTGGCTTGGTGGCTCGTGGTGGTTCTCCTGGTAGCTGGGCCCTCTCTGCCCGACTGGCTGCTCGCGCTTCACACAAGGAAGCCCTCTGTGTGGGTCTAGAATGTGTCCTTGGCCGAGGTGCGTTGACCTTCCCGTGTGCTGGACTCCAGACTTCTACTTAGAGAGGGCTAAATCTCCATCCGGAGAGGTTGGACCTGCCTCCCACCGGTCTCCGGGGGCCCACCAGATACATACGAAACTTCTTCGACTTCTTTTCCACGGGCTGTTCTCCGTTTAGGAATTCCTTAGGAGATCTGGTCTCGTTCTTGTTGCCTCGCCAAGCCACCTTCTTTCCTTTGTGGGCCAGAGCTCTCCTTCCTCGGTGTGTTTGCTACATTTTTGCTGCCGGCTTTCGCTACGCCCTCTCTGACCCTCCGATCCGAATCCTGTCCAGACACCTTTAGATGCATCGTACAACACCGGCCCACCATTTTGGGTCTAGCGTCCTATCCCTCCGGTTGCAACTCCCACGCTCGCCGAGGGACGTTCAAACCGAAGCTGTAACAGTGTCGATCGGAACAGTGGTCAGTGGTCTAGTTGCTCGTTGCTTCAGCTAGTCATGTGCAGTCTTCCCTCGCATAGTGTTACTTCCTCGGGGGTATGGAGGCCCAGAAAGCGTAGTGGACTGAGGGTCGAGGCAATCGGCACAGTTCGGAAGGCTGCCTGTCGATTACAATGGGAATGCAAATAGGAAAGCTTTTTTATTTTTTATTCTCTTTCTACAGAACTTTTGCCAACGTATTTATGAGATTTTTCTAATTAAAATGAGTCTAAATTCGTAGAAACAAAAGTCACATTATGCGAGGGAAGACTGTACTTTATAACTTATATTCTGTAAAAATAGATCTTCATGCAAAATAAGAATTGTCTGCATCGATTATAAAAGATAGAAACTAAATCGATTTTTATACATTAATGATTTTAATACAGGAGGAATCATATATTGATAGCTTTAATTTTTTTAATTTTACAACAATTTTGAATTTCATCTACTCAATTTTCCTAGAAACGAATAAAGATCCGCAGTCTCGTTTTCACTCTTAGAGGCTAGAGGAAGAGCTGAGAACACTTTGGATCGTCTTCAGGGCAGATGACACGTAGAAGTAGAAAGAGACTAATTAATCCTATGAATTGGACATGGATAGATGCGTAGATCAATATTTCCATATTTAGTTAGTTGTACTACTAGATTGATGTGGTATTTCCAAGCATCAGTTGTGTCAAAGAAGAACGGAACGAGGGAATGAATTTTTGAACAGAGAAAGAGCGGAGATTGAAGACTTGTGTTGTATAGAAGATGGAGGCCATAGTTACGCTGCAACGAAACATTATCCTCTAAACATAAAATATGTGAAAATTCTTTTCGACCAACCTACTACGTTAGAAGTTGAACACCCATGGTGCAGACTGTTCTCAGGGGGCGGGGTTTCGAACCAGAGCCCCACGGGGCAGCCCATATTTCACGTCTGATAAATGTACGCTCCTTTTAACTGTCCATCCAACTTGTATACAGTCCTGCGTTAGAAGAAAATCTTCGAAGTAAAATTTCTGAAAAGCAGTTACTTCATTTTGAAGACTACCGAGTCTGCACAAGTCCTTCGCGACTCCTAAAAACAATTTCGAGCTAAAAACAATATTTGCTTCTTCACACGTTCTTCCGATAAATAAAGTTTTCCTTTCATTACCTTTAATTCGTTTTTTATCGACACAGGTTTTACGCGAATGCCAGTGGGATTCCCATGGTGCATCGCGCAGCACAGTAGCGTTTATTCGCGCCAGACCGTGGCGTGCACGCGTTAACGCACCAGGTACACCCGTGTCGAACGATCTACAGGGTGTCCAACGAACAAACCGACAAATCTAACAATCTCGTGTCGGTAATAAAATGTTCGATTCAAGATAAAACGTTCTGTGAACGGTAACCGATATTAGATAGATAACAGCTGTCTAACGGAGTGACGGTTTGCATACGCTGGCGAAACACTCCGTAGAATCTGTTAAACCAGTTAATTGGGTGAAATCTCGACCGCGAGTACCCGCGTAGACAAGTGAAGGGGAATGATAGCAATCAGGGCCGATTTATTCTGCAATAAATCCAATTATAACTTCATTTATGTGTGTGGTTCTTGTTTGTGTGCGGCGGGACTCGATGCAGAAACCTCTAGGAAAGTTCATCGGTAGATTGGACGTTCAGCAAAATAAAAATGTTCTGCGTCATTTAGTCACTCAGTTTTTGGATGTATGTTGTATACCAACGTCATTTCGTGCTACATAGATGCCCGGCTTCCGGTTTTTCAAAGTACTATACAAACTCATTATGTATTTCATCCGTGACGCATCCTCAAACTCTGCTTCATCCTCGACCTCTGTCCTTGCCGCATCGCACTCGAACCTTTGTCTGACCACGTTACCTTCAAAACTCTGATCTTATCAACCTTATCAATGACATTACAATTCCTAAACCCCCACACCATTCAAGTTAGAACCTATTTATACCCGTTTTCCCTCAACAGGGCAGACAATATATTGCCAATGTGTTTTAGACTAAGTTCCGTTGTATCTTATAAATAGACTGCAGATCTTTATGCAAAATAAAAATGTTTTGCATTAATTGAGGGAAGCAGGAATAACATAAAAATTGATTTCATCCCTTAATGACTTTGATGTATCAAAAGCAATATTACAACATGCTTGAATGTTTAAAATCTTTTACTGTTTTTATATTTCGCCCAACCAATTTCTTCAGAAATGCATAAAGATCCGCCGCGGTCTACTTATAAATAGAATACTAATGAAAAACAATATATATTGGCAGAAAGTCTAACGCGTGTACAAGATGTATGTACTTCTAAAAATATGTTTCAATAAATTGAACGGACGAACTTCTGTCCGAGCGTTAAGCAAAATATTGTAAAGAATGATGAGCAGAAAATGTCTGAATCTTCGCAGCGTTATCTTCCCTGATTTCCTCTTCACGGCCGGTCTAACCCGGCCCCGATAAAAGTCCCGAGGGATCGCAGCAGTTTGCCGGGGATTAACGAAGAGTAAATTTTCTCGAAAAAATGTTGTCGTCTCCCGACATTTCCAGCCGGATTTCAGCCCCGGGTAAATAGTAGGGAGCCGCGTGCAGGTGCAGCAACACGGGAGAACGCGTGCACATAGAGAGGCACGCCTAGCAGAGCAGTGCATCGTCGTGTACCTGCGACAGTGGTTCCGCGTGCAGGCACGTACCTAACAGGCTGGCAGGTAATCGATAAGCTCGGGCATGCCATCCCAGTTATGCGTGCGAAATATTCCGGTTTTTCAGTCGTTCACCCTAACCATGCTGCCGCTCGAAAGAAATCGCCTCGCGCGTATCGGCACGCGCGATCGATCGGCCATCGAACGGCCAACCAACCACAGGCCTGGATCCTTCTCCCTCTTCTTCTTTTTGCGTCCACCAACTGCGCTTCTCAATGAATCCTCAATGGAACCTTCCCTTGAATCACAAATTTCCGAGAGACGGTGCTCCGATCAATTTAAATTCATCTTCTGAATATTTCTCGTTCATTTTGGTGGTATTTGTTTTGTTTGTGTTTTTACTGTTTTGTATTGTTGATCGATTAATTTCGAGTCCACCGAACTATATACCGTCTATTGTACATACAGTGGCTCACGAGAGTATTCGAACGCACTTTGAAACAGAATAACTTTTTTATAATTGTACCAAAGGACCTGATTCTTTATAATCAATTAGAAGCATTGGTTCATGAAATGATATGCAAAAAAGATTTTCCAAAGAATTATAATTTACAAGGTTACATGCAAAAATAAAAAAGACCTTTTTAAAACTTTTTTATTAGGGCCCGTAAAGAAAATTTAAAATATACGTTTTGTAGACCTACGTTAGTTATACACATGCTGAAAATTTCATCGAAATCGTTTGACGCAGGGAAAAACGACACGCATCGGAAAATGTACGATTTTATGGATTTTAAGCAGAAACTGATCAAAAGTCGTGTAAAACTACGATTTTCAACATTTTTAATCGCTGGTAGCTCGCATGTATGTTAACCGATTTTGATGAAATTTTCAGCACATGTATATAACTAACGTAGATCTCTACAAAACATATATTTTAAATTTTCTTTAAGGTCCCTAATAAAAAAGTTTTAAAAAATTTCTTTTTTATTTTTGCATGTAACCTTGTTAATTATAATTTTTTGGAAATTCTTTTTTGCATATTATGACAATTACATATAAAAAATCAGGGCCTTTGGTACAATTATAAAAAAGTTATTATGTATCAAAGGGCGTTCGAATACTTTCGTGAGCCACTGTATGTGTCCATAATTACCTATGAAATTGGTCCAAGTCAAAATAAAAAAAAATGAACTTATCAGTTACTTCACATCACATTATTTTAAACTAAATTGATTCGATGGAATTTTTACGATACTGTCAATAATTGATATCCTTCTCGTAGAGGGTAACAGAGGTGGGTAAAAATTGGTCGAAAATTCGATAGATTTTCGCACGGCTAATCACCGGGGCTAATCAGTCGGATAAGGCCGCATAACAAACGAGCTTGTTCTCGTCGTGGGAAAGGAGCGTATAGGTGGCTCGTCGAAGGCCTCTTCAGAGCTTGCTGACTGGAAAAGGTGTCCCGATTAGCATATTCGCTGGAACGTCGCCGTCGGTAAAAGGTGTAATGGCGTTTCGCTAATGGCTCGGTTCGCGGGATAAGAAGCCGTCTAACGTCTAATTGGCGACGCGGAACTTCCGTCTGGACTTCTTGCACCGGTAGACGCCGATGCACAAGCAGCACAGAACAGAAGAGCGCAGCGCAGTGCGCGATGCAACGCGATGCAACGCGATGGGATGCGACAGCGAAGCGCGCGAGTTATTTATCGAGGCGGAAACGCGCGGAACGTGGATCTCGTCGATTTAATGAACGCTGTCCCGCAAGGATCTTCGGTTTCCCGAAGTGCAACAGCGATTAAGGCCGCACCAAGAAAAACGAGAGAGACGAGGAAACGGCTACCAATGAAAACTAACGCGGGGACTTTCTTCTCGTTTTTCTTCTTCGCGCCTCTCTACACCGCTACCTGTCGCTTCGACGCTCGTTCTCGGTCCTTACGATTATTCACTCTGCCGGTAAACTCGACGCTGTTGCGCCGTATCCATCAGGATTGCTGCTATTCAGCTTTTTGTGTCATTTGTGCCAGCATAATCTTACACGCGTTTCTTCTTGCTATCTCAATCGAATTAATGAGATATTCCAGCCTCGCTTACGAGTGTTAGGACAGTTGATCGAAGCTTTTTAGTCAACCGCTGCGTCCTCAAGAACAATCCGAAGCTGCGAAACAGCTTGTGCTACATGGGGTTAAATAAACTTCATTATCTTTGACGGACGTGAAGTAAAATGAATTAACTACCGACGATGACTACTAATAGTCTCTTCATAGCTGGACGTCGATCATCGACCATTAAGGGCTTCACGATAAATGTATGAATAGCGAGCAAGATGTCCTAAGCATTGCAGTCTAATTCGTTTCGGATAGTTCCTCGGAAAAAGAAATTATTAACGTTCTCTTAAGTTACAGTCATTAGTAAACTGCGGATTTTATGCATTTTTGCGACAAAAAGTTGAAAAGCTTCAGCTTAATGGGACAATTAAAACTCCTGCGTCCTGCGATCAATGCGAACATTTTTTTATTATGCACGAAGATCCGCAGTTTAGTGATGAATCTGATAATTAGACTGCGGATTTCATGCATTTCTGACAAAACTGTTAAAAATATTTCATGACATCAATGTATTAGTTTCAGCTTAATAGGACAATAAAAAAGAAGAATACAATTTTTATTTGGCTTCTGTGTCCTGCGATCGATGCGAACGTTTTTTATTCTGCATAAACATCCGCAATCTAGTCATTAGAAACCTATTAGCAGGCTGGCGATACTCAGAGTGCTCAGATTAGGAAAATGGGTGTTAGACAGTGCGATTGGGAAGAAGGGGTGATAGTCGATCCTAGAATAGCCTCGGTTGGAGAACACTCTTCCGACATCGTTGACACGGTAACATACGCAACAGAAACACCAAGAATTTCTCTCGGTGTAGTTCTGCGCCCAAGGTGGAGGGAAACAGAGAGGGAGAGAGAGAAGGAGAGAGAGAGAGAGAGAAGTGAAGTGGCAAAGCCGAGGGGCGGAGATCGTGCGGTAAACGCGGCGTGCGAGCCGCGGTGGCGTTCCGCCAGCAGACGAAACACAAGGTTGCATTGTGTTTCCCGGTAGGCCGTTAACCCAGGTCAGCAACTGCGAATCCGCGGTGCTCTCTCGCTCTCCGCTGTTCGCACTGCATCGCTCTATAACGCCTCGGTCCCTTTGGTTCTCCTCGCGAATGGTGTGACGCAGTTCCGGTCTCGGCCGGAAGCTCGTCGGCTTCACTCCGCTTCCGACACGCTTCGCGGGCCGACGCTGCGTGCAGCGCGCCGCGCCGGTGCAGCGTCGGTGCAAGACGATCCGCCCTCAGATCATCCCCACCTCGCCAACAACGACTACCTGAGCCACTGGATCCCGGATCGTTAGCCCCGAGATTCCATCGGGCCCTCTCAATTAACCATTTTGTTCGAACGTCTCTCCGTCCACCTGAAATTGACAGTGTACGTTCATTCGTGTATATTCATGCTCATTCATGCGCATTCATTCTATTTCAACTGGCTGTATACCTGAAGTTGACAATGCGCCTGCATTTACAGAAGAATTGCATCCTCGTGCGAATGATTACCATTGCGATATTCACAAAAATCGATCCATTTCTATTCTTCAACCTTTATCTTCAACAAAATGGTAATTACAGCCTCCAGCTTGATTTTATTGTTTTATTTTGATTAGATGTCGCTATTGTACGATAATATTTTAATGCAAAATTAAATAGATACGTACACTATTTGAATAAATGTTAGAAAAAAAAGATTGAGAAATTGTGGAAAACAATTACCTCAGTTTAATTTAAAAAATTAGAAAATATAGGATATCTCGGTCAGATTTGATTTACATGTTCTCTACATTTGGAAAAATTAGTAAGTGCCATTTTTATTTCACAATATAGGTACTTTGCGTGCCCTGCATACATTGCCAATGGTGTGGTGCAGAAGTCGGAGAATTTTCGAAAGACTTGCTCGGTTGTTGTGACACAGGGTATCTCTAAGAGTTGATGTACATGTTTGATAGAGGCCGATTTGGACGTTCCCGGGACGTTTATATTGACCGAGGGTTGTTCTTGTTAATTTGCACGTGGGGCCGAGGCTGGTGAAAATATGGAAGTCGTACATTTCCGACGGACCCTCGTAAATCGCGACCCCGGCGCGGCGCGTCGGAAAGCGTCGCGAAGCGCAGATACGCGCTAGGACAGGTTCACGATTCGGTGGACACGACGCGACGGTGAAATTACCGGCCCGCTCCACAGAATATTTCTCGCTCGTCCCCAACAGAGGAAATGAGAATGGCCGTGTCTGTCTCGCGATCCTGACCCCTTGTCTACCTTTACCCCGACCAGTCTCGCCGATCCAGTCGACTCTTTGCTGGAACTTCTATTTCTATTAGCTACAGTTGAGTATCCGCTCAAAGACGAAATGTTCAGAACTTGCGAAATTAACTTGAAGCCCTCATTCAGATACAGTAGAAAGTTAGGCACATTGATACCGAATTGTAAGAGTTGAGCATCCACCAAGTGCTTTGTCTCAGTGAAATGTATTGTAAAGACTATATGTAGAAAGATGATTAAATGAAATAAGTGGTGAATCCTCAAAGGACCTCTTCAATCACAAATTGCGAAATTAATCTGGAGGTCTCAATGAGATACAGTACAAGTGAGGAGTTAGGAACATTGGTATGTATTGAATTGTAAAAGTTGAGCAACCATCATGCGCTTTGTCTCTGCGAAATGTAATATAAACACTATACAAAGATGATTAAGTGAATTAACAAATATAATCGAGTAATTGAGAGGCTCGCAATGAATCCTCAATGAATACTTTCCTTGAATCAGAAATTGCGAAATTCATCTGAAGGTCTCATTGAGTTACAGTACAGGTGTAGAGTTGGGGATGATGATGTTGAATTGTAAAAGTTGAGCATCCATGAATATTGTAAAAACTATGGAAAGATGATTAAGTGAATTAACAAATATAGTCGAGTAATTGAGAGGCTCGCAGCGAATCGATTTGATAAACTGTATATGTACATACCAGCTATAAAGATTTGAAGTGCCAATTGAACCTCGGCCAATTGAAATCCTCGGATAATTTCATTCTAAGCCCGTGAATAAGTACCGGACTCGTTCGAAAAGCCGATAGCTGTTTCGGCGATCGAGAGATAAAGGCTGTACGAACGAGTTACACCGATCGCCTCGCGTGCAACGAATTTCTTCAGCGTTATCTCGGTATCGATGTAACGAGTCTCAGCTTGCAACATTCTTATCGAGGATCCGTGCACGGTGACTCACGGGACGCCGCGCGCCGCGCCGCGGCCATAATCGACGCGGTCTGCAAGATATCGTTTAGCTAATCTTCTGCATTCGCGTCACAAGGAATCCCGGCTCGATTATCGGCCCGCCTCTATCGCGATCTCGGTTAATTACAAACATTACCGATTCCCGATCCCTGCTCGAACTCGTTCGTCATTCTTCGGCACACACGATTAAATTGATAGCCCGGCTTTCGTTGCTTGTTTTATCCGATACCTGTATCTACAACCGGGTTGTTCCGTGGAATGTCGTTTCTTGTTATTCGAGTTCGGCGTTTAGCTTCCTTCGAACGTCGTGTGCTGGATCGAAATCGCTGTCGCGCGATTCTGCGAAGAAAAATTACATTCGCCTCCTGAAACTAAACCGATCTTCGCAGAATTGGAGTGAACTCGAGGTTCAGCTGTTGAAATCATTTCTCTGCGAGGAATTTCACAGTCCAGTCTCGAGATTAAAAAGTCCCCGAAACCTGCATCCATAATTCCGAGCCGATTTGTTCGAAAAAGGTCGCGCGAAACAATGGAGAACGCTGGGAAAGAAGCCCTCAATTCAGAAAACGCGGCGACGCGACGTGGTATTTACAAGCGGCAAGACAGGATAAGAAAGGAAATAATGAGACTGGTTAGGAAGTGTTGTATATTACGTAGATTAAACGAAGAACAAGACTGTTCAGGTTGCGAGCGGAAGTAGCGCCGAGATAGCAGATTTCTTTTTGCGTGCCCCGCAAAAATTCATTATCCGGTGCGCTGATCCCGGCGATAGAGAACCCCGTTTGTTGATTGCATTCTTTTTTTCGCCGACATCTGTCTTGCAAAAATTGAAATGTATCTTAAGTTCTTTATAACGTGATTAAGGTCCATTAAAGCCGAGTAACTACCACCGATTCAGATAAATTAACACAACTTTATGGAGAAAGTTACGCGGAGAACACCTGTAAAACTGTTTTACTTTATGCTTCCTCGCGGACCGTTCAACACCTTTGCGTTCCCTTTCGTTTAATCATGTCGGATGACTGGCTGTTTCCTTTGCCGGTGAGTTTTCCGTTCCGTTGGCCCTTCGCGACCCTCAAAGTACTAAAAACATTTACCGGCAGAGCCTTTTGGCCGCTTCCGATACAAAAAGATAGCTGGGCAATGAAAAATAAATGCTCAAAGGGCGGGCAACATGCTAATTTTTCTGCTGGGTTCAAACGGATAATTAAACCGCGGGCCCGTTTGCGAAATGAAAATATCGTGCGTCCGTTGTGAGGAACAGGAGCCAAGTAAAAAGTTGTTCCTGCCTTTAGCAATCTTATTTCTTATCGGATTCGTGATATAGATTAGATTCGACTTCTCCAACTAGTAGTCATTTTCCAACTTCTCAGAAACGGAAATAAATAATTTTTTACTAACGTGACCAATTGATAAAACTGATTGTGAGCATTTCTATTTTGCAAAACGGTGCGATAAGACCGGTTCAAGTTCGAATAATATCGTTCGCAGCGCGTGCAAGTGGCAAAGCGACGAATGCGAAATTCCGATCAAATGGATACGGATTAAAAGTTTGGATTTAGGTGAAAGGGGTTGGAAAATTAGCGGATCAGAGACGGAGGTGAGCGATTCTCGGTAGAGTGTCGACGCGACGCGATGCGAGTCGAGCTTGTCCCTGGCCCATATAGCGTAGGTAAGCTCCATCCGCAATTGCGTAACTGCAACCGATAGTAAAACGCAACTGGCAGCCAGTTGCAGTGTATAGCGGCAGGGGGCAGGAAACGGGGAACGGGGATGGAGGGGGAACGGGCCGTCGGAGGGAAAAGGAAAGCAGCTCGAGCGGGAAATTCTCGTTCCACTCGATCGGCCGTCCCGGCCGGCCCTTTCACGAACCAATTATCCGGAGTCGTTGCACCTTTCGTCGTTTCGTCGACCACCGAGCAGCGAGCCATTCGTTTTTCGCGAGCCCGTAAACAACGTTTGCGAAACCGAGCAACTAGGTCGGCGATTTTTGCCTCGGAACGCTCGCGCTGCCTCGCCGGGGCCACCGATGGCCCCTCCACCTGTTTCGCACTCTATGTATTATACTGAAACAGTCCTGTCACAATAGGCAGCGTGCAAATTTATGCAAACAATCATTTCGAATTGTCATGCGGGGCCGCACACTTGCATGCAAGTTCTCGTTTCTCGTTAATCCTACATAGCTAACCTCTCCAAACGTTGCTGTTCCAAAATTGAATCTGTGATTCTTGGATTTACGATACTGAATCTATGAGATCGTAGAAGATATGCATTCTAATATTAGAACAAGATCAAGATTTATTAGTCGACTGCGGACCTTTATGCTCAAAAATAAAAATATTATGCATTGATTGTGCGGAAAGCAGGACTAAACTAAATGTTCATTTGATCCCTTAACCACTTTTGGTTACGTTAAAAATCAACATTACAATATTCTTGATTTTTCTAATCTATTACTGTTTTATATTTCACCCAACTAATTTCTTATCTACTTATTAGCAATTTGTAAATGGGAATAGAACAATCGATGACGCAGGAACTGACTGGAAGATCGATTATTTAAGCTTCCTTAGTTTAAAATTCAATAATGCCCAGTAACAATGTTATCCACGAATAGTACGGTTATCTAGGGGTAAGGAAGTCGATATTTCATACTGCAGACAGTAGTGTGCCTAATTTGGATTGTTTGCATAACTGGAATCAGGGGCCGCCCATTTGCTTCAGGATCTCCAATTCAAATCCGCTTAATCGATATCTTCTAGTGGTTCGAGATTCGATGAGTGGGTGAAGAAGGATGATTCAATTTACTTAGACCTCGAACGACAACGCTAATTATCAGTCACTGCTAGACTGAGGATTTTATACTCTTGTCTCCCAGTCAATGCAGAGAATTTTTATTTTTTTAATTCTGCAGTCTATTACGTCGCCATACAGACTCTCCCATATAGGATGCGAGCCAAAGAGGAACAAGGTTCCGTGTCATTCTTCCTCGTCACAAGACACAGACAATGGTACAGACCGTGTCCTGTTCTGTAAGCGGGCAACCATTAAGAAGAATAATTTGCCGACCTCCCCGGAGCGCACAGCTTAACCAACAGTTTACGAAAATAAGTTCCAACAGAGATACCAGATTAAGAGTAATACGAGTGCAAAGGGTTAAACAGGTTTTCGCGCGTCCCTTTCCACAGAACCCACCCCACGCCCTTTCTCCCTTTCTCCCGCAGCCCTATTTTTAGATCCTTTTTGTACGCGACCCATGTGCTGCCAAATATGAATCGCCCGAGTCAGCACACTAGAGAACATCCTGTTTCCTCTGGAATTTTCGAGCCGAACATCCATCTCGAACGTTCATGCAACATTAAGCCGGGGACGACGGACCTTTTTCACACTTTGAAAATTCAGGTTCTTAAAACCATTCTCTCAGCTTTATTATCAATCTTTTTAAAACACATTCTATTCATTCAAGTGAATCATTAGAAATCGACTAGTTAAATTACGATTTTAAGGCGGGTTAATAGAAATGTTAGATGAACGGATGTTCGTGGAAAATCAAAATTTCCTGTCTCCAGAAGTTTATCTTGGGCAAATTCTAACAAATTTTCTCATGTTTTACGTTACTACTTCTCCCTAAGGAGATCAGCGAGATTTCAACTGGGCGTTGACTCACAGTTGGATCATTCCAAAGTCTGTGCTAAGGCTGCAACGGTATCTTTAGCTAGGAACTGGCCTAAACCCACGGCCAGCGTTCACCAAAGACTTTCTTCGCCACGTAAATCGTAACGATTCCTCGCCGGGAAAGCGAGAGCCACGTTCGCGGCGATTCTTCCGACACGATAGTGACACGGGACAAGACGCGTTCGCTGGTGCAACGTTCCCCGGGCATTAGAGCAGCGTATTCAAAGTGTAGCACTGTCGTAATCGCTTGGAACTGCCGGTTAAATTATGTCTACGGTCGGTCGTACGAGCCAGCGAAATATTTAACCATCTCCCTTTCTCCTTCTCCCTGTTTCTCGGTCTCTTTCCAGACAGCAGCTTCCGCGCGCGCGCACGCTTCTAACTGGCTTTCGCTCTGTTTCCCTCTCTCGTTTTCTCCGTGGCTCGATGTCGTTTCGAGCCTCGAAGCCCATTACGAGCGCTCGAGTATCTCACGAAGTACGTGTACCCCGATTGCCAGAGAGCACAGGCATTCGAACGAGATACCGCCGGGTTTTCAAGGGTCCACCGTACCCCCGACTCCGCTTTTCGCGACCGCGGGAAGAGCTCTCCTTGCGAATGCGGCCGCGATCACAAAAAATCCCAGAGTACCATTAGTGCTCGACGGGCCGACCGTCGATAGTTGCTTCGATTCTTCCTGGTTGGAATTGGAGCTTCGTTCTTGTCATTTCGAGTCTGTTCCCTGTGATTCGACTCTCGGCTTCTTCCTTGCAATGTAGTCTGTCTCAAACGCGATCAAACTATCGTTGGGAGCTTAGTCCTCGGACACATTCGTTGCACTCGCCGAGGTTTGCCCTAACCTGCCTCAAACATGGTCATGCTATTGTGGGGAGCTTGGTTCTCAGATACATTCGTCACGTACAAACTGAATCATTCGATACAAAGCGTTTAGTTTCACGCTGCCACATCGAGAGCAAACGTTCGCATCGAAAACACGCATTTATTTAGGTATTATTTCATGCGTATGGTTACTTTACGTACCTCGGAGGCAACGAGCGAAAATGTATAAATTCACCATTTGCGCTCGTTGTCTCTGAGGCACGTAAAGTGGCCATACGCGTAAAATATGTGTTTGTTAATGTTTAATCATACGTTTTGGTCGCCTTTACACCGTCTAGAGCAGGGATGAGCAACCTTTTTTTACAACGGGCCAGCCACAAATTTAAAAATGTTGTGCGGGCCGCATGTAAGCAACTTATGATAATACAAACACTGAATGACGAAATTAAATTATCTCTTTATTAACACAATAAACCTAGTATAAAAAATTACAGACATAAAACACTCATGAATAAAAATGCTATTAAAAAAACGGTGAAAGATATACAAATGGCTCACGAAAGTATTCGAACGCCCTTTAAAACAGAATAACTTTTTTATAGTTGTACCAAACGACCTGATTTTTTATAATCAATTAGAAGCATTGGTTTATGAAATAATATGTAAAAAAGATTTTCCAAAAAATTATAATTTGCAAGGTTACATGTAAAAATAAAAAAGACCTTTTTAAAACTTTTTTATTAGGGCCCTTAAAGAAAATTTAAAATACATGTTTTGTAGAGATCTATGTTAGTTATACACACGCTGAAAATTTCATCAAAATCGGTGGACGCAGGAAAAAACGACACGCGTCGAAAGATGTACGGTTTTGTGGATTTTAAGCAGAAACTAATCAAAACTGTGCATGTTAATCGATTTTGATGAAATTTTCAGCATGTGTATATAACTAACATAGATCTACAAAACATATATTTTGAATTTTCTTTAAGGGCCCTAATAAAAAATAAAAAAAAATGCCTTTTTTATTTTTGCATGTAACCTTGTAAATTATAATTTTTTGGAAAATCTTTTTTGCATATCATTTCATAAACCAATGCTCCTAATTGATTATAGAAAATCAGGACGTTTGGGACAATTATAAAAAAGTTATTCCGTTTCAAAGGCCGTTCGAATACTTTCGTGAGCCACTGTATGTGTCTTTTGCAGACAGCGGAACACTGTAGGAATTTTTAAAAGTCAAAATGTAAAATCTTTGAAGGGCCCTACAAGAAAGTGTGGCGGTCCGCGGTTAGTTCATCCCTGGTCTATAGAGCTTAGTCCTCAAGCATGATGAAACTATCATTGGGAACTCAGTCCTCAGACACGTTCCTCACACTCGACGAACTCAGCACATGCCAGCAACGAATCAAACTGAATCATTCGACATCAAACGTTTAGTTTCACGCTGCCAGATCGAGCAAACATCAAAAACATTCCCATCGTGGTTCGCACACCTTCATCACCGGCGTTCTTCCTTTCCGGGTCCGTTTTCACACCGAACCGTCTCGTTTTCTGGCGAAAAGATTTCGGCCGGCTGTTTGTTCCGGCCATGCCCCGACAAAGAGGATGATGCCCCAGGCCGGATCGAGCGGAGCGGAATCCTTGTAATCGACGTGGTCGTCGTCAAAGAAAGGTGCAGTGACACAGAAACACGAAGGGAGAGAATCGAGAGAGAGATAGAGAGAGAGAAGGATGCGTCAGAGTTTGAAATAAAGAGGAGGCGTGGGCCGCGAGAGCGTGCACTCGACGGAGTGGGGGAAATGTGAGAGGGAAAGGGAGAGAGAGAGATAGAGAGAGACCGATCGTAAATGGACGCGTATGGGAGGTTATCGTGAAAGCCGGCTGTTCTGTGAATGAAGCACCCACTCTCCGATCCCGCCGTCTCGCGCCGCGTACAGCTCGGCCGACCGACGAACTTGCACGTATTTGCATTCGATTAAGCCGCGTCTCACGGGTGCACCGGCCGGAGTCGATGCACTTTCGACCTTCCGCTCTGCTCTCCGCTCCGATTCCCTTTCGATCGACGATCCGGAAGCAAATCTAGCATTCGATTGTCCTGCAAATCTTCCTTCTCTATTTTTTGCCGAAAAATTTGATCCCATCGTATCTTGTTTCCTCAGACTTTATCATGGTCCTCACATTCGAGGCATCTTCGTTTTATCAGCTAACGATTAATTAACCACTAGTCGTATTTTAACGAGTCACAATCGTCACGAAGATTTTAGACGAAGTCTAAATTTTTAAATGAAATCAAATTTGATTCGTTTGTTCGTATGTTCGATAAGCATTGCATAGTCATACAAAAAATATAAATTTTCTTTCCTCGTCTACGACATTTTTGTACCTGTAAAGAAAATGATACGGCAAGGGGTTAATAGACTCATCCATAATTTCCATTTGGCAGTAACATTTTTTCGTACTGTACGAGCCTGTGGCTGCCATAATTGCACAGAGGTTCACAGCTAAGATGAGCTCTCGTCGATCCTCGGGAGGTTTGCAGCCAAAGTTTCCAGAGGTATGTCGGCGATCAGGATACATAAGTTTAGGATCCGTCGTCAGCCCGTTCCTCGCAGCTCTCCAGTCTCTAACCAAGATCCGAGAGCTGAGAGCTCAATCGTGTGGGTCGCGCGACCCCATTTTGCGTAGGCGTCGAGCCGTTCTCCTCGAAAACATCGTTCCCCGATATCCCGCGAAAGAACCCTTCCCTTTCGTTATCCTTCCAAAAAGAAAAAACCGAACGACACTGTCTCTAAATCCAAGTCTCCATCGTACCCGTTCATATTTTTATTTTTCGAAAAGAACGAGGGCGTTTCGAAACGTTGTCTTAATTTCGCTGCAGTAGATCAGGGAAACAAAGTTTCGAAACCGTGACTCCAATAGCTCGCAGCGACAGATAATGAACCGCGATATACCGAAGCTAATTTCGAGCGGCTTTTGCTGCTCAATGGAGCGAGACAATTCGCGTTATACTCCGATGTTATCGATATTTATTTATTAACTGGTTCGATGGGATTGAAAAATGTAGGGAAAGGATATCGGCGACTATAAATACGGCGAAAAGGAATGCTGAGAAAGGGAAACGTCATCTGGAGTTTAAGGTGCCTGGACCGATTCGAATGCAACAGTGCATCGAATATGCAAATTCTATAGTAACACCAAACCCTCGTACCGACCACTCTCCAGTATTTCAGTAGAAATCAGTAGGATGTTATGCAAATGCGCGAATACTACTGGGCACAACATTCTTCCTCCATTTCGTTTTGTATACTTTGCTCTGCGAGACACATTTCTATGCATTCTATAATTATTGGGTGTACATAATCGTTGTATTACGAATCCTTTGCAATTGGACCAGTTCCATATGCATAAAATATAAATATTCCAGGTCGGACGAAAAATTTGATTTCAGAATTAGAATAATGCCGAGTGCGCGAGAGGTAATATTAAGAGATAGGGAGAATCAGTGTAATGAATCGACAGCGGATCTTTATGCACAATAAAAATTTTCTGCTTGAATTGCAACAAACTGCAGTGAAATAGAAATTGATTTTCTTTCTTACTACATACAGTTCACGAAAGTATTCGCTCTTTGAAACAGAATAACTTTTTTATAATTGTACCAAACGACCTGATTTTTTATAATCAATTAGAAGCATTGGTTTATGAAATGATATGCGAAAACGATTTTCACGACGAAAAAACGAAAAAAAGGCATTTTTTTTTATTTTTTATTAGGGGCCTTAAAGAAAATTTAAAATATATGTTTTGTAGATCTATGTGTTAGTCATACACATGCTTAAAATTTCATCAAAATCGATTAACATACACACGAGCTACAAGCGATTAAAAATTGTGAAAATCGTAGTTTTACACGACTTTTGATTAATTTCTGCTTAAAATCCACAGAACCGTACATTTTTCGATGCGTGTCGTTTTTTCCTGCGTCAACCGATTTTGATGAAATTTTCAGCATGTGTATAACTAACATAGATCTACAAAACATATATTTTAAATTTTCATTTAAAGAATGCCTTTTTCATTTTTGCATGTAACCTTGTAAATTATAATTTTTGGAAAATCTTCTGTGCATATCATTTCATAAACCAACGCTTCTTATTGATTATAAAAAATCAGATCGTTTAGTACAATTATAAAAAAGTTATCCTGTTTTAAAGGGCGTTTGAATACTTTCGTGAGTCACTGTATGTACCGATAAAAGATCTAATTTCAACTTCCATTAGTAACGCAATAGAAGATATTAATGGTATGTTCAATAGGTTGAATATCTATAATGTCTTGTTATATTCTCACTGTCTTCTATTCATTCTTGTCATAAACACATAAAATTCGCTGTCTAGTAATAAATCAAAGTAAGATACTGAAGACGACTCGAACGAGCTTACGACTCAATAGTACGCTTATCTGGGATTGAGCGAGAGATATCCGGGTGTGGAAGGGTCCGGGTAGAGAGTTTAGCGATTTTGCATCTTCATTGCAATGGTTTCGCGCGATGGGATCGCCGGGACAGTTCCGAGGATCGGTTGATCGCGATCGGCGAGCGACGATCGGCGTCTAGAGAGCCTGTTAAGGAGCTGCAGTACGCGACCGACAATAAAACCGGCACTTTAAAACTCGTTTAGCCGGCGCGCACTCGCGAATAAGGATACCGGTGCAACCTGCTCTCGATTGTTGCCCTCGCCGTGTTCGGAGGCCATCCTCCCGCGACACAAGAGGGCGCGAGAGAGATAGAAAGAACGCGGCGTCGCGACGCGAGCAGCGTCGAAAGCGAGACGAAACACGCGTGATATAACGCGACGTAATATCTCGGATCTCGTGGCCAACCTCGGGAAACGAGTCTCCTCTCGTCGACACGCACCGAGAAATCCTATGCACGCGGCGAAAACCTCTTCCAACGATCGCTTCTCGCCTTTTATAGGAAATTCTCCCGCAGAAGCGGCATTCAAAGTCGCCACGATCGGTCTTCTTGCTAACAGCACCATTTTTCCACTGGGAATTCCTCCAACAGACCTGATCGCAAGGTTATTTGCATCGCGTTCGATCCCGCTTAGCTTCGAATTACTTTATCCCGCGAGGATAACTTGTCGGTAGAACCTCAATTGTTCGAAGAACCAATTCCGTGAATTGTGTCGGAGCGATTACATCTGGAAAATGCCCTCCATGCTATAAACGCGATTGATCCCTGGAACAATAGACCGTAAAAATTAAATTCGATTAGTGTTTCTATTATAAGAACCTCCTGGTACTATACATGCTTCCTTGTACCTATCAATGTATACACTCTTAATCATGATAATGTGCGTGATCAGCGGATTTTATATAATTGCAATTTGAATTCAACCACCACTAAAAATTCATGTATCATTATTCACGACATTGTTCACATTTTTTTTTTAATTTAGAGGTTTTACGTCGCACCAAGTACATGGTTATTAGCGACGAGAAGGTGTGTAGTTACAGTGTAACTTCCTGGATTTTCGATTCCTTAATAAATTCCAGTAGATCTTGTATTCTATCTTCGATTCTATCTTCCAATTTTGTATTTTTCTCATAATGTATTCTGTTTTGGACAATATAATATCATGTGGTCGATTGATGTCGGTATGTTGCATGTTTCGCATAATGGTACTGGATCCTTTGTCATCAGGTACGAGTGTGTTCCCTTAGCGTGGCCTATTCTAATTCTGGATAGGGTAACTTGAATGTTCACATTATTGAATGTGTCCATAATTATGAAAGTGATCTAAGTGAAAATTTAAAAAAAAATGAATTTATTTCGCTGATCAGTCAACGTGTTGAAATTCTTCGTAGTTGAAATTAAAAGGAGCTGTTCAGTGTTCCCAGAAGAATTCGATTAGTCAGGGATATAATATATACAGGGTGTCCCAAAATTCCTGCAACAACCGGAAATGGGAGGATCCTGACGTAATTTGAAGCAACATTTTCCTTTGCAAAAATGTTATCAGCGGCTTTGTTTAGGAGTTATTAACGGAAAAACACGGACCAATCAGAGCCCGACCTAGACGCGAGTTGGTACAGTCGGTTCGGCGCGCCAGCTGTCTACTGGCCGTGTTTTTCCGTTAATAACTCCTAAACAAAGCCGCGAACATTTTTGCAGAGGAAAATGTTGCTTCAAATGACGTCAGGATCCTCCCATTTTCCGGCTGTTGAAGGAATTTTGGGACACCCTGTATATAAGGGAAGCAAATTATAAAGAGTCGTACGTTCAGATAATATACTTCGCATAATGAAAGGACAATGATACTCTCGGGGGTAAACGAGTGTCGCCACTTTCGTCCGGCAATGAATAAGAACTAGCCGAAGCGAATTACAGCGTAATAAACGCGGGAGAAGAGCGTTCTTTATTCGACGTTGAATCTCGACGCGTAAAAAGTGCAGTCATTGTTCCCATTAGTCGACGGTCCTGTCCCATGACACGAAGGTGTCGAGGAAACAATGGAGCGAGACACCCTCGGAGCCAATAATCGTATGGATTATTACCTAGCCCCGGTCAGGTCCAGGGACTATGGAGGCGAGACAATTGGTCCTCGGTGTCCCATTCATTTGTCGAGGAACCTTTCATCCGGTAAACCCTCTGTTTCGATGAAACTACATCGGATTAAGCTAAGATTTCATATTTACTGCTCGGCCGACACCATTACCCTTTCGATAACAATAATAATCTCGGCCGTGGCTCCTTTGACGGATCACAGGCATTGAGGACCATTGTCCCGTGAAAAGGCGGTTCATGCGGAAACGATGCTTTGCCAGATAGCGAATCGTGCGCGCAGTAATCAGTGGACTACGACAAAAACCGCTAACAAATCAAAAGAAATTGGAAATACTTCCTGTGCACAATCTAGTAGATCGTAAACATTCTGGGAAATGCTCCATCTTTCATGTGCGTGGAACCGCGTATGTATTTGCTTTGAGAAACCACTGCTAAAAGCTGTTACTCCGTCTTCTCTGTACGCGGCGCAAAGCACGCGATAAATTATTAAGTATAAAATCGGAAAGAGAGCTACACGCGCGTAAGAAGAACAAGAAAAATAGCTGGTAGAATGCTGCGGGAACATCAAACACGCGGCAGCAGAGAAAAACGATCCGACAGAAGCACGCAGGGACTGACTATCGACATTAAAACCGGCGTCGTGTTCTAGCTAGAGTAATTTGAAAAACACAGCAACATTGAAACGGAAGTCTCAGATTTTCTGCATAATTTTCGAATCTACAAGAGAAAGAGAGAGAGAGAGAGAGAGCGAGACTCGCGTGTCGCTGGGCAATCGTCGATCGAGTGACGGAGAAGCACCGACCCGGGAATTCGCGAATAAATCGTCCGTCACGCGATGCAAAGGGACAAACTTTACGATCCCTTTCTCTCCGCGACGTCGCGCGGTTTCCGATTCGCGAAACTACACAGGAATAGTTTGTACTCTGGATGTCGAATGTTTACAACGCTTGAAACAGAAGATGACGCGCGTTCGAAGGGAGTTCAAGGGCTCGAGAGGGACGAGGGCGAGGGCGAGACGAGACACGGAGAAAGAGAAGGACCACCCGCGTCGCGCGCAAAGGACTCGAAAGCAAAACACGGTCCTGGCAGGACGTCGTTCGCGTACGAAACGAGAAACGACACCGGCAAAAAAGATCCCCGGTGTTGAGCAGCGAAAAGGCTGCTGCTGTTGCTTCTGCTGCTGCCGGCCACGTTTATTTGTCCCTTTTAGGGCCGCGACGAAAACCGAGCGTGAGGATCCTGCAACTCTTTCGCCATCAACTTTCCTCCTGTATTCATGCTGTATGCATCCTATGATGCATACACTCGTGGTCGTTTGCCAGTCTGTTCAACGTCTGTAATTAATAGACAACGGATTTTATGCATTTGAAAGAGTAAATTCATTGGAAAAATTACAGAAGTCTCTCTTATGTTATTTTCAACCTATTTTGGACATATTAAGAAAGAAAAAATAAATTTCAATATCACTCCAGTTCGTTGCAATTCAGCTAAAAAATTTTTATTTTTCGTGAAGATTCGCTTCTAGTAATCAATCATTTCCTAGAAGCAAAAGAAAATTAGTATTCTGTCTGGTAGTCTGTTTGTCTGTTCGGTACAAATTTTGCAATTGATTTTAAACTAACTCCCCGATGATCTGGAGACTTGAAATTTTAATGCCCAACACACCCATACATGGATGATGGAATTGTTTGTCCAGATTTAAGATTAAGAACGAATGTTTGGCTGGGATCCGAAAAATGCAAAAGTGGTGTATGCACCTATCCGATTATTATTTCCTTAAATACATACAATACATTGATTTTACAAAAGTTTCGAGGCAGTTGGTGTGGCAGTCGAAGTGTTAGATAATGATTGAAAAGGAATTGAGACATGGACGGATCATCTTTCGGACAGCATGATCGTCGTCGAAAAGGAACGATGCAGTTGATCAGTGAACGCCCCTCGATGCAGCTCGTGTCCGCGGTTTCCAATTAGTTCGAGCGGTTTCTGGGAAAGATCGCGGCGCTTTAATCACCGGCTGAAGATCACGATCGGCTGGATCTCGAACGTCACGCGGCGTTAACGCGATAACGATCTCGGCGAGTTATCGGACGCTCGGTGAACTCGAGAGGAGGTTGTGCAACGAGTGCACGCGGTGCGCAGCTGTGATTCCCAGCGTGGTGGCCGATCGCCGGTCCGATCGGATCCGCGGGGACCTGTTTGGGAACCAGTACAAGTCGCGTCTTCCCGTCCGGCAACCGTTCATACCGATGAGAAATTAACAGCGTCGTGATCAAGGCAACTGGAAACTGTTAAAGCGTTTTAATATTAACCGATTTTTCCCGTCCAATTACTAATAAGTGTTGGCCGATTACCGCACAGTGTAAAACTCGTTTTCGACTTCGCAATTATTTTTACTGTGCGTCTTCAACATATCTTGATTGCGAGCGTAATGGGAAAAATGGAACATGTAATCGACACGTAAAGTGCAGCGGGCGATCAAATTATCCGAGCCGGTTGCGTAAGAATAATTCTCGCGAAATTAATGCCACTGAGAATCAGCGTTAGGTGAGAACTTCATTATCGGGTAATTAACAATTATTATTCATAATGCTGTTCGCCCTCTATAAATTCAGTGTCTTGCGTGTTGGGCAAAAATTTAATCAACGATTGATTAATTTTCTACTTATGAACCGATGAACGATTACATTGCTTTCAATTGTAATGACTCTGATTATAACCAGACTGCGGATCTGTATGCGAAATAAAAATTGTCGATATCGATTGCATGAGACGGCGATTTTTTTTTTAAGGTTTTGATAAGCTGGAAATAATATATCTATGTTCTTAAATTCCTCGAATGCTTCCTTGTCTAATTGCAACGATCGATGTTTAAATGACAGCTATGCTGCATTCTTATTCCTTTTTCTCGAAGTCCGCAAATTGCTGAAACACTTAGCGATACTGTAGACAACATTGTCCTCCACAAGTGAATACATTCCTCGTGAAAATTGCCGATCATTTCAGCAGTCGCTAATTGGACAGCAAAAACCAGACAATACGAACACGCTGTTGCGGTATCAATTTCGATTGTCGACACGGTCGGTAATATTACGAGGAACATTTATAAAACTGTTTACGGTTATTCATTTCCGGCGCGTCGTCGTTCGTCGATCCGGGCACGCGATCCATCCTGTCGCGCGTCGCGATCGTTCCCAGATCCTCGATCTTCTCGCAGCATAATCTAACAATTGTTCTCTTTCTGTTGCAGGTAAGCATCCCGTGGCAAATTCCACGGAGGATAAGCGAGAGGAGACGCGAGCGTTCCAACCATGGCGCGGCAGGTTCGCGCGCTCGCGAGAGAGCCTTTCTTCGTTTTGCCAACTTTGTTTCCAACGAGCGGATTTTAATACTGGTTTGAAACGGGTACAGCTGTCTCGGGATTTTCTGCATGGGACTTCTTCCCGAGATGGCTCTTGGGAACTCGCGGATAATTACTAGCCGCGTATCTCGCTCGCGTTTCTCTTATTAACCATCGGACACCGGAGACGGATCATTCCGTTCCTAAGCTGTGTTGCTGCGTGCTCGGTTTCGGTTCTTATCGCTTTAGCCGCCCCGGATTACCGCGATATCGTGCGCGCGAATCACGACAAACAAATACACGAATGCAGTCGAACCCCTTTTCATTCAGACCACGGAAATATTCCACCCTGTCAAAGACGCTGTACACGTAAAATCAGATATTATGCGTGCAAATTAATTAGTAACTGTTACTTTAGCTAGATAATTATTAAACTCGTTAGCAATAAAAATAGAAATTCGAAGGAATCGATGTATTAGAATGAAATGCATTTGATACTCCAGTAGCAATGCAACACTTATGGAATTGACCAGGGTTATGGTCTGGGCTAATTTAAATATTCAAACTTGTTAGCAATAAAAATAACAATTCGAAGGAATCGATGCATTAAAATGGAATGCATTGATACTCCAATAGTACTGTGACACTTATAAAATTATCCAGGGTTACGGTCTAGCAATTCGAAGGAATCGATGCATTAGAATGAAATGCATTGATACTCCCGTAGTACTGCAACACTTATGGAATTGTCCTGGGGTATGGTCTGGGTTAAATTAGATATTTAAACTTGTTAGCAACAAAAATAAAAATTCGAAGGAATCGATGCATTAGAACGAAATGCATTTGACACTCCAGTAGCACTGCAACACTTATGGAATTGTCCTGGGGTATGGTCTGGATTAAATTACATATTTAAACTTGTTAGCAATAAAAATAGAAATTCGAGGGAATCTCTCGATGCGCATTAGAATCAAATACTTAATACTGCGCCACGTATTTTAACAAATATTTATGAAACAGAAAGAAATAGTTTAGAGCATCAGAGCACACAGGAAACAAATTAGCTCCAAGCACTCCGGCAACTTCTGGGACGTCGCGGAACGGAAGAATGCTCGAAAGGACCTCGATTCCGGTGGCGTCGGTGATATAACGGCCCCGCGGAATAGAGAAACGAGATTTTAATTACTTAGAGTGACCCGCGCCCTTCGACCACCGGGACACACGGCCAGTATAGCAATAGCAGTATACCGGTACAGCACTGTATAGCATGTTTCACGAGTTCGTGTCGGCGCGCTGAAATTTTAATCAACGCTCTTCGCTCGTTCTACCCCGGCGACGCGTAACCTCCCCCGAGATAAAACCAGGGGAGCGTCGCGATAAGGAGGCCGTCAGTTCAGGAAGGGCTGCTTGCTAAACACGCGGCCAGAGGATACGAATAGCAAAAGTCCTCGGATACCGGTCCTCAATTTATTATTTAATTGCTCGATCGAATTCTCGCCAACGTCCATACGCTCTGTTCATAATTCTCGTTTGATCTCTCGCACAGAGACATCGAGTCTAACTTTATTAAATGTTGGCACTCGAATGTCTCCTCTGATGCTCCTGTAATTCATAATTAAATTGAATCTTATTTCTTCCCTTAATTATTTTAATAAAGGAGAAATCATATATTGATATCTTCAATTCTTGAAGTTTTTCAACAATTTTGAATTTCATCTTGTTCAATTTTGCTTTAAATGCACAAAGATCCGCAGTTTATTCATAATAATTTATGCGAAATAAAAATTGTCTGCCTTAATTGAGAGATGCAAAAGCTACATTCACATTTGTTTACGCTTTTAATAATATTAGTAAGTCGAGAATAATACAAGAGAAATACAGTGAATATAGCGTCCTGTGCAAAGGGTTAAAATTTAGCGGGTGCTCTGCGTGCAAATACCGGTAATCCGCCGCTGCATTTAGCCTAATTCAGTTCGCAGAGGAGCAGCAAGACCCTCCGGAACGTCGAAAGCGTCGAAAAGCGCGCACGAGAACGGGACAATCACGCGACGCGGCCAATTTCCATATCGTCCCCGTGTCCGAGCTTGAACAAACCGATCCTCTAAATGGGGATTAATTAGGGGAATGATTCCGAGGCGGAGGGTTGTTCTCTGCGGAACTTTCGGACTGACCAGGAGCCGCGACTCCGTGTCGCGTAGACTTGTTTACTCGAGGAGGGTGTTGATAATTGAACACGCCTGGGGAAATCTTTTCGCTCGATGCCGGCGCAAGCTCTCGCAGGAATTTCGAAGCTTGGTTCTGTGGTCGCGATGCTGAACATGAAAAATACTTAGTTTGCTCTGCGATTCCCTTCTGGGAAAGGCGGTGGATTTTACATCGTGATAGAACTGCAACAGAAGCTCGTGCATCTTTATTGAATCGCTGGGAGACTTGGATCCTCAAAATTCCATGGTAATCCAAGTCACGGAACGAATTGTTCGCAGCGGTGTTTGAACCTGTAAAATGTTCGGCAGAGGGAACCATTTGAACTTTGTTACCCGCATGCATCTTTTCACTCGGACCCTGTTCAGACGTGGCGGAAACCGCGCGGTTCTGATTTGCATTAGCGTCTTCGTATTCGTTCACACGTGTTACGTCTGAAGGGGGTAGGATCGTTTCTAGGATTGCAAGGGTGCGGAATGCGTCTTCTCATTTCTCGAAAAGGGCTAGGTAAAAGATCAATCTAGGCCACGATCGCCCACAAAAATCCTTTGCATTATTCGGCAGCATGTAGCTGTCGCAGCCTTATGGCAGAGAGTGTTGGGCAATAAATAAATTTATTTAAATGAATAATTATTTAAATAAAAATTTAAATAACAAGTTATTTATTATTTGAGCAAGTCTAAATGAATTATTTAAGATAATACAGTTAATTGTTATTTACAAATACAATTTCAATTATTATTTGTATTGACAAATAATAAATTAAATTGTATTTTTTTTATGGGCAGCTAGGCCTTTCGGACAGGCCCGACCACTGGCGGTATATGTACCTGAAAAGGTTGCTATAGCAGACAAAAAACGCGCACGTGTTTATTGTATATACAAAATACAAGAAAAAACGTGGTAATAAGAGAAGACCAAAAACTATTTATTTGATTTCCACCTCAATCCAAGTAATAAATAATTTTTTATTTGCAAATAAGAAATAATAATTTATTTAAATAAAAAGTATAGTTATTATTTGCAATTAAAATCACACGTTTATTTATTATTTAAAATAAAATTTGCTCAACACTGCCTTATGAAAATAGCTAGCTACACGAGCAGCTTTATGCTTCCGAATAATGCAAATTGCGCCTCGTAAACGTAAAAATGGGACTTTTAATTGAGGACGATCGCGATTGTTTTTTGCATTATCGAGAAATGAGAAGGCGCATCCCGCATCCTTGCAATCCTGTCGGCCTACGGTTCAGTTGTTTCCGGTGGTTCGCGGAGAGAAGATTGCCTGGAAGAAATTCATTTCCACTTGATCGACGAAATCCGAGACCGCGCAGGGAGGGTCCAGCGAAATTTAATTTGGTGGCCGGTTGAGCGGCGTTCGAGCCGGGCCGGGACGGTCCTGATGCCACCCCCGCAGGGCGAAATCGATGATAAATCTCGGTCCGTTTTCGATCCCGAGGCTCTCGCCGTTTCAAAGTATTCGATCGATCTCTCGCGGTGCGCGCGTGCAAACACAAAGGGACTCCCCCGGGGGATGAAGCCGCGAGCGAGGCGGTGGCAGAGAGGGCAGGAGAGAACACGAGGGCCGCCCTTTGTGCCTCGTTCTACCTCGTTCTGCTAGGCCAGGCCCGGAGAATGCGCGAATTACCGTTCGATTTGTAAATCAAACACTCGCGCCCCGACCGAAAATGTTTTATCGGCCGACGCCGACGCCGATCTCGCGCCCGCTAATTCGACTGGAAACTGTGGCGCGATCGACTTCCCGCAGACTGCAACCCGCCCGACAATTTTTATCGTGATTCAGATCGGTTTAGGCAGCCCTCATTGATCGCGCATGCTGATTCTTCTTCTGTGTTTCGCAAACGTTGATTTTCAGCGTTTTGTTTCTTTGTGGGTCGAACTCATCGACTACTTGCCTCGCGATCCATTACAAATCTGATGTTGTTTAGGTCCTCATCGATCCCGAACGCTGATTTTCAGCGTTTAAGTTGTTTGCGGACCGAACTCTCCGGCTACTTGCCTTGCGATCCATTACAAATTGATGTTGTAGTCTGCTATACCATATTCTTCTTGCAACTCCTACTCCGCTTGTTGCAACTGTTGCAAATAACCTTTATTTTGCACAAAAATCCGCAGTCTACTCAGTAGAATGATTAAGACTGGTGTACAGATGCTTTTTATTCCTCGTAAAAGTCTAAATACATTATTTGAAACAGCGGAGAAGAGGGTGAGGGGGGGTAAGCGGCGAATTCAGCGTTGGATATAGCACTCGACGAACAGCAATATTTGTCAAAAACCTGTCCGTCGTGAAAGAACGGGTTAACGGATCGTGCAGCGTGAAATACGCCGGTTAAACCGATCGTCTGGGTTTCCGCGAGCTGCGCTCCAGCTATTTGTTTTCCCACGTCGCGTTCCTCGTCACGTGCGATTTACAATGGAGTGTAAACGCGAGCGCGTAACCGTGATCGACGAAAAAAAAAAGAAGTAAAAAGGGAGAGAGAAAAAAGAGGTGGTGGTGGAGGGAGGCGGGCAAACGGAAGCGATCGCGGCCGGAAACGCCCTCGCGTTACGTCAAGCCGGAGGCGAGGAGAGCCGCATTGCATCGACGAGCGAGGAGAGGCCACGTCGTCGTTACGCACGTGCGTGCGTAGTGCGTGTACAACACGCCGTGTGCCGTGTTACACTCTCTGCAAGTCTCTCCTCTCTCTCTCCCTCTCCCTCTATTTCTCTTTGGAGCCTCTCCCTCTTCTGTCCTGTCCATTGTGAGAAGAGCGTCCGTTCTCGTTCCCCTCTCTCCCTCTCTCTCTCTCTCTCTCACTCGGCGTGCCGAGAGCCGAAACAGCGAGTCATCGGAGCCGTCGTGCATTGCCATCAAAGTGTGTATATCCGGTGACTCCGAAACGTGCAGCCGACCACCAATTTCCTATCGCTGCAATTTATTTATTCGTTTCACCCCCGGCTTTGCAACTTCCTTGCCCGCGCGCGTCGAAGTCGATCGAAAAATTGATTCTCTGGTCGCGAGTCCGTTTTGTTTTGGATTCGCTGTTCCCCGAAGCAAGGGATTATTATTCATTATTATTTATATTACGGGCAGACTGCGGATCTTTATGCAAAGTAAAATTATTCCGCATTGATTGTGGGTAGCGGGAATAAAATGGACATTGGTTACATCTCTTAATGACTTTGTCACGTTAAAAACAATATTACAATTATATTTCACCCAACTAATTTCTGCATAAACGCATTGTTACGTCCTAAGGTGGACGTAATTATAGATTTAAAGAGATTATTGATAGATTTTATAAATTGCGAGAATAAAACGCAGTTTTGAACCTACCGGCATTCACCGGCTTCGGTTCGGGTAATTAAGGATTTGTTAAATACTAAGTGACTTTGATCTTGGAATTGGAACGAAGAAATCGAAGGGTAAACTCTTTAAAAAATGATCTGAAGTATTGATTTTGTATAAAAATTAACAAAAATATATTCTATTAAGCAAATTCAGGGTACATAATGTTTTCGAAATCTTGGTATAAATTTGTTAGTAATTACCGCACACGCGCAGTTTTCGCCCGGAGATGGCTCTATTGGATTACTGGCTCCGCAGCGGGGATGATGATGATTATGATGTAGATGATAATCATTACTTAGACAATTCACTTTTTCCTTTTGAATTTTTACACTATCCTGATCTTGTCTTACTGAGGTTTGATTGATGTATTGTTATATAATTGACTAAACGTATCCAATTAAGATTGAACTGTGACTGTTAACTTTTACCTTTAACTTTCAACTGAGCTCCTGATGATGAGCTGTCCCTTTTATAGGTTGATCAATCCATTGTTCTCGTAGGTGAGTGCGTCTTCATCAATTCCGTTTTTTAATCACTTTTCTTCTTAATCGTATGCATTGCATCTTTTATCTTTCTCTTGGCCGGGGATCTTATTACTCTGTGCGTCTTCCTAAATTAGGGGAACGCACCATTTTCTTAGATTTATTAGTGTCATGAGGTGACTACATCATCACCAATTCTTTTTAATCGTTTTCATCGTAATTGCTTTCTTCTAAATCGTGCACATTGTATCGATCGGAGAACAATCTATTGCTCATCAATTCTGCCGAAAATCCTCACACTCTTCAGTGATGAACAGACTTCAGCGAATATTCGCTCACAATTTATTTTTAGAACTTTTGACACAATAAAATAAATCTCGCTATGATCTTAATTTGTTTAATGAAGATTGAAAATAGTTTGACACACATCAATTATAGTATTTGATATTTTATTTCTCGTACAACATTATTGAAGCAAGTATATAAAAAGAAATTAAGAAAATGTATGTTATGCTTGATTTCATCATCAATTATTATTATCGGCTAAACCACTGGACGTGACAGCATAAAGATCCACAGTAAAGGGTTATTATAATGGAATCGAGAACAGCTGTGGAAGTGACTACAAAACCGCTTGAACAAGGACACTCGTTCCAGCATTTTTCTAGCGCGAAAGCATTTTTATTGTTTCAATAATTGCAACGTGAAACCCGACCTCGCGCATCGCATAAACGCACAAAGATCCACGGTTTAATAATAGCGGCGCGAGTTGTTACGCGAACGGTATGCATAAATACGAATAGCAAAAATGCAACGCAACAATGTGCGCGTTGCCAAAACCGAAAACAAGAATCGATCACGTTTTCGTTACTGTTTTACATTTTTCAGTCGAGCGATAATGGTTGAATTAACATGCACGTAGAACGAGCTCGTATGACCATGCTACACGTGTCCACAAATATTATCACATTACGTATACAGTAGATACGTACACAAATGTTATGCATTTTGCAGTCCCAAATATTGTTCCATCAACACGTTCACCGTTGTCATTCAGCGGTAGAATCTTGTGTGTCCAATTTTACGAATTACATAAATTACTGCTCACGAGTTCAGAATTAGATTGTGTCCAGAATTGAATGTCAACCGTGATCCAATTTAACACGGAACAAACTGCCCGATTAAAATTGTCATTTCTCCACGAATTACCAACAGACGAATAACTAACATTACCAACATTACCGTGGACATGTTAAAAATATTTAAGGTTATCAATATGTACAGTGGGTATGTACAAAGAATTCATACACCTTGTAAAAACTAATAACTTTTTTATAATTATACCAAACGACCTGATGTTTTCTAAGCAATTACAGGCATTGGTTTACTAAATGAAGCGCAAAAAAAATTTTCCGAAAATTATAGTTTACAAGGTTACATGCAAAAATAAAAAAGGCAGTTTTTAAAACATTTTTATTTGGGCCCTTAATGAAAATTTAAAGATCTATGTTAGTTATACACATGCTGTGAAAATTTCATCAAAATCGATTAATATACCCACGAGCTACAAGTGATTAAAAATGTCGAAAATCATAGTTTTATACGACTTTTGATCAGTTTCTGCTTAAAATCCACAAAATCGTACATCTTTCGATGCGTGTCGTCTTTTCCTGCGTCAACCGATTTCAATGAAATTTTTAGCAGGTGTATAACTAACATAGAATTTAAATTTTCATTTTGACAACAAATCCCTTTCTTATTTTTGCATTTAACCTTGTAAATTATAATTTTTGGAAAATCTTTTTTGTGCATATCATTTCGTAGACCAATGCTTCTAATTGAGTATAAGAGATCAGATCGTTTGGTACAGTTATAAAAAAGTTATTAGTTTTTAAAAGGTGTACGAATACTTTGTACACCCGCTGTATTAGTGTTTCAGCTCTTAATAGGATAATTAAAAGAAGAATACAATTTTTATTTGGCTTCTGAGTCCTGCAATCAATGCAAACATTTTATATTTTGCACTGGCTGCTCGTGGCGTGCCTACAGCACACCCTCGCAACCAGGCCCTCCGGGCGAATTGCCCAGGCGGGCGACGCACAGTGTACAATTTCGATAAAATCTCGCTTATACGCAATTTTCTGAGTTATCTTCTCTATGTTAGCGATTTTTGTTTTTTTTTTTTAAATCAATATCCTTGTGTCCGCGCCACCATCTAACGGCTCTGCTCGGTAATCGGTCGGAACGTACAACATACTTTTCGACTTTATATATTTTGCATAAAGATCTGCAGTCTATGCATTACTCATTTCCGTCGTGCAGTAAATAAATGACTCTAGTTTCTTCAAATCGGAATTTATGACAATAATAATTATCACGAGGCGAAACAAAAATGTAACTACATAGAAATTCAAATTCATATTACCTCAAACTGGAAGAATCGCTGAGTCAGGGCTTCGGAAGGCAAGCACAAGGAATTTCTTCGAAATAGAAAGAAGCAGGGAATGCAAGTGCATGCCGGCTGCATAAACGAGAAGCCGCGGAATGCGGGCAGGAGGGGAAGAGGCTCGCTAGCCGATAACCGAATTAATGAATTTTTTCCTCGCTTAGAGCGGCGATCTTTTCCGCGTTCCCCTTCTCCCAGCGAATTTTCATTACGCGTTCAATTTTCCGGATCCGTTCCGGGAAAACCGCTCGTCGGAAACGGTGTTCATTCGACTTACAATTCCCTCGCTCCGGAAAGTCCCGTAAACTGTTGGACTTACCTGTCGACGGTACCCTTACCTGTTCCCCCATCGGTCTCGTAGTCGGCCATTTCAGTGTACTTCGCCACGATGGTCGCATTGGAAACGAAACGCAGAGACTTCTTCGACAATACTCGGAGGTAGGTGGAAAATTAGTCGGGAAACTGCCTCGTATAGGCCTCGCTTTGTATTATCGGCGCTGGAGGGTTGTTTACGCAAGTTCTCCGGAGCCGCGTCTTCCAGACAATGGTCTCGGATATTTACCTCGGCCGAGTTTCGAGCAAATTTGTCGGGACCCTTCGAGGGAGGTGGGGGGTATACAACTTGTTTCCTAGTTCCCTGAGCTCGGGATTTCTACCTGGGAATGCGCGCAAGGTGAGTCAACGCGGTCAGTCATCCGCAACGTCGTTCTAATGGTTCGAGAGAGTTCAATTTCAACACTCCCGGACAGAAAGATAGCACATCGTCTATTTTTTCTCTTTTGGTAGAATAAACTGAAAAAAAATGAGTATTTTAATATGTCAACATATTCTGACATGCCTCTTTGTATAATGTATTGAATATCATCGACAATATTTACTTTAACTGAATTCTAGAAATGGAAACGTAAATATTATGGTTCGCAAGTGGGACATAATGATAGCACGTGTAGTAAATCTACGCTTTCCAGTTACACCGAAACTCGCGAATTGCGAACATCAACCTCAGAACATAGTTAATTAAGTCCGTGATATTATCTCGTGTTGCATATTTGTTTAAAAACGGCAAAATATTATCAAAAATGGGTCGCGAAAAGAGATTGAACGCGTGTGAAATTAACACTATAATAAAATTGGAAGAAGAACAATATATTCAGTGACAAAAATAGCAAAAATTATGAATAGAATTTCTTGAAAATTCCGAAAAAAAACTATAGTAAGAAGAAGAGTTCTGGACGTCCGCAAAGTGCCCGGGAACGTCGTGCAATACTAAGAGCAGCATCCAATTCTAAGATGACTGCAAGGCAAATTGCTCAAAGTGTTGTTGTAGACACTAATATAAGGAATGTGAGACGTGTTTTACAAAAATGCAAATATATGCAACGAAGAAAATTAAAGAAAAAGCCTTGGTTAACTGTGAAACATTAGAACAATCGGTTACACTTTGCGGAAAAGAATATTCAGACATCATCAGACCTGATGGTGTGAGTTACTATTTTCACGAATGATATGCGAAAAGAGGAACAGTTTTTGAGTCGTCGGCAAATGGCAGGTGGTAGTGTGATGATTTGATGCGGTATCGGGTACTATGGTAAAATGGAAATCAAATTTATAACAGGAAAAATGAATAACACAAAATGTATTTGGAAATGATGAAGGAACAAATAAACACACGTACGCGACCAGAATTGCCGGAGAGAAGTATACTTTTCAACAGGATAATGACGCAGTACACACTGCAAAAGTAGTAAAATAGTAATTTTCTCGAGAAAAAATTCGCGTTTTAGATTGGACAGCAAGATCACCCGACCTCTACATTATTGAAAATTGTTGGGGAAATCTTGTGTGCCCGAGCTTATACAGAAATGGCAGACAATTTGGAAATATTGCCGAATTAAAAAAATGTATTCAAGATGAGTGGGAGCAATTAGACCAAAAAACCATTAAAAAACTCTATAAATCTTTGCCAAAGAGAATGATGGCCGTTATTAAATGTAAAGGAGGAGTCACAAAATATTAAGCATTAATTATCATTCGTTGATTTATTGTTATACATAATTTTAAGTTAAATGTGCTATCATTTTGTCACACCATATTTCCTTAAAAATTCTTTTTTTTTAAATAAAATTGTACAGACTGGCGAAATTCAATTCAATTTCATTTGTGTCTGCTTATAGAGACATTTTGCAAGAATGTGTAAAATAAAACCTTGGGTTGTAATGTTAAATAAATAAATATTACGTTAATTTTAAAGTGTGCTATCTTTTTGTCCCGGAGTGTAAGTGCCTTACTGCAGCCCCTAATAGCCAGCCTCCCTCTAAATTTTATTAGCGTGCTGTTATAAATATGTGGATGATTATCCCACACAAAAATGAATGAATACGTTCATCTTTCAACAATCTCAAAAATTGTTTCCATGTCGCATAAAGATCGCAGTCTTACTAATGATTTCCCAAATAGCCAGCCTCCCTCAGAATTGCTTGAAAACGAGACAATTTCACTAAAGAGCTGTTGTAAATATGAATGAGCACAACTTTTATTATACTCCTATTGAATGCAACTGAATGATTATCCTACACAAGAACGAGAATGAACACGTTCATCTTTCAGCAACCACAAATATTATTATTTTATAAAACTGATTTTTATGTTGCATAAAGATCGCAGTCGCAAATGACGTTTCCTTAGAATTTCGAACAAAATTGCTTACATTGATTTGGAAGCGGTAAATCCCGATGTGGGATGGCCGCCTCGACGATGGAAGGGAACCTGGATCCTACGGGACACCGTAGGATAAACGGACCCTCTCAGTCACCGGCACCCCTCCCAACCAACCCCTCTCCAACTCGGCCTGCTCTCTCTTGCTCTCTTCGTCGTTTCGCCTGGCCTAAACCCTCCCCGCCACCGCCGCCGACAAGAAACCCTCTTCACCCCGTCACGTACGCACCACGAAGGGACCCCTACAATTCGGTTTCCATTCCAGTCTTCCTCGTGCCCCGCTATGGGATAGATACGCGCCGCACAGTCCAGGGGTCGTCGACGCGTTCACAATTTTCTAGCTTCCAAACCGTAGTTCTTCGCGTTCTTCGCGTTCTTCGGGTTCCAGTACCAAAGTAAAGTGCCCGGTACCTCCACTTGAGTGTGTTCGGAGCTCAGTTGACTGGGATCCGTTATTAACCCCGGGAGAGTGAGTAGGATTCGTTGGGAAGTACCCTGAAGAGTGAGTGGGGTTCGTGGAAAAATCCCAAATAAGTAGTGACTAGAAATTGTTGAAGATTACTTTGAAAACTAGAGTGACTAGAATTTGTTGAAGAGTGACTAGGATTTATTGAAGAGTGCTTAGGAACCGTGGAAAATCCCAAACAGTGACTTGGATTACTTTCACAACCAGAGTGACTAGGATTTGTTGAAGAGTGTCTGGGATTCGTGGAAAATCCCGAAAAGTGACTAGGATTTGTTGAAGAGTGCCTTGCAGAGTGCCTAAGAAATATCCCAAAGTGTGCAAAGGCTTGATAATTACCTCGAACAAATAGTTCTCTTCTTGGAGGTGCATCTTCACGGTGCAAAGTGCGAGGACAGTGAAGAACAGGAAGCGTCGCGATCAGGACCTCAGCGATGTTGTCGAGGTTGAGCCGGTTTCCCGTGAGTTTCCACGTTTTCCACCCTGTTGATGGATGACGAGAGAGCCAGCTGTTCCCGAGGAGGGTGAACCATTTGGAAAGGTTGCCACGAGTTGTCCCGACGATCGATCGGGCCGCACAAAGGGTGGACGAAAGCGAGTCTCGCCGCTTCCCTGCGAGTATCCGGGCTTCCACGGGATCCAGGATTCTTTGCGAGGAGGACACTGGCATGGTTTTAAAGTAGGCGACAATATTTTTATTCTCGGACCACCAGATTCTACCCATGGTTTCCCGAACGGGTTGGCTCGAGCCCCTCACAGGGTTCACTGATCCCTATTGTCGGAAATTCCGGTGGTATTCGGTTTCAAGTAACTAGGAATTTTACACTCCGAGCCTTGGCATACCTGAAACTGTAATGCCCCCTAGATCCCAGCGAAACTGAAACTTCTATGCTTCCGAATCTCGGCAGAATTGAATCTTTAACGTCCCCTGGATCTTGGTAAAATGGAAATCTTAACACCTTCAGATCCGAACAAAACTGAAACTTTAACGTCCCCAAATTTCTACGAGATCGCACTAGTTTAACACCCCCAAGTTAGGAAACTTTTCAGAATCCGAAGAACACAGATCGCGAACGAAACACCTTGAAAGTGAAATTCTAGCGCCCCCAAAAAAATTCGACGGCCACGTGGAGTCTCCAGGTTTATTCTACGAATTCCTCGAATTGTTCGGGGGGCAAGAAAAGGGTTCCCAGGTTGGGTAAGGGAGGGAGGGGGATAATCGAGGGCACGAGAGTTCAGAGAGGGAACGGGTCTCTAGGATGTGTCCGGGAAGGATCGAACGATTCGATCGAGTTACCGGTTGTCTACCCACGGTAGCTCTTCGATCTTGTTCGAGCGCCACGGGGGAACAATGCCGAAGCGGGCCGCACCCCTCGATTTTCCAGCTACCCTAAACCAATAATGCCACCCCCTCCACCCCGAGGCAGAATCCTCCATTCGAGCGTTTTAAGGAACAGCAGCTGTTCGTACGGCTCGCTCGCGTTTCTCTTTCTTCTCCGGTTCTCTATTTTTACGACGCTCTCCGCGCGCACACGTATCCTCGTTCCAGGCTCTTCACTATACTTTTCTTTTTTTCGAGAGCCATGTATAGAGCCCTCTCGCACGGACTAGACGGCTCGATGCGTCGCGATGCATCCAGCGAGCTTATTAACTCCGAGCGTGTCACGTGGGCGAGATTTCTCGCGAGAGATCGTGGCTGATCTCGGAGCTGAACAAATTTAATTCACGTTATCATTTATGCATTTTCCGATTTTTGACGACAAATTTTAAGTGGAATGACGATGAAATCATATTTCTAATGGAAACAGCCTCTGTAGATGCGAAACGAATGAAAATTGTACAAGATTCTATCGACTTTTATATTTTAGCCTCTTTTGAATAATTTCATAAATGGACATATAGTGATAGGATTCCGTACAAAATAAACAATAAAAACTTTAATTGTGTCAAATATGGAGTATTTAATACTTATACATGTCTTAAAAATCGACTACTTGCGTCAAACTTACTATGAAACCGCTTCATATCAGTAATAAAAGTACACGAGATATCTCGTCCTTTGCATTGTACGACGAAATCATGGAAACGAGATATCTCATCCATTGTAGTGAAAGGTTTAACGATTTCGATTGTACAACCAAAAAGGAATCTAGTGACGGAGGTAGAGAGACGTACACTACAGTTCGTCAGGAAGTTTTCACCGCAAGTAGATGGCAAAAGCCAGGGTTAAACAATCTCAGCGATAAGCCGGATATTGGTTGTCCAGGACGATTCCGGACGGTCGAAATCACCGGAAAATGGATAAGCGGAATAAGCTGTTCTGTTTCTTTCCGTTTCTATCTCTGCTGCAGGAGGCCGCGTCCTGTTCGGCAAACGTCCGCCCGGCCAAAAGGCAAAAGGGACGGGACCGAAGAAGGGACAGAGGACGCAGGAAGGTATCCATCCTGCGCTCTCGTAGAACCGCGTGCTTGGAAATTCAAGGACTATCTTACGATCTTCCAGGTCCTGACCCCGCGTAATTCCGAATTCGAGGCACGCCGAGGCCGCGGATACGAAGCCGAGGAAACGTAACTTCCTTTCTCTAAGCAGTCGTCGGGCGTCCACGCCGTTATTTACTATATTGGCGACGTGACTCGGACCTACGGTCCTTTGTCGCGTCTCGTCGCCGTCGAATTTCATTTACCGGTTCTGGAAAATTGTTTTCTAGCCAACCGGTTTCCCTAACGCATCTTCACACTATCGGAAGGACTCGTCGTTCCGTGAAAGTCGCGATTAATCGGCAGAATGACGTGCAATCTCTGAGGTATGTGCCGGCACGATTAGGAAGTAAAAATTGTGTATAATTATGAGAGTGGTCTAAGCCATATTTCTTGTTTCTTAGTCTTCATTAATGAAAATTTATTGTGAATGTGGAATTTTCTGCGAATCTCATACGAAAATGTTGTTTCTAAAGTTTGAATTGACTTGGACCATTTTCAAAATTAACTGACTGCCCTACAAATGACTTAAAGCAATAAAAAACTACGAGTTTTGTTAGGAGTATTATTTCTAATTTGTTTTTAAATCCATTTTTATCGCTTTAGACTTTCATAATTATGAGTTTTGAAATTTTTGAAATGTTAGCAAATGCGTGATGAGTAGAATGTGTTCATTGTTAATTACACAAATAAACTGTTGTTCATTGTTCACTATTAACAAAGGAAGTTATTGGTGAAGCCATAGTAATAACTGATGAACTCATTTTTTTATATTTATCTTTGACTTAGCCCACTTTCTCAATTACACTGTCCAACACCAAATTTGATTTCAATATATGTACTGTTGGGTCCTTCTTATAGAGTTTTTTGTGCTGATTCCGAATCTGTCGTTAATTTTTCTCCTATACGCACAGTTTTTGAAACACATGGCTTCGAAAAAGAACATATTTTTCAGCTTTAAACAAATATTGTGATGTTATTAGAAAAGATATTGAATTGTGTTCAATCATAAAAGAGAGAAGTTGAAATTTTTTGGACAGAGTGTTATAGGCACAATTGTCCACATTAATTGCAAGGGACATTCATGTCCATTGTACTCCTTCGAACGGCATCTGCTTATTTTGCCATAAATGCATAAAACTTTTCGTCCGAAAATCACTTTCCGAAGTAACGTCGAACAGTTTCGTCGATGATCCCCTTTCTCCCATGTCCCTCAGAGCATGATCGAGTCTCCGAGGTCTCGTCACACGCTTTCGTTCGAGTAAAAGCGAACGCTGTGACATAACGCACCGGTACCGGGAACGCCGCGCGACCTTTTCGCAGATCCTAACCGATTTGCATTCTCAACGAGCTGCTCTACCCGTCATCGTCGCCTGCCGTTTTCCACCGCTGTTCTCTCGCTTGTCCGATTATCGGTCAAACGCCGTGGTCGACGTCGAAGCGACCTTAGACGAGCAATCGATCGATCGACCGCGTCTCGAGGGTAGCGAACTACAACCGACTTCCGGATGCGATGACCGGTCGCACACGGCTGTTCAAGCCGATACTCGCGGACCGATCGATCACTATACATACAAACGCGTTCACTGTCATGAGACTTTTATTTGAAGTATCGAAGGGATAAAAATATTCCTTCAATAATAACACCGCTCAACAAATTTTAAACTTGTCCGCTCTGACACCCGGTGAACTTTCTCGGCAGACCCTTGTTTAGAACGCTGTTCGCACGTGTTTCCATCCTCTTAGGCTTCTGTAATATATACTGTTTTACTCTAGAGAGTTGGCAGAATTAATCTGCGTAAAAAACGCCTGCACAACTCTCATAATTGGAGTACAATAAAATATGTAAAAAAACTTTAGAAACCACTTTTTTTTTTGCCTGGTTCTCCATAACATACCGAATCCAGTTAAATGATTAATGTGATATTTTTCCACAAAATTTTAAGCAATTAGTTCAAAATTTTAGGGAAAAATATCATTAATCATTTAACTGAATTCGGTATTTTATAGAGAGACAGGAAAAAAATTATTTTCTCTTTTTTAGTGCATTTTAATGTAAGCGTGGTTTTCAAAAAATTTTTTATGTATTTTATTTTCTACTTTTATTGTCATCGCAAGTGTGCACACAAAATTTCAGCAAAATTGGACTATGGGAAGAGGTTTACAATTCGATTACAATAATTTGATAAGCGTAGTAAAATACTGTTAAACATTCCCAATGTTGTAAAAAATTACTATTCCACTCGGCAGAGTCTGCAGAGTCGTACAACCAAGGAATCATTCCTACAGCTTTCCCTGTACATACCAGCAGAAAAATTCTGAAGTTAGCTGAATTGAAGAATATCGTAAGAAATTGTTGCACAAACAGTCTCCGTTTCAGACATCGTTTAAACATACTTACATGTTTACAACGCCATAAAGAAAAACATTATTGCTCTCGGCAGAGTCTGCAGCGTGTTCTCTCGCAAGCAACATTTGCATAACATTTACAGTCTGGGCCGTAGAAATGTTTAAAGCGGCGATTCCGTCTGACGAGAACACTGTTGCGAAGTAACAGTTTTATTGGCGGGCGATTAACTACTCTCGAGGATCGGCAGGATTCCGTGAAGCGAAGGATATTCGGGGAAGCTCTCTCGCGATATCAAGGATTGGGAAAGTAACAGTTCGCGATAACCCTCCTTGCCGTTATCGGTCTCCAGGGTTTCGACGGCACGAAACTTGCGCGATTCCTTCCTTTTTTCCCTGAGAGTTTCGATTACATTCTTTATTTCCGGAGGGACTCGACCGAGGCGAGCAACTCGGATAATTTCACCAGCGTCTTTGTTGGGAGCGTGTCCTGCTGGCGGAGTCCTCGATGAAGGACCATCCTTCCGGGCTGCTTTTCGTTTTGCGGTTTCCCTCGAAATGCGGTTTCGATGCTGCCACCGGGTTCCAGCTGCTGCGGAGTCGTGCGTGCTCGAAGATTCCGTTCCGTTCTTAGTCGGGAAAGAGTTCCGTCGATCTGCCTCCATTTTGATCGAGACATTGAAAACAATGTTGTGGAACAACTGAATTGTTGACACAGTACACTTTGTTATTGAATTTTATTACATAGTTTGGAAAGTCACGTTTTCTCAAAGGAAAATAGAAAGCCAATTTTCTACCATTTAGAATAAGTTCTATGACATTTTGTTCTACGAACTTTTCCAATTTTTCAGGCAACATAAAGATACTATGCTCGTAGAATTTCTGTATTTTTCATGTTTTTTTCCAAGACCATTTGCTTTTTTACTACCGCACATTTTTTCGATTTATCAACATTTTTTGTGCGGTGAAAATTTCATATTTCAAATAAAGTCGTAAAAAGTCATGTAACTCAATCTTTTGCTAATAACTAGACTGCGGATTTTAATGCGAAATAAAAATTGATTGCAAGAAATAGAAACTGAATTGAATGGTATTTCTTTCCGTAATGATTTTAATAGAGGAGAAAAATTATATGTATATATTGACACTTCTTGAATTGTTAAAATTTTTCAATAAGTTTGAATTGCATATATTCAATTTCACTATAAATCACGATTGCATGTGGGATCTTTAAGTTGCCTAAAAAATCGCAAGAGATCATAGAACAAAATGTCGTGAAACTTATTCTCAAAGGTAAAATATTGGCTTTCATTTTCCCTGAAGAAAACGAAATGACTTTCCGGACGACCTACTAAATCGTAGTGCCGATCGTGGTGGCGATATTCTCGCGTGGTTTGACGATCGGTGACACGGGTCTTCCGGATGGATCACCTGCCCGGTCCCTTTCGGACGTGTTTTGGCCAATGGCAAGGTTCGTGTCGCGACGACAATGAACTTGCGCGGAAGTTTTGCAGCAGGGGCGGCGAAACAGGAGGGTTCTCCGATCGACGGAACAGTGACATTCTCCCTACTCTCCCCTATCAATCTCCTTCTCTCTCTGTTCCTCTCCTCGGTTCTCTGCGAACTTTGGGACAAGGTTAGTGTGTCGAGCCCGAAACGCACTCGATTTGGCCGCGGCCACGAGCCGAGTGACCCGAAGAGGGGGCAGAACGGGTATGGGGGGACCGTGCGGGGTGGGGCAGAGAGGGGGAGAGAGAGAAAAAAAAGGGGGAGACCGGAATAACGTGTTTATAAAGAAAGGGCCATCGAAATCGAGCCCGATAGTCGTTTTTGCGGGGTCGTCGAGAGAGCGCGAGCCCTCGCAGCGATATTTCTGCCGCGACGCGATAATTATTTTCCCGCGGGATTTATCGCCGCGATTAATTTAATGGCACCGCGTAAATTACTTAACCGAGAGCCAAGCGATACGCGCGCCGCGTGCCATTATTAACGACGAGAGCCGAGCCTGATCGGAAGCTCCAACGCGTTTCTCGCGTAAAGAGAGACGCGGATCTGTTTGCTTCCATGGGAATCTGTATTCCCGATGGGCGACCCAACGATTCCAAAAATCGGGGGAATTCGGGGAACCCGAGGATCCTCGGCTGCTGCATTCCTGAGGCGATGTTCCGCGAAGATGCGACTTCGCGTGCATCCTGACTGCAACGCACGTGTCATATCACGCGATTCTCGATTCACTTGCAACGATCTGTCTCTTTCAATTTCGATCCAGCTTGCTGCCGAATCGTTAAACGTTGAGTAGGGCACCGTGTCCGGCTACCACTGCATAATTGTTGCATGTGCATCGATATAACTGTTCGCAGAAGCAGGTAGAAGCCGTCACGATTATAAATCATTATCGATCTACCACTTAATATATCGATAGTATTAAGAATTATTTATTGATTTAACTCATCTAATTTCTATTCAATATTATTTGATCTCTTTATACTGAGTGGACGACATTAAAATATCAAACATTTCTTCCGACAAAGAATAATTCCATTCCACATATCTAATATGTATATATAATTTCAAAGAATATTTTGAATAATGATACAGCAAGTTTTAGTGGCGACTCCGAGTCACTCCTCGACTGCTAAGCGTTAGATACTTTGGATCTCTTTCCCGTTTGAAATCTCGCTCGGCAATTTTCGCGATGGACGGCAGAAAATCCTCGATCCGCTGATACCGGGCTAATACTAGCTGACGGGAGCGCAATTTGCGGGCAAAAAAGGCGGCAGCTCGTTGATTGGAGAAGGTAATAGAATTGGAAGCGTCCGCAGGTAAGGTAAAAATAGCGGGCCAGGGGTCTGGCCCCTGACGTTTACCTGGCGCGAGTTACATACTGCGAGTTACTGCATGCCCGCCACCGGCTGTCCGAGTTATCTCTTATCTCACGGCGATTGGTTTATATAGCGCGTGTCGAGTTACCTTGTACGTACAGCGTATAAACGGCCTTCTTAGCTCGTGACACGCACACCGATTCCTCTTCGTGCGTGCGTGCGTGCGTGCGTGCGTGCGTGCGTGCACCTCGCATCGGGTTCGAGAATGCCGTTCCACGGTTAGATTCGCGGGTTCCCACATTTTCGATCCCGCGCGAGAACCGCGTTCCGCACCGACCGCATTCTGCGTCGAGGACGACGCGTCCTGAACACTATAGCTCGCTGTAGCGTTGCGTCACGATTCACTATCGTTCGACGACGGTAGGCACGAATCGTGATCGAATCGACGGATGCAGGTGCCGGTGTCGTGTTCCGTTTCGTTTCGTTTCGTTTCGTTTCGTTTCGTTTCGTTTCGAGCAGCCCGGAAAAACACTTTGCTTTTCTTGTCTTCTCTCCCTCGAGCAAATGTTTCCTTTCCTGGATACATCCAAGCTCCCAACGCAGGGAGATCGACGTTATCGCGCTATGATAGCAGCCCGAACAATCACAGGCAAATACTGACTCACGATAACGCAGATAGCGACGGTTTTCGCGTTTACGATAGCGCGTGTTAGCTGATAAATCGGTTCGGACACTTCCTCCGAGCAATTGTCTACTGCTACGCTGAAGATAAACTGTTAGGATGGTTAGTACTTTTGATTGTAAATCAAAAACACATGTTGCTAGTGAGTCATTGGGGAACAGGAATTGGCAAGTTATCTGAAAGATGGCAGCAAACTGTTATAAATAATAGAAATTATATCATCATTATATCATTGATTCAAAAGCATCCTTTAAAGTACAGCAGAACACAATTCCCTCCAACCTAATAACAATAGTTTCAGTCTAATTCCTATCAGCATTTTCCGATTCTAACAAAATTGACGTCGTTGCAGGATGCGACTTCATTTTTTATAATTTTTTCATGACTATATACCTGATGAAATTCTTCATCAATTGCAAAGCTTTGGTATACAATTTTTTTAATGTTTCACCACAGAAACAGCAGTTTTGAGCAGCGAATTGCACAGTCCTCGCCAATAGCGGCAGTTTCGTAATCTCGCGAACTGCTTTCTAATTACGCCGACCTTTCCGGTGAATAATTGACGGACGGCCGAGCCGGGGGTGTTTTTCCGCGGCGAAAAGGTCAATTCCATGGGGTGGGAGCGTCGCAACCCCTAAGGGCTGCCCTTCGTTCAGAGTTATTTCTACCTTTGTAAAAGGATTAAGCGTGGCCCTTCGTTTTACCTCGGTGTGCTTTCCTACACAGCCGCCTTTGTGTTTCCCGTTAGATTTTCCCTGGCTTCGGGGCTTGCGTCTGCTGGACGGGACTTGTCCCACACTGTTTTCCAAAGCGACCCGGCCCGGCCCGACTGTGTTCGATCGCTGTTAATTCCTTCGGATAAAGTAAGCTACGTTGTCCCAGTCTTCGTTCTTCACCTCCCTGGATAATCGACCTATGCTATACAACATTCCCAATTCAATTTTACTCGTGTATAATGTATAACTAGTATCGTCATTTCGGAGCTATACTACGAAGACGAAATTCATACAATACTTAAATGTGTAGAAATTGACTAGTAGACTGCGGATGAGGAAATCTTAAGAAAGTGGAATCGTGTAAAATGTTATTTCCACTGGTAGTAGACTTTGTAGTTCTAAAATGAATAAAAATCGTACTCTATAAATTCTGTGGAATCTTATGTTCTACCATTTTCTGAAAATTTTCAGAGGCCACAAATGCACAAGCATCGGCAGTCTATTGATTAGATACCAACATACTTAATAATATAAACAATAGTGAAGAATGTCTTATCAAGTGGAATCAACAGAAGCCTCGAATATTACTCTCCACATCACAGAAATATTTATAAATAGACTGCGGATCTTCATGCATTTATGAAGAAATTGGTTGAGTGGAATATAAAAAGTAGAAGATTGAAAATTTTCAGGAATGTTTGTCGTTAAGGGATGAAATCAATTTTTACGTTACTCCTGCTTCCCACAATGGATACAAAACATTTTTATTTAGAGCCGCAGTCTATATTGATAAAGAACGCTAAAGACTTGTTGAAATTTTGTTGAGGAACGAAAAGGCTCACAGCTCCGAATGACGTGTACAAGTGGCATCAATGACTGGTCGCAACTAGCACAATCGACGACCATCCCGTGTGCAGAGGGTCGAGTTCGTCGTGCCCTAGGTCCGTTCGTGCCGCCCCGGTTTATTGAATTTTTTTCGTGCAGCCGTCGCTGTTGAAGGAGTTTGAGTTACATGTAACGAGAGTTTATTACAGGGTGTTGGCGGGCAAAAACGCGACGATTTTCGTGAGGCAGACTGTTTGTCAGGCCGGGAGAGAAGGTCGAGGATGGAACGGAAGGCTCGTTGGCCGGGGGAGCGGTGATTAAACGTTTACGAGAAGCTTTTCGAGGTCGTTTCGACTGCCCTCCTCGCCTCGCCCCCTTCCGGATATATTCAAATCGCTCTTAATGGGGGGGACTCACGCGAGGTTTGCGCGATCCCGGCGAAAACTTTGCGAAACCGCGCCGCGCGCCCCGACGCGACGGGTACCCGACGGGCCCTCTCTTTCTTTGTCGCTCTTTTACTACTTCTTCTTCCACGAAAGCTGAAGTAGACCCGGTCGGACAAAGACGGCGAGCGGGACAAAGTCGATGATAGCGATGGCTTCGGAGCCCTTCTCTTAGTATGTTCCGGTTTATATCCCGTCGGCCAATCAACCTCTTACCGACGCGGACGAATTTAACGCTCCGGTTGACGAGGGTGCGACGAGGAACGCCGATTTCTGCGGCCAACCCCTAATTTCCACGGTAAACGTACATCGATCTAGATACGCGGCTAATGTATGCGTATTATAATCTCCGTTCTACACGCCACGCATTATGACGCGCGTCCCCCGGCTTGTAACGTCGAACACCTCGCCCCCGGATTTTTAATTGAATCCCCTGTGCCATTAGTCGTCTACATTTTAATATCAATTTTGAGATTCTTCGGATCTTGTTTATTCCATCTGTTCCGTCGTAAAACGTGAAGATCGGCTAGACTACCTACTGTGGCGCAATAACGACCGTGAACTATACATAAAGAACGACAGGCACGGCCAAAAATTTGCGAATCCTCCATATTTAGAATACATAGTCGCGACAAACCCTAAGGACACGCAGCTGACGAGCACGTGTTGAACCCTTTTAAGTTAAAGGTTTTAACCGTTAGGGTACCGAGATTTATAGTTTTATATCCTTAGCTGTCTCTAACCCTAACCGAATGTACCCCTTTACTCCTATTCTTCCTAATTTTTCACCACCGTTTAAAACGCACCCTCCAACCAATCATATACAATTTTCTAAGACCGCACCTATGTACCTTCGAGCTTTCCCAATTTCTATGCGATCAGAACAAGACCAGAACTGTTTCGATTACCGACTGCTAAACACAGCCGAGTCTGACTCGGAGACAGCAATGTTTGACTATACACTCATTCGCCGTGAACCCAGCCGTGATACGACCTCCCGATTCACGCCATCCAATAAATCAATTCGACATTACAGGATTTTCGTAATTTTAAAAATCTTCCCGAGCCTGGCAAGGCAACAATTCAAGTAATTCTCCTCAATCAACGCGTTCACTTCAACGTCGGTCACATGTGGGTGACACAATCCTTCATTTGTCTTCATACAATTGATGTCTCCATACTCTGAGCGAAGTTTATTAGGATCTGACGTTCCAGAAGAATTCCAGCAATCACTGTGGGATGCTTCGACTCTGCAGCTTTCATTAGAACGATTGAATTACTTAATCTTACATGCGAAATGCGACGGAATCATAAGAACAGATGATGTTTCGAGAAACAGTGTCCCATAAACAGGGGATGGTAGTAGATAGGGGATAAGCCAGGTTTTCAACTCAACCAGGTTCTTTATTACTTCATCATCAGGTTCTTGTTTCAGCCTTTTTAAGGGGGCATTAGTCTCCTGTGCATCGAAGGGTAAAAATATTCGTGTTCCAAGTTAATGAGGTGGGTGGGAAGACGTCGCTCGTTGATGATCTTTCAGGCGGAATTTAATTGTTGGATGCATTTTATCTGATGCGGACGCCGACGATACATATGTAAAACAATACTAGTTACAATACTCTTTATGCATTCATGACCTGTGTAAATTTATAGAACGCAAAGCAAAGTGTTTTAAGTTGTTGGTGTAGTTAAAACACGGGTCTTTGTGCGTTCGTGGAATGTGTAAATTTTTCGGATTGCAAAGAAAAATTATATTCTAAGGGTATTTTAAGGGTATCTTAATCTAAAGGTAGTCTCGTTCCGGTAGCATGTAAATAGCTGTCGCATATCATCTATTTTCCCTCATTTGGTACATTAAACTGAATAAAATGAATATTTTACTGTGTCAAGGAAGAACAAGGTTGAATTACACAAATATCAAAAATTGTATAGATGCCGAAAAGTTATTATGAGCTTGTTAAAAGATCCTGAAAATTACGGGAAAAAAGAAGAGTTCTGGGCGTTTACAAAGTTTAACTGCGCGTGAAAAACGTGCAACATTGAGAACAGCGTCAAATTCAAGTATGACTGCGCGACAAATCGCTGAAAGTGTTGGCGTAAACACTAACGGAAAGAATGTACGTTTTACATAAATGCATGCACTTAGCGTGAAGATGATTGCGGAAGAAACCTTGGGTAAAGAAGCAGCATAAAGCATTCCGCTTACAATTTGCCGAAAAGCATATAAATATGAGGACAAAGTGGCGAAGTCATATTTACTGACGAAAAAAGATTTAATTTGGATGATCCAGACGACGCGACGCAGGGGTTATTACTATATCATAATTTCAATAAAGAACATCAATTTTTAAGCCGTCGCCAACTGGGAGGCGACTCTGTGATAATATTGGCCGATATTGGATGTTGGATGATTCAAATTTATAAAAGGACGAATGAAGAGTGAACGGTATATTGAAATGATAAATGTGTGTGAACAACTAAACACTTATGCTGTAAGAATTGCTGCAAATAAAGACTTTTTACAACAAGATAATATCGCAGTCCACACGGCGAAAGCGGTAAAGAAATACTTCTCTTCAAAAATTATTCGAGTTTAGGAGTGGCCAACAAGATCTCCAACCTCAACAACATTGAACATTGTTAGGTTAGGTTGTTTGGTACACACAGCTGTGTACCAAAATGGCAGACAATTCCAAAATATTAACGATTTAAAGTAGAGCATTTTGGACAAATGAGAGAATATTAGCCAAAACAGTTCAATAATTGTATACATATTTACCAAACCGAATTATTAAAGTCGTTAGCAGTAATGTGTGTGTGGTGGTCCTGAAAAATATTGAGCATTGATTTTTATCGATTAATTCTGTTATATTTCAAGTTTCTCGTTAAGTGTACTATTATTTTGTACCTCTATATTTCGTTAATAATTCTACTTCATTCAATAAAAATAGATAATTTAACGAAGCTTCGTTTCATTTCATTCGTGTATGTTAAGAAAGACACACTAAAAATATGTGTATACAAAAATTGAATTTCTAATGTTTAATAAACAGATATTACATTAATTTCAAATTGTGCTGTCCTTTCGTCCCAGAGTGTACTTGCGCAGCTTTATGCTTCCAAATAATGCAAAAATTTCTAAATATATTACTAAATTATTAAATATAGGAGTTTTAGAGTGTATCTAGCGCTTTTACTACTGAAAACCCCGATCTTTGCATCGAAACGAGACTACCTTTTAAGTAAGTCTAAATGGCGCGATAAAATGCGGAAATTTCTATCCTTGTATTGGAGGAGGGTTGAATCGCGTTGCGTGGGTGGACGATTTGTCCGAAGGGTTGAAAGGCTCACCTGACCGAGTCGGTGTCCGGTGAACGGTGTCCGCGGAAAGAGACAGTAACTGCGGAGGATCTCACTTTCGGCGGGTAACCGTTAGCGCAGTCTTATGCCACAGGTTGCGGGTAGGTGTCGGCGTGCGCACACAGGTGTGCCGACGAGCCGTGGGCGTTCGTGCGAGAACGTCGTCGCTTGTGGTCGCCCGTGTACTCAGCTACAGCCCGATTGTGCTTGTGTAACCTGTTATAACGGACGAAGAGAGACGCGTTTCTTAGAATTGTCTGCGTGCCCACGCGGCTCCGAGACGACCCGAGAGTCCGCAGGAAACGAATGTCGTCGGCCGCGACACGCTCGGATTTACGAAGCAGATTGCACGGTTCGCTCGCCTATTCGAGTAAACTGTCACTGTAAAAGTCCTCGCACTCACTTGGACGCTGTCGTGCGATTAGCCCCTCGGCAAACTTGATTGTAACGTCTTGGAGATGTCGTACGATTTTTCATGCTGCTCATCAGCTTCTTTTCTTTCTTTCTTGCTTCCAATAGCGCTCTTCTGCGTTATTAACGTTTTTTCAACCCTCAGCACTCGAAATTGCTGTACCATTATTTAAAATGTTGTTTAGATATTGTATAAGGCATTATTCCAATTCCATATCCATAAAAATTAAAAAATCATAGGGGATGGAAATATTTTAGAGTGAGAATAGCTCTTAGTGCAAAGGGCAGTGAAAATTGAACGAACAACATCAATGAAGCGTTTAACTCAGAGGATCCAGCTGATACAAAATGGAAAAAATTATTTTACACAAATCGACATACATTACATCGCCAGATTAGACGTCTCAGCACGGCCATCAGAAACCAAGCTGTTTTAGATAGAAATTCTCACTGTCGGGATTGGAGGATTGGAGGCGGAAAGGGATCTTTTATTTCGACTCGAACGGTTCGACTGGCGGAGAGTGCTAGGGTAGGGAATGAAGTCCTGGCCGACAAGATTCGGCTTTCAGGAAGCGTCACGAGATCCCGGGACCCTGTCCCGTCCCACAGGAAGGACTAATGCGACGATAATGTGGCCGCGCGACGGGAAGTCGAGGAACAAGCGACAATCGTGGAGCACGCGAAACAGGGGAGGCAGAACGATGACGGAGGGTTGCGTTTCGTGACGTAGGTAGAAGCTCTGCATCGAGTTCCCGGCCCTCGAAATCGCTCGATTTCCTGAAGGGGAGAGCCTTCTTTACGAACGACACGTTATAATTTCCGAAAATCCACCAAGAAACGCGAGAAGTGGCAAAAGTTCCTTATACGGGGGGTTTAACATCTTAATCATTCTAATTGGACAGCGGATTTTATACATTTATGAAAAAAATGAATAGGTGCAGTTTAAGACAGTAAAAATATTGGACGAATTTAAAAATACTTTTATATTATTTTCCATATCATTTTCAACCTATTGAACATGTTTTAAGAGAGAATATCAATTTCTCTGTCACCCCGGGTTTGTTGCAATTCTTAATATTACCTCTCTTAATATCAATCTTTTAATAAGTATTACTATTTTATGCATATGAAATTGATAGAGGTGTGCGGGACCGGGACGGGATTCTCGAAAATTTTCGGATTTCCTTTTAATTGTTTTTTAGCCTTTATCTATGCTACAAGAGTCTTCTATATAATTTCGTTCTCACGATATTTCGGATAAGTAATAGAATAGGTTTAATATGAAAGAGTAAATTCATTGGAAGAATTATAAAATTTCCCTGTCACACTCCGGTTTGTTGCAATTCAGGCAGAAAATTTGTATTTTGCCTAAAGATCCGCTGTGATAATATATAATATTACAAATATTAACCTTTTGTCACGAGTCTAGCTCGACGTAACATCTGAAAGGGGTTGGACGTGTAGAACGAGGTCTCTGTTGGCTCGTTTCTTCAGCTCCCAGGGATAACAAGACGAAAAACGGGAAACCGAGAGAGCGTGTCTCGAAGAGCGGAACGATCGACAACGATGATAAAAACGGGTTTAGAGCCGCGGTAATAAGCGCCGGTAATAATCTCGATACGCCCGGCGATAAATACGATTGAAATTCACCGTGAAATTACGGCATTAAGATAAGCCTCGTTACGGTAATTTCGTGATCGATGCGTCCTTGGTCGGTTCGACGCCGGATACGCGTAACACCGTCGCCAGAATTATTAAGAGATCGATGTGAGGAAATTGCTTTCGCGCCTCGAGGCCTTCGATCGATTCCTTCCCTCCGCCTCCCGTTACTCGGTATTTTTCTAGCACCGTAATTTCTCTCCGCTTCGCTGCCGCAAAGTTCAGAGTGAAACCATCATTTATTGAGAGGAAAGTCGTGACGGTGCGCATTTGCTCAGGTCTGCCCTTGACGCAGGGGTTTAATAATGCATTGGGTACTCTGCATCGTTTAAATCTGATTAGCAGTGACGTATTCAACGAAAAGTCCTGCACCTACATTTTATCACAAGGAACATTCGATCAAGATACCTAAGAATGTACAATTTCAGTTTACCGAACTGTTCCAGCAGTAATTCTTGCCAAAAAGCTCCCAGAAAATTTGTTGGGAGCTTATCGAAGGAAAGTACAGCTTCCCCGCGGATGCAGCTCATGTTTCGACTGCGAAGGGGAGATTAGAAGATGTTAAATGCGACGTGACATCGGTCGGACAAATTGAGAGTCGCTGGTTCGAAGCCGATTTCCCTCCGGATCGACGGGGTTCGCGTCAAGGGTCACTCATATATTGGATTAAGTCCCACGATCTATTATCGGGAAAAAGGCCAGAAAAACGAGGGATCCAGATAAGAATGGAGTTTCGAATTTCAACGTTTCCCTTCGGCAGACACGCTGCGCGACCCTCTTGCTCGCTTTTTTTCTCTCAGTCTTCTGGTTCGATCCGGAGCTGAGCGAACGCGATGGAATACGGTCGTGGACCCTTCGCAGCAGCCCTTGTACCAAATTCACTGTCGGAAACGTGATTCCGTGCCCTGGACTGCTTTCGATCGCTCATTGTGATCGTATACGGCTGCGTTTATGCCGAAATTGCAGTAGAAGCTAGAAAAGGTGGCGAGAGACGTACGAAATAGCGTTCTTTGGAGTGTTTGTCGTGGAACAATAATAACAGAGTTGTGCTAATTTAATTACAATGTATTTTATAATCGTACTCCATTGCAATTACGAATTACATTGTAACTTAATTGAATGAAGATCTGATTTATAAATTACAATATAACTGAATTACAATGTAATTCAATTACTTTGTAGTTATAATTCCTGGAGCAATTCAATTGTAATTCTGCACAACTCTGAATAATAATTAGGGTCTGGATTTCGAGCATTTGAGTGAACTTGAACTGAAAGTTATAAATACTGAGATTAAAATTATTGGTGAAAGAATTTGACGTGAAAAGTTGAGCGGAAGTTTTTTAACTTCCGTTTTTAACTTCAGCATTTTTATACTGAGATTAAAATTATTGCCGAAGAAAATTATGAGATGGAAAGTTTTATTGGAAAAACTTCTCAGACAATTTTTATCTTGGATAAATGTCCGCAGTCTAGTATCAACGGTGAAAATATGTCTAATCGCGAAGAGAAAATAATAATTGTTTCTCAATCCCGGCGTTTCTGACCGTGTAATAATAATCGTCGTTCGTTTATCACAGCTCGAACTTGAACGCGCATTTGCCAATGGCTTTCGCGATCGTTTGCGGCTCGGACCATTCGCCAATCGCGAACAAGCAAGCAAGGGTTTGCGCCCGTGCATGAATAAATAAACGAAGAGACGGTGGTAAACGACTCGGCGATAAAGGAGCCGGGATGCTCGAGGTACGATTGCTCTCTCATCTTGGCGAATTAATTGATCGCGTCGATTGTTCCTCGACGAGAAGTGGGAGCAGAGGCGGAAGAAGGGTTGTGCCGCGGCTCTTGGCCCGTTTGAATCGCAGAGGATGCCTCGAATCGAGAGGATGTCTCGAACCGAGAGAGACGTCCATTCGAATCAAAGAACACCGCATTATTTCGGGAATAAAATTCAGCGCCTTTGTTACCGGCACGGGAAGGACACCGAAGTACGCTGCATTCGCTTCTGGGATGCACCTCAGCGCCTCTTGCGCGCACAGAACAATTTCATTCATGCAGAATAAAAATGTGTTCTTCTCATTTTTTGTACAAATGCATAACATCCACAGCTTGACACAGCTGTTTATTTTAATTTAGGATGTAATACATATCTATTAATATTGGTTTTCAAAATATTCAAAAAGAGGAAATATAATAGAATGATAACTGTCGAAAATATATTTGAAGAATATCCATTACGGAGACATTACAACATTATATTCTAATATTATAAAATATAAAAGAAAAGGGGAAGTTTACCAATCCTTACCGAATGGACCTTTAAAATGGTTGTATGGGTTGTCTCTGTCTCACTCTTTGCTCCGATCATGATAATTTTTCCAAAAATCGGCAAACCACCGAGAAACACGAGTTCCATATCGAATCGAATAGAGTCTCGAGTAGAATACAGTTAAGACGAGAGGAACTCGCAGTCCAACGATATCGCGGGCAGAATGCGAGCGTGCCTGCACTGTGAATCACGCTTAAAAAGGAGAAGAGCGTCGCGCGACGTCCTAGTCACCGAAAATCGGGCTGGTCGGTCTCGATCTGGCCAAAAGGAAGCGAGTGCGCGGTTCGTGACCGTAAAGAGAGGAGAGAAGAGTGTTTAGAGGGCCTCGCCGCGCATCGCCGCGCCGGAGAGGCTGGAACGGGAACAAGAGGAACGAGAGGAAGAGAGCCGCGGTTGTTCTAAGTATAGGAGGACGAGGCGTACACGAGGCCGAGGCTGGAGCATCGAGTCGAATACCAAGTAGTCTCTGTAACCAATCCGTATGCGGGGACCGGCACGCTGATGCAGATGTCGATGCGGTTAACGATAGCCTGGATCGTGTCGCGCGATACAACGGAACCGAAACAGAATCGATCGGGAACCGAAGAATTTCTTCCAGCTAGCAACTTGGCGCGCGGAGATCTGTTCCGCGATTCCGCGCCGATCTTCTTCATCGAAGCCGATCTCTCCTCTCGATAACCTGATCGTACAAATTGCGAGACGTGCAAACTAGAGATCCCTATTTCACGTGTACACGTGGCCTGTCCGGAAAGTATCCGGCCTTGTGCTGCAGCGGGCGGAAGTATCATTCCTGGTTAATATCAATGGTGTCCCCTTCAAAGTATTGCCCGTTCGAAGCCACAACTTTCTTCCAGCGATCCTCCCACTTGCGGAAACACCCCTTAAAATCATCTTCAGGGATAGCGAACAGCTGCCTCGTCGTATTCTGTTTTATTGCTTCTACGTCCGCAAATCTTTGTCCTTCGAGAGGTTTTTTTCACTTTTGGGGAACAACCAGAAGTCACGAGGAGCTACATCAGGACTGTACGGAGGATCATACTCTTTCTACTATTACTACTATTCTTAACTTCTTAACTTACTATTAATACTATTCTGGAGGTAATATAAAAACGCAACAACATTTTTGAAAATTTGACAAGATATAATTCTTACTAAATTAATGCAATTACCAAAGAGTTTGTGGGTTCGATTCACTGCACCGTTTAAGAATTATAGCAACTTAAAGGTTCTTATGGAGAATTCATAAAATTCCACTTCAAACCCTATTTAAACCTTGAAAAAACGCAACTGGAAACTCCAGTTTTTTTTATATGTAGTAAAAACTATGTAATTAATTATGTTCAAGATTTATTAGGATTCACTAAACAGTTACTCTCACTAGCATGGAAGCGCGACAAGTGGGGACCACTGAATACAGAGGGTACAGTATACGCAAAAGTTTAATGCAAAATATACTCATGAATGGCTTTCATTGCCAATATATTGATGGATTTCGAATTTCTTGTACTCAGAACATCCTTAATGCTTATCTGTTGTTCCACACGTTCGGTCATTATAATACGCGACGCTCGCTTCACTCGACGCTTACAAAACTGCGTATTCTTTCCAACTCATTACAAGGTCGCCTCTAATATAAACATGCGCTATCCGCTTTAGTCCACTTAGGAACAAAGATATAAGCAAAGGTCGGACACTTTACGGACAAACCACGTATAAACACACGTGGTGGTACGTGAACCATGTAAATAGTAAGAATTTAAGGATCCGCGTACACGGATCTGCGAATACGGATCCGTTCTGCTCGTTCGAGTCCGACAACGTTATTGTTTTTCGATCAAAATTCGCGGATCTTTAAATTCGTACTACATACGGTACACAGTTCACGTACCACGTGTACACGTTCAAAACCACGATCTCTAGATCAAACATAGTCCTCGACATAGACGAACGATGGGATGACTCAGCAAGATTTCTGTTTTGCGTGTAGAAAACTCACGTGGAGTATTTTACATGCACAAGAGTTTCGATCGTTTTCGATCGACTTCCAGCTTATTTGTCCGCTTTGATTGCCCATAGAAGGGTTAAAACACGTTGAATTGTTTGCCAATCCGCCTGACCGTCTGTTTCGTCCAGAGCCGGGCATCGGTGTTTCGCGCGCACCAACGTTAGCGTCGTTGCTAAGCAATAGTAACGCATTGCGCAAACACTGGTCAATTACAGGCGAAGCTCTAATTAAATGCAACGCATCGGCGCTGCTCTCTGGGCCCGCTCCGCAAGGGCAGACTTCTCGGCACCGGTAAACCTGCCGCGTTACATCCGAAATTACTACCTGTGTCCATGGGAATTTCGACTTCGCGATCCGACGAGGACGTTCGAGAATTTCTGTTGGCAGGTTGCAATTTTGTTGTCCCCTGTTCGCGAATTACAGGCGGTATTGGTTCTGAAACCTTGTTGCGAATGTTGCTGTGTTCGCTCGCTCGACACGTTCGCTGGCTAAAGAATTGTTAAACTGGAAAATAAAATTGTGCACCTCGGAAGACGAAGTTTAATTTAAAATTTTTCATGAAGGATTTATTAGGTCTTTCGGAAAGTCGTTTCGTTTCCTCTCCAGGGAAAGTGAAAGCCAATTTTGTACCATTTAGAATAAGCTTTATGACATTTTGTTCCACGATCTTTTGCGATTTTTCAGGCAACTTAAAAATCCGATACTTGTAGAATTTTTATTTGACTTCTGCTGTGCCCACACAATCGACCTAATATTTTCCATTTTGTGAGAACTTGTGGGATAAACATTTCTTGGTGTGATAACTTGGGTTCGAAGTGATCCCCGATTCTGGAAGATCGGTGGAAAGGCGAGGCAATCGCGATTGTTTCTCGCGAAACGGCGCTCGCCTCGAGGGAGCCGCGGTTAATTTAGAGATCACTAAATCTAGACCGCCACGCCGCGCGCAAGCAACGTAACAGCGGAACGGTGGCGAAAGTAAGCTCGAAGCGGGAAGTATAATCCTCCGTGTGTCGACGACCTCTCCGACTAATATTACGCGATGGCAATGCTAGCCAGCCGGTTTAATAACACCGGCGCATCTGACAGGTTCAATTTTTCAACGAGCTTTCGACTGCACCGGCAACTTTTTAGTCACGCGATAATTTGATCAGCCGTTTACTCGACGCCTCGTTACTTCGACCAGTTAAAACGCGGAAAAAAGACGTCGACGAGCCGCGAGTCGCACGAGATTTTATCCTAGACAGAGCTAGTAATGTCGGCAATTTACCGTTTAACACGTTGGTTGCCGAGGTGCCATAAAGTCGATGCAATTTACCTGAATGTGCTGAGCACGGACGTTATCAAAGTGTAAGCACTAAAATGAATGTAGACAAGTACACTACAGAATGATTCTGGGAACTGAGGCAAGTTGCTGCTCTTTTTAAGTAAAACTGGAACAAAATGATAGAGCAAAAAATTATATCTAACTTCCTACGACCTTTTATTTTTTCTGTGGATGCTTTTATCCTTTAATGCAACCTAATTTTTTTGTTAAACCAATCGATCCCTTTTATTATCCTATGTACAAAAGTACTAACATTACGATGTCCTTCGGTTAGTATTTTTATACGGAAGATAATACATAACAGGGATCGATTGGTTTAACCCAAAAATGGGGTTGCGTTAAAAAATAAAGTGCAATTGCACCTGGCGGGTGCATCGGTGTACCCACATAAAAAATAAGGTCATAGGCAGTTAGGACGTATTGCGACAAATGATTTTTTTTTCCTGTATAATTTGTTTTTCTAGTTTTACTTAAAAAAGAGCAGGAACAATTTTTGTTCTTCTAAATAGTAAAATATATTTAAAAAGTAGTTGCTAGTGCACGTAGAACAATTTTTGACTTCGCGACCACGAGAAGATCGAACGTGAAAACTGAAAGTTAGCTTCCAATCGGAGAGGGTGCGAGCGCAGCAGCGGGGACCCGGTCGGCGGCATAAAGAGACCGGATAATTATCTGCGAAATCGCGGGCGACGCTAATGAATTCGGCGAGTTTAAACGGCGCTCGAACGCCGGACGATAATAACCGTTCGTCCTGCGGCAGGGGCGGGTCGTTTTTTCCGAGGAGCGGGTCGGTCGCGCGGGAACGCGTGGGCCGGCGTAATTGGCCGACAATAATCGTAAAATCCCGTCGAAAAAGCTGCGGGCCGCGGCTACCGGTCGGCGGCCGGCGGCCGGCCGCGCTGCGCCGCGCCGCGCGTCGCCGGTGTACTTTGTCGATCTGGCGAGTCGCGCGACGCGGGAAAAAAGTCGACGCACGCTCGTGGTCAGTTTGGCTATAAAACGCGGAATGGGAACGGCGGCTCCGCGCGGTTCCTCGCCGACAGGACGAAAGGGAACAACAACGCGTTTCGGACGCGTGCTGCTCGACAAACACCCTCGTTGCGTGTCAACGCCTCGTAACCAGCCGAACGTAAACTTTGTTCTCCGCGGAGGCTCTCGGAACTCTTTGTGCCGGTCTCTAAAGAGTGCTCACCGAGGGTAAGTAAGTTGGAAATACTTTCCGTTCTCCGCGCGCCGTTTTTGTTCGTCCTGATACGCGAGCCTTTGACCTTTTAATGACCAGCTTTTAGCAGGAGGGCCTAACCCTCGTCTCCTTCTAACCCCTCCACCCCTCTCTGCCACTCTCTTTCTTTCTCTTTTCTGCCTTTCCGCTTCGCGTTTAACTCTCGTGAAACGAAAGGAGTCTTTTGTACGCTCGCGTACGAGGGTGAACGAAGAGCGAACGGGGTCTGGATCGACTACTCGAATCACCTGATCTTCGCGTATATCTTGACAACCTTAACTTGGGCTGTATTTATACAACCGTACTCTTTGTAATTCGAGCGTACATTCTCCGACACTCGATCGCCCATGTTCCATGCTTCTGGCTCCGTCACTTCTAGCGTTCGGTCCTCTGTGCCGCGAGTCCGGCTTTTAGGAAGCAGTGGTTTCATTGCCCAGGTTGTTTAGAGTGCTTTAGAAGGCGTAGCTTAGTTTGTCCCACTGCTTAAAATGCCCCGAGAAGGCGTGATTTGTTTGCGCCCGCCCACCAGAGAGTTCTGGGGCGTGACTTCGCTACCCCGCCCTGTAGAGTGGTCCGAGCTGGCGTGGTTTCTTTGCCCCCAATATAAAGAGTGCAATTAGGCGGCGTGGTTTCTGTGTCCCCTCTGCGTAGAGTGCCCTGAGAGGTGTGATTTGTCCGTTGACAATTTGAATAGTAACCAGAGCATGTGCTCCTTCTGTGCAGAGTGCCTTGAGGAGGCGTGGTTTCGTTGTCCCACTTTGTAAACTACTTCTAGTGGGCGTTAGAGATTTTTTCTGTGTAATCGTGACGGAAGGTCGCGGTAATCCTAATTAGTCGCGATATCCCGAATCATTCCGTGATATCGCGTGCGCGTTCCTGCCCGCTCGCAGCAAGCGCAAGATTTACGAGTCTCCGCCTCGCGGAAGATTCACGGCAGGTTGCGTTTTTCGCGGAACCGTCGACATAAACCGCCTGAACGTTTTCGCGGAAGCTCGTCTTTCTCCCGCGATTCTACACGGTTCGAGGATTTCCAACGCTTTGAGCCTTTGAACCGGATACAGGGGTCCCGACAAACGTTGCACCGTTCGTATAGAAATTAACTGTTAGATCTTCGGTGTCCCGCCCGACATAGAACATGCAGGGTGAATCTCGTAGCATGACCATTTCAAATAACTGCTGCAATCTATTTCTGGTTACTTATCTTTTTTGAGAATTTTGGATAAAGTGCCAAATTCTCCTTAAAAAAGTATTACACCAAACGAGGCTTAAAATGTATAATTCCTAAAATTTGTGAGACACATTTTATGTCAAGCAATGCTTGAATGATTTGCAAAAGTAACATTACACAGATTACAGAACTGTTTGTCCCCCTGGAAACCATGCAACATTTGTTTGGAAAACTTCTTCGTGCAACAAATCACTTAGGAGTTATATTATGAACACACTACCAACGATAGCATCTAGTAATTTGCGAGAGGATTTTCAAAATATCCCAAACGAACAAGTTAAAATAGTAGCCTAAATAGTAGAGTAAGCGTTCTTCTGTACACCGAGCTGCTTCACGGCGAAGTTACCACCTATATTTAGACAGCAGTTTTCCCATTCTTTCCATCGATCTGGGTTTCAACAGTAGTCGTAGACTGTGCTGAAATTAGGTTAGTCCGGGGTTCGAAACTGCACCAGTCTTGCTCGAAATAATTAGCAGTATAAACATGGACAATTTTGCAGAATTTCCTGAAGAATAGACTAGTCAAAGTTTTAGAGCTGGGTCTTTGATTATTCTCGAAGCTGACTAATTCGGGCTCGGAAAAGTTCGATTTGAATCGAAGGGCGGTTCGAGGGGCGGGTCGTCGACGGCTACCATCATCCCCCAGCGTTTCCCACGAGACAGTAGACAGCAGACAGCGACCCGACGCGCCTGGTCCTCCCGTTAGAGGGCAGCGACTCGTCAACGACCGATTCGAGAACGACTCAAAGGGCGAGGACGTTCCTTTGAGCGATCGTGCTCGACTCTCGAGCCCTCTCGCTGGATATTATTCTAGCGAACCGTTTAAATATATTCCTTGGAGAGCACCGGGCACTCGAGAGGAGGTACCCGCCGCGACTCGCCCGATCGCTGGGTTCTCGTCGGATACCAAGATCGTTTGGTTAATGGTCGCAATAATGACGGCTAAATTACCCGCTAACGAATGGGGGATTGTTTTCCAAGCAGCCAGCTGTCGAACCGACATTCAAACGTCGCCGGTTAAAATTACACCGCCTCTATCCGCGTTACAAGCTGCCATTATCATTGGGATAGTTACTTCATTATCAGCCTCGGGTCGATTCGAATTCATCGGACGACACCTGCCATCGATTTTACCGCGAGCCATTTTATATTTAATATTTAAATGCACCAGTAAATAATAATAATCTAGATAAATGTATCGCGTGTTTCATAATTCATGGTACAAATTAGGTCAGGTCGAAAATCGAGAATAACGAAATTCCGTGGGAGACTTCGTTTTCAAGAAAATTAAGTTTAAGTATCAGTCGCGTAAGTAACCAAGATGCTGTTGCGACCGTGTTTATACATGGTACAAAGTCAGGGCTTGTTTCTAACCCTGTTAGTTGTAAACAGCCCTGACATCGTGCCATATATGTAGAAACACGGTCGCAATATCGTTATAGACATTTTCTGATTAATAAATGTAAAAAATGAAAGTACATATGTATTTATTTATCTCAAGAGAGTTGCTTTCAAGTGTAATTAATAGACTGCGGATCGTTATGCAAAATAAAAAATGTTCGCATTGATTGCTAGACACAGGAGCGAAATAGAAAGTTCTTTCTTCTTTTAATTATCTGATTAAGCTGAAATCAATACGCTGACGTCGTTAAATCTTTTTAATATGTCCACTGCTTCAAATTGTGCTTACCCATTGTTGTCACAAATACATAAAATCCGCAGTTTAGTACAATAATTCATTTTAAATGTTCTTAATGGGTGAAATTGCCAAAAATATATTCACCCGTTAAAAAGGAACATTATCACGTTCGAACCCTCATGGTTAAAATACAGTTCTAATTGAAAGATTAATACAAGAAACACTGAAAGCACAATCGACGTCGGTGATGTACGTAATCTCGAGACAGAACGGAGGGTCGAGATGGACCCAGCATCACGAGATCCCGACAAGAGTCTCCGATTGACAAGGGAAGCTCTCGATTTGGCGAATCCTTCGCGCAAAAAGAGCCACTCGCGACTCGTACGGAAATTTCGAAGATTAATCGGCCGTCGAGGCGAATCGACTCGCCGGAAACGTGACCTAACAAGGGAAGTTTCTTGGCTGAGCTCGGCCCGCGAGTATTAATTTCCCCCCAGTCGATGGCTCGGCCCTCGAGTCAAGTTTTTACGTGGCGAGCTCCGTTGTAATAGCTTCCAGATGGATTGCAGCTCGCAGCTCCCCATCGTCGTCGCGTCTGCGAGAAAGGGGTGTCGATCGACCCTCTCGTTCCTCGAAGTCGAAAAGAATCCGAACGGCTTAACCCATTTGCATCATTAGCGTGTGCTGGCTGCTCCAGAAAATCTGCTACATACAAACGCAAACCTACTACTACAACAAAACAGTAGAAATTACTCGAACGCAAAACGTTTTTTCCTCTCCGTAATTTGTCTAGTGAAATATACGAAAAAAGGGGTTGCTGACGGCGGCATTATTTCTCATTTTTCCTCCGTACGATGCAAACGAGTTAAGCCATGGGGAAAGCCGAGGTCAAGTTCATAAATTTTGATGCGACTCGCGTTATCTCTCGTTACCCTGCGGGATTATCGTCCCGGAGGAGTTTCTTGCGCTGCGGCGGAAGTGTTCAGGAGCCGCCGGAACGAACCGGACTTTTCCACCCTTCCGGGACTCGATCCTCTCCACCCTTTACGAGAGAGAAAGGGAGAGGGACGGACCCTGTGCCGGTGTTGTGCGCGCGGTCGCGTGACCATGTCGAGGACCACCGGATTGGGCGTAGGTCAGTTACGCAACGCTGCTGTGACGGCCATCGAATCTCCACCCCCGCATCGGCCATCCGTTCACTGCACTTTCGTTCGAATCCTCGTAAAAATCGAACGACGCCACAGCGGTTCAGAATCGCCAAAACGTAGCCAGAAGTCAATTTTTCAACTTTCTCGAAAATTAATGAAAGCCAATGGGTTCTTAGAATTTTCTTGACTGTTCATGTGCGATAGTTTTATACATATATATTTTTGCTTTTTAAAAAAGTTATTATAATTTTGAATTTATTTTACTTTGACTTTTACAATAATTTTCAAGGAAGTCCAATAATTGTTTGAGTTACTCATCCGCCATGATAAAAATTAGTTAGCTGTTATTTAGAATAGTATACACATTAGAAGAATTTTTTCAAGCCTACTGTTATATTGTACCATCTTCAATCCACTATAAAAATATTAAGAAAGAGAATAAGTTTCTATTTCACTCCAGTTTGTTGCAATTCAGGTAGAAAATTTTTATTTTGCATAGAGATCCGCTGTCTGATCTCGGAGAATACCTATTTTCAACAAAATTTGACGATGTTGGATCTGTTTCTGATGAGCAAAATTTTTACCTCTTCTACTATAAAATCGAGTCAGAAAATACGTTGTCAATTCCCTACAAATTGAAATGCCTTTTGACTGATCAGAAAGAGGCTTGAAACATTGTGTGAAAAGATCGGATCCCGTTTTCGAGGACAGAGATCGAGGCTGGCAAAGAGGTCTGTCTAAATCCTGGGATTACCGGGGGTTAGGTAGCATGAAAAATTTAAGAGAATTGATGGGAATCGACCGATGCGATGGGCGGTTCCGTCGTCTTTTCCGGAACAAAGAAGGAAATCGCTGGATGGCGGGGGTGTCTGTCAAGATGGCCGACTGGTACGCTGTACCACGCCGCGACACGCCGCTTGGGGGTTGACCTTTTCTGCGAGAGCTGAAGATTTCCTGGCCGAGATACCAGACGTCGAATCCGTGAATAATAGAAGTCCTTCGACGGTGAAAGCCGACAACGAGACATCTGCTTCCCGGACGCTCGCGCGCGCGCGCGTTTTCTTACAAAATCGGCCGCGGGGTAAGGGGAGGGAAAAATGGTGCAGGAAATTCGCATTCTTACCCCTTTATTCTCGGAATTCTCTGTGTCCATTCGCACGAATAGCGAATTGTTAGATCAGTATTTATTTGCGAGTTGGAGAGGAGATCTTTTCGCAAAATGAAAATTGTCTGTAAGATTCCCCAGAATTGCTAAACAGGAGATCAGGAGTTTCAATCATCGAGTCCATCACCATTTCCGTGTACAAGCGACAAATCAACCTGCAAAGTTCCCAGTCGCAGTACCGGGAAATGTTTATTGAGTTGCGACCGGAGTCTCGCGAAGACTGATAAGTTAAATTTATACTTAAAAGGTGGAAGTACCGAGGTCGCTTTCGGCGAGATTCCAATCCGGCCTCTTCGAACATTTCCTCGTTGGAAGCTGCCGAGAGGCTCGAACAGCTCAGGAACTCGTCAGATCGAATTCGAAACCGAAACGTCCGGCTTTCATTCGGAGAGATCATGCTCGCGGCTGTCGCTCGTTGTCCACCGGCTGCGGCAGTTGGTTCTAGCTGTGAATATAACTCGAGGTATTTAGGTGAGCATGCATTTCCGCCGGCCTGCGCGCGACGAGGACGTTTAGAGGGAGCGAAGGAGAGGACGATACACGCGCGGACGCCACCGTTTTCCCGACGGAGATAGAGCGCTAGAGCAGCTAGCTAGCGATGGGACTGACACCGTCGTAACACATCCGAAACAGAGTCACAATGATGTTGAACGAAAAGGTCGAAGAAACCTGGAAACTTCGCTCGAAGACTTCCAAAGAATAATTAATGCAGCCGCTAACTTTGGAAAACTGGAACGCAGGGAAGTTGAAGGGGTCGATGAATAATTTCTTCCCGATTTCGAGTCCTCAAAATAAGTTCTTAGTTTGCCATGATAGGGCTAATAAAACGTAGACTCCGGTCCATGAGTCGCCCGACACTTATTCAAATTTGGATGCAGACGATTTTTTGTTATTAAAGGACCTATATTATGACGTCAATATGGTACATACACACATTTCTTTCTAACGTAGACAACATGTGAATCAAATCTGACCAGGATATCTTATTATTCTTATATTTTCTAATTTTTTTAATTAAACGGGGGCAATTTTCCAATTTCTCAATGTCTTTTTGCCCACATTTATTCAAATTGTATATGTATATATTCAATTTTGCATTCGCGAATATTATCGTATAAAATAGAGCTACATCTAATCAAAATAAAACAATAAAATCAAGCTGGCGGCTTCTATTCTTTAATTGCCATTTTGTTGGAGATAGGTAAGTGTCCGACGATTTATTGACGGGAGTATAGCTACTCACAACTATGTATACAGGGCGAATCTGGTTACAATAGCGGGCTATAAGTGGAGCGCTGAGAAGCTAAACGATAGGTTGATGAATAATTTCTTCTCGGTTTATCAAGATAAGTTCTTAGTTTTCTACGATAGGTCTAATGAGAAAACTATACAGGGTGAATCTAGCAACTGCACTGGGCTATAGCCAGTGGCGCACCCAGGATGTAATGTTGGGGGGGGGGGGGTCAAGTTGAACCCAGCCCTAGGTTTTCCGTGATGACTTTTTTTTTTAGCCAAGATATCTGGCAACGGAACCCAGGGCTGTTCCGCGGTTTTTAATTTTGGTAGGTAAACATTTTTTTCTTGGGAGGGAAGGGGGACTTGGCCCTCCGGTTCCCCCCCCCCCTGGGTGCGCCACTGGCTGTAGCTCTGTCTCTATTGCAGACAGAGAGGAACAGCAAAGGGCAAGTGTGCATTGTTCGTCGAGTAAAGCGATATCTACAAAAGCGCATTGATACATCCTCAGCATGCAATCACACTTAAAACAGCTCGAGCATAGAAACCTAGAGCCGATGAACAATGCAAACGTTACTCCTCAGCAATATTTTCCATCCTCGATAAAAAGTTTAGCCCGGCGAAGCAGAGTGAGCCTGCGGTCCTGAAAATGGTCCGTCTAGCAGGGGTTAAACCACAGCACCCTCCTGAGTCGTTGAACAAGGCTCAGGTGCGAGGCCCAGGTTACCGAGGGCGAGAAGGTCTTTTGGTCGCAGTACCTGCGATCAATTACACCCCCGCGAGAGTAATCGAGTCGAGCAGGAGAGAGAGGTCGATAGCTCGTGCGAGGGCGTCATTCCCATCGCTAGTCCTCGCTTCGTAGCTGGTTGCCTGTCGACAAAGACGGGGAACAGGCTGGCCAGTGGATAGACAGAGAGATAGATAGACACAGCGAGGGAAGAAAGGAGTGGGGAGAAGAGGAGAGAAGGACGCGCGAGGAGGACAATGAGTGGAGGAGAAGAGGGGGCGAGTAGACCAGCGAGAGTGAGTAGCGAGAGGAAAAGCGGGGTGCGGAGGGCGGAGAGCAAGCGAGAAAATACTGTCGGAGGAAAGCGGAGAGGGGACCAAAGAGAGAGAGAGAGAGAGAGAGAGAGAGAGAGAGAGAGAGAGAGAGAGAGAGAGAGAGAGAGAGAGAGAGAGAGAGAGAGAGAGAGAGAGAGAGCGCGAGGAGGGGAGGGGAGTTCGAGAAAGGGCGGGAGCGAAGGACGCGCTGGAACGAGCAGGATAGATTTCCCGGGGAGGGAGCGAGAGGGCTCGAACGGAATTCTAAGAGCCCGCGCGACGAGGACGCAGCTCGCAACAGGGAACACGGGGAACCAAGATAGAATTCGGAGGGGGACTAGGGAGTGAACGGGGCACGGATAGGGACGACGCCTCGGCGACGCGACCAACCACCTGGGGGATGAACAGAGACCGAACAGGGATGACGGCGCGGCGCGGGATCCTGGTGGGGGTGGGCGGCTGCGAGACACAGGGAATTAAGGAACACAAGAGGGAAAGGCTAAACAAGGGGATGCGAAACAGAGAGGAGGACAAAAGAGGCGCGGTGCTTGCTGAACTGGAAGAATGAAAGGGCGGATAAAAATGGCAGAATTGCCGGAAGAATCCGCTGATAAGAGCAGCGGAGAGGGACAGGTGCAACGGTACCGATGGCTGCCCGATTCGTCCCCGTGAAAAAAAATTGTTTTCGACGGAGCTCGTAGCCTCTCGAGGGAAATAGGCGTACATTTTAGTTGGCTGTCCCCGCGGCCCTTTGTTGGATGCCTAGCTGTTCAGTATTTTAGTAATCTGCGAGTAGTCTTTGTGGTTTTAGCGCGACTCTTTGCACCTTTAGTGATTTTACACGTTTCACTTGAAAAGATGCGATCATCCTGCAGAGGGTTAATGTCCGGCTCTAAAGTTGACGAAGAAGGATGGAGAAGTTTGCGAAAAGCAGGACTCTGTTTCCGCGTTTCCCATCCCGAGAACAGTTTTCGATCGAACGTGCGAGCGAGGCTCCGTCGGCAGCACGGAAAAATCGAAAGGAAAGGGGAGAGACGCGGAGGAAGAAGAGCGACAGTGAACTAGACAAGGGATCCCGAGAGTGAAACGGCCGCTCTTCTGCTAAGTAGTAAAAGCGCGACGGATAGAGAAAGCCCGAGAGAGGAGGGACAGCGCTGGCGAAACGGTACGGGGAAAATAAGAGAAGAGCGTGTTGTAGATAGCGGAGCGGAGAGAGACGAGACACCGTGTGCTGAGAGAACAGAGGAGAGAGAAGGGTGTGCGGTGCTCGATAGAAGCGTGTCGACGTGTGCGAGCATCGTCGGAGCCTTGGTGCACCACCGAGCGGAGGAGCCACCTGCAAGGACGATGCAATCGACCAGATGCATCGCAATCCCCAGGAACCTAGGATCCTCGGAGATCCATCGATCCGGGCTTTTATCCTTGCTTGCGCCTACAATACCCTAAATTTCCTATCACGTTCGATGAAACTGATCGTTCCGTTTCATACGCCCAGCGAATATTATCAAGTTATCACAACTGTGGAAAAGTGCGCCTCTCTATACATATTCCTATATTTGACCTGCCCATTTTTGTTGCAAATGCATAAAATCTGCGGTCTAATTATTACGTTAACACATCCATTTCTGATCGGGTCGTTTCTGACGCAGGTGCTCGGAGGGTTCGTGGCACTTTGCAAAATTTATGTAATGTTCAAAGTACATACTAGTGTAACCTTTCAATCAACCAATGTGTCTGACCCCTGAAATATATATCTATTATTACCTATCCGAAGAGATGTTGATCCATTTAGGTCTTACTCGTTTGTCGGCCGATAAAAATTATTAGAGTAAATTATAAAATCCAACAATAATGTCGTATGCATGATCTACTGTGTAGAATCCGCGTGAATGATCGAAATGCAGCATGGTAGCACTCGCACGATTAGAAAAACCGATGACAAGGTGTCGCCGTAAATTCTCGCGGAACGACGCTCGGAGACAAACGTCGGAGAAGGATGAATACAGTGCGAGAGAGGAGAGTCGAAGGAAGAGAGAACGAGAGGGAGAGGAAGAGTGAAAGGAGGCCGTTCGCGCGCGGTTTTCGCGGCCGAAGATATTTTCGGAGGCGTATTCGTGCCGGGCCGGACCGGGACGTCACGGAAGAAAGAAAGACACTGACCTTTCCACATTACGATTCCTTTCCGACATTGCGTTTACGCAACGACGCACTTCGCCGACCGAGGAACCGGAGGCCAGCCGGCTGAGTACCGGAGAGAGAGAGAGAGAGAGCGAGAGAGATGGCCAGCCGTTCATTAAACCCCGGCCGGCTGAATGACGGTCATTGTGCCATGAAATTCCTCTTTTTATCGATCCTCGAATCTCTCTCGGGCCGAGGGAGCCCCGGGTACACGACAAAAGCCTCGCATCGATCCGTGATCCCCCGTGTGTCTACCTGGATCCTTCGTCTCGCCTCGCCTCTTCGCTTCTCTATGCTTCTATCGCTCGTTTCCGCTCGAAATCTAGTTCCCCAGGCTCTGCTGAGGTAAACGTTCCACCAGAGCAGCGCGAGAACTGTCTAAATATTTCGTCTGCCGGCCGACGATAACGACCAGTCGCCAACGAACAAACCGGAAGCACGCAGCACTCCGAGAATCGCATGGATCTCACCCTTAAAACTGCCTTTCAAAACAGGGGCTGTTTTAAGAGCTAACGAGCACTTGCGAGCTCCATACTGCCGACCTTTCCGCGTCCCTGGCTTCTGCTGGCTTGCAAAGCACTAGCAAACATACACCGAACTTGATCATTGTTGCTCTGTTCCTTGCAAATTCCACTTGGAAATTGGTAATCTTGCGACACCGAATAAGAGAATATTCAATGACCAAGAAAAGTCCAATCACCAATTTGGCGTGTCGATCGCCTATGATAGCCACGAGGAGGTGGCAAGTGTGATCTAACCCTCTCTGTAATTATAACAAGACAGCGGATTTTAGGCATTCATGGCGAAAATGAGTAGGTGTAATTTGAAAGAGTAAACTCATTGGAAGAATTAGAAAATGCTCTTACATTCATTTCACTCCAGTTCGTCGCAATTCAGTTAGAAAACTTAATATCTTGCATAAAAATCCGCTGTCTACTCATATACGAATCTAAAAAATTCATTTTTTTAATTATCGTTACGGCCTCGATTTCATCATGATAAAAGATATTAAGAAAGCATATTCAGAAAGAAAATAAATTTGCATTTCACTCCAGTTCGTTGCGATTCAGCTAGAAAATTTTCATCTTGCATAAGATCCACTGTCTAATTATAACATACATACGTGTACTACAGCTTACCCTACAATTAAGAGACATTTTTTATTCATATTTAGACACTTTAATCTACCCGATTCCACTGGAATATCTAGCACACACCGCGAGGATCAGCCTGGTACAAAAGTTATCGGGAACGATCGTAATCGCGTCCACTCCGGGCAGCTTCGTTTCTGATCCGTTGTCGGTGGAATTTCCGATGTTTTCGGAGGTTGAATCGCCGAGGCCGGTGATCGATCGTTGTCCGGTCGAATCTCGAACCTCGATGCGACACAGTTTCGACAGACCGAGAGCCAGCGTAATTCGACTGCGAACCGTCGTGGCTGATCGATGCACCGGCCAACTCTCTCGTTCGATCCGGAACCGAGGGAAACGATGCAGGTTTGCATCGAGCCCGCTTACTATCAAACGCTCTATCGATCCGGTCGCGAAACACGCACACGTCCGACTCCGCTTCGACGCGAATCGATTATTCGCGGACTGAGCAATGATCTAGCGGAACGTTGCACACGCTGCAACGGCATGCAACGCGCCGAAAGAATTATGCGAGCTGCAAGGAGATTCGACGGAAACCGCTAGCCACTTTGCGCGATCCTGAGTGAATTTCGATCTATTGGCTATTGACATTGATTTAAGTGTTAAGTCAATGCTGATCATGTACAAAGTAATTACAGAATAATTTCTTCTTCTGAAAGCTGCAAATGATTAAATAAGTTCCTTGATTTCCGAATAAATGATTTTCCACGAAAGGATCAGAACCGTAATTGAAAAGTCTGAACCTACAAATAACCGGATTCTTATTTTAGATTGAACGAAACGATGGAAATGAAGAAAAATAAAAAATTAATTGCAGTTGCAATTTCACAGGGGCGTTGCGTTGAAGGTCCATTCGAAACGTTGATAGTCCGCGTCGTTGAGCAACGGGTTCCGTTTCAATCGTGGAAACAAGAAGACTCAAAGTCACGGCCTCGCGTGGATTCCACGCTAACGAACGCGAGATAATATTCGTTTGCTCGCAGCTACGGAAACGATGCACGTCGCGCAGCGGTGTTCTTTTTCGTTCTCGTCGACGAAACGCGAACCACAGCTATGCCACACGTGTTTCGAGGGAACCGGCTCGTGTAACGCGGGTGCCCCCGTCCACCAAGGTTGTCCCTTCCGCGAGCTTAACGCACTTACCAGGGCAAAATTTCAGCAGCTAGACAAAATAAAAATCTTCGTTACCGTCATCACCTCACTCCGTGTTCGGAAGAAATGAATTTCGATTCGCTCGCAAGGAAGTTACGGAAACTTGTGAAAGTATTCGCGTGCGAAGTGGAGCAGACTGGACAATTCTGAGTTTTCTTCGAGCAAAGAGTTCTTCAAGAGCAACAAGAGACATCGAGAGGAAGTTCGAGCGAGCTTGTTACATTTACGCAGAAGTAATTCTGAAGAATTCGTGTTCGCTAGTTATCCGGGATCCTTTTAGGCGAGTTACGTGCAAATCTGTCAGGGATGAGCGAGCCCGAGGCTCGTGGCCCCGACGCGACGGGCTCCCGAAACGACGGGCCAATTACCAATGTCTGACCCTGTAATTAGGTTCGCGCTGGTAGTAATATCGTTACCCGGTAAGCGTTGCAATTTCCCCGTGGCCGTTTCCGTCCTCTCCGAGCCGGGCCGTCGATTTCAAGAAAACATCGCGAAACTTAGACTTTCTCTCTCTCTCTCCCTCGAGTTGCCTAATATTCTTGTTTGCCCCCCGGCGCAACTAGACCTATTTTTACTTAATAGTTTCTTTTCGCGAAACCTTGATCTCTAGATTCCCGTGTTCGGAAAGAAACACGTTGATTTAGTGGAGAGGCGGATCCTCTTCTCCACCCACGTCTCTTTTTGCCACGGACTCGCGATCGATCGGTCTGCTTCTCAGCCAAATAGCCAGCCGGTTCCAATCGGGTTCGATGGAAGGTTGGAACGAAACTTCCTCGGGATGTGTTTACGAAAAGCTCCCGGAGCTTTCTCGCGATCATCCATCGACGTCTATCGGTTGCCTGGAAGGTCGATCAGACGAGAAACAGAGATCCGTCGTCTCTGACCCAAATCGGGTGTCCGTTCCTCCGATTACTCCGATGTTCTAGCCTCTATACAAGGTTTGTTAAAAAATAAAGAAAACTTTCATTTTTCGGAAGAAATTTTATCTATTCGCCTATGTGAATGTTATCCCCTTCAAACTAGTCTCCATTAGATATTGCTAAACTGCGGATCTTTATGCAAAGTCGAAATATTCTGCATCAATTGTGGGAAGTAGTAGTTACATAAAAATTCATTTCACCCCTTAGTAGTCTTTTTACGTTGAAAAAAACATAACAATATTCTTGGATTTTTCATTTTTTTCGCCGTTTTATATTTCATCCAGTGAATTTCGTTAGTTTCGTAGCTAGTCTACATAGATTACACAGTTATGTCAGCGCTTCTTCCGATCCCCGAAACACTTCTGGAACTCAACCTCTGGAATAGCTTTCAGCTTTTTCAGCGATGCGGTTTTAATCTCATCCATGCTTGAAAAGCGACGACTCTTTACAGTTCTCTCTATGAATTGTTTCACAACAAACAATCGCTGAGCCTACCAAACACATGCAACCTTCTCGAAAGCTGACAATAGACTAAATACCGAATACGATCACACAGATACTTTTCAGACATGTTTACCAACACAACAAAAAAATGTGAATCGGATTAATACAAGGCTTTACGAAAATCGATTTTCCTTGAACGAAGGATCCCCGAGTCCTCTTAAGATAGACTTTGAAGAGCACGTTTGGGAAGTGTATTATATGGATCGATTTGGTTCTTTTTTCAGTGGCGTGGCAGTGTCTTGCGGGGAGTGCAGCAGCAGCGGTACCAGCGACATCACGGAGCCCGGTTCCCCGTGTAGCACGAGCAGCGACGAGGGGGTAGCGATACGTGGCGCCTCAGCCAGTCCACTTCCGTCTTTACCCAAGCTGGCGCCGTCCTCGCAGATCGGCACCAGGCCCCAGTGGCCCTGGACCCCGCCGTTGGCGGCCACCGCGTGCTCGACCTACAAGAGGCTCAAAGGCGAGCCCGAGGCTGGCGCTGTACCGAGGTCCGGGGCCGCGGATCCCACCTTCAGGGGAATCAGCAAGTCCAGCATCACCAAGCCAAACGCCGGACACCATCATCACGAGTCCCAGGGAAAGATCACCGAGTACTTCAAGACTCAGATCAAACCGCAACAGTCTAAGGTAACGTCCTCTTTCGACAGTGTACCTCCACCGAATCATCCAACTATGTATTCTGGCTTTTTCTTCTTGAGGATAGAGGATGCCAAAAAAGACTCTCACAACAGCCCATAATTATGAAAGTGGTCTGAGTGAAAATTTAATAAAAATCAGTTTATCAGTTAAATTAATTCAATGTAATTTTTTTACGATATTGTCAAAAATGAACCATTAGATAGTACTTGTTATTTCAACATTATATGGAGTTCATTTGGTGTTAATCATTAAGTGGTTTAAGTCGAAAATATTTAGAAAATGAGTTTATCAGTTATTACGGTGGGATTTATGGGGCTTCATCAATAACTTGGTTTGTTAACAGTTGTTGACAGTGAACAATGAACACATTCTACTCGTCCTAAAATAATAAAAATTATTAAAATTTTTGTTTCTAATAATCTAAAATAAAATAAGTTATTTATAGGTCATTCAGTTAATTTTGAAAACGGATCAAGTCAATTCACAAACTTTCAAAACATTTTCGTATGAAATATAATTATGGGCACATATTTAAATGCGCAAGTCGATCTTGGTGAAACTGTTATGAGAGGTACTAAGAACATATTTCAACATCTGAACTAAAAGAGTATTATAGCTAAATGAGTAGCCTGATAATGCCGAAAGTCCTGAGTGTGCCGATGAGGATTGCTCCCAGCGTGTCTTTCGAGCGAAGTGCAGAGAATGACGATTTACGTATGGGTCCCCAGATCAAGAAGAGCAGCGAGGCGATGTCTGTGCTGATCGCAAAGAGCTCGTCGGAGTTCAGGAGGCCACCCACGGTGCAGAGGAACAAGGGAGGTTTGGCGAAATACCTGGGCACGGTCTCTCCGAACGGTCGAGGCAACGCCTCCAGCAACGATTGGGAAGTCCGGACACTGACGATGTCGCCGCCGCCGACGAAGAAGACGTCGCCGGTAATCGTTCCGCGGACCAATGGTAAGATGGACAAGAAGTTACCGAAACCGGTGCCCAGTCTGCCCATCTCGAATGACGTATTGAAGAACATACCGAGCTGCAAGATCTCGTCGATCAGGTAGGTGATGGTTCGACCAGAGACGCCGAGTTAAGGGATACTGGTAAAATGGTCGGAAACCCTGAAGTGTATCGAATCACTGACATCGATCGAGGTACGGAACACCTTATGATCAATACAAGTTTACCTCAGTTTCACAATCATTTTCGTTTAGTCGTCTTTTTCGTTATGAAAATTGTTGTTTTCCTTATCTGTACTTATCTTCGCGGTATAATACCTCTGGAACTAAGGAGACAGTGGAATGTTGAACGAACAGATTGCAATCTCTAATTCAGTTCCTTGCTACCGTGTAGGTTGACATCGTCGGTCGAGGCGAGCCCGAACCCGAAGACGGTGTCGCAACAATCGACGCCGACGCCGGCTACCACCACCGAGGCGACGACCTTGGACTTCAAGGGTTGCATTCTCGCGAAACCGCACGTCAACGAGAACAACAACCTGACGAACGGCTGCGCCGCAGGGATCTTGGGATCTCTGAGGTCGCAGGGTAGCCAGGATCTGTTGTCGAGGCTGCAGGTACCCGAGGACACCAAGGCCAAAGTGACGCAGGTTGTACCAGCGGACGAGGACGACGTCGAGGAAGAAGAAGAGGATTCACGGAGCAGCGAGTCGAGGAGCAGCGAATCCAGAAGCTGCGAGTCGAGGAGCAGCGAGTCCAAACCACCACTGTCGCCGATACTCTCAGCGCCGACCACTATACGGTTTCCAGCTAGGGAACCGGAGAAAGACAGGCAGCAAACCACTGACAGCGGGGTCTGTCGGTGGGACAAGTGCGAGGAGAGCTTCGAGTCCAGCGGAGAACTGCTGGAACATTTACAGGTACGGATAAGACGACGGATAAGAGTGTTATACATTACGAAACAACAGCTCGAGGTGGCCTTGGTATCTCTTATTAATTATTAATAGAATGCGGATCATTATGAAAAATGAAAATGTTCTGCATTTATTGTGGGAAACAAGAATAATTAATGACTTTGCTGCATTGAAAACAGTACAAGACTGTTTTAAATACTTCTTGAAACTTCCTCATAAATGCATGAAGATCCACAGTCTAATTAGATTGTGTGTATCGGTTAATATCTAACAACTTTTGTTTGAAATACCTTCCGATACCGTGAATGAACGATGAATAAATTCAAGTGACTCGCGCAGTACAAGAATCATCTACTTGTTATCGAAACGGAGAATTGCCAGCGTAAGAGAAACGAGCTCGACCTTGTGACGAGCTGCTCAGCTCTCCGAGTAACACCAGGTTGTTGCTGAGCTCGAAATTTCGTAATCGATATCTGCTACCGCGTATACATTCGTCAGGTTTCCCCGGATGCACTCTGTGTACACGCCGTGTTCATTAGTCTCGGGTCCGTCGGTTTGAGCCGGAAACTGAGAGACTTGGTTGCAAACTTTGTCGCAGGCGGCGCACATCAACACGCAGACGGGTGGCGACAACTTCGTCTGCCAATGGCAAGGCTGCAAGGTGCAAGGGAGGAGTTCCTGTTCGAGGAGGTGGTTGGAGCGGCACGTGCTGTCCCACGGAGGCAACAAACCGTTCCGGTGCATCGTGGATGGCTGCGGCAGCAGGTTCAGCTCTCAGGTATAGAGTTGTATCTCGGTTACCACTCGCGGTATTCCCAGCGAATGTTCAAAAGTGCGCGAAAACGGTCTTCACGCGCGCCATGTCTACTGTGCGAATTGTTTTTCGATCGTTCGACGGTGCTCTTGTCGAACAAAAACATACACGAACGAGTTCTCGTCCCCTTCTCGTGTTTACAGCGAACTCGTGGACAATCTGACACAACCAATACACGAACTAATCCTATTCTTTGTCCTCCCATAAGCGCCGAACTGACAACGCTAGAGGACGATGTTCCTCTGTGTTGTTGGCGCTCAAGACGTTCGGTAATGTATTAAGGGTTTGAATCAGAGACCAGAGAAGACCGTTGTGACTTTCGTTTCCGTTGGACGGTCACTGATCTCATCCTGGACTGTAAGTCTGTAAGACAAACTCGGACAAAATAGTCACCGGACACATCCGCGTTCCTCCGCTCGTCTGAATATCCTTCATCGGTCTTCCGACTCGCGACGAAGGCTTTTCGAACGACGTGTATCGTCTACACACCGTCGCCGTATGGTCGAAGCAATCGCCTCACGGTTGCCTCGGTCAGACTGTCCTCGGAAGACGGGCATTTTCCAGGGACAGCTTTCCCAGCAACTGTCCGCCCGCAATTATTGCTATCATCTCGCACACAATCTCTCGTCGATCTGTCTCTGAGTGTTGTCTCTCGTCGTCTCTTATCGTTGGCTTGGGAACGATTGTTGCGCACTACTACGAACAGAGTACGGTACCATTGGTGTTGTAGTCCATCGCAGTTCGCGCATGGGTTGGATTACAGCGGAATCCCTTGGATTCGATAAAATTCTTGCCTCTCGGATGATGTCAGGAATGGCTATCCCTGGAAGGTGCAAAATTTAGTGTAGTCACGGTGGATCTCCGTTTTTCAGACCGCCCTCGAGAGGCACGTGAATGGGCACTTCAGTCAGCCAGAGACTAGCAACAATTCTGGACGAAGGAGCTGCGAGAGCGGCGGCAAACTGGTCAGAAGAAACGGGAAACGGCTCAGATATAGGCGACAACCTTGGTCGGGTGAGTATTCGCTCTCCAGGGTTCGAAAGTCATTACTAGACTGCGAAATAAAAATTGTCTGCATCGATTGCAAGAAATAGAAACTAAATTTAATGTTGTTTCTTCTCTTAATGATTTTAATAGAGGAGAAATCGTACATTGGCATTTTAAATTTTTAAAATTTTACAACAATTTTGAATTTCATTTTCTCAATTTTTTGTTATAAATGCATAAAGATCCACAGTCTAGTCTTTACGTGGAAACGTGGCATGCTCTAATCGACGATGATTTTGTGTACGTTCCAGCGAGATTATTCGATTACTTCGACTCGGGAGTGATGGAAGGTCTCCAGCACAGGTTGCTGCAGCTGGCAAAGTCGAGGACACAAGGTCACCTCGCCGAGACACCAGGAAACTCGATGGCCCTAACTAGTCAAGTAAGCGAATCTCCACAAACTGAATAGCATAGTCGTTATCATCCTAAGATCATTGAATTAAAATCAACTCACTCTGATTCGCAGGTTTTAGCTCGGAGAGTGGAATTGGACGGCAAGACTAAAGTGCTGTTGCGGTGGTACCCTCCAGACATGTGAGTACTAAGTCCTTTTGCAATTGTGCTACCACAGGCTTTGGGCTCCAAACACAACCTGTTGCAAATAAATTTCACCCTTCATCCCCATCATGGTCAATGATCATGCTGTCCGAAAAATGACCCTTCTAATAACTCTTTTGCAATCATTATTTAACACTTCGACTGACAGACCAACTACCTCGAAACTTTTAGAAAATCCAAGTAGTGTATTTAAGAAAATAATAATTGAATAGATGCATACCACTTTTGCATTTTGCAAGAATATAATCTGTGGTTGTAAGGAAAGACGCCGCATGTCTCAATTTTAAAGTTTATGCGCTAATTGAGCTCTAGAGTATCGGATTTACGTATTTACCACACAACAAGCTATGAAAACAAACTGGAAAGGCTCAAAGACTTCTTCTGAACTCGAGGGAAATGCTTTCGAGTGTAATTCATTTTAAATATTCTTAATGGGTGAAACTGATTTGCAAAAGGTTGAAATTGATTTACAGAAAGGTAAAATTCATTTGCACAAGGTTGAATTAGACTTGCTAAATGATGAACTAGGAGTTCAAAACCTATATTAGCAGCTCAGGACTAGGATATTGACATGAGTGAAATTTTCTTCGTAGCGAGCCGGACGAGTGGGTGCTCGAGTCCGAGGTGCGTACCACGAAGAACGTGGGTATCCAGAAGGCGGCGTCAGCAAACCCGGAAGAGGTCAGCTTGGCTTTGTACTCGGCGATAAGCGGCGGTACACCACCGACGACGCGGTCGAAGCAGCGCCGGAAACCGGTCAAGAACTCGTGATAATGCCGGCGGCGGTGAACGAGGACAAGTGTGAGACGAAGCAGCGACGATTAAGCCAGAATTAGGAACGAGTCCTGTATCAGGACGATTGTGCTTCCTGGTCTGTGTAGAATGAACAAAGGGAGAGAGGAGATTAGAGAAGAGGAGAGGGAACCTGAAGAAGGATCCGGAGCCAGAACGTGTCCAGAGGAACGAACGAGCGGCGTTAGACGTGTTTCGTCTGCGTGGTAGAACGGATCGGTGAACGAGAGTGAACGGATCGGCAGACGAGTCCAAGATGAAGACTATAGAACACACAGATCGGAGGATACACACGGATCCGCCATGCCCCTTTTAATAGATCGCATTGCGGATCGAATCGGATCGGGAAGGGACGAATAAAACGGCGGACACCGAGGAGCGAAGGAGGAACAATACATTCTAATTTATTTAGCCTAAAAATCGATCGGAATGATCGTTAGGTAAATATAATAGTAGTCGTGCGTTGCGATGAAACAAAGGATATTCTTGTTGCCTATCGATATCGAAAATCTCCATACGTTTGGGGTCGATTCCTGCCTGTTCCGCGAGCGTTCTGCCTTCAAGAGAAGAAGAGAGAAGAACGACGCTCGTCGGATTCTAAAGAGCTGGGCTTGGGCCTCGAAAGTGCCTCACCGTGGATACGTTTTATATCGTTGACCGCCGTGCGCGAAGACCAATGATCGGAGACGGTGGACAAGTTGAATTTAATAATGGAATTTAGAGAGGTGAGAGTGAGTGTGAGAGAGCGCGAGAGAAAGGGAGAGAGAGAGAGAGAGAGGACGAACGGAAGAAACCGCGAAACACTGCGACGGAGATTTCGACCGTGACCATAAAACTAAAGAGATAAGCAGAAGCGAACAAAAAATAAAAAAGTAATAAAGGAGAAAAAAAAATAAATGAAAACTGTTAAACGTTAGTTAACGCGTGTGGTATAAGGAGATAATCACTCTGGTGGCCTTAGGAATCAATTAATATCTAGCTGCGGGCCCCTTGGCGCTTCCGGGCCCTGTTCTAAGCACCCCGCGACAGAAGCCAACGAGATAAGGGGCGACGATACACGGGGGGCGTAAAACGCAAACATTTTCGACTCATCCTTAGACCCTCGAGACCAACTTTCGAAAGGAGATGCATCTACCTCGATCTTCGGCTCGGTAGAAATTCGCGCTGGCCGTTGTCAGGCGCGCGACAGGGGGAGCATAAACCAGGAAAGGAACAAATAAAAAGAGTAAGGGCGCGATTAGGCTCGTCAATGGACATCGAGAATCTCGGCGAGGACACCGCTCGAACGACCAGCCAACGGGATTTCTATCGAGATCTATCCGTATTAGCTTTTTGGAAGGACGATGTACAAAACGAGTTAAAAAAAAAACGCAAAGAAAAAAGGAAAAAATGCCCGGGACTAGCGACACGCATCTCTAGCCTCGATAGACGCCTATTTTTTACGAGGACGACCCACGCGCAGACAAGAGAAAAGAACAAAAACGAATTGTTTCTTTCCAATTTTATTACCCCCTCTCTCGTTCTTCTATATTTCGAGTCGGGCGTCTCGAGACGTCGTCGCCGATGAAGCAGCAATCTCCAGATCGAGTTTCCGACCGTTTTTCATTTTTCGCCATCGTTCTCATCGAGTTACCGAGATGATCGACCGATACACACTGCCTCAGTTTTCGAAATAATTCCAACACAGCGAGTCCAGAACAGCAGAACACGCGTCCGGGAGATCGGAAGCGGGATCGGATCGGATCGGCGAGTCCGTTATGCTCTCTGTACAGCGGGGATGGCTGTGCGACATTTTCCACGGAGTTTGGGGGATCTATACGAACTACAAGAATGAAGAAGAAGAAGAAGCGAAACTTTGACCGACGAAGAGAAAAGACAGAAGGGTAGACTCGCGCGCAGAAGACGGATCCGCGTCGAGTCTTGCTATTTTTCATAGATCAAGTAGACAGGGCCGAGATCGTAGGAGTATTATTTCTCGCGTCGCGGACGACTACTTCTGACATCGTGGAACAATGTGATCGCGCACGTGTACACATTAACATATATTCTAGAGGATACGAAAACAGAAACAAAAAAAAAGCGAGAGAGAGAGACGGACACTTGTAAATTAAGAGAGAGAGGGAGAGAGAGAGTGAGAGAGAGAGAGAGCGAAAGAGTGAGAGAGGAGAGCAAGCGAGAAAGATTTAGAGGATACGTGTTGTCGATGACGTCTTGTGTGTGGCTAAGCACGGCGAGAGAATGTGTACAGAGATAGAGAGGAAGGCAGCGAGAAAGAGAGTGAGAGAACGTGAAACAGTAGGAACACACACGGACGGAAACACACCTACACACACCAGCTAAGAAACACTGCCAATACGATTGTAATTAAGAACTCTAGGCTAATTGATCGATTAATTATTCTTACTATTATTATTACGATTATACGTGTAATCTGATAGATCTCTAGCTGCCGCGGGCGTACGAGAGAGGCGCGCGTCCCGCTCGTGTTCTTCGACAGCACTCGTCAAAGTTCATTTTGTAAACCACACGGCAAGACACGCGGGACGCGGTCAACAAACAGCGTGTATGTACATAGTTAGTCGAAATTTTTGTCGATGCATCGCCTACCGAGCGGTGTCAGCCTATCAGCTTGCGACTTCAAGCGGATGAATGATTGTTCTTTTGGATCCGGAGGCCACTCGTGTTCGGGGAGAACGTCCACCGCACCCGCATTCGCAGGAACCTCTGGGTAAACATCGCTTTATTCGATCGATGCACTAAAATTGCATACAAATACATACAATCCGCAGTCTATACATCATCCACCTATAGTTCTTCACAGTTAATTCGAGAATCCGCGCGTAACGCACAACTAGCGATTTTCGATTGAATTGTTCAATAGCAATAACCACTTCACTCGTGCACCAACAAGTAACGTCATATTCAGAAGAGAATTTCGAAGCTCCCTTTTGAGCATAATGCTTTTCGAACAAGTAGCGAACAAGAAGCGAAACATTTGTGTTCAACGCGAAGAATGTCCATCCTTCTTTTTATCATAGTATTATTATCCAAGAGAATTATGGTTTGTCCAGATGCGTTTCCTGCGAATGGTGTTGCGCGAATCGCAAGGACCTGCGACTTGCAGGATCGCATCGATCGAAGCGCAGTTCAGAACACGTCACTGCCAAAAATCGCGCACTGCCACCTACAATTGAAAGCCTTATATTTCATCAGCATATTCGCGTCGATCGTTGTCGATTCTGCAACTTGTGAGCGCCGATATTTATCGCGATCGTTCCTCGCACCGATCCCATTCTCAGCGGACGTGTTATCGAGACACCGCCGCCTACTGCCAACCATTTACGTCGACGGACGCGAACCAAGGCACTGCCATCGAAGCATAACAGAGAACAAACGTGAAAAGACATATATACATATATAACTACATGGTTCTGTATGTGTATGTATATTTATAGCCGTATCTCTCTGTGTATACGCGTAATCATCCCCGTTCAGACGCGACCGATCGATTTTTCCATTCTGAAGCGTTTTTCCTCTTTTGCACGCGTCGCTCGAGACACGCTCATTTTCCTCGTTCATGCTAGGAGTTCAACAAATTTCCTGTACTCTAAATGTTGTATGGGAAATTCCATATTCTCGCGAAGCGATTCCCCTTTCTCAGTCTCTAATGACTGTTTTCATTCCGTTTTTGGCACGAACCCTCGGTGCCATACTTGTGTCCCGTGCGCAGTTCCTCTCGGCTTCTCGCGTGCGTGTTCATCGATTCGTCTCGTGGCGTGATCACGGCTCGATCGCCGTTCCCTCTCGATCCACTCTCGTCGGCTCGCGTTAGATCACCCCGTTACTTCGAAACGTTCTTCATCGAAAAGTTGTTATCACGGCTGGGACCAATCTCGCGCGTACCCGTTCCTCGCTAGGATTCACAGTTTTGTTCTCGGGGATCTAGAATAGTTCTATAGCAGCGTCTACGTCTACACGATCGTTAACCCTCTTTCGAGAAACTCATGTTTACTCGCATCATCAGCATAAAGTAGACTCCCGTGTAACGCGATCAAAAAACTGTTTAAAAAGATTGCATATTTGTATGTTTTTTATGTGACAGTAAATTTACATGTACAGAAACCTACTGACACAGGAGATACGTACATGCATACAGTACTTTTAAACTGTGATAAAAGATCGATAAAATAACAAGGTAAACAGTTATCTTTTTTTTTATTCAGATTGATGAATTAACATTTATATCTTAGTTTTTTTCCGGTTATGTGTTTAGCATGAAAAAAACTAAAAGTTTCGGACAAATTTACCTACAAACAACGGGTCAGTATAATTTATTTCGGGAAAACTGTGTCAAATTAACACGAGGGAAGGATGAGGGTTAAACAATTTTATTACAATTGTGCTACAACTATTTTTATTGTTATGTAGAACGGATCAGGCGTTAACCAGAGATTTATTGCATTATTTATTTCTGCGTCCAGATTTTTAGACGGAGGGTTAAGATCAAATCGCATTCGTTAGATAGACAAGTAGAATACGATTCGTTGTTACCATTCGCATGATTCACGGGGGTGGAACGGCGGGGGAGACTTTCGGCCACTCAGTCGCGCTTGATCTCGTGATATAATTGACCGTAGCGTAAAATACTTTAGCGCAGAAGGAAGCTAGCCCTCGGGAGCACGAAATGTCTGTCCGAAATTTCTCCGTGTCGATTCCCGTCGTTTCCTTCGATTAGTGTTCTTGGTTAGTATCAGACTGCGGACTTTATGCATTTAAAAAAAGTGATTGAATCGTTAAGAGAGAAAAAATTTTTATCGAACTTCTCGTGATAGATGCAGACATGTTCATCTCACATAAAGATCCGCAGTCCAGTTAGTGTTTAATTAGCGTTCGGAATTCGTAGAAAAGTGGTTGAACGAGGAAAATTCTGCTCGGCGACTGCGAAAAGAGGCAAAACGTCGAGATAAATGACAAAGAGGAGGAGTAAGGAGATGAAACGATCATCGTATCCCCTCAGATTTACGTTCGATTCACCGTACGCTTGTTTTATCCCCATTTCTTATCCCCGTTCCGTCGCCGCGTAGTTATTCCCGTTTCATAACCACCCTTCCGGTCCCTTTCCTTTCATTTCTTTTTATATCGAGGGTTTTTTCGTGTTATACTGACTTTTACCCGCGCGATTCTATAGCTGTAAATGTATATTTTAGCGAGGCGTTGTAAAGATTTTGCGTAAGATACTGTGTAGATAATCGTCGGCTCGCGAACGAGTTCGCTCGGCGCGAGACTCTCGGAAAGACGAGCTCTCTCTCCGTTTTAGAGGAGTATCGTTTTAGAGACGCTTCTCGATCGTTGCGTGCGGATTTTTCGGTGGCCGATGCTGCGTTTGTACATGTGTAAAACGTGTGAACGATAGGAAGAGAGACGGTGTGCGAGAGGAAGAGAGAGGGACGTCGCGAAGAGAGAAGTAGACGACGCTGTGTAAATAAGAGCCGCGATCGATCGCGATTTTCGGGAGTAGAGCGAGCCAAGCTTTGGGCCTCGGTTGATTAAAATACTCGAGAAACGGTCCTCTGAATAATATACCGCCTGTGCTCGGTCTTAAAATCAATCGTGATTTATTTGGAGAAGCTAACTCGCAGGCAGTCGCGTAATCGATCGAGTACCCTTTAAACCGGAATAACTGCCTTCAAATTGGGCCAAACGAGCTGAAAATCTGTGGGAAACTGGAAGGATCAATTCGATAGATGACGTGAAACTAAATTCTGCAAACATTGGATTCTTTTGAGGCTATTTTTTACATGGAAAATATCTAGAATATTTTCTATTCTAGAGAAGTTAGCTTCTCAGAGAAACGGAAGTCGCTCGGTCTAATTTTAAGGAATCTATTCTGCGCTGAAGCGTGTTTGATCGATCACGCGAGAGTCGCTGTATTCGGCCGTAGCTCACGGAAATATTTGAAGCACTTGTACAGTTTCGACATCGGACGCTTTCCCAATGAAATTCGCCGGAGCTTGGGAAGCCGAGGGAGCTCGAACGAACTCGAGACAGTTGGACATCGTATTTTTGCAAATCTAGGAAAAGTAAATCGAGAGACACGTTAGAGGAATGCGGAAACCGATTAGACGGAAGAGGAGATTTTATCTTGGGAAACGTATCCCACTCTCTCTTTCTCTCTCTCTCTCTCTCTCTCTCCTTGATCTTTGTCGGCTCGACTGTCGCGTTCCCTTTGACAGTGTTCTAAAGCATTCGCAAATCATCCCCTTCTCTTTCGAAGCGTCGCGACGCCCAGCGATCACTCTACCGGAATCAGTTTTCGAGGTGGAAACCGATCATTTTCCTTTCACGAAGGCCGACGGTTGCTCGGAAAGAATTCCGCCATCGATTCACTCTCGAGTACGACTGTCCCCATCGAACCGGAAAATTGTCCAGGTTCCTCGAACGATTCTTCGAGATTTGTAGCGTTCCTCGCGTTGCTTTCGTTCGCGCTTCCGAGACAGCGAGATATGGTGGTTCGTGTCGCTAACTGTCGAGATCTACGAGTAGACACCGTACTCGAGGGTGAAATCGATCGAACATGGCTCGACGTGCCAGCGGGTCGGAACGAGATCGCTCGATCCGCAGACCAATAAATCGAACGATAAACTCGCCCCACCGTTCTTGAAATTCTGGTCCCGAGGTAAATATTCGCGCAGACAAAAGGATCCTCGCGACATCCTTGATTTTCCAACCCTCTGGCACCGGTGTCAAGCCGAGCAGGATGTTTGAAACGCGTTCTGCGATCGGTCGAGAAAGATGGAAGCCTGATCCGCGTCGGAATAACGAACGACCAGGTTCGTTATCATACTAAACGACCGGCGATCGCGAGTTTACTCGTCGCGACGCGGCTTTCCGGTTTTCACGGCTCTCGGAGAACGCCCCGGCGTCTTTCGTCGCGCAGCGAGGACATGACTTGTAAATGTACAAAGAGTATAAACGAAAATAAACGTAGTGGACTTGGATGGTTTGAGCGTCGAGTTTACGGGCAAAGGGGGACCGGGGTGCTTCGCGCGGCTAATGGCACGAAAAATTCTATTTTTCGAAGAGGCCCGTGTCCGCAAATCGGTAGATATGTAAATATATATATATATATATATATATATATATATATAAATAGTATATATATATGGAACGCGGTGCGACTCGATCTTTCCTCGAGCACCGCGCCTCGTAGCGTATCGTGGATATAGTGTTCGCATTTATTATAAAGTCTATGTAAAGCGCGTGACCAGGGCAGCGGTCGTGACGACCGGTCCCCGACCGATTCTTCAACATGATCGAACTTCAAGATAACAGAACTTGTGTCCTAGATCGTTTACCGTCTCCCCGTTAGACTGCGGATGTCTGTTTCATTCGTGACAAAAATTTACTCGACGAATTTAAGCGGAATAAACACTGCGACTGCGATTGAGAGATTAATTTACCTTTGCGAATTTTTTGCGAAGCCTGTCAAGCACGCAGCTAAATAATTTCTTCTGCAGTGAATTAGTCAGCTGTTAGAGTGAAGAGACAAATTTTTCATTGAGAGATATTCTGGAACCGGAATTAGTTAACCAACATTAAAAGCAGTCAGATTTTTCTTAAGGAGTATGAAGTTTTAGTGTATTGATTCTTCGCAAAATGGCGGAGGTTGAAAAGTATAATTTCTACACAAATCGGCAAAAAGAGAATTCATCTGTTAGGGTGAAGGAACAAATTTTCCATCGAGAGATATCAATTATCATAACAAATCTGCGAAAGAGAATTCACCACCCTTTTTCGCCGTCACAGTGTTCATCCCTCTTAGGAACATTCTTGTGCTATTTTCGACTCATAAGAATGATTAACTTTCAATGAATCTATGTTGTCTAGGATCGACATAGAAAATGATTATTTCGCATGACGATCCGCAGTCTGTTGATGATTTTCGCGGTTTCCCCTGCTCTCGAATGTCCGTCACGAGCGCTGCGGAGTCGCCTCGGTTTAGAGAAAGGACGGCTTGCCTCTTGCATAAAACAAGTAGAGAAATAGATCGCATAGTTTCAGGTAATACGAGTTCTAGGCTGTAGAGATCTCGCGTGCGATGGCTCGTCGCGTCGTTCCGACGGCCGTGCGCGCGTTTCGAGAGTTCGATGGAAAATCGCGGGGTGGAGAGAAATGAAAAAAGAAAAAGGAAAAGAACGAGAAGGGAAAGAGAAGGTGCACATATGACGCCTGCGACCGAGTTTTCCCGACCGTGCCGATTAGGAGAACAATCGGAAAGCGGAGCGCTCTTTCACCAGTGAAAACTGGAAAGCCCGACACGCCTGTCGTTTTTAGCCCGAGAGCGTTCGTCGCGTGACGCGTCAAACTCGATCGCTTCTTCGACGACCTATTTTTTCGCGATCACCCCGACGATGTGGCAGCGCAATCTGTGATTAACCTCCTCAAGGATACCTCCGTGGCCGTGTAATCTCGTTCCGTTTGACATTAACACGTTAACTACCGCCACGTCGATCGTGCACGGGTGACACGAGTGACACGATTCTTTGTTCGGCTGGCGGAATCGGGACTCGCAGGGTCAGGGGCTGTTACTGCAATTTGCTCCGATCAATCTTCACTTTTTTTTTATCTCGTTTTACACAGCACTTTGCTTTCGGTGTTCGAAATTTCGATTCTGCTTCGTTTTGCATCGCACTTCTTTAAACGACACACTTTTCAGAGGCCTCTCGACACTTCAGCTGCCGCAAGCTAGTCGACGAGTTCCTTCTTTAACCCTTAGCACTCGAATAGTGCTTCTGAGGTGCCACGAAAAAAACTGCGGTACCATTATTCACGATTACCGAACATTTAGGTTTGTATAAGGTATTATTCCAATTTCACATCCGTAAAATTAAAAAAATTTCCAGGTTAACCCTTGTGTAGTTAACAGGGTACCCATTTACTGTATTTCCTCTCTGAATGTCCATTCTTTACTCGCTAATATACTAATTTATAGTCTTATAATGGGAATTTGCGCAAACATGTTAAATACAGAAAGGTTTCAAAGGGTTAAAATAGCTCCGAGTGCAAAGGGTTGAACCATGATCTCAATAGGAGCTTCTAGATCATATTAGTCAAACCAATTGTTTGTTTCCGACTTTAATACTTTTACACGATACACCGACATCGTAAAAGCGGGACATTAAACATTGGATAGACGTTTGCGGGGAACGATAGTTTGCAGAAAAATGCAGAGGACCGCCTGCCACCTCGTCGCGAGGATCGCAACGAGACTTCATCTTCTCACTGCCAAAAACGGAAAAGAAAAAATAATGGTGTCTCGGAAGCGTTTCGGATCAATCTTGTCGAGCGATCGTCGGAAGCACCGCGGTGTTCATTGATCCACGGTAGTGGTACACTCCACGAACGACTAATAAAGAAACGAGAGAAAACGGAAATGCGTAAAAAAAAGATGGGAAATACTATACCTAGGCGAAAGCGCACGCGAAGATTTTTTTAACCGAACCGTTTCGTCTTTGCGTGATCCGGAGGATAAAAAGAAGCGTCGAACAGTGCTTTGGACTTTTTGGATACTTTCATGTACAAAACACGAACGATTTATAGCTCAAGGAGAACATTAAAGAGACAGATATTGTAAGAGAGTAATAATAATTTCACGGTTACGATATCGTACACGGTGTCCATTTTAATCACCACCCGAATCCTTCGCCGTTACCTCTATTCATCGTTCACCCTTAACCCGAGGAACCGTGATCGAATACAGGATCGATAACGATAATTGAAACTATTAGATTAGGATGCTGTACTCATTGATTCCGGTTCACGGAAACTCGATTTAATCGGACCACAGTTGCAGAAAGCAAATCGATTACATTTGTTAGTGAAACTACGCGTTGCGTGTTGCCCGACCAACTATTACATCACGAACATTATGATCCTAATAGAGAACCGTAAACTTGTTTGGTCACCTCTCGCTGGAACATTTGCTATAATCATATTGTACAGTTAATGCGTTTAGAGTGTATTCAATTTTGTGCTGGTAGCTCGATAAACTTCAAAAGTAACCATCAGGCTCATTAGTGACATTGGAACTGTTAATGGAGCGCATAATTTTCTCTTTGATGATTTTTCACGTGTAAATAATACGTTTAAACAATTCACATACTGGACAATTAATTGTACAACTTACTAAGAATATAGTCAAAGCACATGAACTAAGAAACTGTTCTGTTCTCTTGATTTGTTTGGATAATCGAGGTTCTACAGTACCTGACATTTTATGAGGCACTGTCGATACAAGTTACTCTGGGTTTCTTCGAAAAGCTTCTCCGTCGAGTACACTGTCCAACAAATTTCAACTTTTTTTATGTTCCCAATATACTGTTCTGTCCTTCTTATAGATATTTTGCGCTGATTCCGAATATGTCCTTAATTTTTCTCCTATACACACAGTTTTTGAGGAACGTGGCTTTGAAAAAAAAAACACATTTTTCAACTTTAAACAAATATTGTGATGTTATTGTAAAAGATATTTAATTCTTCTTTACAGCAGAAGATTCTGTAGACTTTCTCGAATCAAGTGATATACAATATTAATATATCATGATTGTGTAACCATGTTTAAACAATCATTAAAGACTGAGAGACACCACTCTTGCACCAATTTTTGAGGATATTTTTCAATTTATAGAGCAGACTTTTATCTTGAGAAACCACCCCATTATTACTTTTGCTGTAAAGAACAATTCAATATCTTTTATAACAACATCACAATATTCGTTTAAAGCTGAAAAATATGTTTTTTTTTCAAAGCCATGTTCCTCAAAAACTGTGCGTATAGGAGAAAAATTAAGGTCAGATTCGGAATCAGCGCAATAAACTCTATAAGAAGGACCCAACAGTATACTGGGAACAAAGGTGTTGGACAGCGGTATCGAAGATTACACGTTTATAAAAATTGTATCATGAACCAGCAGGTGATTGTCGCGTGCGCGGTGTCAGCCGGTCACGAAGACCCAGAGAAAGTATAGTTTTCTGGCGCGCGTTCTGCCAGAAATATTGTTGTGCGGGTGCACGGCGGTTTACGGAGACGCGGCTCGCTTCCGTTTCCGGCACGAACCAGCCCGCTGACAGGGAATACGATATTCCTCGAGGCACGGTAAAGCTACAGGAAACCCGATCCTTGTTCCAGGATCGGCCCTCCGCCGGACAACCTGTTGGCCACGCTGAAACGACGTCAGGCCCGGGCTCGACCCGGCCCGGCCCGGCCGGTGCGCTCTCTCGTCGAGAAATTCGATAAGCATCGGCTCGCGTGCCTTTTTACGGATGAGCAAAATTCGTATCGATCATGTGAGAGGGTAAAAATGATGATATAATTAGCCGTCGACGGTATACGGTTACCGGACCGACTCTATGCCCAGTTTTTTTTCTTTCAATTCTCCCCAATTGGCTCGCGAACTCGTTAATTACGGCTCGATGATCGGTTGCACCGACGATGAGCCGACCGGACAAACCGCGTTATTGTCGTGTCGTGTCAGGATCACGATCCATCCGTTCTTTTTCGCGAGGAGGACCTCTTGCCGCGATCTACCCTTCGCCGTTTCATCGTGCTTTCCGCTCCCGTGTCTGCCTGAAGCAAAATCGGCAGGAATTACTGTTGAAAATAAATTTACTGCGTCTTCCCAGAGCATAACAGTAGGTATTGAATCTGTAAACTCGCTTAGAAATGTTTGTATTAGATTGGAGGGAAAGTTCTGTCGTATTTTAAGTGAGCAGATAATTTTGCTTGTAAATCAAAAACACACGTTGCTAGTGAATCATTGTAACAAGTTGTTTCAAATAATTACAATAATATTTTTATAAATTGACTCAAATGCTTTCTCTAAAATACGACAGAACTTTCCTTCAAACCTAATAGAAACGTTTAATCCTCAACGTTTCTGAGCTATTGAAGAATTGCGATTGCTCCAAGGAGCAGCGGTCTGGCCCCGTCGAAAGCAAGAGCAGCGAGGCCATACCCCTCGGACCGCCCCTCTCGCAGAAATCGAATCTTTCATAGTAGATCTGTCGTGCAGATTCCTTCCATACCCGAAAGCATTGCTCCAGGAGAAATCCTCAAAGACAGGAGCCGTTCCCGAGATAATCTAATAACAATTAAGAGTCCAGGGTGGTATTAAATCGGTTTTTCCGAGCGCCCGCGCCGTTTCCGCGGGTACAGTTACTCCCATTATTCTCCTTGGCGCGGCGCGTCGCGTCGGTTGGATTCCCGTAAGGGGAAAACGGCGGCGCAAAGAAGTTGCCGGTGCACACGGGCGCAGTTGCGCACCGTATGCACTCGGGAGCCGGGGGGCCAACGAAACGAGGTATCGCGAGGACGCAGACGCGCAGGCGGCGCGTCGGCGATCGGCAGAAAAACGAGAAAGAAGAAGAGAGGAAGACGGAGAAGAAGAAGTAAGTCACAGGCGGGAAAAACGACGGGGCTCGGTAATCGGAAGACGCGACCGATTGTTGATTTACTCGGTCGGCTTGGAAATACTGTTTACCAGCTGCCCGAAGAAAGAACGGGAAGAGGACCTGGAATGGTAATGGTAATGGTACCGGTGCAGAACGTCGGGAACGCGGATTATACGAGCGTCCGTCCGTTTCTTGCGTTTAGTCGTCCCCCTCTTGCCGGGCCCTCTGCTACCCCATCGACGTCGTCCTCGTCGTCGAGTTTCTTCGACGAGCTACCGTGTACAGTTAAGGAGACGCCGGGATGAAATTGACCCGGCCCGTTGTCCCACGGTCGTTGATATTTTGTTTCGATCGGCGCCGCGCCGCCCCGCGCCGCCGCACAGTGAGCTGGATCGAAGATTTTAGTGACATTTTGCCAGGAAATGAACTTTCACATATCGATGTATAATCAGTTGGTATTGTCTTTCGAATGTCCACTTACCTCAAAAATAGAAGAATTAATAAAATTAAATGAAAATTGTAGTTTACCAAGCTTTTAAAGTTGAACGTTTTAGAGTCTACGTTTGACACCCGAAGAATGTCCTTTCTTTTTCGCGATATTTTCACGATCCTGTTCAAGATTTCAGCCCCGTTTTTTTTTCTATAGTAAAGAGCATTATTTTCTGTTAAGAAACTATAATTGCAGTTACAATTATTATATGCAATGTATTAAAAATTTAATGTTCAATGTAGGACAGAAAAATGTCAAAAATTTTACAATTAACAAGCAATATCTTTTTATACCCGTTAGAACCCGCGTTCGGACAAATCACAATGTGTTCAGGACACTTTCCTTTACATAATGTGTAAAAATCTCGTCCACCTCCGTCCACCTCTCTGAGTTATTAACGTTTAAAGTTAGTAATGTCACGTTATTTCGCATGGTTCGGTAGCCACCGTCGGTACTCCGCGGTCTGCGGGATATTAAGACATGTTTCTAAGAAACTCTTTAGAGATTACAAATACACATATACCTACAAATTGTTAAGGTTAATTTTAAGAATAATGCGTTTAAATAAAAAATTAACTTGATTTCGACAATTGACTTCGTTAAGTACGGATGTGATTCAGTGGCATGATGGCAATACCGCAAGGCGATTCTTTTTCAATCCAGAAAATGCACAAATCACAGGAATTGAAATAGAACTAATTAAAAAATTTTATACAATACTACAAGTAATTTCTATTAATATTTCTATATTAATATTGTGGTATGACAATATATGGTATTATACGCCAGCCTCCGTTCACAACAACTCTGAATACATGGCACGCAAATAATTATTTATTTATTATTATAAATTTTTGAAATTACAAAATCCGAAAAATTTCAAGAACAGCAACAAATAAAAACGTACTTCACACTTTACATACTATTATTAACATCTGACCCACGCATATCAACAATGAGATTAAAATCATATAAAAAGAAAAGAAAATGATTACATTCTGAAGCTATGCAGTTACTTAAATACGTCAAATGTAAAAATAATACATATATCCTATACAGAAAATTCGCCTGCTCTAACACTTCTAAAAGGAATGCTTGTTCTTTGACACCTTCAAGTGCCTGTTCACTCGAGTTTCTGGACGTCCAATGTTTATGTTATTCTGCAGTCACTATACATATAATAGAGATTTTGTTACAGTGTTTAATATTTATTATATGATATTTCTATGTAATCTATAAACTAATTATTCTTGAAATTTAAATTACCTAAGAGGTTTCAGTGGCTCAATAATTAAAAAAAAATTTTTTTGTGTTATTAAAAAGATAGAATTTTTAAATATTTTTCTATGCAAACCGCACTCTGATATCTTTAATGGTTCAAAAGTTATACTCTAAAATGTCACTAAAATCTTCGATCCAGCCCACTGTGCACCGCGGTCCGACTCCCGAAACCTCGGCGATTTTCAAAAACATTCCAGGATCAGTCACATGCTCCTCAGTGTTCCCCAGGAACCTTTCTTGCAACGCAGAAATAGCGGTTGCCATTTTCTTGGTCCTTTAATGCTTGGTTTTTCACCCGAAAGTGATCTCATGGCTTCGCCGAGGTCATAATTAGACTGCGCAGCTTTATGCGTTTATAGTAAAATTGAGTAGATGAAATTCAAAATTGTCGGAAAATTTTAAAATTTGGCGATGTGTCTATGTACGATTTCACCTCCATTAAAATCATTATGGGAATAAATAACATTCAGTTTGGTTTCTATTTCTTGTACTTGTCTAGTCATAATATTTAATATACAGAGTGCACTTTAGGATTTTAATTAAAAGTAAAAATCTTCAATAGAAGAAGAGACTCAAGCTTGTTGTAGGAATTGCTCTCACTTCAGGAATTTTGACTGAAGCATCAAGCAGCGATAAAAACCTGTTGCAATGGCGGTGAACGATGATAAACCATATACACAAACAATTCCCCCGAACGTGTAAAAAGAGGTACGCGTGTTGCGAATTACTGCTCGCTAAATACCCGCTACAAGCGGTTATCAATTAATGCGTCCGTTTCGAGGTATGTCTGTCAATCATCGAATCCTCCGCGTCTCGGAAGATGTCCGAGTCATCGTGCAAAAAATCTCAACTGTTGCAACTCGAAAGTATATAACGGCATCTACCGGTCGGTATCTCGTAAGGGTCCAGGTTTCTTTGCATCGTTCTGATCGAAACCGACGGTACCTCGCGAACATTGCTGCGATAATTATAAATAATCGCGAATGATTGGCTTCTTGCGCTGATTGCAAAAACGCTGCGCTGCAACGTATTGCGTAGAAATGCATCCTGCGTGATCTGCATAGTACGCCACTGCGCAATCGCAAATAGCATAATGTTATTTCCAAAATTTCTTTATACGCAGGTGTATGGCTAGCATGGGTTAATTCCATTCTATATCATCCTTGTCATTCTATGGATGTCATATTGATAGAATACCTCATGGAATACTTAAATATTTAGTAATTGGTTAGATACCAGCATATGTAGTAATGTAAACAGTATTTTGAATAATGGTGTAGGTTTTGCACTTCAAATTCACCCTTTTGCAAATCAGTTTCACCCATTACGAGTATTTAAGATTAACTTAAAGATTAACTTAAGAATGTCGTTTATGTAGATTGAATTGTATATTTCTTTAGACACATGTGAACGGTGTCATTATTGCAAGGGAAACATAGGGTAAAGTGCCCAAATCAACCTTCTGTTGATGTTATTTTTTGATTATTTTAGAATGCTCTTTTTCGACCAAAAAATTACCAGTTGTAGATGCATTTCCTCCCTATAAGATTTTGGGGTCAAGTTTGTTAAAAAATTATTACAGCTTGGGAAAAATATTTTGTTGTGATCTGTCATTTGCAGGTTCCAGCGAAAGGGGTTCTTAATATGGTACACCTTGAGACTCTAATATGACACCTAGTGCCATATTCGGCACCCACACCAAGAATGGCAATAGTTATACCCATATTAGGGAACCCTTGGTAGTGCCATATTGGGAGCTTCACGTGGACTGATAATACTAGCTACTGACAAAGAGAAGATGAATTTCAGCCCAAACCAACAGTTAGCAAACAGTAATATAAATAAACAGAAACTATAGATATGTTCAAACATTTCAAAATCACTTACCTTTCTCGAAAAAGATACAATCGGAAGCCTAACCACAAAAATATTCAACACGTGGAGACATAACTGGCGGAGGATCGACACTAAAATCACTGCACATTGCACACTTTTGAGTAAACATGGTAAACTATTGTTTGAGGATTTTCTCACTAGAGTGCCACTGCTCTCCTTTACAAGACACACGGTGGTGCCATAAGAGGCGACTATACCATATTTAGGCACTTTACCCTATACGTATATGTATAACTCAATACGCTTCAATTAATACATATGTACTTTCATTTTTAAAATGTGTTAACCAGAAAATGGCTACAATGAATATACAATACATATCTACAAACAGTTTTCATACATTTACAAAGTTAATGAATTGGTAATTATATTTAAGTAAGTATTTCATTTGTGTACATTTTTTCAATAAATAAAATTTTGACTTCCTTAACAATTAATTTACATTTGAAATTGATTTGCACAAGGGTGTATTTGACCTGTAAAAAGGTGGTGCAAAAAATTCACCAGTCGAGTGCTAAGACCTAATTCTGTTAAATTCTTTAAAGTTTTAATGCGTATGACTCGAACAGAGGACATCGGTAAAATTGCATTATTTCTTACGTTCGAGCCTTTCAAATTTGTTTCCACGACATGTTTTCTGGTAAACACGTACATAAATCCTGAACTCAAAAGTTCAATTCGCGGGTAACATTGTGACATGCGTCGTTCTCACTCCCAACCCCAGAACAGGGTTACCATATTTTTCGGGTATCGGGCAACCGAGCGTGGGAAGAGTGGGCGAAGCACAAGGCGGGTTACGCTGCGAAGCTGGGCGAGAGGCGGAAGGGTAAGGGGCTCGGTTGCCCGATACCCGCAAAATATGGTAACTCTGCCCCAGAATATTATCAGAACTATTTACCTAATCGTCTGGTTTGGGTCCGAAGCGCGCCCCGCTCGGTGCGAATCGAAAATTCGTGCGCGCTCGGTTTGGTTCGGCTTCCGTCGGCGGCGCTTCGGTCGCTCGGCTCGCGACTCCGGGTAGTCGCGAGCGCGAGTTCAGGCCGGTAAGACGTGTCTGCCGTGGTTCTCTCGTTCGTGGTAAATTGCTGCACGTCAAAACGCGCGCCGCGTAAAACCGGGAGAGGGTGTCGATCGTGGTAGATCGTGTCGTATAGTGATTTAATTGACGGGAGTGTCAGTGGTATTATATCCGACGTTGATAAACACCGCGCAGTGTCATCGAACTTTGTCTCTCGATCGTGGTGCAAAACAGAGAGAGAGAGGGAGAGAGAGCACTCTCGTTGGCGAGAGGTGGACGACAAGCGAAACAGAAAGTTTACTCACGGCCAAGGGACGAATTTACCTCCGAACGTCATCTTCCTCGCCGGGTGGTGAGTACTTCTTCTTTTTCCTCGTATACCGGAAGCTGCGTGTCGTCAAAAGGTTCGCCGGTTATTCTCGATCTCCTTTATAAGCACGAACAGTTACACAACAGAATAACAATCGTTTCAGCCGATTTATCTACCAATGAACGTAAACACGGTGCAATTGACGCCACCCGAGACATTATACATAGTACAGTTAGGCGCAGGAACGTTTAGACGCGCAAACAGGAAAATAAGAACTCGCCACAGGATGCAGTCGCATACAGCTGACTCTGGCTAACCTGTTAACCGGGGATGACGAGTTAACTCGTCCACGAACTTTACAGATTAACTTAGATTTAAAACTTGAGCTGCAACCTTATATACAAACTGTACCGACCGAAAAATATTTTTAACTAACAGATTTGATGACAAAAATTTCAAGAAGAATGTCAAACAGGAATTTCAAATTCTGTCATATTATTTTCAACCTATTGTACTAATCCTTAGCACTCGGGAGGTGACCCTGTGGTGCCACTAAAAGTTGCTGTACCATTATTTAAAATATCGTTCACATTATTCGTATTTATAATCAATTACTAAACATTTAAGCATTATATGAGGTATTATATCAATTTCATATCCACCTTTAACCCTTAGCACTCGAGTCACCACTAAAAATTGCAGTACCGACATCCAAAATATTGTTTACATTATTAAACATGTCGGTATCAAATCAATTATTAAATATTTAGGTATTGCATGAGGTACTACACCAATGTAATAGGCAATGGAAATATTCTAGGTCGAAAGAAATGTTTAATTTTCGAGTTAAAACAGCTCCGACTGCAATGGGTTAACAAAGAAAATGAATTTCTATGCAGTCTCGTTACGACTAGATTTCACGCAGACAATTTTTCTTTTGCACGTAAATCCGCAGTCTAGTTATGACACGCCCGTGCGATTACGGTGGACAGAGCTTAACTGGTCTTTCGGAGACGGGCTCGAACAGGTTAACAGGTTAAGATTACACGGAGCCGTTCGAACGTTATCGATCGCTCGTAAACGACAGACACCGATATCCGCGGGCCACGGTTTCCGTGCCGGTCGGTTCGTAAATAAATATTATTCGTGCGAAATTCGCAAGTGGCTGGTCGATCGATTTCGAGCGCGCTAAATGTTCGCGATTAGCGCGTCGTTCGAGGTCGAGATCGAGAACCCGTCTCCGGTCTCTCGACGCGGTTTTTTTCAGCGATGATAATAATATTCAGGAGGCTTTTTTCCGGATCGACGAGGAACGTGAAATCGAGACGAGAACGACAGCCGACGTGTCCATAATTAAAAGCCGGCGGGCACGGTCCGACCGCGGGGATCGATACGCGTTACGACTCACTTTCGATTATCGAACGGCCCTTTTAAATGGGGGCCGTCGATCCGCCCCGCGCGTTTCAAAATCAATTTCTCTCGAATTTAAATTAGGAGATCACAGGACCGCCGGAACAACCGGTTCTGTCGCGGCGAATTATATTTAAACTCGAATACCGCTCTCTTAAATATTCAAATTCGGGACCGCGCGTTTCGACTTACTCGCCGATCGAATTGTTTACAGAAGAAAGGGCAATTAGCCGAGGTACACGGGTCCGTTCCCACCGCCTCTCCGGTCGCGGTACTGAAAGTATTGCGTGGGCGTTTCGATTCATTGAATTGTTATTTAAAAACGTTATCAGCCGAGCCGATGAAATATTCGCGTGGGATTCGTTGATTGATCGTTTCATTATTTCAATATCTCAAGCGCAATTATTCCCGGCGGAAAAATGCCGCGAATTAATGCTCGCGAAACTGGAGAACGTATTGTTGAACCTGTTTAACGGGAAACGCGTATTTGATTTCACGTTTCGCTCGTTTTTCCTCGGTTTTATTTATTTACGATGGGAAACGCTGAGCCGAAGTACTCGGACAAATTTTTCACATATATTCGCGGTGATTCGCAGCGGTTTTAGCAATAATGTTAAACGAGAACGACGGGAATAATATTCGCGGTTGATACTAAAAATACCGAGCTTGAGTCAATGTGGAAATTGTGAAATAATATTCTTTATCGAACGGTCGTTAAAACTGTAAAATGAATGTAAAAATACGGTTGCCGCGATTCGGAGTGACGTTCGTAATAATAACTCGAGTTCATCGAGCAGCCGCCATTAAAACTACAAAAGGAGAATAAAAAGGACAGTATTTATGCTTATAAAGCATCGCATAAGATAATGAGAATAATGACGGTGTGCACGAGGCGAGATTCAGCGCGTTTAAGCAGCGTCGCTCTTAAATCTAACCCTTTTATGGTAGCACGCGCGCGAATAAATGAATTTCTTTAATGATTTCCTACGAGACCACCTTTGTTACCCCCCGGTAATTGAAGAATAAAAGATCCGAGGGGATCAGTTTAATCCGTCAAGTGGTTCACCGCTTTCATCGCGTACGTTGCCATTAACTATATCGTATCGCATCAATTTCAATCCGCAAATGATAATTACTTAAAACGTACAAATTACGCGAAGACGAGTAAATTCCAAAGACGCAATCGAAGCTGAGTTGCTCGAGCGATTTCGTCTACGAGTGTCCTCTTTTTCGGCCAAGGGTACTTTGTTGGTAAACAAATGGTTCTTGCGGTCCCGGTGACGAAAATATGCGGTCACCTAGCTACGACGTCGCGTAATGGTTTTGCAATTCGCACGGTGCAGCGAATTCTTCCCTGTTGCCATACCTACCGCACTGTTTATGCAAATTCTACAAATTTTAGCAATGCTTTACACATCGGAAATAAGACAACACTCTCGATGAGACTCGTAACTTCTTGCTGCGAGTGTTCTTTTCTATTCGTTTCAAATTTTCTTTGCACACTATACATACATCCAACTCGGACCTCGAACCTAATTAATGAAAATACTAGAATAATCGAACACAATAATTGGCTACGGTTAATATAAAAATGTCAACTACCGCACGGCGGGCAGCGTGTTGTCGATTCGATCACCTTGGTCGTCGAGATTACGTTCTCCAGGAAAATTCTGGAGTCCTTCGTGTTCTGTTTCTGCCGTCGAAGCATGCGTTTACATTTTTTCGCGAGCTATCGGCATTCGCGCGCGCGCGTTTTCCCCGGACGTGTCGGACACAACAGGTTTTCGCGCACGTAAGTGTTTACCTTTTGCTTGCGTAACACGCGGCGAAGGCTGATCGCTTCGAGTCTCGAAAGACTCGTCTTTCTGTGGTTCGACGAGGTCCTGTGATCTCTCTCTCTCTCTCTCTCTCTCTCTCTCTCTCTCTCTCTCTCTGTCTCGAGGAGAAATTGTTAGACCGATCGAGCGACAAACGCCGTCGCGACCCTTTCGGTGGTCTCCCTTTGGCCCTTTCGCCTGGAATGACAACGTATTTTCGTTTCTCTTCGGCCGAAATTCCTGGCGCGTTCCGTTTTGTCGCGTTTATTGCGGAGAGCGGCTCGCCCGGAAATTGAAAAGGAAAGGGAAGCACGCCCGAGAGGAAAGCGTAATCGGGAAGAATGGAATCGCGCTCGTTCGAGAGGAATTTCGCTGGCGAGGACCTATGTTCTCTTGGGGATGGGGTGCACACGGTCAACTGTCGCTTTCTGCAGTTGTGGCATCGGCTGTCTCGTATCTACAGGTCGTCTCATTCATATCAGTCCTCTAGAATCTAGAACATCCACCACCTTGTTTAAATCAGTCCCCTACGGTGTCTGTAACTGATCGAAATTCGTTCAGAAATCTTGTTCGTTCCTTGTCATAGTATCTTTTGTCTTTGATATCACGTTGAGATTAGACAACATTTCATTTCACCCCGCTTCTTGCAATTCAGACAGAAAGTGTTTATTTTACGTAAAAACCCGCTGTGTCTAGTGACGAGAAAAGAATGAGTTAAGTAGGTGCGAGCTGTTCTCAGTCTAGTCAGTATGGGCCAATGAGATTGTGCTCGTCGAAGTCACCCAAATTGTTACAAAGAAACATGAATTACACCTGAGTATTGACTTTCTAGTGGTCTGGGTTAGGTCTGGGAAGTTGCTCAAATTGTTATAAATTGCTGATCGTTTGAAGCGAGAGCTAAACAATCTTCGAAACATGAATTGTACCCGGGTGTTTATTTTCTTGATGGCATCAAGTTCAATATGTACTCACGAATCCGAGTCAAGTTCAATAACCAAGTTTCATTTCACGAGTTTCGATTACTACTTAAAAGCAATAAAAGTTTCAATGATTATACTTGAAAAGTATTCATTGTATACGAGTAGTTATCGAACCTCGGAATGAGTACTTACAAGTTTCGAAAAGATACTTATAAGTACTGCGAGAGATGTTGAAAGTAATCGGAACTTTCACAAGTAGTACTCGAATCTTGGAAATCAGAACTGCATAGTAGGTTTTAAGCACTTTCTTTATTAAATTCGTAACTATTGAAGAATAATATTTCATTCACAATACTTGGTTTTACCCTATTTCTTTTTTATCCATGATATTTCCGGCTTTTGAAAAAACTATTTCTGAAGGTACAGAAGTGGCCATTATACAGACATAGTCACGTTCAATTTTTGATAAAATGGGGTAAATACTTGATTGAACTTTCACGCCAAAATAATAACGGTTCTTCTTTGCGTTCTAAATATTGTGATTTTAGATAATTTTATATAAGCGTGCAAGAATACGAAAATTCGTATAACGATATTCAAAAAAATTTGGAAAGTTTCGAAACTGTTCGACCAAGATTCGAGTATACCTGCAAGTATTATTTACGTTTACCACAATACTTGTAAAGGGTTCGAAACTGTCTGGCAAAGGTTCGAGTATACTTGGGAGTACTATTTTTTTTTTTCGAAGTACTTATAGAGAGTTCGAATTCCATCAATCAAGGTTCGAACCTGTTTGCGAGGTACTTGATTCCATCCCTAGTCTGGATTAGGTCTAGGTTAGGAGCAAGCTGTTCTCAGTCTAGTCAGTATGAGCCAATCAAATTGTGCTCATGGAAGTCGCCCAAAATGTTATAAATTGCTGATCGTTTGGTGCAAGAGCTAAACAATCTTCGAAACATAAATTGTACCCGGGTGTTTACTTGTGGTCGGAGGTAGATCGCGGGCAGGAAAAATGAAAGATGCAGCTTTGTGGAGGGTTGAATCGCGGTGACGAGTAGACAAGAGCGTCTCTCTCTCTCTTTCTCGAGTGGTAATCCGTGACACTGTGCATTGCAGCATGCGGCTCGGTGCAGCAGCATGCGGTGCATCGTCGGTTCGTCGACTCCGGTAAATTCGAGTCATGAGCGCGCGCGCGCGAGCGGTCGTGTCGTGTCGTGTCTATTTAGAATTTCAGCGAGATCCGCGGAGTTGAATTCCGGCACGAGCGGTCGTATTTCAACGGGGCAAAGGGACGTGTACGGGCATCGAGAGGGTTTCCGCGCAGCGGCGCGATCTCGTTAGTATCTCGATGAAATATACAGGTGCGAGAACGAACGTTGCGCGTGTTTTCGCCTTCGCGGTCGGGGCAGATAAGAAAGGTCTCGCCGAGAGAGCCACACGGGGGACTGTTTATGTTTCCACGACGGAGGTCGCGAGAGCTCGAGAGAACCATGAGTAAACGGCCGGCGAACAACTAGCAGGCAGCTCCGCGAGATGACGAAACGCCTACCTGTACAGAAACACCTACAACCAACTTCTAATCGTTATGGATAGGAAGAAAAGTCATAGTGCAAAGTGCCGACGTCCGAGCCGCTGGCGATAATCTGTAGCAACTGAATACGTGAAACTTATGGCAGGCGGTTAGATACAGTATAACTATGAATCGTATGCATTCTGAAAATTTCAGCAAAATCGGTCAACGTGAAGATCGCAGGTTTTCGCTTCCGAAATATTATTCATTCGGATCTACAGAACGTATTTAAAAAATTTTAATAGTATTGTAGAAAATTTTCGGTAATTATTGAGAAAGGGTCTGCGTACTCCGATTTTGATGAAATTTTAATATATTATGCATTAACACATTTCGAACAACTTTTTCTTTTTCCAATATAGGGGGGTCGCTTTTAGTTTTCGAGATATTTGCAAGAAACTATTGCTAATATTGTATTGAAGTTTACGTATTCCTGCACATACATAATTCCTCATACAGAATTTGAACTAGTAATATATAATATATATATATATATATATATATAATACAATATATAATATATAATATTATAAATAAAAATTTATATACAGTGGCTCACGAAAGTATTCGAACGATCTTTGAAACAGAATAACTTTTTTATAATTGTACCAAACGACCTGATTTTTTATAATCAATTAGAAGCATTGGTTTATGAAATGATAAGCAAAAAAGATTTTCCAAAAATTATAATTCACAGGGTACATGCAAAAATAAAAAATGGCATTTTTTTAAATTTTTATTAGAGCCCTTAAAGAAAATTTAAAATATGTTTTGTAGATCCATGTTAGTTATACACATGCTGAAAATTTCATAAAAATGGGTTGACGTAGTAAAAAACGACACGCATCGAAAGATGTACGATTTTGTGGATTTTAAGCAGAAACTAATCAAAAGTCGCGTAAAACTACGATTTTCAAAATTTTTAATCGCTTGTAGCTCGTGTGTATATTAATCGATTTTGATGAAATTTTCAGCATGTGTATAACTAACATAGATCTACAAAACACATATTTTAAATTTTCTTTGAGGGCCTAATAAAAAATTTTAAAAAAGGCCTCTTTTATTTTTGCATGTAACCTTGTGAATTATAATTTTTTGGAAAATCTTTTTTGCTTATCATTTCATAAACCAATGCTTCTAATTGATTATAAAAAATCAGGTCGTTTGGTACAATTATAAAAATTTTATTCTGTTTCAAAGGGCGTTCGAACACTTTCGTGAGCCACTGTATACGTATGTATATGTATGACCAGAGTGAGACCCTGTTTTCTCTCTCATCTCCGCAGCGTATTTAGAAGCAAAATGTAAACAAACGCCGCGTCGGGACAGGCTTACGTTGCCACGGGGCGTGCAGGAATACAAAGAATTGGTACTTTGGAATTATCTCGTTGACCATTTTCGCCAAATATAATATATACAATGTTAAATAAAATAAAATGTTAAACAAATGTGTATATTATTACAATATATATTTCATATGTATATATATGTACTATATATAATATATATATATTATATGTATATTATATTAATATATACTACCTTTTGGCGATAAGTTCGTGTTTGGCGAAAATGATCGACGGGATAATCCCAAAGTACCGAAAAATTCAATACAGTATTAGCGATAGTTTTTTGCAAACATCTCGAAAACTAAAAAGCGACCCCCTATATTGGAAAAGGAAAAAGTTGTTCAAAATGTCGAAATCTATAACATATTAAAAATTTCATCAAAATCGGAGTACGCAGACCCTTTCTCAATAATTACCAAATTTTCTTCTTCACTTCACGTAGCAAACTAATCGCAACTTCTCAAAAGAAAAATCCAAAGTCACATATGGTCTAATATTAAAATGTTATCGTCTTTTCAAAAAGTGTCCCAATATCACTGCAGATGCAACGACAGATGCGTTTGCTTTCTTTTCCCTAGGAAGTCAACGGCACGAGGGGAACGCGGTCGATCGATCCGCCGAAAATCGAAAGCGTTTCGGACTCGCTCGCGTGTCAGGGTCGAGCGTGACCCTGCGAATTTTTCGATCGCTCGAAGCACGCGATGACGAGGCGGAAATTATTTCGCACAGCACGACACACTTCGCTTTCCGCGTCCGGAGTAGCGAAGTACTGCCGCCTCGTCTCTTTCTTGGTATCGCGATGGAAATAACGCGAAGGTTGTAAATTGTCTGGACGTAGTATACATATTAAGTAAGGAATGCTTTGTATTTATGAGAACAGCAGATCGAAACAACTATACTAGAACAACTACATAAATATATTCTGGTAGTATGCATGTACAATGTTTACAATGACTTTATTTAATCACGGAATGCATATATTTCGCTTGATAAAAAAGGAAAGTGGAAATTCCAGATTGAAAACGAAAGCTTGACCCGATTAGCGGTCAACACGATTGCTACGTTCGTGTCGAGTCTATAAAAGATTGGAGGGGTGATTATCGTTCTATGATACGTTACCTGGAAAGGCAAAATGAGGATGGAGAATAAAATTTGTTTAATCGAGGCCTCGTTATCGAGGAAATCGATTTCAAACACCCCCGGACTCTCATCCGCGTACGCGAGCCTTTTACTCGAAGGGGATACGGACAGCCACGGTCAGACACGCAATTCGATGCCTATTCAACGAAACGCGCCGTATGAAACATTTTTATTCTACCTTTTTCACTTATATCAACACTTCTCGATTGTGCCACAAGCATTCAGACACCATTTCCCATTTTTTTTCTGAATAAAAAAAACTGCAATTTGCATACCTCAAATTATGTACCTGCAGCGAAGTACAAAAAATCGTGTGCACTGGACGCGCGTAACGAAAGTGGTTTGACCTTGCGTTACAAATAAAAAGCGATGTCCGCACACATATTCGTACGCAAGGATAAGTCCTGTGGAATTCATATTCACTGGTTCTTCAACATTTATTAACCAAAATTCACACAGATTCGATAGTTCGTAGATCTTTAAACTGCAATGTAACGATGCAAGGATGCAGCCGGGACAATAACAATTGGCACAATGTCGCAGCGAAATTGCCGGGAGCATGAGTCCGCACGATCGAAAATTCATAGGCGCGCGTAACCGTGAGGCCAGGCTAATTGGCGCGTGCTAAAAAGCGCAAAACAACACTGTTACGTCTCGAACTCGTGAATTTGACTTTTTCCTGTCCAAGGACGCTGCCGTTCTCTCTCTCTCTCTCTCTCTCTCTCTCTCTCTCTCTCTCTCGCTCTCTCTCTCTCTCTCGCTATCCCCGCGATTGTCGCGTGCTCCGCGCCAAATGGAACAATGGGACGCAATTTAGATAAACGTCTGGTCTCGTCGCGACTCGTTGGCGGGTATCAACCGTGCGATCGTTTCCCCAGCGCCGTGTCGCGAAAGCGTTTTCGTAAGCCCTCTCGCCCCGAGGCAATTCCGCAAATTGCCCCGAAGGTGTTCGGGCAACCACGATTTCCAACGGCCCAACGCGCTCCCGTGTTTATTAGCAATTTTTATTACACCGCTCGTTTCGTCCGGTTGATCCAAGCGGTGCGTGGCTGACAAAGATAAGTGTTCAAACATTTTTATCCCTAACGCTGGCAGCAGGCCGATAAAATACAGCAGAGATTTGTCGATGAAAGAGGATGTTAATCAAATTCCAGATAAGGGGAGAGTGCTATCTTTCAGAGTACATTATATTCTACACATTCATTTATTATTTATAGAAACAATCATAGAATCATACTGATGTCATGAAACGAGAAAAATAATCTTTTCATGTCTCCTCAAATAGTCGAGTGCAAAGGGTTAACCGAAATCAAAGTGGTTCCTCGGAAATACAGCTTTTTCAGGGACGTTTTGCGAATGATTTTTGATCGGAGCAACGCAGTAGCATGGTTCGCCGACAGGAAACTTAGGCTTCGGGTCGGAAGCCGTGCAGCATGGAGCGGAGTCGATTAATTTTAAAGACAAGAACCGGGGGTTCGTCGAGGCTCGGCCCCGACGCCATTCACTCAGGGCCCTTTGTCGCGTGTCGCGTTATTGTTTACGAGCAATTTCGCAGGACAACGCGTAAAAGATGTATACGAACGCGCGAGCAGAGACCGACCCTTCGACGAGGGGCGTATAGGGCGCGGGGCTCGGTCTACGGAACAGCATGCCGACCGTCAAACAACTCTTTTTAGTGTTGCGCCCCTTTTCAGAGCAGACTGCAAGCATCGAGAGCAAGCTAGCCTGTTGAAAAACGCTGCATAGATGTGGCCGGATCCGGCGTTTCGAGCGTCGCGACGCTCTCCGCACCTCGAGCGTTACGTGTCGACGGTTCTCCATTCGTTCTATGGATTTTCCCAGAAACAGACAACGCGGCCAACGCGGAAACGCTCGATAATCGACGCCGGAAGTGCCGCGAACTCGATTATTTTTAGCGAGCGACGATAAGTGTGCCTTTCTTTCATTCGCAAACAGGCTGAAGTATGTTTCTGCATTGGTTACGGTGTGTACGTATTTCGCAAGTCTAATACGACGTTTTATAATGCAATTTGTTTTTAGATTGCACTGTGAATGTGCTGTTTGCACGGCGATACTTGGCGTTAACCCTTATGTCAATAGCACTTTCAATTTCTTTCTAAAAATTCTTGAACGCTTTGGTTGACCATTAGCAAGATTATGTATTGCGTTAGGATGATCACTAGACTACGACCTTTTACGCAGAATAAAATTGCGTAGTAAATATTCGTAAATATTCTACGATTTCCCATCCAATTTTTAGGGGACCGTCTCTCAGAGCATTTTCCCGATATTCTTCATTGTGTTCTTCTCTCTTCGAGCGGTCATCTTCTAAAATTCTTGAATGCTTTGGTTGACCAATAGCAAGATGATGTATTTCGATAAGATGATCACACTAGACTACGACTTCTTACGCAGAATAAAATTTCCATAGAAAATATTCGTAAATATTCTACGATATTCCTTCCAATTTTTAAGAGAACGTCTCTCAGAGTATTTTCCCGATACTTATTCTTTCTTGTGTTCTTCCCTCTTCGAGCGGTGATCTTCTAAAATTCTTAAATGCTTTGGTTGACCAATAGCAAGATGATGCGTATTGCGATAGGATGATCTCCAGACTACGGACTTTTATGTAAAATACAATTTGCATAGTAAATATTCGTAAATGTTCTACGATATTCCTTCCAATTTTTAGGGGACCGTTCCTCAGAGCATTTTCCCGATATTCTTCATTGTGCTCCTCGCTCTTCGAGCGGTCTATCGATCGGATCGATCGATAAGAATCCGGGAATGAATTACGCCGCGTATCTTAGGCGGAAGATAAACACGTTTACAGATACTTCATTCCTGATTTTTGTCGAGGTAGAACCGCATTTTAAGCGAATGCGCGCACCGTCTCGCGGCTCCGATACGCGGCAAGGAGGCGCACGCTGTATGTCATAATCCAGATGCACGCCGAGATAAAGCGACGACACGCCGCTGGTATTTGTACGAACGAACGACACGCCGCCGCGTGTACGCCGGGATGATTTATCGTGCCGCGCCTCAAGGATGCCTCGAGCGGCCCGCGTTATCTCCGACAATTATGCCCATTGATAACGCGCCGGCCCGAACGATGCAGGCGTAGTTACTTCTGTTTCGACGGTACCTACCTCGACTCGACTCGACTCAACTCGTGGAATCGAGCGGGCTTGCTATCGAACCAGACTGTTCAATTACCGGCTCGAACGAACCCTGGGAAGCTCGGGGTGTTGGATAGTTCAAGGCTGATCCGAAGGTGGGCCACTTGATAATGTTGGAAACAGTTCTGAAATTTTACTGCTTGAATTCTGTGGACATTTTCTGATCATCCATTCTGACATTTCATTTAATGTGCTGAAAACATATATTGTATAACAAGTTTAACACTGTAGAATACATTTCCACGAAAAGAATGGGGCATTATAAAGAATGCAGTATAGCACAAAACACGTAAGTTGTTTATTGTTGAGCAAGGTCAGCTCGGCACGGACCGTGTTAAAGAACGAATTACGAAAGGAAAAGATTTTAAAGTAAATCCTATATCTTACAGCAGACAATTTTTATTTTGCATAAAGATACGCAGTCGAGTAATTAGTTTGGATAGAGACGCCATCCCCGGAAGGGTTAAAATGTAGGAACGGGATAAATGGAGGTTCATTAATAAACTGGCAACCTGTCGTGAGTGTGTTGTATAACAAAAAAATGATTAATATCAATAAGCCGACGACAAGTAGTGCCAACTTCTTTCTTGCTGGCTGGCAGATAAAAACGAACGAAGCGTAACCGTAAATACGAGGAAGTAAAAACAATTTAGCTGGAATCGCATAAACCGGTGTGCGTCGCGTCGCAATGTCGTAGCTGCCGTCGACTGGGTGCTCTCCTCACCGTGAACCCCTCTCACCCCTAACCCCTAGCACCCCTCGCACCCCGTGCCCGGCCCAAAATCAATATAGGCGCCGCCAGTGCCGGCGACGCCACCGACGTTCCACCCAGAATTTTCCACCCTCTCTCTCCGGGTGCCTTCGTTCTCTACGCTTGGAACTTGTGTCGCCGCGTTTCTCTCAACTTTTCATCCACCGTTGGCACCGCGCCTTGTCACCTGGCTCTCTTTTGTGCGAGGGGCAGAGTTTCTCGAGAGAGTTAATTGATCGGGAGCCACGCCGGAAATGAGATCCCATAATGCGCTCGATGGCGCGCGCGGGGGGGAACCACCGTCTATCCACCTGCAGCGTCCTCTTACAGACGAACGGGTATGACATGTCAGCGCCCTTACCGCCCTTCGTTTTGATACCTGGATCTATCAGACTGCCAAGGTGGTTGTCTACATGCTCGTAGTTCCGCAATTTAACCTCTTATCCTCCTCAGAGTGCGGAATTAAAATCAAGCAGTATACACGAACGCAGGGCATATGGTCCTATTATAAATTTTACGAAAAACGAGGAAGAATTAGTTTTATTTGATAAAAATAAACAATTTATTCTTGAAAAGGTTATTGCTTTGTTGCACCGCAATGTATTGTATTGTACCACTGGTGGTACACACTGACGTAAATATGGTCCGTGGGTGGGCCACTTCACAATCTCGGAAAAAATATTTGAAATTTTACTGCTTGTGATTGGAGCTACAATTTTTTAGTAGCTGCAGAGTCCCTATGGGAAATGAAAAGATTTGGAATTCCGTGGACATTTTCTGGGGATCATTCATTTAATGCGCTAAAAACATGTATTTTATAACAAGTCTCACACTGCAGAATATATTTCCACCAAAAGAATGAGGCAGTATAGAAGGAAAACGTGCTGAAGAAATTTAAGCATATATTATTTTCAATTACAATTCCCAGATAAAACAGTTTGATTTTGCTTAAAGGTTCTGTTCAATGTATTCCTGAAGTATCACTCTCTGAATTTGAATATTCATCGAGTATGAGTATTTCTTTGCGTGGGAAGTATTAACAGAGGTGCGAAACTTCTCCAAGTATTTCAGCGTGTTCCTCTGGAACCTCTTCGGTTCCATAAACTCCCATCCTCGATGAACCTGTAGCAAGTACCACAGACGAGAAACCTTGCCGCAGGAATGAAGCTGGTGCAGCAGTATCAACGAAGTTCATCTTCTCATATAAAACTGCGAAGTTAATTCGCTGAGGAATTAGCATCGTCGATGGCGTGGAATCGGAACCGTTGAATAAAAGATACGCAGTATCGTCTCATAACAAACGCCTCGTCTTCAATCAAAGAACGTTACTTACCAGAATAAGTTGGCCGCGTATCTTTTATTTATCGCTTCTGATTCCCGCGACCCGTTTCGTTGAAGAAAGCGAAGGGGAGAAGAAGAAGCTGCGAGGTCGATCATCGTTGCGTCAGTTCGCTCGATAATTCGAAATCGTTTAACCCTGCGGAGTGGTGCTATGAATACGCGGCCGCGTGTGTCGCTCGGGTAAGAGTTAATGAACTTTCACCGAGAGGGGAGGAGTGAGAGAGGGAGAGGAGGATAAGCTAACACCCGATCAATTGGCTTTCGGTATCACTCGGACAAACACTCGGGTTAAATCGATCTCGAAGCCCCGCGCGTGGACGCGAAAGAGTCGATAGGCTCCGTGGAGCTCCATAGAGCTCTGATCAGCTCCGCGGAGCCCTGCGGAGCCTTGCGGAGAATTGCGGAGCCATGCAGAGCTCCATAGCGGCCCACGGAAGCCTATCGCATTCAATAGACGATCGTCGAGAACGAGCTGAGCGGCCCGAGCAGATGCTATCTCTTATTCACGATGCTCGTCCGCAGTGAAAGCATCTTGTCGCGTCCCATTCGGCGCATAATTGCCATTGTTGCTCCTTGCCGTACGCGCATTTATCGTACCGCCGCGTGTCCCCTATCGTTTCTCTTCCTCTTCTTCTCCGATCTTCTCGCTACTCTTCTCTTCTCCTCTCTTCTCCTCTCTTCTCTCGCTCTCCTACCGTGATCCTCCGACTCGTAAACGAGCGGATGGAGCCGAGAGGTTTACGGCTGCTCCCGGTCGCATCTCCATCCGCTCCGAGCTTCCTCTCGCCGCGCCGGCGAACTACGGCCGCGATCATCTTCGAACGCTGTCGATCCACCTCAAACCAAGATTTCTACCCAGCATCCACCTCCAGTCGACCCTGTCGCCTCTTACTTTCACCCTCGCGGACAACCGTCCATCGATCGATGCACATTTTTCCCACTTTCGACCATTGCGCAATCCCGCGGCCACAGAGGGACTTTCGAGAATTATTCAATCGTGTCTACATATTCTCGTCATCGGCAGTCATCTTTACGACAAGAATGAATAGGTTCGACACAGAAATGTGAAAACACGTCACAAGAATTTAAAAATGTTGCTACAATATTTCCGACTTGCTATTCTTCGGTTTCTTAAGTTGATACGGCGCAACAGTCGTCGATTCCGAATCAGAAGTGAAGGATGCGGTTTCCCCGTTGCGTTTCTTTCCCGGAGTTTTATGCATCCTGTTCGCGAAACGATCGACTCGAGAGCTTTCACTTGTTTTCGTTCTCGAGCGCGCGGCGAAACTGCAAGCTCGGGACAAACAAGGGGGCAAATCCTTTTGCCGCTATAAATTACGATCTCGTTCGCCCGGCAATTGGAAGAAACGCGTCGGAAGACGTCAAAGCTATCGGCTCCGCAGTCGCAATCGAGATGGATCGCAGACTTTTAATCGAAGCACCAATCATCGACGATACGCTTCCTGGCTGGCAAGTGGCGAGCTGGCAAGCAGTTGGCCAAATTGCGTTCTCTCTCCTTTCTCTCTCTTCGCTCCTCGTGGCTCTTCGAGCGAGACGCGGTCTCTCGAAGTTGGGGTCGTTGGACGATTTCGGAGGATAATTTATGACGCCCCGGCGTTTCAGTCGCGACGGGGCCAGCATAAACAACCTTCGCTTCTCCCGACCCATCCCTTCTCCGTTTCTTTCCTTTGTTTCCCTTTCCGTCCGTTCCTCGGTCACCCTCTGCGGGGAGCATCGCAGGAGAGAGGGAGATCAATACGGAAGAATAGCGCAGTTTTCGCTCGCTTTTCCTGCTTTTCCCGCGAACGCTCGAAAACAATCCTCTTCCGCCTTGGCTGGCCCTATCCGTTCCATTCGTCAAAGATTTCCCACCCCCTGCTTCCCTGGCGAACGTCCGTGACAATTTTCTTCCACATAGCTCTCGCGATTAAGCGGACAGTTAATAGGACACATATCAGTCTAATATTAAATAATTTCACAGCTTCAATTTGGCTCCTCACTTCCAACGCTTACACTCGAAGAGAAAAAGAGAGAGGCTTTTTGACCTCATCATTGATTCGATATTTTATTCATTGTGAACCAATTCATCAAAATCGAAAAGAGTTCCCTCCATTTTATAAGAAATGTTCCCGAAGGCAATCCGTGTAAAACAGAAATGCCGAAGCACTTTGAACAAATGCTCCAACAACTTGTCAGAGCACATGTTCTTCCAACAGCAGCGAGTCGTAGAATACCAACGTCGCCACGAACTATTCGAACGATCATATTCGCCATTGTATTGCAAAGTTGCACAGACACTCCTATCCCTCCAGCACTTTCAGCCAGCTTCGCTGTTCTTGCTGTTCTTATTCCACTATTCGAAGTTTCATCGATCCCATGTTTTCCCAGCAACGTGACTTTTTCGCGAAAGTGTCCCGGGGCGACCAGCAGCCGCTAGTCGGGCTTTTAATTTCGGATTTTCCTGGAAGTTCTCCACCTCCCACGGCTACTTGAACCGCTGGAATAAATTTCTCTCTCTCTCTCTCTCTCTCTCTCTCTCTCTCTCTCTCTCTCTCTCTCTCTCTCACCCCTCTGGCTTGCTTTCTCCGAGTTTTTTCCCTCGCGCTCTCGATGCTGGAGCACTTGGACACCCCCGAGTCATCGTTCGCTTTCGCGCCACTTTCCTTTCCACCCTATATAACACGAATCCCTCTCGACGACCGCTCACTGACGCGTACGATGCACAAGGTCCGAGCGAAGCTTTGATACGAGCTTCCACCCCCGTAGTGGACGAACCATTTACAGGGTAAACGATACACTTTCGATCAGGAACGCCATTGCTGTCAGAAATATTATATCCCGGGAAAGTCATTCTGTGAGACGCCTCCCATTTTTCGATAAAGCACAATCTTTATTGTTTATCTTACTACTAGACAGCGGATCTTTATGCATTTATAGATAAATTGGTTGGACGAAAATTTGAGAAAATTGTAATGCTGCTTTTAATGTGCAAAAATCAGTAAGGGATGAAATCAATTTTTATCTTATTCCTGCTTCCCACAATTAATGTAGAACATTTTTATTTTGCATACTTGTTACTAGACTGCGGATTTTATGCATTTATGACAAAATTGGGTAAGTAATATACTGTTGGGCCCTTCTTATAGAGTTTTTTGCGCTGATTCCGAATCTGTCCTTACAGATTCAGTTAAAAGTCTGCTCTATCGCGTGGTATAGTTCGATTTTCCGCTGGACCCTTATTTTTTTAGATAAATTGAAAAATATCCTCAAAATTGGTGCAAAAGTGGTGTCTCTCCGTCTTTAATGATCGTTTAAACATGTTTAAACAATCATAATGCATTAATATCACTGGGTTCCGGGAAGTCTACAGAATCTTTCGCTGTAAAGAAGAATTAAAATCTTTTATAATAACATCGAAATATTTGTTTAAAGTTGAAAAATATGTTTTTTTTTCAAAGCTATGTTCCTCAAAAACTGTGCGTATAGGAGAAAAATTAAGGACGGATTTGGAATCAGCGCAAAGAAATCTCTATAAGAAGGACCCAACAGTATATTGGGAACAAATTTGGTGTTGGGCTGTGTAATTGAAAGAAGAAATTTTTTTATTTCACTCCTGTCTTGCAATCAATGCAAACATTTTTTATTTTGCATAAAGATGTTCAAGAAAACCTTGCCAACTCAATAATAAATGCACTGGAAGGAATCTATTTATTTTATTACACTAGTTCTATAGTAAATGATCTTATTCAAGAAAATCTCGCCGACTTAACAATAAATGCACCGGAAGGAAAGGAGCAAGAATGAAGAATGTTCGAAAACGATACTCCTTCGATCGACGTGGAGGGGTGGAAAGACGCGATCGTTCGCTGTCGAGAATATTAGGTCGTTCTCTGGGGGAAAATGTTAGCGAAGACGGAGTAGGTGAGGATCACCGAGCTTAATCCGATATTCCATTTGCTCTGGAACAGGCGCCATTTATTCTAACGCCTCCCCTGTTCTCTATCGTGAAATCGGTGTACCGTTGCCCTATAAATCGGCTCCATGATTCGTCGAGGGATCGTACGATCAAATGGGCCAGCAAGGTTTCCCGGGGACACTCTGAGTCACCGCTGCTGATCGGTTTCGACATCCCGTCGTGCGAACGGTTCAGTTTTATGACAACAGCGATCAAAGAGCTGTTCAACCCCCAGTCATCCCTTGTATCGATCTCGTACATTTTTGTACCGCTTGCTCGGAAATTCAGATTGTCATAATGATTTGACCAAATCATTTGTGTAAATATTTCACCCTTAGCACTCTCGAATGATGACTCTGAGGCACTGCTAAAAATTGTTGTATCATTATGCAAAATATTGTCTACATTATTAAATGTGTTGGTATTATTGTACGAGGTATTATACCAATTTCGTATCCATATAATTTGAAAAATCATAGGGAATGGAAATATTCCAGGTAGAAAAGAATCTTTAATTTTCGAGTTAAAATAGGTCCGAGTGCAAAGGGATAATAGATAGCGTGAAGCAAAATACGTAATATTTCCAAACTGGTCCAAGGGTTAAAACAAGGATTGGACGTTTAGTGTCGACGGACGCTTCCGTTTCAAGATCAGTATGCCGATTCGTGCGAGCGTAGCCGGCGCGGCGCCAGGAGCCGCGAATCGTTTATTGGCCGACGAGCAGAGTCGGCATTAGGGTTGCAAGGGTTAATAAGATTCGAGGCGAAGTCGCGGAAGTCGAGGCGGATGGCAGGCGATTTCTTTGTTCGCTAGGGACGCGGGAGGGACGAGGGGCATGTAGAAGCTAGCACGATGGCACGTTAAATGCCGAGCATCGTCGCTCGGGACACGATAAGGGCCAGCTCTAATCGCTGCTTAAGTTAATTAACGGAGAGAAGAGACAGAGTGAGAGAGAGAGAGAGAGAAAGAAAGAAAAAGAAAAAGAGAAAATCGTCAAGGTCCTCGGGGACCGAAGTCACCGTTGTCCGGAGGCCCCTGACCGACGACTTTGCTTCCGTTTCCTCTTTTTGCTCCACGCGATCCTCTTCCTCGTCGGGTATCGATCTCTCGTCGCAGTCGATCGTCCCAAATACGTCGTCGCCGCGAATGCCACTCCGTTTTCCGATAATTACGTTCCCCTCCGAACCCGTAACTTTCGCTGCAAATCAACTCTGCTCGACGCGGATGCTCCCGATTCCTCCGTGCTCCGGGAGCCTCTGGTCCTTGTTACCCAATTTATTTGAGTTCCGCTTCAGTCTGTGGCGCTCGTCGATAAACAGCACGAAAACACATACTAGACTAGGTTATTAGAACAAATTTGTTTCACCGATGACTTCAGAAAATGGTGCAGCGGGCGGATAAGGGGATAAATATAAAAAATTACAGGGTTGAGGGTTTACGGTAGGGGTGGGGATGGTTACCCGAAAATTAGTAATACCAGGGTACCAGAAGCCGAAATCGGGTATCGCGAATTTTCGAGTCCCAGGCCTAGTTTACGGTGTGCTAGGTGGTTTTCGGGCCCGTGGCGTCGAATTCCTGACGGATGAGGATCGACCAAGGCGGAGGGGGGAAGACGGGAAGACGGGAAGCGAGTAGCGGAGGCGAAGGGACTCGTTTTGATCTTGTTTAGGCGGAGAGGAGCAACGGCAGAGAGCAGTGCCAGAGCGGAGCAGCATAAACAGCGGCCGGAGAGGACCCAGGCCATCTCGGCCGGATGGCCATCGGCATCGGGGGCTGTGATTTATTCAGGGTTATTGTCCTGCGCGGGGTTTTTGTCCTGCGAGGAGGGCCCCGGCGCAACAACGCGCGTATATGCATCGGGAAGAGGACCGAGGAGGAGGCGGTGCAAGTCCGAAACGGCAAGAACGCACTTGGACCAGCTGGGAGCGGCGAGGAGCCAAGGAGGAACAAAGAGGAACGAGGAGGAACGGAGAGGGACGGAGGATGCAACGACATTACTCAGGCAGGCCGACTCCTTCGCCTTTTTCTACTGTGCTCGAACGTGCCACCGGGTGCATTGACATCGCGGCGTCGACGTAATTCTCGGTACGACGCTTCCGTATCGGTCTTACGTTTTCATTATAGCTTACGCGGACAACTTGTTACGCGAGTCCCGCGTTTATAAAATACTGAGCCGCGCGAGAGCGGCTGAGAGAGCGGTGTCGCCCCGCCAACCACCGCCAAGTCAAACAGGATTCCGCTGCCACTCGATCACTCGGTACCGAATCCTTCTCCGGCAGAATCAGACCGAACCCTCGAAACCCTTCTCTATCGCTCTCGTTTTCCGGCGATACTCCTTTTTCCAGACACTCCCGATGCGAAAGAATTCGATCGGACAAGAATATCAGCAGACAAAATTATTTTGCAGAAATCACCCCTAACACGCTCTTTCTTTCCTAGCGCGACGAAAAGATGCTGTACCATTAATTAAAATATTCTTTACAATACATTAAGTTTGTATAAATTGTGTATCATGGAAATATTCCAAATAGCTCCGCCAATTAGCAAAAGACTGATGACGTACACTCGTATCAACTCACAAAATTAGTGTTATTTCCAGACAGCTCCGTCGCCAGAGACCAGTATCTCAGAGACCAGTATCTCAGAGACCCTACTGCACGACCATAAACGCCAAAAATGGCGGCGGAGCAAACCGAGAGAGTTCCTCGACGGAACTTTGCTTTACATGCTCGTAGAGGCGTCGGAACTTGTGACGCAAGGCCTCGGTACGTGCCCGAGCGGCGAGATACGCGGCAGCGTGGTTTCCATGGAAATTTTCGGGTGTACTGTGTGCATCCTTTTATGAAGCTAGTTTCAGGAGGAAGAGGGTCCGCAGCAAACTGCAGTTTAGGATGCGTTAAGCCGCAGTTAAATCTAAGCTCTCCGGCTCTCTCGGGCTTCTTCGTCTCGCAACGTAAATCTTCGCTGTCGGCGTAACACCGTTCACAAACGGCTCTCTAACACCGTGGGCGTAGAGCAAGTTTTAGGTTGTTCGGAGCTTCCGCGATGCTCGGACGCTCCTCTCTCTCTCTCTTGCGGAGAAAGTATCGTCCTCGAGACGCTTGTACTCTCGTTCGACCCTGTCTGTCATGCGACGCGACGACGCGACGCCCGGCAACCCGTCTGTCTGACGCTGTCTAGCCGTTTCTCCTGCAGGAGATTGTGCCACTTTGCTGTTCACGGCCGCAGCCCTTCGAACAATATCTCGTTTTCCATATTGATCAACCTTCCTTACCTAGTTGTCTAAAAGCTACTCAACCTTCAACTCACCTAGTAGTCGAAGTGAATGGCCTTATTCAGGATTTTTATTTGAAGGTTTTACGTCGTATTAGTTATAGTATAACTTCCTGGATTTTCGATTCCTTAATAAATTCCAGTAGGTTTTGTATTCTATCTTCGTCAAGATTCTCTTTCAGTGTCTTTCCAATTTTGTATTTTTCTCGTAATGTATTATATTTTGGACAAAATAATATCACGATTGATGTCGGTGTGTTGCATGTTTCGCATAATGGTACTGGATCCTTTGTCATCAGGTACGAGTGTGTTCCCATAGCGTGGCCTATTCTAATTCCGGATAAGGTATCTTGATCTCTCTTGTCCAGGACGCGTCTTACTTCTTTATCCTCAAAAAAGGAGTCATAGATATTTTTGAAGTGTGTAAAAGAACATTGTTCAAGTTCTTAACTTCTTCAAAGCTACTCAACCTTCATCTTACCTAGTAGCCTGAGTGAATGCCTTAATTCAGAAATAAACATTGTTAACACCTTACCGACCGGTGTTTATTGCATAATTTTGAAAAATCTATGGTACATGGCTAAACGCTTTTTAATGGAACCTTCAATGGCAACAGCAATTTGCATTGTGAACTAACAAGTCACCCTCACTAACGTGATCTAATAGTTTCATTTAAGATTGTACTGTAACAGAAAATTTCTATGCTTTCTTTTGGTACAGCACGATTATTGAAAATCCTATTAATAGGCTTTCGATAGATGAAGCGTTAATGTTCTTAACTCCTTAAAAGCTACTGATTCATACAACAAGATCTAACTCCTTGCTACACACATGTCAGCCGATAAATAGGAAAATTGAGCTTTCCACTACACTTACACTATACACAGTATATGTAATCCACTGCCACAAAGTGTATCAGCCCTTCGGTGTCGCTAACAACCTAGAAATAAATAAAAAAATATCTCGTTTTCGAACAGAATTGATTCTGGAAGATCGAATCACGTCTGAGAACGCCGACTTTTTCGGTAAAACGTCGCCAAATTGTTGCGTCGAGAGCCTCGTGACTTTACAAGATGAAATACCAGTTTGCCGGTGATTAATGGAAATCGATGGCGCTCTTAACGAACGCGATTTTCCATTGCACGCATTTTTCTCGAAGGCCGAGGAGCCGAGATAACATCGAAACGCAATGGAAGGCAACCACTGGCACCCGGCTTCGCCGATTTCAATCGACTCGCGCGACTTTCGATCCCGCTTTCGGGTTTTCCGCATTCCGCGTCTGGTCCCCGCGTTACGATAATTATTCTCTCGCGTTTGTCGGAGCAGCTGCAACGCGAAGCAATGGCTGGGTTGATAGAATTTGAGAGTGTCGAGTATATTGTTCCGAATTTATTCCGATGATGAAAGAAAGAAAGAAAGAAAGAAATCAGCATCTCGGAATCGCGACAAAGAGCAGAAACGCAGCGGAAGCAGGGTGCTCCGGTGTTCCCGAGCGGAAACGACGCGCGTTTCGACCGACTGGCTCTCATTTTCGCCGGCGGGCCGCTGAAATTTCGGCTGAAAGCGACACGGGGGTCTCGCGTTTTTTTTCAGAGGGAACGTGAAAGGAAGAAAGAAAGCAACGAGATCCTTAATGGAGCGGAGCAGAGCGAAGCGGAGCCGAGCCGAGCCGTGAAAGGCAAATGCGCTCGACGAACGGCCGCGAGAGGGAAAGGGGAGCCGGCTCTCGTCTTTCTCCTTTCCTCCGATCGGCTTGCCGTTTCGCTAGAACGAACTAGTTCCGTTCTGGTACATAGTCCTACATACACACTCGAAGAGAGAGAGAGAGAGAGAGAGAGGGAGAGAGAGAGAGAGAGAGAGACGAATTAAACGAGAGAGAAGAAGAGATAGAGGGTCGTGTCGCGCGCGTGAACGCGACTTAAAACCGGTCCCACCCACGCAAGCGCGCGCGCACTCGCTCTCGCGAGGGTTGCACGCTCGCAGAACGAACGAGATAGCTCGCCGGACGCGGCCAGAAATGAAAATATTCTAATTACCGGAGACATTGTTGCGACACGGTTCGAGAAGGCGCAACGACGCGACGTCCGTGATGAAGCGGTTTTCTCGCTGATACAGCGAGTCGGGTCGGACCGAGGCGGATTCGTTCGACGAGTAATCCCGTCGCGACGAAAACCGTGACCACCGACGAGAAACTGCCTTCTTTCCACGCTAATGCAACCGCGAATCCAGCAGTCGACTAACCACCTAACTGCTGCCTGGGAACTCTGGTGTTTGTCACCACCGGACACAGCTCTTGCTAGAATAGCGCTTTTTTATTTGATTTGCTTCTTACAATTGAATTGAATCGATGTAACGTCTGCACACTGTTTCGTGTCTTTTATACATTTTCATCACGAATGCATAGAAATCTCTAATTACAATTGTCACGAGTTAGAACATTTTAGACGTCGTCAAAAATAATTATCAATTTGACTCGTAAAGAGAACTCTCTGTGACAAGTTTCGACTCGGCACCACAAGGGTAGTTTCTTCTGTTCTGCTCGACAAAAAATTACGGAAAAATTCGCGAACAGTCTACTTAATAGCAGAAATTTTTATACAGAGCATCGTAGTTAGAAAAAAGTCTGAGGAAAGGAAAACTGGGATTACCAGAAACACGATGTCCGCATAAAGAGGCGATTGGAACCAGAGGAGGGGAAGAGGATTAGTAGGTAGGTTAGGAAATCGGTTTAAGAAGATTTACGACCCCGTCGGAAAATAACTCTGAATCCGGTCGAAGCTCGTTTCGGACGTGTGCGGAATGATTGTCGAAAGTTGGCCATCTAATGGGAAGTTTCCCACGCGGAACCAACCGATCCTCCCCTGTGTCTGTGCATGGGGGAAGAAATTGCAGGCTCGGTGGCACGCACGAAACGCCGCGGCGCGCGGCTCACCGCCTATGCTCCGGGTCAAAGAATAGGCTGCGGCTCGCTCGAATATCGACAAACTGCATTCCTCGGCCCAGTTTTCCCCTCGCGCTTACGATCGGCCGCGAGAACGACCTCGTAAACTATTAGAGCCAGGGTCTCCGCGAACTAGCCGGAACGTGTGTCGGAGTCGTTAATAAAATCGTCGTGTCGGGTACGCTCCCCTGTGACGTTTTCCGCTGCTGGCCAACCGCTGCGAATCGCGGTGGCCGACAGCCAGTTTGTTCACAGTCCTCTGTGAACAATCCTAAGAATCTACCAAACATTAATGACTTCAGGAGTCTTTCAATTTCACGAGCAAATGGATCGTTAGCCTCTCGCATGATAACATCGAATCAGACTCGCGATGAAAATTAGAAACACCGTCACAAATATGTGACGTCCGCAATCTCGGAATTTATTTCGAGCTGGTAGAGTCAATTTTATACACTTTCTTATCTAAAGTTTATCTAAATTCTTCTGAAGGGCTTTTTATAAAAGTTGTTTATTAAATGTGCGCGTTGCTCGGTTCACAGTCAGCGAGGTACTGTCTGTTTGTTAACATGCCTTGTCTTGAATGTCTGAGCAACAGCCATATATTATAAATAGACTACGGATGCTTATGGAATTCCAATTTTTGTAGACGAATTTTAAGAAAGTGGAATAAAATAAAATCTTATTTTCCGTGGTATAGAGAGTGTTGCCTTTTTATATCAGAAATTAATTAAAATCGTACTAAATTCTGTTGTACTTTATATCATTTTCTGAAAATTTTCAAAAGCCATAGTCCCATAAAGATCCGCAGTCTAATTATTAACGATAACAGACATAAAGAAGTTGCAGTTGACAAAACTTTTTAATAACGAAGACGAGCGAAAGTACGCAGCGAAATAATGCCAGTGGTGAAGCCTGCTTGATCGCATAAAAGTTTGTCAATTTAAGAACGAGGTCTCTTATCCCTATATAGGCGAACATCAATAAACTGAACGAACGTGCTGAATATAATGAACGAATAAAATTAACAAAATGAATACGCTTGCTAACGAACATCTTTCCAACGATCAAATCTTTAGCCTGTAGCTGCGTCTTGGCCTGAGCTGACACACAAGCGATTCAGAGTCCTAACGACCCAATAGTTTCGAGACAGGGTTAACGAGTCACTCCGAGGCCAGGGTGAACAAAGAGCAACGAATTTCGATAAAATCGCGAGAGAAAGAGAGTCCTCTATCCGAGTTGTGGAGCTCTCGGTAGCGGTCGCATCGCGTGAGTGCGTAAAGTACGCCACGGAACGATCCCGCCGGCGGATTATGTTAATTAAACGTAATGCAAGAAGCCGGGGGAAATTAATCGCGTCGCCGGCTCGATCGCTCGTTAATGGCGGCGCTGGTTCTCTCCGGCTTGGTCGGCTCTCTTCTTCTTCTTCTTCTTCTTTTATTTCTTCGTGCTCTCCCCTTAGTCCTCTTGCACTTTCCTCTTCGAAAGAGAGAGAGGAATTATACTCCCTCGAGCAGGGACACATTTTCCTATTGGTTTCGAGAGGTGTCGGAGATTTTGCTCGCTGTTAAAGCGGCGCAAACGAACGCGCCTTTACCGTGCTCCTATCGAATCCCATTGAATTTCGCCGCCTCTGTACGGAACGCAAAATGCGTCTTCTGTCAGAGGTAAATTAACCCCTTGTCTTCCAGCGCCGAGCAAAGACGTTTCCAACGCAGATCTTTGTATGCTATAAACATTTCCTCCTTCGATTTTAGGAAACAAAGACTGTTAAGAATATTCTCCCTATTATGGATCGTATGATTGTTAAGGATGTTCTGGAGGTACAATGGGAGACAAAAGTACAAGAAATTCGAAATCCATCAACATATTGGCAATGAAAGCCATTCATGAGTATATTTTGCATTAAACTTTTGCGAATACTGTACCCTCTGTAGCTATATTCAGTGGTCTACACTTGTCGCGCTGCCATGCTAATGAGAGACAACACAATAAATTTGACGTTTTGTAACAGTTTATAATTTTTTTTCTCTGTAACTGTTTAGTGAATCCTAATAAATTTTGAACATAATTAATTACATAATTTTTACTACATATAAAAACAAACTGGAGTTTCTAGTTGCGTTTTTTCAAGGTTTAAATCGGATTTGAAGAGGAATTTTATGAATTCTCCCTAAGAAGACGTGTTGAAATGCGAAAACGTTAAATTGCTATAATTCTTAAACGGTGCAGTGAATCGAACCCACACACACACACACTCACAAACTTTGGTAATTGCATTAATTTAGTAAGAATATCATATCTTGTCAAATTTTCAAAAATGTTGTTGCGTTTTTATATTACCTCCAGAACATCCTTAAACAAATGATTTTTGTAATTACATGATCGAACCGTTGCGCCGAGAACACTATCGCATCAACTGTTAAGAATGTAATGGAATTCCTTTAAATAGAAATAAAGTTCTAATTCTCCGTCACCAATGTTTAGTCATTCCTAGGAACACGAGAATGCGATTAATTATTTTCTCCTTTCGGCATCGTCATTCTCCGTGCTCGTTTGCGTTGGTTTGCGCTCGTTTGTGAGGAGTCAGCCCGCAGAAAATCCTCGAGCGAAGCCGTCCCCTTCGCGATTTTTCCTTTTGGTCGTGGAGCAGCTTTTCATCGAGCTTTATTAATTATCATCGAGCCCCGTGATCCGTTTTAACGAGCACCGGTTCTCTCTCTCCTTCTGTTTCTCTTTCTTTCTCTGTTCGCCACGAATATTCTTGCCGCGGCGCGCATTGTGTCCTCCGCGAAAAGGGAGAACCCGGGAGGACCGGGTCTCCGCCGAAGAACAATCGCGGTCTCTCGATCATCGATCCTGCTGGATCCCCATTCTGCTGTCAGCCGACCGCATTCTTGCTGGTTCGTTCACTATCCTTCGAAAACCCTTCCACGAAACCGCTCCCGGAGATTCGGTGGAACTCGACGCGAGTCTCATTTTTCACCTTCTTCCTCGTCCTCTCTCCCTCTCTTCCTCTTCGTATACTCTCTCCCTGCCTCTCTCATTCCACTTTCGTTTAAAATCCTTAACGATTAACCTCGCCCCGATCAGAACTTTGGCCATTTCCTTCGCGAAAGTAAGAGCGCAGCTATTATGCACCAAGGAAACCCTAACTGTGTTCCATGATACGCATGAAAGTTTATATGGTAAGTGACAATTTTCTGGATACAAATGATCAAAGTTACGAACCTTTTCATTCACCTTGAAGTTTTAATTTGCTGCAATAGAAATTGCAGTGGGAAAGAAATAATTTAATTATTGTATAGAGTCTTCTGTTTGTTAACATGCCTTGTCTGGAATGTCTTGGCAACAGCCGTAGATAATAATCTATTACACTAGTCAGTGAAAACTCCAACCAATAAACGAAGCTCGATAAAAATATTTCGTATCATTCTGAACGAGCGGAGGTTCGAAGTGATCGATCAAATAAATAAAAGTAAAAGAGCGAACAACCGCGCGAATTGAGAGAACAGAAAAATCTTTCACGCTACAAGTCAACGATGCTGGAATCAATTAGAGTTCTCAAGATTGTTGTCCCGTCCAGTAAAAAGAGTTCGATTCGATCGATCCGCAACACCGGGTCGAAGAAAAGGTGTCCGATGCCGTGATTGGCAGCGCAATGTCCGATCCTAATGCGCCAAAAGCAAAAAGGAACCTATCCTTCGATCCGTCGTAGCTCTAAGTCTCGGTCCCGAGCCAAGAACCCGACATCCTCTACGATTATTACCGATGTACGGAGGGGGGCATAGACTTGCTCGATGAAATTGAACGTTTTTTGCGAGCGGGTTTGCGCCGTGACAATGGCTGTTGGGTAACGGCTTGCCCGTGGAACGCGGATACACAGTTCGGCAGGTTCGCCGGCTCGGTTAAGGCTGATTTATCGTCCCGAAGACGTTGCCAAATTGGCAGCTCGCTTTGTCGAAACTCGTTACGCGGGCCAATCGCCGCTCGGGGATCTCCTGCAGTCCGAATTTTGGATAATCTCGACGAGGATACGTGAGATCGTTCGCAATTCCGCCGGGAGAGCCCGTTTTCCCCCTGTTTGGCCCCCGTTGGTCGTCTTCTTCCGCTCCGTTTCACCGTGCCCGTGGCTCCTCTCGCCGTTTTTTGCCAAGTTTCGCATCCTCCAGAAGTTGGCGAGTCTCTGCACTGTTCGCAGTCTTCCGAACATGTAGCAGGACCGAGTCTTAAAACATTTTGCGGCCCTCCAACTCCAGTGTGGTTTCACAACGGTCTTTTGTGGGACGCCTCATGTCCAGCGAAAGCGAATTATTCGAGAGTCCATTCACTTGTTCGTCTGATCAGTGCTTTTATTCTACTAGGGTCCGATCTTCCAAACATCGATTTTATCCATTAATAGTAGGTTCAATGACCTGTATGCCTAGACAACCGTTTTATTCTACAGCAGTACATGCATCCAATGGTCAATTTGTCTAAACAAGTATTTTGTTTCAGCGAATCTTGCTATGTACTCAATTCAATTTTGGACTGCATTATAATTATGTAAGGTATGCAAAGCGGCCTAAAAATTTCGTAACCCGCGATGTTCCACTTTATTTCGAATAAATGGTACCAGCTCCAGATTACACGGAGTCCCGTCGATACCCTCGAATTGAATTTAGGGTCGAAAAACGTAAAAGCACGGGTTTTTTGCAGCCCCTATCCGTTTGGAAGACGGGTGGTGCGGTCGCGCGGGAGATCGCCGAATTCGCCATTGGCTTTTTGCGCTGGCGACCGGGTAAGAAATTGAAAGTTGTGTGTGGGAAGTCGTAAAAGGATCGCGCGGGCCAAGACGAGCCGCACCGCGCTCGTTTCTTTTCGCGCCGATAAAGGAGGCGGGTTGTTCGCAACATCGAATTGAATTCTCGGGTAGGTAGGAGAGACGGAAAGTAAAAAGAGAACGAGAAAACGTTCCCGGTTTTCGTAGCGATGCGCGACCGTGCCGCGATGACGTAAGGACGCCGAGTTACAGCTTCCGCGACGACCGTTCCCTATAGATTCGCCTAACGTCACCGGAAGCTGTAATAATTCCGATGACGACGCGCTCCCTCGCTCAATTGCGGCGCGTAAACGAGATCGCTCGGAAACGCTCCATGGATCGGTCGCTGCCCGTGTTAAACACCGTCGAAAATCCCATGGAAACGCGCTGAAATGCCACTCTGTTCACACGTATCATCCGCCGATTTGCATTGATTACTATTCTTCGCATTCAGTAATGAATTTGCAATTTCTCTTGTTTTTCAACACACGACCGGAGACTAATACACATGTATATTCTGAAATATTGATTGAGGTACTTCTAAAAATGGTCCACCTAAATGTACTCACCTAAATATCTCCTTTATTTTTGATGACATAACGAATGTTTCTAATGCAATGTAAATGGCATCACAAGGTGAATGCTTTGCAAATGTCGTTCTTTTCTTAAGGTCTTTTTTCTCGTAAATGTATATTTTTTCTTTGTTATGTCATCACTAGACGGTGGATCTTTATGCATTTATAGCAAAACTGAGAAAAAAGATGAAATTCAAAATCATTCAGTGAAGAAATAACATTGAATTTAGCAGACAATTTTTATTTTGCATAAAGATGCGCAGTCTAGTCGTCAACATTTAGGTGGACCACCCTGTATAAAGCTCGTAGGCTGCCGGTAAAATATCTGCTCAGAAAATATTGAGTTGGCCAGAAAATTCGTTTTCATTTTTCCATTGCTATCTTCCGAATGATCCCTATTGATCGATGATCAATTAGCTTGTACTCATAGGCTCGCACCACACACGGCGCACAAAGCACAGATCGCGTTGATTTAATTAATTCTCATCTAATCCTACCGAATGGAATTCATTGGAAAAGTCTCTTCACAAACGAAACAGCGATTCGCACGTAATTCGTCAGCCAGCGAATTCTGACGCATCCCGATGCGCAGGAAACGAAGTTCCGGGGGGCGTTTTCGATTTTTCCAGAGGACGGCCGGAGGTTTCCAGCGTTTCCAGCACCGATGCCAGACAAATCCGCGCGCAATTGCAATTTCCGCGCGACGATGCGCCCCGTCGAATGCAATTCCCCTGACGCGACGCGACTCAACTTTTCGCGTTCCCGACGAGAATTCCGTCGATGGAACAACGCTTCTGGTTCCCAGTGACACGACGAGCAGAAAGTATTCCGCCTGTAACCCTTGAAACTGTTCGCTCTTGCTCGCGTTTACCACCGTAAATGTTCTCCGGCAATTAAACTGGCCATGTCGCGCGGTGAAAGGAATTGTTCAGGCATTGTTGCTTAATTTTCACTCTGACGAGATCCGGCAATGTTCAAATCATGAGCGGACTGCGGATTTTATGCATTTATGACGGAATTGAGTAGATGAAATTCCGAAACAATTTTTACTTTGTCCAACTTTTATTTCCCGTACAAATCCGCAGTCTAATTATAATAATTAGCAGACGGGTCAAAACAGTTTATAATTCCAGCGTCATCTCGCATGGAACTGGAAACGGTTACCGCAATTCTTTTACGAACCGTATCTTCAAAGAAATCGAACGATTTCGAACGTTTTCTGCACTTACTTGCAAACAGAAGTGCGAGGAAATGAAAAACTCGCGTAACATGATCCTGTGCGAACGTGTTGGGGTATTTCAGTGTCGTATTTCAAAGTAGCGCTTTTGAAGCGGACAAGTACATATTGGCAGGCTAGCATTATCACTATTATTCGTTCTGGGAAGCGAAACGACGCGTGCAAAGTCAAGAACCGAAGGAAATCCGCGGCGGAAGGAAAGGGTTCGTCGATCGGAAGGCGTAGTCGCGTCCGTATCACGGGTAACAGTCCCGTCCATTCCGTCGAATCTATTTAATGCGCGTTTTATCCGTCCATTGGGCTGCACTATAATTTAATCCCATCTGTACTTACTGGTTTCGCCTGGCGCGGCCTGCGGAGCACGTTCATTCACCACTTCGAGAGCCCGAGAACGAAACGCCGCGCAGATGTGCGTCAAATGCGTGCACGCATCCGTTCGGCCGCGGCCGTTCCGTCATTATGCTATCAGACGATGCAATTGCCAATTGCCAGTGTCGACGGTGAACTTTCTCGACGATCTCGCCTTGAACGGGTCCGCGAGGGGACGCCTCGATCGCGATGGATCCCCAAGAGCTGACATCACGCTTTCCGATCGACCTCCCTCCCTTACCAGCTTATTATTGCGTCCGTCGTTGACTCGACACTCGATTAACCCCTTCAGCTGCTATTTGTTTACCGGCAATTATATTGACGCGTAAAATCTCATTTTATTTTAGGCTCGTTGCTTAAACGATTGGTTATCGTCGAGGCGCTTCGTTTTTAAATCATTCCGAACTACTGCAGATCATCATCGAACACTTGCCTATTTCACTTTGCGTGGGATTTCTTCTCGAAAAAGCTAATGCACCGAAGTTAACCCCTCAAGGGAGAAGAGTGGACGTATCCGCTGCAGACGAACGTTTAATCTATTTGGACAATTCTGTATCTAATCAAGTGTACATATCCTCTGAACATGCAGCTTGATTTTAACTATGAGATTATTGATTCTCATCTAGAAGTAGCAAATACTATTGTTGGAGTAACTATTAAGGAACATGGATCTTACTCTATCCCATTCTGCAACTGTGCATCAATCGCGCTTGTTCGGCGCCTGTCCGAGGACGCAACAAGTCCGACGACGGTGTTCCCGTCGGCACCGTTATCTTCGCCGAGATATTTAGACGACAGGTGTTTACTTGAGCTTTTTAGCCCGAAACGCGTCGGCGTAAAAAAACTGATTGGCCAATTACGCCGACGTCGAACGACCGTCTCTCTGTCCCTTGGACTCGACGTAATTATTATTTTCCGAGACGCCGGCCGATCGAGGGGGTTACTTCGGGTTAGGGAAGCCGTACACGCTCAGCTAGACGATCCCCGAGGTCAGTCGTCGGGCGCATTATTGCTCTCGACTTAACTGTAACGCGGGGAGGATCAAATAAAATTGCGAATTCTACAGAGTATTTGATGTTAGTTCCCTTTTCTAGAATATGAAGGAGTATTCTTCAAGTATGGGATTGGATAGAAATGTTTCTCCTTCAATTCTTTTATTTTTATAATCACCTCAAATTGCATCTACCCAATTTGCGGAAAAGAATGCTGCTTGGAACAATAGCGTGCGATTCCTTCAAAAATGCTGAATCTGCCGTTTTAAGTAGAAATTGTTTTATTCTGATCTCGGAAATTTGAGAGTTGTGTGTTACGTGTGGGTAGGTAATAGATATCCAGCGGAATATGGAGTATTTTTCAAGTATGGGTTTGAATAGAAATAAGTTCCTTCCCCCCTTTTTCTACGACCACAACTTCTGACTGAACTCAAACTTCTTCCCGATTTTGGTGCCATCCGAAAGAGCGTTCTTTTAGTTTTAAGAAGAGTCCGGATGAGGGCTCTAAGAATTTCCAGTCCTATGCAACAATTTCCAGCAGAAACGTGCGAAAAGCATCATTTGCGTCTCTGCCTACTCTTTACATTCCAGCTTAGGAAATCAGCTGTTGAAGTAACTGGAATGGTTTGCGCGGCACTGGGAGAGAACGCTGTATCTTACAGAACATGCAAAAAGTGGTACCAAAGATTTAAAGCCGAAAATTTTTATTTGGAAGACGACAATCGTTCAGGTGCACCGAGAAAGTTTGATGACGGTCAGTTAGAGGAATTGCTCGACGAAAATCCGACCCAGACGCAAGAAGAATTGGCAGAATGATTGGGAGTCACCAGACAAGATTTTATTACATTTTATGTACGTCAAATTTGAATTTGGAAAAAGGGGAAAGAACTTATTTGCACACCTAATACTTCAAATTTCATCTACTCAATTTGCGGAAAAGAATGCTGCTTGAAACAGTAGCGTGCGACTCTTTCGATCAATTCAAGCGGTAGATCCGAGAACAAATGTTGAAACTGCGGTTTTAGGATTTATTTTAATTATTTTAATTTATTTAATTAGTTTTAGGATTTTTTATTTTAAACGGAGTTGTGTGTTACGTGTGAGTTTGACGAAAAGCGGAGACAGTCGGTTGAAGAACGGCGCGCGTTGTATCACGGGAGTCTTGGTACCTGGCCAACCGGTCTAAAACTAACGCTCGGAAAAAGAGGACAATGAGAATCGTTTGCGAGTGTCGCCGACGATTCTCCCGTCAGAGTCTCTTTTTGATCGATTCGATAAGTCGGTCCCGGTGTGCGGAGACATTTCGACGAGCGGTCGTCGTTCATTTCGGTACGGGCTTTAAGGAATTAAGGATCACCGACCTCTCGTCTCGAGGAACCTTGGTCTTGTTTCGCGGGACGCGCGTTCGACGCGATCCATTCCAGGTCGTGCAGCTCGACGGCGCGGCGCGCGGCGTCGCAGTTCTTCGTTTTACCGTCTGGTTTACCTTATCGGAGAATGATTCGGTTTTACGACTAACAAAATTGCCCATCAATTCCCAGTCCTCCCTGCGGACAATGGAGCTCCGTGTCGAAGAGGTTAATCGAGGCGATTCAAAATTGGAGCCGCGAGAACGTAGACGAAAGATGGGAACTTAACACCGGGAACGAGCGTGTATTTATTTAACGTATTTATTCAATGTGCGGACCATGCAAATGAAGCAGAGTTCAGGACAGGGTGGCGTCCACCGGGGTCTCCTCCAGGAATCCGAAAAGGTCCTTCTCGAGTGCCAGCGGACGAACTCGGGACTCTTTCGAGTCCGGCAGCCCGAGGAGGACTACCAAATTTTGGTACCTCTATTCAGAGGTGGGCATTATTTGGCGAAAAAAATATTTAAAATACTATTTAATATTTCAGATTTTATTTTGCTTAAAGGAAATAGTATTTTATTTGAACAATCTGAGACTCGAAAAATAAATTACTCCTATTTGAACAACTGAACCTCGCGCGCGAAATATATAAAGTACTTATATTTATTTGAACTATCTGAACCTCAAAATAAAATATTTCTATTTTAATAATCTGAAACACAAAGTAACATATTTCTATTTTAATAATGTGAAATACAAAATATAATATTTAATTTTTTGCGTCGCTATATCTAATACTTTCAGAAATCGCATTACTTATTTAATATTTCTTATTTTAGCAATATATAATTTCAAGAAGAAATGGTACTTACTATAAGAAACTATATCATTTGCCAGATTTCCGTTTTATTTTTTTGTTTGATTGCTGCTATTACTGCGTATATACACTTCAGTTCACAGCATGTGCCTACTGAGGTTTGTTGATAAACATACAGTGTATCTTATCACCAGGAAACTATTTATACTCAGAATTCTATTGAATGCGAACCATTATTTTGAGCAATAATATTTAAAATTGACATTGAAAATGAAGATAAACTCCAAATACTTTCAATATTCTTAAAATAAAATACTATTTTCAAATATACTATTTTCAAAAATTACTGCACCAAATAAAATATTTTATTTTCAAACACACACACATTACTGCATCAAATAAAATATTTTATTTTCAAAGTTGGATTATTTACTATTTACTATTTCAAATACTATTTTCCCCAGCTCTGCCTCTATTTAGACCAGGGGTAGTAAACCTGGTCCCTACCACCCACTAGTGGGCGTTCCATACTGAAGCACTTTCCTTTTCTTTAATTTAATTGACTTTTACTATTTGGTAAGTAATTATTATTACTTGCTGTGAACTCTGCTTTATAAATTTTAGAAAGTAAAGTTACTTCCCTACTTTATAAATCACCATTACTGTGGAACCGGTGGGCGGTAGGTATAAAAAGGTTGCCTACTCCTGATTTAGACGGTCGCACAATGGTCCCAAAGCCCGAAAACGTGGCCGATGTATAAATAATCCATGTATAAATAATACTCGTGAACGTACATGAATAGATTAATTTTCGATATACTTTCCAGAAAGAAATTCACTTTCTCCAACTTACTGATCGCAGTAACGAAAAACGTCCGGTTTCCAGTGTTCATAGATGATCTCGTCAGCTGCGCCGAATTCGTAGCCCGAGGCTGCGGAGCTACGGCGGAAGAGAGAGACAGAGAGAGAGAGAGAGAGAGAGAGAGAGAGAGAGAGAGAGAGAAGCGACCGACTCCGGGGCAATAATTAAAGTCGTGCAGAGGCAGCTCGATCGGAGCCGCGCTGCGTCAAGGATCGCGCTAATTGCAGGAGGTCGAGCAAGTTCACGGTAGCGCGGCACGAGAAGGTTACTGTTACTTTTCCTGGTCGACATCTTCTAGCTCCCTCCTAGTGTGTCCCCTCTTCTCGATTCTCGCTCTCGTCGATCTCCTCTGTCCCTCTCTCTTTCCGTCTATCGTTGCCCTCTCTGTTCCACGTAGGACGACGGTGCACGGTGTTCAGTGCACGCTGGCTGGACAAGACGCGATTCGAAACTTCTATGCTGATTTGCGGCACTGCAGAACTGTGCGAGAACTACTATTTGGAAAATCCAATTAGTGGTTATAATTTCTTCTGGTCCAAATGAATTGAACGAGTTCCTCCAAGGCGAATAGAACGCGCGCGGTGGGACGTAAAAATAGTTTAGTCGGAGCCCCGTGCAGAAGAACGAGGCGCTGAGAGGGAAAGAGGAAGAGACGGAGAGCAAACGTGGAGACACGGGAGGATGGAAGAGAAGCCACGGACGGATGATTGGCTCGTTTCTCGAGATAGCCGCGAACCCGGTCGCGGCCGGCAGTCGTCGTAGCGTTCGGTAACAGAAGAAACAGCGCAGCGGCGAGCAGAAGCATCGACTCTTCTGGGTTACAGAAGTTGCGGTACTGGTCTAAAGGAATTACCGTTAGAAGAGCTGCACTCGTCTTACGTGCTTCCTAGACTCTCCTCCATGTTACACATCTGTGCCTGTGTCTGCGTCTATGTACCTGTCCGTGTGTGTGTGTGTGTGTGTGTGTGGGGGGGGGGGGGGGTACGCTTGTTTGCCTGGTCTGCGTGCATCGTCGTGCATCGGCGTGCATCGCCGGCACCGTGCGCGCACTGCACCCGGCCGAGCGCGCTGTCACGCGGCCACCGAGCTCGATCCACGATATACAAGGTGTCTGTCGCGACTTTGAACCTGTTCTCGTCCGGGACACCGACACCGCTCGATGTTAATTGCCGGGACAAGGGACACCGGACCTCGCGTCGCGATTTTCTACCATTCGCGGATCCCATTCGTTCGCCGTTATCCTCCGTTTGTTCCTACAACCTGGAGACTGAACTCTTAGTCTGAGAAACTCGGCACTCGAACTGTAATCTGACGATCTTCCGGAGATTCTGAATATTCATGTTAACACTAAAAGGGTCTTGTTGGGATAACGAGGGGTTGGGGGAGATCAAATATAACTTTATATATTTAGTATTTATTCAAAAACTCCACGACACAATGAAACAAACGTCCATCAGTTGTGAATTACAATAATATGTACTGTTCGCATATAACACAATACGATACTTTATAACTTTACATTGAAATGGAGCTATGTATTGACGGTTAGAAACAACTAGATGCTGTGAGAGCTGTTACTAGCTCGGTAGGCTGGCTCGGACTGACTTGACCATTAATAAACGGCAGGTCAAAAGAGAGGTCTTTCCTCCTCCGCATGTTCCGTGCATTTCGGTGTATACTCCAACAGGTCTTGTATTTTCTGCCTGATAAAAATGAGAACACTCAGCTTCCTCATTATTTGATTACTCTGCAATTTTTATTGAGAATGGATACGCTCCTTTCCAAGCGACGACGGAGTACGTGGCTACAGTGGCAGGCAATAATTGAACCATTTTTGGCGAACCAGAATTGAAGTGGTAGCCTGTAGACTACAAGAACGACGAGTGTTGCAATTCGCGACTCGTGTCTCTCCAATTTAGGACAAGTACGATCCGGCCTGGTACAGGCGTCTGGGTCGTTTCGATTAACCCGTTAAATGGGTAATTTATCGAACCTCAATTTACATTTCAGAGCTATACGGACGAGACAAAATATTATGTTCTGTTTGCCTTTCTGTATCTGACTCATGATCATCTAGATTCTAGATAAAGAAATGTATCTTTTCTTTACTATTGATTTGCAAAAATTTTCTGTGAATAACAGAGGATGCTCAATTTGAAGCCTTCTCCACTAGCGTTTCATACTTGTTTCTCTCGGTCCCACCCAGTACGCGATAATTAACTCGCGAAACTAATTGAACGTCACCGTTGATCCACGTTAATTCCCAAAATATTAATGCGAGCCGGGGGTTCGCGGAAATAAATAATCCTTTGGAGGTGCAGTCTGGTGCATCCGACTGGTGAACTGATCCCAGATGAACGGATTAGCCGGTAGGCTGGCTGTAAAGGACGAAAGGATTAGAAACATCGAGGATAGAATATCTGCCACCTCGAAGTGCCGCGTCAGACGGATCCTTTGAGATTTCGGCAGCACTTTGAAGAGGAGCCTGTGCGACAGCTACCGGATTATAATCCGCTCGGACGCCGTACACAGTCTTGTTTAACGGTCCGTTTCAATGATATAGTAGTAAACGGGACACCTGGGTCCGTGCCCTTATCGTTAATCAAAACCGGCAGATGTAGTTCGCAGATCAAATAAAATTCGCGACCTTAATATGCGCGCGTTAGCGATTCGACGCGGGCAATCGATCGAGCGGATTCTTTTTGGCGAATCCATCGCGAAACCGGGACGTTCCGATTCGTGCGAAAATCGCTCGATTCGATTCGTCCATGTGATCTAGAGAATTAAAAACGAAGGTATCCGTAAACAGATTAATTTTTCAACCAAGATAATTTCTGGATTAAATTTATATGTATTAGAGGTGTGCTCCCGGGAACGGGATGGGGAGCCTCGTATCATGTCGGGACGGGATCCCGAAAATCTCGGAGTTTTCCCGAGAATATTCGGGATTCCCGGGGGTGTTCGAGTTTCCCGCGAATTTTTTCGGGATTTCTGATACTGTACGGAATCTTTTAATATTGCTTTTTAGTCTTTATCTATGCTACAAGAGTCTTCTTAATTTCGTTTTTCGGTATATCGTGTAAAGAGAAGTTACGCGTACAGTTGCCATCGCAAAAACAGTATACATAATGTTAATGGTTATTTATTACAAACTATACTTTCAAAATCCTCTACAGACAACGTTTTCTGATAGAAAAATATTGTGAAAATATTCCGAGGTTCTTGCCTACTTAACGTAAGGAAAAGTCGGGACACAAAATAAGTAGAAATGAAAACGATATCGCTCCGGCAGAATCGCGTATTAAATGCAGCCGAGGCGTCTGGTTAAACGAGGCTCGAAGACGCCAGGAAGAATTCAATTTGCCGAAAGAGATCGCGAGCCCCGGGGAAGACGCGAAATTTCTGTGTATCCGACGCGGAGATTAATCGACAGGATACACGAGCGAGAGTTTAGGGCTTGCCGCCATGGATAAACTAGTTACAGCCGATCCTTAACGAGGCTGGATATATTGAGGGCTTAAGGGAATACGGTGAAATTGGATTTTGAACGCCGATAGACAACTTCGTTGAATTTCGATCGAGGACGGCTTCTCGCGGCTCCGCGGTTTCAAGCGGCATCTACGCCAACCGAGAAATTTTGCATCCGATTAGCGCATTATGTGTAACCAACTCGGTGAACGTTCATTGAAAATTATCGTGCACAATAGTCGGGGGATTATGGCACCGTTTCACGCCGGATCGATCGCTTTCGGTTTCTACGGAGAGCCATTTGCAATTTGCATTTGCGTTTGCGTTACTCTACGAATCTCGAAAACGCTATCCGGAAAACAGGCTTATGTTGTAGCCGATATTTTGAGGAACATCTCTAAATTTTTGTGGAGCCTTACAGGACTAATTTTTAAATTTTTTAAAATTTTAAAAATGGATCAATGTTCCCTGATCGAAATGAAAAAGTTGACTCGATGCAGCAAACACACAGTTTCCGTGATAAATATTGTTTCTTTACATTTTTATAAAACTTGACAGGACTTACATTAAGGACGTACATTAAAAAAATGTTCACAATAGACCAATGTTGCTTGATCGAAATGGAAAAGTTGTATCAACGAAGATACAAGAATAATGTTCAAGGAATTAATTTTAAACGACGGCGATGTGGGTTAATCGCGTTAATGTTTTCTAATTGAATGCGGGAGATGGCAGCACGGAGAATATTTGCATCGTGTGGTCTAATCGATGAAAAATCCCGACCGCCCGTTAAAATAGCTGCCCGTTATAATGGCCATCGCGGCCGATAACGTTTCAATGCCGTTAATTAACTCGAAAAGACGGTCCGCGAACTAACGGCGACGGAGGCGAAAATGTCTGTCCGGTAAATTGTTCGGGTTCGGGAAACTTTCACGTGAATGGAAACAAATTGATAACAATTATCTCTAATCGTTTGCACTTTCATCGTAATTGCCCTTTCGTCGAATAGGTGGCGGTTTAACGCAACGTATCTGATAAAACGAGAACGATTAGAAAATTACCGTAGCCTTCGTGGGTGATTCTATCCTTCCAATCTTGTTAAACAGGATTTTATCGAAAAGTCTAATTACAGACCACCGTCCGCTTGAAGAAAGAAAGGGAAGCGTCAATACCGGTCTGATGTGGGGTTCTGTGCTATTAGATAATTAGATAGACGAGTACTTTTACTAATTATAATTTTTCTCCTCGTGTATATATATCTTTTTAATAAGCTCAATTGACGGTGATGAATTGATAAGAAAATTTTTGAATGATATCATGAACCGACAGAAGCGCTATCTTGTTTACCATAGTAAACAAAAATTTATTATCGATGAAAGAGAAAACAGTGTGGGAAGGAATATTTCTGCGGAGTTGGAAATGCGAAGGACGCGAAAAGAATGAAAATATCTGAAAGCAGTTGCGGCTTTTTCGAGACAGAGAGGATCGGGAAGGGCACGGTCGGCAAAGGTTAATCGAGAAAGCGGGGGCGAACAAAGGGGTGGAAAAATTAGCACAGTCTGGAGGGTGTTCGGTGCTGGCTATACCCTGTACGTGGAGCGTTTGTCGGTACGTATAGGTTGTCGGCACACGGACCACACTACGCGGTCTAGAGTGTTTCTTTCCCTTGCTCCTCGCGCCCCTGACCCTCGCACTTGGCCACTCGGTCATTGTTCGGCTCACAATGAACCGTTCCGATATATGTACCCCGGCTTGTCCGCGGGCTTGGCTCTGCTTCCTCTTGGCGTCGCGACTTATGCGCCACGCCGCACTGGCGCGCCTGTTACGTTCCTCGCGTCGTCGCTTTAATTAGTACCGAGGTTTCTAGCTGCAGAGCGAAATCGCCGACCGGTGGAACCTCCACTGCACACCACCATAAGTCCCTCAAAGAAAGACGAAACAACAGTTTTCGTTGTTCCGTCCGCGTAATCCGTTCGTTATAAAAGTAAAACTGTCTTTTACAGTCCGTATGGACTTTATTAACTTAATAAAGTTGCGAAAACATTTCTCGAATCACAAATAGGCGTGGCTTCGCTCCTGTCTCTGTGTAAAGTGCCCTGAGGGGCGTGGTTTCCTTGCTCTTTGTGTATAGACAGTTCTGAAAGGCGTGGCTCCATTGCTCTCTATTTATATGTGTCCTGAACAGGTGTAGTCTCCTTTACCTCGCTTTATTATGTCTGCAGAAGCATGATTCCATCGGTCTCTTTACACAGAGTGCTCCAAGGGGCGTGGTTTAGTTGCTCTGCTTATGTGGAATATTCCAAAAGGCGTGGCTTCATTTCCCTCTGTATACATATATGAGTACTTTGAGAGGCACGGTTCTGTGGCCACTATGTAGAGTGCTTCGATGGGTGTGGTTTATTTGATCGATTTAAGTAGACTACTTCAGGGGGCGTGGCTTTGTTGCTCCCTGTGCGTAGAGTACCTCAAAGGATTCCAGTGATCCAATTGTAGCCAGGATACTGTTTCACAAAGTAATCTGTGGTCCTCGCTGACATCAACTTCCGCAACCTCCCGCGCGTCAGAAATTGTATCAAAGCTCACTGCTCGATAAGCAAGAAAAAAGGGGCTTTCGGTGCAGACGAAAGGCCATTTCGACCAGAATAGAGACAATGTCTAGTAGTAATCGAGGCAGAAGACCGTAACGAAAGAGTTGAGCGAGAAAATTGATACGCGAGCGCGGAGCCTCGAATCCATCGGTGGCCGAACCGTCGGAGCGTTGTACATGATTTTTATCGCGCCTCGTTTCTCCGCGGATTGATAGGCCTGGCACGATGATTAAACGCACGAAAAGGTCAGAGACGGGAATTTCTCGTGGCCCGAACTAGCTCGGGCGGCCGCGCGCGCGACCCGCTCGTATTCTCTCGTTCTCTTTGCGGAGCGGTGCGGAGCAGAGCGGCGATCGGCCGTTATTTATGCGCCGTTGCTCGCGCTACGGTTCTTTCCTGTTATTTGCTGGATATCGCGGAGAGCGGTGCGGCGCGCCGCGCCGCGCGTCGTTCATTCTACTGAACTTTTAATAGTTTCAACCCGGAAATTCCTGCGTACCCTTCACGGTCGCCCCTTCTCCATTAACCGAATCGTGTTCGGGTCGCCCGCGGCGATACTTTGTTACAGATCGAACACCGAGAGAACTTGCCGCGTGTGTGCGGGCGCGCTCTCGCAAATAATTCCGTGATCGCGTAACACACCGACGGGTCACGATGCCGGGGAAATAATTCGCCCGCGGTTGATCGACGTCGATCGAACCGCGGTAAATCAAATCCCGAGATCGAGATCGCTCCTTCGCATCCAGACCGATAACGAGGACTAACGATCACCGCGTACGGGAATTACCATAACCGACTGGACAAACTTCGAAATTTTGCTGTCCTCTAACCCTGGCGCGCGATGAATTTCACCTGAAAAGCGGGCCTTTGCTTTCAATTCGAATTCTTCTTGCTGAAATGTAGAAATTAATTGGACATCCTGTTTGGATGCGGTGCTCCCGAATTGAGAACTAGGTCTTGCCAAGATTGTCAATGTGCATGCTCTTTTAATAATTTTAGCAAGTCGGAAATAATGGAACATCATTCAATCTTTCTAATGTCTTTATATTAGGTCGGAAAGAGAAAGTTCTTACGGTTTTTGTTATTTTGATTTTAGCTAAAAACCGCAAAAACCTAATATTTTATTCATCTCTTGTCGTAAAATGACGTCTCAGTCTCGTCATAAGTTTCAGACGTCAAAATTAATTATTAGACTGCGGATTTTTATGCAAAATGAAAATTGACTGCATCGATTCCAAGAAATGACACCTCCGATTTTAAAAATTTTTCAACAATGTTGAATTTCATCTACTCAATTTTACTATAAATCCACAAAGATCCGCTGTCCATTAATTATCGTTAACTGTCCACCATAAACTAACGTGATCCACAGAGCCAGAGGAAACTGAACGGTACGATTTAATGCGAGACCCAGTAATTGAATTGTAAGGCAAGAGGTTAATCGATTCAGTCTGAAATCTTCATCGCGACTCTTCATCTCTAAAATTGATTAAAGGGTGAGAGGCCAGGAAAAATGTAAAATAATATAATCTCATGAGCGCCGACGGTGTATGCATAGCGATGTCCTTTCACGACGAGCGGCACGCGCCGAATTAATTGCCGTATCGGGCTAATTATCGCTTACAGACGGCCGCGCCATTTAATCGGCGAGAAAGCGCCGGTCGTATCGTCGACGATATCGAGTTAGCCTTTCTCCGGTCTCGACGGACTTTCTTATCGAATTCAGCTTCCTCTTCTACCTCTATAGAATCATCGATGAATCCGGCGTACGAGGACTGTTAAAATTAATCGAACTTTTTTAATTGCGCGGAAGCGCAGTTGCCGGAAGTAGAAATGGTCGATATGTAAGCTTAAACAAATTAGAAGACCTGGTACACTGGAAGTGGTGGTCGTGTTAGCGGATGGTAGAGAGTAATCGGTTGCAAGGATTTTCGTCGGATTAGCGAGAGGGAGATAGAACGATCGACGCGGTTAGAAGATGAAAAACGGATATCGTTTGGTGTGTAGTCACGGCTGCGCTATGCAGGGTTCATAACCCGAGTTCGAAGGCGGGAGGGAGCGGTGAGTTACACCGGTAAAGCTTCTTAATAGGGCTCTAGGATCGCGGAGAAACGTTGTACCGAGCGCGTGTACCTCGTTTGTAATTAGCGCTGAACCGTACGTACCCCAGCCCGGCCCGGCCCGGTCCGGCGCAGCCCGACTCGGCGTGCAATAATTCCTACGTGGTTTGCGTTCGACGCGAGCGAGCTATAGCAGAGAGCTATACTGTAAAGGAGAGCCTGAGCACAGCCATGCGTGGAAAATTTACTCTATCGAAGGGGAATCGTGTTTCGTTCGAATATGCCCGCGCTCCGTGCCTGCTCGCCGATTCGAGCCCACGATGCAACGCGAACAACCACGCCTAAATTTAACGCTCGCGGTCCGCCAGGACTACCGAGCATACCTTAAATGGGTGGGGTAATGGATAGGTGTATCCCACGTGGATAGAAGAACGTGGACCCAGCCAGATCGATTCAATTCATACCGATATCGATCTACCCAACCGTCGAGCCTCATTGTCCCAGCCATACGAAAACGATTCATACTTTTCCCTGCTTCGTTGCTCCGATCCTGCCGCGCTGTCCTCTGCTCCCATTTTCTGCGGAACGTTATCGCATTGCTTCCATTCGTTATTGATGAAATAAAACAGTTCTGGAAAAAGCTCCAAGGCAAAGGATTGTTGCGGTGTCGTATCTGCTCTTACGAAATAACGATCGGCACGAAGTGCGAGTGCGGGTTGCGAAGTCGTAAAAAGTCATGTAACTCAATTTTTTTGCTAATAAGAAACGAAAATTCTTCGAGAACGATATAAGTTGCCTGAAAAATCGCAAGAGATCATAGAACAAAATGTCATAAAACTTATATTCTAAATGGTAAAAAATTGACTTACATTTTCCCTCGAGCAAACGAAATGACTTTCCTAACGAAAGAATTGTCTTATTAATTGCCAGATACGGGTGCTACATATGTAGACAGTGGTTTATTTCCTGAATGATTTCGTAATTTTAAATCCTTTAGATGTAAAGAGACCTGATACATATTACATATGCATTGCTTTGAAAATCTTCGCTGAATCCTAGCAGATCTATTTCTCTGCTGTCTACAAGAGTACCAGCACCTCCATCACCACAAGTGGGTTTCCCCACAAGTAAACAACGTCTCCGAAAACCGAGTGGTTAATCTCGAGGTCAGCCCCCGGCCAGGAAAGTCGTCCGATTTATCCTTCGAGCAAGCAGAAGCATAGAATAAATAAAAAGCACCCTATCCCGATGACGCACGTCCGCCAGAAGGCAGTTTCTAGAAAGAGGGGCCGTCCTCCCTTTAAACTAGAAATGCCTGATCCGAGTTAGGTGATGTTGCGTGGAATAGACGCGTGAGAACCGGCAAGTCGTTTAATTGCGTCGCAGTGCGTAAACGTATCCCCGTGAACGTGAACCCCGTAAAAGCGATCGTGGACTCGCAGCTACGTGCGCACGCACGCACGCACGCGTGACAACGCGCACGCGGACCACTAATTACGAGCATCGGTCCAGCTCCATTAGCAGCTCTTACAGGTGTAACTTACGTGACGAACGTGCTTGCTAGTGCAGCTACGACTCGATTCGGGATATCAAGCGCGAGTAATAAGGCCGCGGACCTAATTGACGAGACCCACGCCCATGTGAGTTTGCGCACCCTCGTTTACCAATCCACGCGTCTCACCCTCTCCAATGAATGTTTACTCTGTTTACACTGCCACTTGGCAATGTGTACCGCTTCTCGAGTGCTGCGCGATTTTTCCTGCTGCCTCAATTCACCCCGGCCGGGCCGCGTAAAATTAATTACAGGCTCGCTGTTTCGCAATTTTGTGTAACCAGCACATTCGTAAATTACATCTTGCATCGTAACCTTTTCTCTGTGTTCAGCAAGTCCTCGACTTACACGGATTCTTAGAAGCGAATCAGAAAATCAATTCCGAACTGTGAAATTCGTTTTTTGATTGCCAGGACGTGAGCTTTGTCGCTGCATATGTGAGAGAAGCGAAGCCATTCAACTATTTACGAGTGATGAATTTTCCATGAACGTAATTGGTTTCTTTGAATTTTCCTTTCAAATGTCAATTTTTTATTTCCGTTTCTATCATCCTGGGCCTGCATTTGCAATCCATACAGAGAGCGAGAAGGCGGAATGACGAAAAGACAATTATAATTTTCCAGTCACAATATACACTGAATTATTACGATAAAGCCACCTGACTTTTTGGTGAAATCTTATAATTATGTCATAGTAATGAGAAGTTGATGCACGATAGCAATTTAGGAATAATAAAAGAAATCATTTACATGACTACATTCGTAGATATATTATTTATTTACAGAAAAACGAAAAGTTATATAGTTGAACAAAAAATGGACTGCGAAATTTCCATAAAGCCACACGTGCTGATTTCTGCAGCATTTTTGTCTATCTATAGGTATCTGTGAATGTAATCATGTAAATGGGGTTCTTTTTATTAATCCTAAAATGCAGTCTCGCATCACCTTCTCATTACTATGACATAATTATAAGATTTCGCCAAAATATCAGGTAGCTTTATGGTAATTTCGGGCAGTGTAAAATAGCCGAATATGCATAAGTTTAGTCATCCCCCTTTTCACCATAGAGAGTGAGCCATTTTATTCGCAAACAAACCAACCCTCCTTTCTTCTGAAGTGGAGACAGCGACACCCCCGCGAGATACAAATATTTAATCGATCAAGGGACCCTTCGTGATTAAAACCGTTTCGCTCTACCCACATTAGGTCTATAAAAGAGTAAGCTGTTCAAAGGAACCGTCGGCGAATCTCCAATCTGATGAAAAGCGCTAACAATTTGCCTGTGCACGCTCCTCGGACAAAGTAGATCTCCTGAAAAGTGTTTCTACAATTATTTCCAATTTCAATCGTTCAGGAATAAAAATTGATAACTAGAAGAAGAACGAAAAGAGCCACAGTGAATTCTTGTTAAGTATTTCTGGGAGATCAAGCAACGATTCCAAATGAGCGAGTATGTAATAAGTTCAAAAGCCGGATGTGCAATTACTGCGGTAGATAGGATAAGTGGAGGAGGAATTCGTTAGTTATCTGGAAGAGAGTTGTTTTATCTTAAACTGTGAATGATATCCAACACAATTGAACACCCGGAACGGCATCAACGAGACATTTCATCGCGAAAAAGCCATCTGCTCGTTGTGTCCCACGCTTGAATCCTGAGAGAGACCCAATTCACGACACAGGAGAGGTGTCATAATCGTCGAGGTATAAACACAGACTCGCGTTCTATGAAACAACTTATAGGGTATCGCGCTTCCTCAAATCGCTCGAGCCATCGAGAGATTGCTGTTCGAGGAAAGGATATTTTTCGAGAGCAGGGAAGGTAATTGGTGGAAGGTTTCCTTTGGATCGCGTTGACGCGATTAACTCTCGCGATCCTTTCATCTCCCACACGGTGCTCGCTCTATCGCGCCGGATAAATAAACACGCGAGTGCGAGAAATGAAACGCGCAATGCCCGACCCGACCCGCCGCGCGAGTGGCCTGCAATTTAATTGACTCGTCGAGTTTCCCCCCTCGTCTCCGCGAATTCACACGCACTCTCGCCAGTGGGAAGATTTTTAATGGCTCGCGATTCGCGCTCGTTTTATCCCAGAAGATTCACCTAACTGTACCACCTGCTCGCAGACTGCCACATGGAAAAATGCTTGTTGTCGAGATAGCTCGTGGTTGATCAATGGATCGTTAGATCTTCTCGTAAATTCGACCCCGATCTCCCTGTAGCAATTTTTAATGGCGCTTCGGAGTCGCCATTCGAATACAAAGAGTAAAGTAAAGACTAATTCTAAGAACGCTAACGATTGTAAATGCTGAAGGCAGATAGCGATCTTATTCTACCAAATGACTTACTAGGAAATATAGTCAGTCCACGAACAATAGGGTACGATGACCCACAAAAGTGCTCACTTCCTCATACATACGTTCCTCGGAAACACACTCGCAAGTGTTAAGTAGATTTATACTATCTCTGCACAGACGCGGAGCGTATCCGACCAGACAAATATTGGTCGGCACTAGTTTTGCTTTTGGACCAATTGCTTCCTTGAGATTTCAATTTTTCCCGGAAGAATATCGAAGCTATATTGTGACATTCTCGAGTACCGAACAAATTTTTCTTCGTCGTCTGTTAGTCTTTCTTAGAGCGTCCAATATGCTCCTTCAATTTTTCTTTTTCTTAAACACTCGTGCACTCCAAAACGGCGACACCTTTTTTGTCTTCTCAGCTTCGTCTAATCTAATAATATAGATATTACAGCCAAATCTTTGACACTTAAATGAGGAAACATTTTCACTCTCTTCGCACGTCTTTACGAGTCGACGTCTTACCTGACTGATCTTTAAACGTGCAATTAGCTCGTTGATAGACTCCCTCCATTGTTCCCGACACGTGGGCCACAGTTCCAGAAACTCGGCAGAGTTCCCATTGGTTCTCCCGGAGCAGTTGCTGACACGTATTTCCCGTCCCTCGTTCGCGTATTTGTTTCCTCTGGCGAACGAGGTGTCGGATTACGAGTTCGCCTGCATTTTCATCGCGTCCCTACTAGCATCGAGCTCACGACAGAGCCGTCTCTGTTCCGCACGATGCGATAACACTTGGGCTCATTGTCGGTTCGTTATCTGCACGCGGCCGCGACGCGACGCTGACGGTGCCTGAGAAAGAGAACCGGGCCCCGAACCACTCGAACCGTCACCGTCCGCTGTGCTGTGCGACGTCTGCGACGTTGAAAGTTGAAACAGAAGACGATCCCTGGAATTCTAATCACAATGTAAGCGAAAAGTCGGCCAGCCGAGTGCTGCCTGCCCGTCGGGGGTGTTAGTCCTTCTCTCCGCCTCGAGTCGAGTGGATCGGCCCTCGTTGTCAACTAGTTCAGACCCTATCAAAGTCACAGTTTCAACCATCGATTCCATCAGGTACATCGTATAACCGCGTGTGTCAGTGCCGGATCGACCTAGGAGCTGATTCAGGTCGGAATTTATCACGATTGATTTTTCCACCAGTTCTTGAACGCTCTTGAGGTAATCGTTGCACTCGTTCCAGAGAAGTATCATCGTTTCCCTCATCTCGGAAGAATGACCTGAACAGAAAGGAGCAGGAATACGGTCCATAGTCCAGGAACTATTATACTATCTAGTGACGAAGACACTGTAAATGCAGGACACAGGTTCACCTTGTTTCATTAATGGCCACGTAATTAGCAGACCTACCAAAGTCACAGTATCAAAGTACCATCGATTCCACCAGTTAAATCGTATAATCGCGTGTGTCAGTGCCGGATCGATCTAGGAGCTGATTCAGGTCGGAATTTATACCATCGATTCTTCCATGATCTACCGAGAGTTCTTGATCGCTCGCGAGGTAATCGTTGCACTCGTTCCAGAGAATTATCATCATTTCCCTGGTCTCGGAAGAATAACCTGAACAGAAAGGAGCAAGAATAGGGTCCATAGTCCATCAGCTTCTATCCACTGACGAAGACACTGTAAACGCAGGAGACAGGCTCACCTTGTTTTATCAATGGCCACGTAATTAGCAGACCTACCATTCTACTCTCTGTTTTTCAATGCTTTCCTCTATGTTTCTGTATTCTTTTCTCTCTCTCTCTCTCTCTCTCTCTCTCTCTCGCGAATCGCAAAAACGCGCACATCCTTGTGCATTCCCAATGGCGTCCTATATTCGGCGCTTTCCACCAGAGACCCGCGGTTTTCGTTACGCTCTGCATGGTGCGTAAGTGGTTCCTTCTTGTTCTTGTTCTTGTTCTTCTTTTTCTCGTGCTTCTTCCTTACGCTCTTGCTTCGACAGTTTCCTGCAAGCTTTCTTTTCCGGGACCGATGTTTGCAACGTTCGAAACTTTCTACGACTATAGTGTGTTTTTCGAAATCGGTCCGATGCGCGACAAAGGAGTGTTGTTCGAAACTTGTTTGACTTCGCGAGACGTGTTCCAGTGATTTTCTTCCTTCGCTCTCGATTGTTCAGGGAACTGCACAGAGGTGGCGAAACTGCGACTGAAGTCGTGCAGCTCCCGGGGGAAACGGATGGTTGTTTTCGTGGAAGTTTAAATTCGAAAGTGCCTGTATTTTTGAAGAGAAACATGCTTGAAAATTGGTTCAGAGTTCTTCCGGAATGCAGTAAAAATGATTGTGCATTCAGAATAAAATTAGCAAGATTCCCTGATAATTATAAAAGAAATTTCGGAACTCGCTTCCCTATTTAACTTCGTAAATCTGAATGACTAACAGTTTAATCGAACAGAAAGGATACGGAACAGGAAGAGAAACATATCATAATTCTTTTAGAGATAGATCCCCGGGTTCGACGCGTTTTCCGCGTTGCGAGCGGCGGCACAGGTCCGGGGACTCGGCGTACCGGTAAATCGCGGCTTTGATTTATTCAACGCCAACGCAATTAACCGGCTGTTATTCGAGATAGCCGCGACTCGAAGGTGGATGTATCCCTATCGTGCTTCACCGAACAGCTCTCGGTATCGAAAGCAGCTCGAACACAATACGATGTAATCGCTTGTCGTTCGCGGAAGGCTTACTCATTCCTTGCAGCGTGTGTACGCTCGCGCAAGCGTCCACCTGCGAGACTAATCACCAGTATTTTTAGATGGGACCGTGTTCGAGCATTAGTGCAGAACAAACTGCCGGTGTGCTCGTAAATTTAATCGTGCCTCGAGGTGAACTGTTAATCGACGCTCGCGAGACGTTGTGATTAACGCGTCCCGCAGCATCGTTTCTCTCGCTAAAAGCTCATAACCGGACCGCGGATCTTCGTGCAAAACAAGAATCGTCTGTATCGCCTCCTTAATAAATCTGATCGGTTGACGACACTGTTTTACATTCGAGTGCATTTGTTTTTTAATTTATAACAGGTCGCATCAATATTTGGGTCTGTAGCGACCACTGGAATTCATGCGTATGAATACAAAGCCTAATATCCTTATACATAGACATCTTTAGAAACCAAACAGAATATTATTTCTTCCCTTAATAATTTTAATAGATGAAAATTCATATACAGTTAGGAGCAAAACTGATCACACACACTTTAAGTCAGAATAACTTTTTCATGAATGGATCAAACGTCTTAAATTTCTCTGTAAGGCTAGAAGAATTCGTTTAGCAAATGGCGTCTAAAAAATATGTTGAAGAAATGCATTTGGTTGGAATTGTGAAAAACAATATAAAAAATTGATTTTCACAACTTTTTTAGCTGTGCCAATAAAGAAAATTTCAAAGATGTGTTTTGTAAACTCGTGTAAATTATATGTATACATTCTGAAAATTTCATTGAAATTGGTTAATTGGTTTACGAATATTATAAACAATCAAAAGCGAATTATAAAATCATGAAAAATTGCAATTTTTGCCACTTTTGATCGTTTATAATTCGTAAACCAATTATCCAATTTCAATGAAATTGTCAGAACTTATTTAGACGAGTTTACAAAACACATCTTTGAAATTTTCGTTATTGGCCCAGCTAAAAAAGTTATGAAAATCAATTTATACTATTATTTTTCACAATTCCGACCAAATGCATTTTTTATTATTAGACATCATTTTTACTAAACTAATCCTCCTAGCCTTACAGTGAAACTGAAGTCGTTTGGTCCATTCACGAAAAAGTTATTCTGATTTAAAGTGATCAGTTTTGCTCCTAACTGTATATACATCTTCAATTTTTAAACTTTTCCTACAATTTTGAATTTCATATACTCGATTTTGCTACAAATGTGCATGAAGATCCGCAGTCTATTCTTATTCTTATGATTATTGAGGCAATCACTTGACTTTTGTCCGAGCTTGTTTCAGAAATACCTTTTGACACGATTTCGAATTATCATTAACGAGTCTGGCATAATATAGCTATGCAAGGGGTTGATTGGTCGATAAGATGGATCGAAGGATAGTGCACCGTTCACGAGGTAGAATAATTTTCCCAAGGGCCAGACAGCAGTGAACAACGCGTGCAATAAAGAGCGATTAACGTGTGCGTTCTTGATCGGAGCGCTAGGGAAGATCGGAAAGGATTTCGTTGATAGATAGCCCGACCAACAAGGTCCGTTTCCACAGGGACAGACGATAGAGGGAACAGGCAGGAGATAGACGATAGAACATGGCTCGGGGAACATCCGGCGACCATGATGAATTCGCGGAACACTGCGCGCCCTTCCGGTAAATCGGAAACGTATCGCGATTTTTTCCAACTGTAAACCTTTCTATCTGAACTACGAACGTCGGCCCGTGTACGATACTGCGTTTGGTACCGATAACAGAACGGATAGAACGCAGATAGAGAGCGCACACACAAACCGAACGTGGAACGAATCGCGAGCATTTTGCACGCGTGTTTCGAACCTAACCGATCCGATCCGATCCGAGACGGGACGATACGAACGTTCAAAGCGGACCGATACGCGCCATATTTAATAGCGATAACGGCTTAGCTAACGACCGATCGCGTCCCCGCCGGCCGATACCGCGAATGATCCATGGATCGGCCCGCTAGATCGTCTCCGGCTTCTTGCGGCCTCTGGAATCGCGGATTTCCGTACCTCGCTTGCTGTAGTTCAACTAGACCTCCGATTAGCGGTGACGTCATCGATAAATACTGACATCATCAGCACTTATACTTATTAACAAACTGCGGAATTAATGCATTTATATTATTCTCGACTTTTCGAAATCATTAAAAGAGAAATTACAACAGACTCGGACCTACAACTACCGGTAAAATAACCGGTCTCAGATTTTTAATTTTATAATTATTGAAACGATGACGTTGCTTCCATGGAAATTGTTTCGATAAATTTATCTATCCATGCACGTATTGCAATAAAAATTGCACAAAATCTAAATAAATAGAGCCTTGTCATTTTTCTCAGATGGAACATTTTAATCGCTTTCAGTGCTCGGTTGTTTCAGTGCTAATTGACAAATCACATTTCAGAAAGTGGTCAAGGTTATTTCTAGAATTGGACAGAATCCTTTCAGTAAAATCACGACCAAAGAATACTTGTATATAATTGCTAACAAATTCCAAGAAGTCATAATTGCCTTTATTCACCTTTATATCGTCGAGTCTCAACAGTCGAGACCTCGTAAAGAATAAGTAAGGTATCCATAATCTGTCGATAATCGGCATCCACACCTTGTACTTTCGCCAATTCCCGTGAAAAAAGTCTAGTGGTACGTTCTATCGTGGAAACGTCAGTAAAGGGTTTTTGCACGCTGCGGTTATTCCACGGTTTCCCATTATTTCCGAGGGAAAGAATCGCGTAGCGTCGTCGCTTTGCGTGCGTGCTCGATCGGATCTCGATCGAGAATAACGGTACCCGGTTTTTGCATTTAAACAGATCGATCGGATCGCGGCTTCTTACCGATCGTAAACTCCCGCGGAATTGCCTGTTTCGCGTGCCCGGCAAAACCGAGATTAATTTCTATCTTCGGCCGCGGATTAACGCCGCGTTCCCTCGTGTTTCGATCGCGTTCGATTTTATCTCGTCGGCTTGTTTCGATGTTACTTCGATGATAATCGTTTGGTGAACTCATCTCGCGATTGCGAAATAGTGCTGATAAGATATACAGCCTACGAACATTCACACCGATCTTTCACCTTGAATTTGTTTTGTTTGTTTCGCTTTTTTTAATATTTTTAGAGAATTCGCAATTTATTTAATCTACAATGAAATTATAGATTTGTAAGTATTTATTGTGCAATACGCCGCAGAGATTTTCATGAATATTCTGTATTTTCACAGATTATTTTATACAAATTAAAATCAGAGAAATATTTTATTAGTCGATTAGAGAAAATTTCTTGTGGTCAAGACAGAGTAAAAGTTCTATCAATTGTTGTACAAGTTACGTACGCTATAAATGTATATTAATTTTGTCTTTCTCTTGCACAAACGCTATGTATAATAATATACCTGGCTAACCTAGAATTAATTGCTTCTCTTTGTGGTCAACAGCTAGAAATGCAGCTATCATTAATTTCCAATTCGGTGCTTTGAGATGCAAATCGTGTTCCTTCGGAATTCTTTTCGCATATTAACTTCTCGGCACTGCGCAGGCTAGAATTTCAACACAATGGAAAACCGGAGGAGCGAAGTCGCGAGACCTTCCCTCGCAAGACTTCGTGCGCACCTTTCTTCTTCCGCTTGAATTACCAATTTATTCTGTCTGAACTTTTACAAGCGCTCGTTAAAGAATCGCGAGTTGTCCGCGAAAATTACGAGCGCCGCGTTTGCGCCGAGCATTCATTTCAAGGAGAAACTTTTTTCGCGAGCAGTTGCACGCAGTTGCACGCAGCTGCGCGCAGTTGCACGGGTCCTAAGAAATCGGGTTAACACAGAGCCACGTTCACTTGTTCCGCGGACAAAGCTGTTGCGAGAGCACGCATAATTGCGCGTAAACCTCTCGCGAACGATTCCCGAGGAAAGTTCTATTCTCTTTTTTAGCCGACAAGTCCTTTCTCCGACATTATCGAATTTTTCTTATCGGACTTTCCACTTCGGCGAGACGATTTATTGCCACTGCTCGCAATTTCAGCTCGCCTCCAGCTTAGAGTCCGTTGCAGATTTCTGTAAACCGCAGAATTTCATTTTCATGAAAGGAGATTTTTGTGTACACACGCGTCGGCCTTCAGAGAGGAGAAATTAATTGAAGTGTACTGTAAAGTTTCAGTTGCTCGGAATAAAAATAATAAAGAAATGATGAACGATAAAAATAGTTGCGCGAGGAGAGGAAGGTTCCGAATGAATCGGGACGAGTCTAATGATTATGAAATTGCACTTTAAATATGGTTGCTAGGGAAATTTGTTTGTACAGGAAGTTGGAGGTGGGTCGTAGAAATTGAAAATCTCGTAAGAGGTTTAGACGACGTTGATTAGCGAGCTGTGCTAGGCGGATTAGCGATGGATCCTTGTCGAGTGGACTCCGTGGGCGTTCACGTGTACCCTACTCGCATACCAGGCCAAGCGCACCAGTTGCACTTATTACCGGAGATTGTACGCCGGCTCTCGTTTACATCTTACATGGCCGCGCGGGGAACGCGAACCTGCACCAAATACGGCTGCAAATCTAATTAACTGCACTTTCGGACTATGCATTCTACCCCCGGACCACCTCCGCACCATTCAGAACGCGCCGTCGCACAGGGAGCGCGCTTTTTGTGGCCAAAACTATTGTAGCGTTATTTCTAGATTCAATGTTACATTATTATAGGTCGTTGGATTCGCCTCGATACCAGTTATGATATTATGGAGTAAAAAATATGTGTTACTATTTAAAAAATTGAGGTGACGTATATTGATTGAAACTTGCTTATATGTATCACCATTAAATAACTGAAATATACCTGCTCGCTTTGTGTGACGAATAATTTAATTATTTAATTGTAACTCAAATTTCATAGTTTTCCACTTCGAAAGTTATGTGAAAGATGTAATATTTTGAATTTCGAGGTTTCAAAGGGTTCTTATTTGAGAGAGGAAAATTTCGTTGTAATCTGAAAGTCGAAAAATTGAGTTTCTACCACAAAAAGCGTAAATGCTCCAGAATCCGCAGCAACACGACGAAGCTCGGTTTCGGAAGGAAAGTAGAAGCCGAACCGGATCCCGTCCATTTTTGTCCCGGGGACTCGTTGGAAAAATTTCTCGGCAAGAGCGAATTGCTCCGATCCGATCCGATCCGTTCCGGAAACCAGTCGTGAAACGAGTTTCCCTCTTACAAAGTTTCGATCGGAGGCACACGCCTCGACCGATTTACAACCGATCCGGGTTTCCGTTCGCGTGGAAATCGCGTGTAGCGTGTAGGCCTCGCCGCTCTTGCGTTATTTACGCGGCGAGGCTGTTCCCGATGCTCGAAAAACCGTGTCGGACGTATTTATTTGCTCGTAATTGCGAGAGGCGAGGAATCCGAGGAGCACGCGCCCGTCGATGATCATACGTTTCGTCGGGATCATACCGGCCCCGTAGTACGTATACGCATAATTCGTCGGATCTTTAGCCACTTTTCTGGCTCCTCTCTGGCTCGTTTCAGCTCTTATTCTGCTCGTTAAATTTCTGCGTGCACATTGTATCCTCCTTTAAGACCGTAATTTCAACTCGTTTTGGTTTACCGAGATTTACTGGATTATTGGGATTGCGAGGATGTATTTATGGGGGTGTACTATTTTTGTAGATGAAATATAGTCACTTGGAATGCTCCAAGGATCTAGGAAAGGAATTTTGAATATAATCCTTGGGTTTTATGTAATTTCAACACGGATCCAGTCAATAGCAATTTCATAAAATATCTTTAGAGCTCGGAACCTGTTCCATACGAATTGATTTGCTTATACAAATCAATTTTGAAGCACAGTCAGTCGGTTTCACTGCTCGCTATAGCGCCATCACTCGTAATCAGGGGATTAGCGTTTTTCTACCGTTCAAACAGTTTTGTAAACGTCGAGAGAGTAATAGATACACTCTACTGGGATCTTATCAATCGATGAAATAATTTTTTTAATTACGTTCACTGCACTCGCTATCGGTGCCCCGGGTCGTCAGTTATCTGGACAAGCTGGCTGACAAGTAGATCCGATAAATCAAATGCTCCTGCTATCGGAACCGCAACCTAATAACGAGTAATCCCGTTACGTTTCACGCTGGCAAATCGGAAAACTTTCCTTCTGTTCCCTGTACCAAATCTTTGTATCTGATCCAATTTACCGAGTCGTGCGAACTTGTCACAAAGTCTCAGAGATTGTATCGGTCGTCTTCAACCCTCTGGATAATCTTGACGGCTCTAACATTTCATTAACACTGGATCCAGGGATCATTGAAAGTTTTTTATCACACTATATGTCCAAAGAAATAGATGATTGAGTAGTTTGAGGTGTTACATTAATTATTAAAACTAACATGGATTTTTAGCCATTCTTTTTATAGTATGTACAAAGCAAACGGAATAAATTCTGCACAATCTCAATAATCGTAAATTAAAAACATCGGAACCCGTCATTTCCGTCTAACTCGTAAATCGAGTAGTATAAACTTCGGAATCGCACTTTCATGTGCAGCAGAACCTGCCAGACTGCAGATCCGATGCATTCACGAGTAAATACCGATAGTATCTGCATGTTTTAATAGCGAGGGGGAATCTATGCCGCTAAAATCGTTCCGATTTCAATAAAATGATCTCTAAAAACGGACATTTGCATAAAGATCCGGTGGGCCGATAATAACGAGCGTGCCCGGGCAAGAGCAAACGGAACGAGAGCCAGCTGGGGGAACGAAGAGAAAATAATTATACCGCGAACGGTTCAAATATCTGGATAATCGGCATTCTGTCGATACCGCGGAGATATCGAGCAAGCACTCTGCTCTCAAAGAGACCAGTTTCCATGGAACTTCCAATTGAAAAATCGTATCGTTCCGGCCGCGGGACCTTTGAAGCTTTCAGATTTCCCGGCCCTCGTCTAGATTTCCCTCGTTTGTCCGGTTGAAAAGACGCTTTCGTGCGGTCTATCCACGAGCGCTCGATCCACGCGGCTCGCGCGTAATCAATGAGCCGTGAATACGCATTGATTGCCGCCCCGTATAAATTCGATGGCTGTTCCTTTCCTTCTCTGTGCTTCGCTAATTTCATTCGCTGTGATACGGGATTGACAACGAGGCCACCGACGCGACGTGTCCGCCGAGAGACGATCTCTCGCTCGAGCTGCAAATAAAACTGATCGAACAACCATTCGTCGTACCGGCCCGCTAGCTTCTCCTTCTATTTCTAGATGGCTGAGAAAATTATAGAGGAACAGGCGAGTGTCATCTCATTTTTCTCTGTTGCTTTCCGTGCACTCGTTCAAACTTCTTCTAAGCTTCCTCCGTGAAATCCGAGACTTCTCAACGCCACTGTGGTATAATAATCAACCTCTACGCTGATACCCAGGTGTCCAGGAATTTTATACTAATTGGTGTTTCAAATTTATTGCAAGTTCTTCGTGGACAATCCTCATCTTTCAACTCAGTGGCCACTTGTGGAAACTTGAGGAGCTTCTATTAATAAACTGAACAACGGCTCTCCAATCTTTCCGAATTGATCAGCTCACTCGTGAAGACTACATTTGTTCGCTAACATTCTATCACTCTTCCTTATTGTTTTATCGTCCATAAGTGTTCGTCCACTGCAAAGTGTTCGCAGGTTCTTCCAACTTTCTTCAGCTTTCTCGCTGCTTTCTCGTTCACTTTCCTGCTCTTTGCTTCCGATACTAAACGGCCAGATACTTTCAGAGGTCCAGGCGATCCAGGTTCTCTCTCGCTCGTCTGTGAAAATTGTCGCGTTCGGCGCAGGGATCGCCACTACGTCGCAGAACCACCTGATTGTAGACAGGTACAGGACGTCGGGTGCGACGGCTCGATAAAGATCTCGAGGGCGCCGTCGTCGCCGACGCTCCTGAACCCGGTGTGATGTGCCGTAGTGGATCTCTCTGCGTCGTCTTTCCATCGATGAGGAACGATTCCGAGGGACGTGATTCTTACTACGAAAGAGGCGCAGGAAACAATGTTTATAAACTTTGTACAAATAAACCACACCTCCTCTCCCTTCAATGTAACATGTGCTATTAATATTAGCCAATATTTTACTTGAATGCGTACAAACAATGGACATGTTGCTGGCACAATATGTCCTATTAATATTAATCGATATTTTACTTGAATGCGTACAATGGCGTAAGGAACACGTGACTTATCAGTAGATTGCGAGAGACAGGAGCAAGCTGAACATGCGTTCCACTTTTTAATCTTTTTGTTAAGCTGATGTTCTTAGATTCTTTTTACTTCTTTTGTCATAATTACCATGAAATCCGCAGTCTACTTGTCAGAGACGTGTCACAGATATCGAATAGAAATTAGTTTGTTACACATTTATGAATTCTGACGAAACGAGCGTCACCATGGTCGAACCTGTCGTCGATTCTGGTAGGAAATGTGTCGCGAGGCGGATTCGTTCCGCTTGTCGCCTACGCGCTCGAAGACAATCGAGCTCGAACGGTGCCACGAGGATCGACTGGCTCGCGATCCAATTTGTATCCGACCTAATTATCGTTGTTTCCCGAGCGTGGCTGTTGCGCCACGTCGACTCTCGAACACCGAGAGCGTCGGCGGCCCACGATTCTCCCGAACGCCGCGCCGACGACTTGGTGCTCTCGAACTCCGGCTCGCAACCCGATTTTATTTTCGAGGCGGGAAATTGAGAGACGATCGAGCGGCCACTCGAAAAACCGGGTCAACCACCCGGCAATTATTTATACTAACAAGGAACGTCTGGCGAGCGGCACACGCCTTTTCCCGGGCTTCCCTTTCTTCCTGTACACTGTGTACACCGTGGAAAGTGGAAATAGCTCTCGACGGTAAAAAATTGAGCTACTAGATGATTACAAAATTACTCTACATTTTCTTTTTTTTGCTACTGTGACGTGATATTTACTACAATTTTTGAAATTCCTTTTCATAAAAATTGCGTAGCTTCTGCGATCATGAATCTGTACAGAGAACATGTTAATAATTACTGATATATTCTATTGTAATTGTGTTTACGTTAACGAGCAATTGTATTCTTATTTTTGATAATCAATTGTACAAAACTCTGCAGTATCTATTTTAGAACTGTTGGCTTTTCGATAAGGTCAGACCTGAATGTTTATAACTTCAATAAACCGATTCAACTGTGGACGAGCTTAACAAAATGTGTTGCATCTTTAAAGAAAATAAAACATACTCTGCCACTAGAAATATTCATGGTTTGTCTTTTAAGCAGAAAATCCTCAGGGTGACCAGTAGAAAAAGGTCATTTTTACAATAATTATTTGAAGCAAGTTTCCTTAAACTTCCATTAAGGAACATAAATTGCCATGAGCACAATAATCAATGAAGTCAGCCTTGGTCGCGAATAGAATTGATCTCTGGGAGTCGTAGACTCGTCGGAGCAGAATTCGCGTGGAGACCCGAGCATCATGGTTGTCGTTCGCCTCGGGCACGCATCTTGCATCATTTCCGGCGCGTGTGCTCGATCGTGTGATCCGCGGAGGATAATTAACGCGAGCTCCGCGCTCTTCTCTCTCCATGTAGGGCTTTCGTTGGCCATGCTCGAACGATTTAATCTGTAATAAATCACAGAGAACGATCCAGTGTTCACCGGGTTGCTCGTGTCTCGGCGAGATAGGCTTTTTTCCAGCCGTCCCGTCGACGAATCTGCCTTGATCCGTGGCAGGGCACGTTAATTAAGCCGAACGGAAGCGTTGCAGTCTCAGCTAGGTCAGTAACAGTACCGTCTCGTCGCGATTGCGACTCGGCATCGCACGCGTAACGACCCACTTTCCACGGGGAATTTCGAATTCGCGTGTCCGCCGCGTCGTTCGCGCTCGATCGCAAAAACCGATCGATCCCCTCGGATCAGGAGAGCCGGCTACCGCTCCTGTAGATCGTCCACTCACCCGACCGAAGAAGAAACGCCGGTACAGTTGGCGAATATTGCGTAACTGTACGGGCAATCTCGCGCTGATTGGATGCACACCGCTCCGTATCCTGTAAAAACGAGAAACAAATTCGTAGCACTCACGCCAGCCATTACCGCGCCGCGGATATTTCGCTCTTCAGCGGAATAAACATCTTCGGCGTCAGGCTTGTTTTATTAGATCGCCTACCAGCGCATACTTGCCGTTCCAACGAGCGCCGATGCTGGCGAAAATCTCCTTTGGTGGTCTCCAACGTTCCTCGGCAATTTGCAGAATTATTATACCGATAGAAATGGTTTAACTCCGTTTTGGCAGTTGTTCAGTTTCAAGTGTTCCTTTTTCAATCCTTCGAAGAAGTACTTAAGAAGAGTCGTTCCTAATCAGACGTTGTTTTCCATCCATTTTCCCAATCTTTCTCGCACAATTTCGAACCGTAGCTGAGTTCTCGCGCGCCACAAGCTGGTCCGCATACCGGAGAAACACAGGATAAAAATTCGCGCGACCAGGATGACATATAGCAATCGCGTTCTCGCCTCGTTATGCTCGGCGGAGAAGCCAGGGGGCCGGGAAACCGTGACCAGGCGACACAGAAACGCGGCTGACGCGTTCTTAACGGCATTCCCGCCTCTGAAAATTGCATCGCAGGGAGAGGCCTCGATATTCGGTCAGGGTCGATCGACTCGGGACGTCCGACACACACACGCACACACACAGGTTTTCTATGTCACGTTCGGCGATCGTTTTTCCCGGATTCCTCGAGCGCCGACGCCCCGAGAAAACGCGGAACCTAATTGCAGGCTAATTACACGCGACCGTGTCGGTCGATCCGCGAACGAGCACCGGTCGCGATTCCGTGCTCGATCGTTTAATTTGTGTTTCCACGCGATCGGAACACAGCTGCCTCGGACGCAATTACCATCGGAAAACCGATTATCGGTCGAAGCGAATGATATCTTCGCGTGGCATTAGCGGCAGCAGGATTTAGAAATTTCGCTGAAACTACTGAATTCTCGCTCTGGAGAGCAAAGAGCTGATCGGTCACTTTCTATTCTCACCCCGTGGTCCCGCGAGTCAGTAAAGTTCTAACCACGGATGCTCGAATGTCTGCACAAACTTTCGGTATACGTAAAAGTTGCTGTGTTTCCTCGAAATTTAATAATGCGGTGCTCAAGTGTACCTCTTTGTGGATAAGTACGTATATTACGGAAGGGATAAACCTATTACAACCCTTTAAAAAACACTCTTTTATGAACCTCTACCCTATCACGTTCCCCCACCGTATTTACGACTACAAAGGCTGTTTCACGGCTGGATGTGCTCTTTAGAACCTCCTAAACTTCCTCAATTGGCTTTTCCGAGACCCCATCAACATTTTAAGCACGCTATAATCCGGCTGTATCCACCGAAATTATTCCTCGAAATTGAAAAATATCTGCAGCGCGAGAAGCTGTGTTAAATTTTCTTATCGACACGTAAGAGGATCGAGGAATTTTATTAAATTTGTGTGGTGGCGCCGCGTTGTGCGTGTGGACCACGAAGAAACTGGCACGCCGTTATTTTCTGAACAATTTGAACGATACTCCGAGCAAACAGGGACGCAGAATTTACAATTTGACGTAGAGGGAAGGAGCATAGGGACGAGATATCGAGGCTGGGGATCGAGCGGTGTTCGAGGGCTCCGGAGAATGTCCATTATTGCACCCCTTCGGACGGTCGCACGCGTCCGATCGGCTCAGAAAATATTCGCTCGTGGTTCTATCCGCGTTCGAATCGCGTCGCGAGCGAGAAAGACAGCGTGGGTAGTCCCTCCTTTCCACCTTTCCACCTTTCCCGTGGGCTCCCGGTGGCCATAAATCCACGGCCGTTCGATTAACACGTCCCGCCGCTGTCCCCTTTTCTCGTACCGAACACGTCCATCCCCTCGGCCGACCGGCGGCCACGCGAGCATGAGCAACAGCATGAGCAAGAGCCTAAGCCCAGAGCAAGAGCACACTAGCAAGAGCGCGAGCGCGCGCACGCCTATCAACGACTCGTTGATAAGCCACCTCTAATTTATTCGTTTCCTACAGGATAACTGCCGGCCGGTCGGCCACTGGCTGCCAGCAGACCGACTCAATCCCCTGTGTGTTCCTCTTCTCTTCCTCCCCCCGGACTTTGCCGCCCTTGCCCTTGCCCATTGGCGCTGCATTTTAACCGTACAAACACCGAGAGACCCCTCCTCGAAACAGAGTTGGGCATTAATCGATTAAAATTTTAATCAAGATTGATTGATTAATGTGTACGATTAAGAGGTAATCGTTGAAAAAAATCGACGATTGATTCAGTCGATTGATGAAGTTAATCGTCAACCGTCGATTAAAAAAGGAAATCATCGAAAAATCGGAGACTGATTCAATCGATTATGAAATTAATCGTCAATCATTGATTAAAAAAAGAAATCAATGGAGAAAAAACATAAAAGCATGTAAACAGAGTTTGTATTATAGACCAAATGACAATACACCTAAACTCAGTTTACATTTTTTTCAGTATTCATACAGTTTTGATTCCTTATTTCATTTCGAAATTTCAGCAGTTATTCAAGTTAATTATCCCCGATTGACGATTACAATTGAAATAAATGTAATCATTAATCGCAGTTAACGACTAAAGTAGATATTTAACCGTTATTCCCAATTAACGATTAATAAGTATTTAATCGTTTACCGCAATTAACAACTAAACTAGGAGATTAATTGTTAATTGCGATTGATTGATTGAAGTGGAATTCGTGAATCGTTGATTAAATTTTAGCCCAACTCTGCCTCGAAATATTGTATTCCCTCCTACTTCAAGAACTTTTAGTAAATTATTTATTTCTGGTGGCTTGTGAAATTCAGATTGATTTTCAATTTTTGTAGACGAATTTGAAGAAAGTGGAATAAAATGGAATCTTATTTCGAGTGGTAGAGTAGCCCTTGCAGATGTGAAATAAATAAAAATTGTACTAAATTCTGTCGAATATTATATTCTACCCTTTTTCGAAGATTTTCAGAAGCCATAAGTGCATGAAGATCCGCAGTCTAATAATAACAAATGGAAGCAATGCCATTCCGAACGACCTAATGTATATATTTTCAGAACTTGCAAGGTTTGTCTGATCGGGAAATCAGATTCAACATTCTTACTGCGACAAGGGTAGAAGTCCATGCTAGTCTGTCGACTCGTGAAAATCCCCTAAATCGAAGCTCGCGTTTCTCTATCCGCCGGCGGAACCCCGCATCGATTTTCCTTCGAACGTTACCCTCCACCGTCCCATCAGAACGTCGGAATATGTCTGTCAATTATTTCGGGGAACTCCACCGGAAACTTTCCACCCTTTCGCCCGGCTTCTTGATCCGCACCCCCAAATTTCGAATCTCGGCGAGGCGGTACAAACCCGGTGAAGCGTTCTTGGAGTATCGCGTTGCGGAATAGACTAACAAATCCCCTAATTCATCTGTTCTCAATCTTCTTCGAGTCGTCATCCCCCTTAATCGTAATCGATTTGGCTGCAACCCTTCTGAGCCTGTACTTCGGAAATACGCCTTCAATTTGAGGAAGAATTACATCAATTTTCGCTCAATGAATGAAATACATATTTTACTACAGGGTGCGGCAAGATAACTTCCTTATTTGAAATGAGCGCTCTGAAGCTGATGGGAGTCCCAGGCGGGGGTGCGTGGCCTCGTTCCAGAGAGGGGATCCTAAAGTTTTGTTCACTTGTGTAACTTGTGTAGCATGCGTTTGCCTTAGAGGCCTATTTTTCCAACGACCGACCGTTCGGTGGTTTCAACCAGGCGCGCCTTCCAAAGTCGCTTCAATATTGCGCCATTGGGTCCTGTCCCGGACCGGAAATCAATTCTTTTGTGGGTCACAACGTTCAGGGAAACTGGTTCTGTGCAGAAGAGAAGAACTGGAGACGCACGTCCCATCAGTACAGCTAAGACCATCGAAGCATCGAACGGCCGTTGGAAAAATAGGCCGCTAAGGCAAACGCACGCTGCTCGTTACTCCAACGCATGATGACAACTGAAACACAAGTTAACAAAACTTTAGGATCACCTCTCTCGAACGAGGCCACGCACACCCGCCTGGGACTCCCATCAGCTTCAGAGCGATTATTTCAAATAAGGAAGTTATCTTGCAGCGCCCTGTATAATTACCCATATGCCGGGTGTTCGCTATCAAATTCTTTTTATAACTTCTTCAATACCTTTGTTGACAAATGGCAATTTATGAAAAATTTGATTGGATGCAATATAGAACAGTATGAACGATTAGAAAAATTACCGAATATTCTAATATTGTTTTTAGCGTAACGAAGTTATTAAGGGATGAAATCAATTTTTATTTTACTCACGGTCAAAGCAGAATCATTTATGTTTGAGGCATAAAAATATGGATTGAGACTACGAAGTAGAAAATGTCGGTTATCGTTATCGATATAAGGGATACGAGGGTTAATTTCAGAGTACCATTCCATCGATGCACTTTGTGCAGCATTTTGCACAATCGTGTCCAGCAATTAATCACAGCTTGTTAGGTCAGGTTCGAGAATTCGATCTTCGCGGGACGACCAGCGATATCGCCGATGAGGATGATGCTGACGATGACGATGACTATGTCGGTGGCGGTCACCATGAGACACAACAGTCACGGGCGTCGCGTCGTACGCCACTGCACCCTCGTGTTTTCCGCGCGGTGCATCGTGTGTGCACGCGTCGGGGAAGAAAAACCGCGCGAATGTTTGCGCGCGCGCTGAACTCACGCAGGCACGTATGTACGTGGCCAAGCAAGCAGACACAGGCAGAGGTAGTCAGGCAGTCAGGCAGGCAAGCAGACAGGCAGAGGCAGGCGAGCAAGCAAGCAAGCAAAGCAGGCACGGGTGACTCGGTGATTTACGAGCGGCGATTTCTCGTGCCGGGGCCCTTCTCGCTCGCCCTGTCGATCCCCGCGATAGATTCGACGATCGGGAAGGCGTACTCGACGGATACGGACAGGATTAACGCGATGCCAGTCAATTTTCGCGGCCGACAACTCCTCGTCGGTTTCCCCCCATTTTTTCTCCCTTCCCCCGGCCGGTTACCGTCCGAGAAATTAATAGCGGCGTCGAATTTGAGTTACTCGCGGTATTAATAAATTTCTTTGAATAATAACCCCTTCTCTCCCTCTTCTTTTCTCTCTCCTCCTCTGTTTCTCTTAAACCATCGTTGTTCCGTTTCGAAACGACGACGAATCGCCACAAAGCGCCGCGCTGACGCGAGCGATTCGTCACGCTGAATCGACCACGGACTCGCAAGAGAGCGCGAGACGAGCGTATCGGCGCCGATACCGAGCAGGATTTCGATGGATCCGATCGACGGAATCGTTGCGAGACGCTCCATCGACACGCTCCTCGATCCGCAAAGCGGCCGGAACGATAGAGCCGTCTCGAGCGTATCGCGACCACGATCGTTGCCGTTACTAATAAGCAAATCGACTCTCTGCTGTGCGAAACATTAGACATTAAATTGCTGATCAGCTGACTGCGATTTTGTTGTAGTCGGGATAAAATGTACGGCTAAAGTGCGAATAAGTTGAATAAAGTACTCTAAATGAAATCGATTGTCTGCTGTACGAAGTATAGAGAGACGAATCAGCTGTTAATAAATCAGCATAAAATGTGCGGCTAAAATGATTGAAATCCTAAACGAAATCGACTCTCTCTTGAGCGAAATATAGACAAACAAATCAGCTGACTGCGATTTTGTTCGTGATAAAAATGTGTGATAAAAATCGATTTTCTCTCGTGCGAAATATAGACGGACGAATCAGCCGATTGCGATTTTGTTGCACTCGAGATAAAAATTAATGGATGAAGTATGGACGAATTGAGCGCTGTCGATGATTCCACCGCGGGACGTCCCGGCCCGCAAAATCGAAATTGAATCGTAGGGCAGGGGTTAATGGCCGCTCGGAAGCACACGACTAGAAAGTGGCGGCTGTTCTCTGCTTCGATCTCCGACGAATAAATCGAGCATTGTTCGCGAACGACCGCCTCGGCTCGCTTCTTTCTAGCCGCGTATCGAGAAAGCGCGTCGCGACACCTACGCAATCCTCAATCTCCATGATTCGACTTTTCTCGCATTAGACACGGTTTCGTCTCGACACGGCACTGCCTCTTCGATGCGTCAACCACCAAATACTCCTCTTTCCATTGCGATATGCAGCTTTATGCAAAATATTAGGTTGGCAAGAAAGTAATTTCAGTACTTCAAGGTGAAATAAAACCGAATTTCTTTATTCAAGCGATGAACTTTCGTCAATTAAATATTTTCTTATTTGTTCTTTTTGTGGCAAATGATCATCGAACAAAAGGGAAAATATCTTATTCGTTAAAGATAATTGCTTGAATCTGAAATTACTATCATGTCAACCGAATATAAACTTCCCATCTGATTCGCCACACACCGCAGTAAAGTAGTAATTTAGTTTCTTCCTTAACACACAATCGACCAGCAATTATTCCATAATTTCAAACCCTGGCCAAGCTCGTGGGACATCTACAGGTTCCCCCTGTTTTCTTCTCTAAAGCCTGCGCTTTGACTTCGTCCCCGAGTCTTGGAACTCGTTAACTTTTCATTTCAGAGTCAAAGTTGCAGCTGCCCTACTAAGGGAACGCTGTAGTCGAGATGATAATCCAGCTTCGAGCCTTGCTACTTCTTTAATGCAGGCCCTTGATCCTGTAGGATCTGCAGAATCAAATCCCCGGACGTTAAGTTTTCATTTTGGATCTGAAGTTGCTCCTCCTAGTCCCTTAATGCACCTCCAGGAGCCGAAGAATGCGAACCGTGTCCCGGGATATTAATTTTAGACTGCTGAGCCGGGGCTTGCAGTCTTAATTTTCTCATTGAATTGAATAAAACTGGGAAGTTACATTGAAATGTATGTATTCTCAGAAGAAGTTTGTTCTCGATCGTGGAACTTCGTACCAAGATACATACTTGCAGCAATCTGTCACTATTGTTAAAAGACTGTCTATTTCTGGGTCAAATTGTCAGTGCGCTAGAAATAGTCGCTTTGGAGAGCCAAATCCGGTTACCCGATGAACTCTCGACAGATCTCAAACAGAATCCGATTTGCCTTTCCGAGAAAGGTGTATCGCTCGAATACAAATGACACGGAGCAGTCAAAGCGTTAATTGCTCGCCGAATAACTCCCCCCGAGGGATCGTGACGGACATCCGCCCCTTTAAATGCTAATCTCGTCCCATTCGATATCGATTAATCCCCGGGGCCGACTCCATCGGACGATTTTTCTCGGAATCTGTCCACCCCGGTCTCGATGAATATTTAATCGAGAGACGTCAAGGCGACGCGGCCCACCAGCAGGACGCTTTTCATCTGCAACGGGCCGACAATATTTGTTACGTCACCACCGGGCCGAGAATGAATGAACGAAGAAGGCCAGCCGGTGCCCAGCAATGAATGACGCTGTTAATCGCGAATCTGGAGTGCGTACTACGCGGACGCGTGATTTAAAAGGCCGAGCAACGGGAACCGCCGCGCCGCGCCGCACGGTGGGCCAGATCGACGCGCTAGCTGTTCATGGGTCAAAAAATCAATGTCCTCATATCGATTTTTCACGAATGTACAATGTTTCTTAAATGACCATTACATTCGAAAACGATAATATTAATTAAAGTCATTAAAAACTCTCGTCACAATAAGCGTTCAAAGATCAAACTTTTTCAGATACGATTTATCACCGAAAAATTCCTTTTTTTCATAACGGCGTGGAAAACCTACTGAAGATTAAGTGGCCAATTTTTTTTATACAAAGAATGTATATCTATGTTGTGAACGCACCAGGAACTAAACATTAATGTTCATAATTTATTATAAAAAAAAATATTTAGTCTACTAAGGAAAATCGAC
>CM052314.1:17297479-17334054 GCA_028455605.1 Lasioglossum malachurum | reverse complement strand
ACTTGACAGCCAAAAACATAAGTGGCATGAGTTCGATGCATAAGGTAGCACAGGTAGTAATGCAAAAAACGGGTTCCAGTGCTGCCTTATCGAACTAGTTCGGACTGGGAGGATAGGGCCTGTTCTCGAAAGGTCCCTGATGAGAGGTTTTTCAGTGGGTATTGGGGGAATCGAAGATCTGTTCCCTCGGAGTTCCACACTACCCCCTTCTGGGGTGTACATAAAGGTATTTTTCCTCTCATCCTTAAAGAATAAAAAAAAAGGCTACGCATCACTCGAATTAAGTAATTATTTCGAACGCTGCACTATTTTCAACAAAACACACTCGGCACTTCGAGATTAAACGAGTCGCTGGTAGATGATCTGGAAAAAAATACCCGAGTGCAAAGGGTTCGATTTCCAAATTCGTCAGACCAATTACACCGGCAGAGGGTTGAAACGAATTCTTCTGAAGCGAAGTACAGCGCACTGAGCACGGGATTAAACAGAAATTGCACAACCACTAATAACATTGCGAAATGAATGCAGGAATCGCGCAAGAGACTTTCGCGAAGTAACGCGTTCTCGTAGGTACGCCGTAGATGAAAGTAATCCGAGCAATTAGGTTAATTACCCAGGCAGCTCGAAAATAGAAATCGCGATTTCGAGGGGGTGGCACCCGGGGGGATCGTTTTCTGCAGGCTCGATCCCGTAGGTAGCGATATTTGCGAAGCGGAGGGCGCAACGAGCGAGGGATGCAGCGTCGACGCAATCACCGAGGATCGATTGCATGGAAATAAGCGAGGCTGCATTAGCCTAATGACCGCGAGCGAACGAGCGCGGGTGATCCGATGATCTACGGCCGCTATCCTACCGGGGAGACGTTCCGTCGCATGGATCATGGTCGCGCGCGAGCGATCGCGATCGCGATCGTGATCGTGGCCCCTCATCGGCGCAATTACGCCCGGCCATTCGTCACTCGGCTATCCGCGAATTAAAATCCTCCGGTGGATGAACAGCCGCTGCCTTTCGCGGTAAACAATCGGATAAACTGAATCGACTAATGCCTGCAGCCTGCCATATCGCGTGCTCGTTTTTTCGGGCTTGGTCCAGAAAAATAGTATGCGAATCTCAAAGTTATTCGAAACTTTTTAATCCCAATCAAATTGAACACAGGTCACGCGTTAGCATTTTTTTAGTGACTTCAACAGTGTTTTAGCTGATCCTCCAATTTTGTAACAAACCTTACAGTGTTTTGTTAAGTTCTACAATTTTTGGTGAAGCCTTTCACTCTTGAACGTCATGAATTTTTTGTTGCAGACCTCACAATAATTTTATAATACCGGCAATAATTTTTTGATAGACCCTGCAGCGATTTGATAGTTCTTGAACGTATCTTATAGGTCTTACAATCCTCGGGGAAGGATTCCCCACAATCCTTCAACAGGTCTTGCAATAATTTGGTAAATGCCGCAATTTTTTAACAATCCCTTGAATAAGTCTGACACCTATATCCTGAATGTTTGTTCACTAAACGGTCCTCGTTAACGCGATAATTGCTCGGATCCTCACTTTCCACAGAAGAGTGGATTCCACGAGATCGCAAGATAGTCACAGCGCACGCACAAGTGCATCTATTGTGCCCGAGGGAGACTGAACAGCCGAAATCGGGCAATTAATTCGGTCGAACGTAACAGTGATCGGAGCGTTTGTAAATTCCGTGGGATCGCGAACGTAGAAACGCGCGGGGTTAACGAGGCGATTTGAGGCGCGAATCGATTCGGGCTTGCGGTTCGAGAGGCCTTGCACCACGGTGAAGACGGTCGGCCACGTACTCGCGATAAGGTCATTTGTATCCCATGTTAAATGCATCGGGCCGTTCCTCGCGCTCTATCAACTAACCGGAGTAATGGCGTGGCTCGATAAAGAACGCAAGGGGTCCGAAGGATAGAGAGGCGATAAACCGAGCGCAAGGGAGCAACGGAGCCGCGGCCGAGCGGGAGATTTAAGCGCGGCAATTAACCAACCTTCTGAGGCCGAACTCGCGTTTCCACGATACACTTGTCCCGATAGGAGATCCCCCATCGTCGCCGAACTCCCTCGCGTAATTGGACGAATGTATTTCGCGCCGGGACGCGCATTCTTCCGCTCGATCGCGATACCCGCTACCAACCACCCCTTACTCTCTCTCTCTCTCTCTCTCTCTTACTCCGTATCTCGCTTTCCGAACGTAGCGCCGACAACCGTGAATTTCGAACCGGAAAAACAAATACTACTTGCAGCAACTTTATTACCTTCGAACGTTTGTTTCGAAAAGCTCTCTGTTGTCCCGACTGGCGTGCTCGCGCGCCCGGAATAAAGCCGGCGTGGCCGGCGAGAGCCTGGTAAACTGGGGAAACGGGCATCGATACGAGAAACGTGATAAAAAACTGAATGGAAAAACCCGCGGCGACCGGCGCGACGGTATTGGAAAATTCGAGCCTGGCCGTGTTTACCAAACAATTACCGCGTTGACGCCTCGAGCGACGCGGAAATTCGGCCGCGGTATTAACGAACGCACTTCTTCCCAGTCCAACATTAAAAAGAACTGTTATTTCAACCCCGAATTTCTAAAGGTACGTGTCAATTTGCGTGTCCATTTCAGAACACTTCAGATATTTTTTGCTCTCGGAAATTAACGTGAGAACCAACTCTCGGAAAAGTCCTCTCATGAATCACGATAGTTATAAGAATACTCGTGAACAGAATGGATGCGCCAAAGTTTGCTGCAATTGTTGCAATGTGCCTAATGGGAAAAAAGGAATGTTCCAAAAAGAGAAAATGCTGCGACCCAATAAAATGAGTGCTTTTTCTTCATTTATACAAGAATTACATATAGATGATGCACAACAGTTTAGAAGTTTCAGTAATGCGTCCACCTGCGAATTTCAACTTTCAAGCTCCACTAGCACTCTCAATACCGTGTACACTGACGAATCTAAGTCTCGAGAGTATCTCGCGATAGTTTTACTCTCAGATGGGCACGTACCTTAAAGCAAATTGAACAGTGTCCGGGCTATAGAGAAGAAGTGGCGTTCTCGCGAGTCTAATTGACGAGGCAGTGGATCGGCTCGGTTTAGGAGCGGGAAGCGCGAGCATGATCGCGCCCGTGTGCATTATTTCCCGGGGTAACCGTCTTCGGGGACGGTTGGCTGGTCTTGTCTCGAGTCGGAGGCGACGTTGCATGAAAACCGCGCGAGTACGCATCGAATCGGAGAATCCTCGGTCGTTAGTAGCGCGCGACGAGTATCCTGGCACAACCCGTTCCCCGCTCGGCTCTGCTCGCTGCCTAAGAATGCCAATGCATCCTAATGAATGTCGATTCGTCGTCGAGATATTAAAGATATGTGTACGCACGCACGGGCGCGGGCATGCCCGCTGCGATAGTACTACGGAGCACCGTACTCGCTCTGCTCGCTCGGTTCTACCTAAATTCAATGGCGCAACAAGAGCCAGCCCGATGCAATCTGCTTAATGAATATTTTATGGACAACGATTTTTCGCAGCGCGAATATTTTGTTGGAAACGCGCGCGGTACGAAGCGGTTAGGCGATATATCCTCCGCGCAACTTTGATCGTTCAGCCTCCACGGACCTCTCCGAGTCGGCGACTTTACTTATTGCCTCGACCTTATCCCCGGACGATGTCCCGAGACCGTCGTCCATCGAACTACGGGGCGCCAGAAGTCTTTATGACCGAATACGTTATCGTTGTCTCTTGCCCCATCGGGCGTATAGCTCTTGCTTAGCGGGCGCAGAACTCGTAAAACTTCACCGAGCCCTCCGTTTACTCGCGCTGAAATTTTGGAACGGAAAATTGTTTGCGAGACTGTTCGGAATTTGACGAACGCTCTTCGGCTCCCCCTCGTCTTATTTCGGAAGTCTGCGGGAATCTGTGCGGACCTGCAGTTCAATTTGAAAGATCCACTTCCTGTACTTTTTCCGAAATAAAATTTTCAAGCTCGTCGCTTGCATAACACATGCGCCAGCTTTCATCCTTTTCTCAATTTTAAATAGGAAATATCTATGCTCGTCACTGATCAATAAGTATATTATTAGAAGGCGGATATTTGTGTCTTTTTTTGCACTTGATCTATCACCTTTATGCATTTGTTGGCTATTTAAAGTTAGAACTGCCGAAAGGTTTCGTTCGGACTGTCAACGCGGGATCGTTTTGTATACCAGTTTCAAACAAAACATTTACGGCGACATCGTAAATTACATCGTTATGCTAACAAGTCAGCCATGCAGTCATGCTAATGGGTGAAAAATGACTCGATCGTATTGTGGCTGTTCTAACGAAACAAAGAGGTTGGAACACCGCTTTTAGCACTTATCGTGCCGGTTCTTGTTAAGCTAATAGTTGTCTATACTCTACCCTGTCCTCATACTCCGCGCAATTATTAGCATTAGCTTTTGTACAGGCTCCTATCTCGATAACGTGCACACGTTGCAGTAGATCGTTTAGCAAATGAGTACGGTTCCTTCTGTTTACGTTGCGTTGTGTGAATTTCAATTGTACAGTTCCTTTCTGAGTCACGTTTTCGAGTCGTTTCTGCGTCGCAGTCGTGCACAATGTCCTGCAAATTGTACTATTATAATTCTAATTAAGTGAGCGATGTCCACTTCCCCTAATTCAAATCAACAGAGGAAAACTCAACTGTACTGCTCAGTTACAGCTATTAAGGTTGATAAACACTTTCACAAGCAATAATGAAAAAATTCAGTCCTCTCACAGTGATCTTTGGTGATTAGTTCTAAATAAACGTTATTCAGAAAGAAGAATTCGTATAAATTGAAGTCACGTAGACAAAAGGTGCGCCTGAAATGAGAGATCATTTTTTTAATACAGAAAATATCTACAGCATAGATTGAACAAATTGTTGAATTCGCCTAAAAAGAGGTATAATTTTTTTCATGCAGAACATACGTGCACAGCATAAATTGAACAAATTCCTGGCCAGCATTCGTAAAAATAAGCTTCGTCTACCAGAAGCTCGTCACTATTAAGTCGAAAATCCTGGTCGCAAGAAATTCGAACGAGAAATGAGAATAACGCGGGGAATTTGGTGAGTTTCGCGAGTGAACCGGTTGGAGGGAAATCTGCGAAGGACTTCAACCTACGCCACTGATCTCGGCAGAGTCCTGCACGCTGTCGAAAGAAGCTCCTGCGTACGTAGGGTGCGCCAAACGGTACCGCAGGAATCCGCGGAATTCCAAGGTTCCGCACACAGGATACTGGCGACGACGACGACGACGCCAGCCGCGGTATCGATCGATCGATTCTCGCAGGGAACTTCCCAATTACACGCCGCGCCGAGGGGGAAGTCCCCGGCTCGTCGATGGAAAGGGAAAACGAACGAGAGAGAGAGCCCAGAGAGAACCGTCGTTCCAGCGTTTCCTGTTTGATGCTCGTCTTCGTTTTCGGACCTTGTCCGCCAACTATGTATGTCTCCAGAGAAATTCGATTCGTCAAAGTCCAACATGCTATAGGCTTTTGGGAACGTACTTGCAAAGTCTGCAGGATTTTGTGGACAGTCGAATGAAAAATTCTGTTTCACTCCATCTTGTTGCAATTCAGGTAAACATTATTATTTTGCATTCTTCCATTAGAAGAGCGCATGTTGAAGGATACGATTGGAATGAGGCTGCAGCGTAGTGAAACAGGTAACTTTAAACTAAACTTCATTGTCAATGAAAACGGCAAATAAACTACCAAGTATGTCTACCACTCGATTTTCAGTTCTTTCCAGAACTGTTTTATTTCAACAGCACAAGATGCACCTCGTCTGTACGAACAGAAAATAATAGGAGAATCGGTTACCCGGCGACTGCGTGAGTTTCGGGAATTTGTTTTTGAAACAACGTCTCGCCGAAGCTGTTTCTAAGTTTCTACACAGCGCGTCGTGGGACTGAAATGCAGAATTCGCGAGAAAACGCAGCCCGGTTATATGGCCAGGAGCGTTGAACGTCTCCAGAGTCTCCATCCTGTGGCAAGCGGTAAAAGTAACTTTTCCATTATCATAAACACGACTCCGGCTGCCGCGTAATACCAGTATAAAAACCGTGGTGGAAGGGTTAAGGATACAGAGGGAGCTTGAAAAACACCGGTTGCTCGTCGGAGAACGATCGCGCAACGGATTTTTCCGGCTGGCAATCGGAGAACTAGTTTGCCGCGGAGCGATCGACTCGTTTTACCTGTCGATCGGACGTTAACGATCTCGGGCAAAAGAAAAATTTCGACACGCTGCTGATGCTGGCTGCTGCCGGTGCTTCTAACGAGATGGACACGGTTCCCCGGCGCGGATTGCCGCGCGGCGTCGAGGAAAATTGATAACGCGTCGAACGAGAGTCTAATCTCTAGAGCGGATGTGCTCTTTCTCTTTCTCGCTGGACGATCATGGTTCTTCTCGCGGTGTCGTCACGAGCAGGCCGAGCGGAATCGAGAGCGAACGCGCTTGGGAGATGTACCTTCCGGCGAAATTTCACCTTACGCAATTAACCCGACGCGGAGCGAAGCCGATCCAAACGCGCACAGGCAGATTCGAGCGGACCCGTTCCGCTGTTACGTGAACGGGCCCCTTACGCTTACGCGTGATCTTGCCTCTGCACCTGATCTTGCCTCTTGCCGCCGCTACCGAGAATCTTGCCCTGGCAATTCGTACTCGAGAGACGCGTGCTCCGCGCTACTCGTCGTATTTGCGGATCGGTTTCCAGGCAAAACGAACGAGTCGGCCTACTAGGTAATTAGCCGTTCCGTTGCTGGGCGTCAGGAAACTCGTGTCCGCGTAACGGAGCCACTTTGTTTCGCTTTTGCCAGCCGCGCACACACCGGGTGGCTTGAAAACCCCGCTGCAAATCCAGCGCCATCGCTAGACTGCGGATTCTATGGATTTCTAACAGAAATTAACAAGAGAAACATTCTAGAAAGCTGTGAAAACATTAAACGAATCCGGAAAAGACGTCTTAAAAAGACGTTCTTAGTTGTGAGTCAACAATCTCTACTGCACGATCGAAGACATAAAATGTAATGATTCGATATAGAATTCTCACACTGGACACCCAATTGGAAGATCTGTAAACCAACGATTTCTACTGGACGATCCCAGAACGATGCCTACTCGATCAAGCACCTTTTTAAAATTGGACCACTCGAGCTGGCCCATTGAACAACTTGAGAATTTTCTCGAGATTAGAAGGATTTATTATTTGTAGGTATCTCTAATAAAAGCAAGAGGATCGTCCTTAATCTTCGTTCCTAATGCTCAAGTTCGTCGGAATTTCGAAGCTCCGCAAATGCCACGGAAAGAGCCGCAGTATAATTATCAATATCCCATTAATTCGAAGCTATCTGGTATTCAGCCGATGTACAGGGTGAGTCACGCAATAGTAGTGGGTTTGATCTAGATCTCGGTTCGACTAGGAGAAAGAGAGTGGCAAAGGAAAGTCGATTTTCTCACGTTTTTCCCTTCTGCATTTAACAGAACAGTGATCCTAAAAATGCAGCGGAACAGCATTTTTCTTTGACGCAGGTGGACGGTATATGGAATACATTGGTTGCAGAAAGACGTCATAGTATATTGCTGGAGGAGCATGATCAGCGTATCCACTGGTTAGAAATGAAAATTCAAGGTCCCTCGAAGCTGTTTTCCAGCACTCGTTCGCTCGCCCCTTTGGAAAACGGCCGATGAGGCAGCCTCGAAGAATAGAAATCGACTATTCCAGATCTCGCGCACCTACCTAGTCACCCACTCACCCACCTACCGTTCCCGGCAGCCTATCCACTTCTTCTCTCGTCTCTCTTTCAGACGAAGGCTGAAACCCGCCTGTTGCGAGCGCAGCCCGTCGTCGTCGCATTATGGAAAAGTTCCGTTCGCGTGTACCAGCACCAGCCCCGCTGACGTTATAATACCGCGAGCATAACCGACTTTGTAGTACTTGTCCACGCTGTACCGGTCTCTACGCTCTCTCTTTGTCTTTGTCTTCGTTGAACAACGTCTCGTTGCGAGCGATCTTGCAACCTCGCGAACTGTCGTGCTGATAATCATTCGATTCATTACGTCTACGGTGATTGTTCACGCGATCGACGGAAAGAAATCATTCTGGACACTTTCGTGCCAACCTTCAACCCCTCCCTCGTGTCTTCCGCGGCTCTAAAATTGCTTTACACTATCCTGATCAGCTCTTTTACGCTTCTTTGCGTCTGGACAGATCGGAACATTTTTCACTGGGTTTAATTATATTTATTATGGTGGACATAATTATGAAAATGGTCCAAGTCATATACAGTCGGTCACAAAAATATTGGGACATGATTGCAATAGATCGGAATTTTTTTCTACAATTCCGATCTATTGCAATTTTTGAAAAAATTTCTTTTCACATCCTGTAGTAAACTAATTGCTCTTGCTTTCGAAAAAAGTTCAAATCGCATGGTCCAATATTAAAAGAGTTATCGTCTTTTTAAGAGTTTCCCAATATTTTTGTGGCCGACTGTACATATTTCTTGTTTCGAGATATTTGAAGGAAAAGGATATTAACACCAAATGAATTCCATATAATGTTCAAGTAACAAGCTCTATCTATGTATCAGCTCTTTTTGTGACAATATCGTAAAAATTATATTGAATTAATTCAGTTTCAAATAAACCACTTTCCTAATTAGGGCACAATTGTTCTCTTGAACTTAGCAATTGTTTTACCGTCGCCAAACATTCGCAGCAAGTGCATTGAATTCGCAAGGTAGAAAGTGATCGAAGAAGTCGCTCGTGCAGATCGAGAAGTCGATTGATCCGGATAGAGCTCGTTCCCGGTGGCAAGGTTAGAAAATATTTGATCGTCGGAATTGGTTCGGCCGATAACGCGACTACTATTGCGCAAACGTCGAGTGTAATCGACGAGGAACACGGGGAAATTCAATAGGGGATGGCACTTTGTAGTTGCGAGCGATCGTTCGATTGAATTCGATGGCTCGCGGGAATTCACCGGTTAGCGGGTCCACTTTGTAATTGAAAGACCGGCCAGACGGTGATTCGTCGTGGGAACGAGTCTGCTTCGTAGAGAGAGAGAGGGAGAGAGAGAGAAGGCTCTCTCGGATGAATGGGGCACGGGTACAAGTAATTCCGCGATCGTGTTCCCCTTTCATTCCGGCCGCGGCCGCTCGCGTATCATTTCGTAACGTTTTGTAACCGCTGCGTCGACCGGAGATATTTCCTGTCAACGCTCGGGATCGTCGACTAATGAGATTCCTCTCTCTCTAGAGAGCAGGGTTACCGGTCGATGCACAGTGAAGCGTTAGTAAGGTCGGACTGGACAAAAGTTTGTTCTTCACGGATTTTTATAGGAAATTTTTACGCTGATCACGAATATAGCATATAATTAAGGATCCCTGAATAGAGTCTAACAGTCTTTTCCGCAAAAAAACAGAGCCCAATCAGAGCGCGACCTAGACGCGAATTGACACAGTCGGCCAATAGATAGTTGGCTCGCCGCGCCGGGCCGGCTGTGCAAACTCGCGGCTAGGTCGCGCTCTGATTGGTCCGTGTTTTTCGTTAATAACTCCCAAAACAAAGCCGCGGATAACATTCTTGCAAAGGAAAATGTTGCTCCAAGTGGTCTCAGGAACCTCTCATTTCCGGCTGTTGAATGAATTTTGGGACACCCTGTAGACTCGTCGCAGACGGAAGGCGCCGATCCGATATCTGACGGCAACCAAGAAGCGTTCGAATTTGCAAAATCGAGAAAACGAGCAATCCGCCTTTTTACGTTCGATTCCCAGCGAATGAAGAGTCTCGAAAGGAAAAGTTGAGTGTGGCAGCGAAAGTAGAGTCCTCGGTCTACGAAACGAGCCCGGGTAGATCGTTGTCAGATGTTCGTTCGCGAAGTTAGGACCGAGGAATCGCGTGCTGCACGTCTCTTCCACTTCGCCGAGCCATTTCCTTCGAACTACGATCGCGTTAATAGAGATCGTATTCTGCTCTTAACGATTTGCAAAAGTTGGCTGAGGGAAAAAATGCGCAAACGGCGCAGACCAGACCGCCCCTATCGGCCGCGGATTATCGCGAGTCCTCTTCGAGGCTCATCGGAAAAGGCTCGCGATGAAATTTCAGGCTCGCGTGTGCAGGCGTCGCGTTATCGCGAGTCGCGCGATTTTTCAAGAGTCGAGAACCGATCGGCGTCGTTGTCGTTAACGTCCTCGCCGAGACTCGTATTTAAACAATAATACCGGACGCCTCGAGTGCCCGAGACCAGGCCCTATCGCAGATTACTCCATTTAACGCCCTCGCGCGATCGCCGAGGGAAGAGCACTTTCATCGCTCAACAAACATCGTAACCTTTGATTTGCACGGCCATCAACCCGGGCTTGTCTGGAAGGGCTGGGTCTCCACTTTCACGCCCTTCAACAGTTTCTCCCGCAAAAATACCTATAATTTATTACCAACTGAATTAGGGAGCGAAATATATTTCCTCTTCGAAACATCTGTGTTATGGCTTTTTTTTAGGTTGGAGTCTCGTCTTTATGATGGATTAAGAAATTTTGTTGTACCATTTTCCGTTGCCGTTTTACGGTAATTTGAGGGAGAGGGGAGTTGAGGTACATCTTCTACAGAGTATTATCTATTTCCAGAGAATTTGATCGGTCTCGCGGCGGCAAACGATCGCTAGACGATCGACCGCAGCCCTCCAGCGAAAATAAAGAAATTTCGTTGCGCATCTCGCAACCCGATACGAGCAAGAAAATCGATATCGTTAGAAACTGCATTATACACGTAGGTCGCGCCGGTGGAAGAGAAAAACCGTGCATCGTTCCCCATTATAAAAGTACGATCGTGTTACTCTCGGTGTTCTTCTCGAGGGAGCGGAGCTATCGCGTCCAGGATGTCCCGCTGATCTACAGGAAACTGAGTTAACTTGTAAGTCAGGATGCTCCCTCGGAGAATGGGACCGGGAGATCGCGTGTGCAATCCTCCGCGCCGATGGAAAAAGAGGAAGAACATTTCCTCGTTGCGATCCGATCGCCTCCTTACGCAACCAGCGACTCGGGCTCTGCTAGCGACTCTCCTCTTTCTCCGAGTCATTGTTTTCACCGGGAAATTGGGGAACGCGGTTCCCATCGTCCTTTACGGACGCCTCGTACTTTCCCCGGAAATTTTTCGATCTGTTCCGCGTCCGATCTCTTCTCTCTTCCATCCCGGCTCGAGCATTCCGATGTATGAAATTAATTGAATTGATTAAATTTTTAATCTGAGCAGTTTAATATTTTTCCCAAGAGGAATATCCTCCCACAGAAGTAAAACAGTGAAATGATTGAAAGAATATAGGTATATCGCGATCTTGTTGGACTATGGTAAAACTTTATGTCTTTATGAGAATGAAGAATGAGAAACGCTCAGGTAAAAATTACAGGTTTACAATTATACAGGTCACGAATCGATTCAATCGATCCTTCCTTCTAAAGAAATAACAGATTAATTTTGTTCTTTATTTACGAAATAATTTCCAACAGATGTACTACTATCAATAAGGTTATTTCGAAGAAAAAAATTCTGGTTCGTGCCTCGTTCCATACAATTATAATCTAGACAAATCTCATCTTCCATAACGATCGGTTGTCTACTTATGTTACTGTGGAGGATGATCGCCCATTAAAATTTCAATGGTAAATTGATACTGCAGATTGTTCCATCCCCACACCGATTCGAAACCGTTCTTTCGGAAGGCAGACAGATAGCGAGCGGATCGATGGATTAGTCTGGCAAAATAAAAGCGATATCGGCGGTTCCATTCACGTCGAGCGGAGCTGGTTTCAATTGGCCATCAACAGATGGTATTAACGCGTCAGCTCTCTGCGGCTAGATAAAGACGTGTTCTCTCCGTCGTCGTCTCCTTGAATAACGGAGCGGTGCAGCATCACTAGCAACGCTCGGCAATCTCGAATGCAATGGTCGATCGGATGCAGGCCTTGAACCGTTTCGCGTAAGAAACTGCACTGCAGTGCACAGTGCACACCATCGGAAGAACGGCAACGCGAGTATTCCGGCTCGATGCACCATTGTCTCGGACAACAAGCCAGCTTCTAGGAACTCGAGGAACCCCAGCGCACCGATCGATGCAGAGAAGAAGGAAGACGCGGAACGGTCTATTCGCGCGTGCACTTGACATTTTGCAAGCCACGCCACTGCCGGTGTCAGCGGCACGCGTCAATCCGACCTGGTCCGCTTCCAGTCACGTTCCCAGCGAACAAACGTGTTCACCGAGATCTCTTAATTCGTTTCTTTGTCCCCTTCTGGAACAACCTGTCCGCACCGCGAACCTTCGTTAACCCTGGACAACTAACCTTCCGTCCGAATGACGAACATTTCACCAGCACGTCCGACGATTCGCTCGTGAAAGCTGACTACGTCCGCTGGAATATTGCGAATTCAAAGATTCAACGGTGAACACGATCCTTTAGTTCAACTTCTTCAGAAATTAAAAATTAAAAGAATGGTGCAGGCATGGTTTACAATTTGTCTTGATGGAGATTTTTATTGGACAAGGATTAAAGATCCGTTCGAGAAATCATTTGAAGCTCTTTTAATCAGAAATTCTGACAACACCATGTCTGACTATTCCATTGAACCCAATAAAACAAACAAACAATTTCTCTGAAAATACAGTTCTACGATCCAGAGAAGATTGCGTATCGACAATACTACATGCAAATCTGCAAATGCTTCCACATTGTATTTAGATAAGGCTTGTCGCGAAGCTAGGGCCGTTCCAATAATAAAGAAGAAAGGAATCGCGCGCCAGTTATCGGGACACGAAAGGAAAGTTGAAATTTGTTGTACAGCGTTATTACACGTATCGGAAGACAGATTCCTGGCGGATAAGCCTCGCGGAGGAATGAAAATAAGCCGAGAGATTAATGGACTCGTGGACGAGGCACGAAGAATGACGAAGAGGCAGACGAAGGTGAAGGGAACGCAACAGCGAGAAAGAGAAAAAGAGAGAGAGAGAGAGAGAGAGAGAGAGAGAGAGAGAGAGAGAGAGAGAGAGAGAGAGAGAGAGAGAGAGAGAGAGAGAGAGAGAGAGAGAGAGAGAGAGAGAGGAGTTGGTCGTGGCCGAGGTTCTCAGCACTTTCACCGAATAACGCCGACGTGTAACGGTCGCTAATTGCTCCTCGTAATTTTAATTAATCTCCATCTGGTACCCAACACGACGGCAAGACGGAAATTTCTCGTCGCGGACATCAAAGGTGAACGAGCGACGCCTTCGCGCATCCTCCTCGCGTTAATTACTGGCACACGCTCCACGATCCCCGACGCCCTGCGTCCAATTCCGCCATGAATTTTAGCCGGCGTAATCCTTTCACCCGTTACCCAGCACATTTTTTCAAACAACTAAGCACCTTGATCAAAATTGTCGCCGTGTTACAGCCACGCTGTGCCAACAATTTCTGACGAACTAAGTAAACTGTTGGAATACTTCGGTATTAACCCTTTGCACTCGCAGTTGTCCCCTCTGAGGCACCACTAAAAATTGCTGTACCATTATTCGGTATCTAATCAATTACTAAACATTTAGGTATTGTATGAGATATTATACCAATTTCATATTTGTTTCACCGACCCTCACCTTAATTAAGATTCCGCGAAATTTCAAAAGATTCGCGAAGTCCGTTTACAACGGAACAGTTCGAATTCGGCGGGGGGTCCTATTTACATGTATCGATGGATGCCCCCACCGCATTCATACACGGGAGCTCGCTTCGAGGTGTCTAATTACCGCGTTACCGTCGAGACGTCAAGGAGGGTGTTCGCGGCGCCAAGTATTCGTAGAAGACCGTTAAACTATCTAACATATCCATAAAATTTCAAAAATCATAGGAAATGGAAATATTCTAGATCGGAAGAAATGTTTAGTTTTCCAATTAAAATAGCTCCGAGTACTAAGGTGTTAAAATACTTCAATATTAAAATACCAAAGCGTTGAAGCACTGAGTTTGAATATTGCTCTCCTAAAGTATTGGTTAGTGTAATATGCAAATGATCGATACCAGTGACAATGCAACCCTGTGGGAATAGAGAAGAATAGCGGAACCTCCCGACGATCTTTTTCGCTCGCCTCTGGTTTTCTAGAATGCCGGGAAACGAGAGGACAGCCTCGTTCCCCGAGGAGGTGCTTTACAGTCGTCGCCGGTATTAAATTCGACACCGGATGCCTCGCGTTCCGGCCTCATCCTGTTCTCCATTCGCGCAAATAATTTCCAGGAAGGTGCTCGAACCGCATTCGCGATCTACAGTATTCAACGTGTCCCGTAAAATTAGGAAAATGCGAGGAACGTAATGGAAGGGACGTTCCATTCGATTCATTTCTGCTGCGGGTCCAAAGAAAAATTCTTCTTCGTTGATACTGTACAGCACGATTTAAAATGAATGCAAATATACATTTTTGAACACCTCTTCAAATGTTTTTCACAACTTTTCCACTCGAGATCCAACGATCAAATCAACAAATACAAAAATCTGGTAAACGGCGATACGAATTAAACCGCACATGTATTATAGTTCAAGATGCAAATAGTGACATATAGACGACTCTAAATTTTCACGAATGTTCCCATTGTACCAGAAAAGTGCAGAAATCGCAGGAAAGGGTGGCGAAACCCAGCGAACTGCACACCTCGCAGTTACCCGTTCTTGAGCGCAGTCTGTTAGTTTTACGGTACCAGCAGCCATTCACCGGGACCGTTCAGGGCTCCCGTTAAATTCGCCTAATCGGCTCAGGGCATTTCCGATCCGTCCCTCCCGTTCGTTTTTGGTCGGAGCACCCGGTGAGCCGTCGCCACGATTCGCAGTTAGTTTCGCCAGACGCGAGAAAGGGCAAAACGATCTTTGGCGAGCAACAAAACGATCTGGCGATTTCCTGCACGATCTACGATTTCAATTCCTGGAAACAAAAGTGCGCGTCGGTGTGGTCCGACGTGGCGTGTTCTCGTCACGCCACGCACCAAAAAACCAAACGGGCGCGTGGTTCCCGTCGAAAAAATCGAATTACGGAAACCTGTGCCGGCACCCTCTCGGTTTTCAGCTGATAATTAATAGTCTCGGGAACCAGCGGCCCCGTGATCCTCTTTCGCCTACGTTTCTTCGATTTCGCCGACAGTCGGCGATATTCTAACAGCGATGTTTCCCTTCTCCAGATTCTTCAGCTCTTCCTTCGGACTTTTACGAAAGAATTGGCGTTTTCAATATTTTTTGGTATATTTTCATTATTTCGCGCACGATCTATTAAAAGGCAGTACCAAATTAATGAAGACGCTAACGAAACGACTCATGTTCCAATGTTTTGAAATTTCTAATTTAATTCAGTTGGTTAGTCAGAACCAATTTTTCGGAAAATCGAATGTAGTTGCCATTTACCCTATCAGCTTGACGCAACTTTAACCCTTCGCAGTCGGAGCTATTTTAACTCGAAAATTAAACATTTCTTCCGACCCAGAAAAATTCCATTGTATACGATTCTTTTTTCACTTCATTAAATTGGTATAATACTTAAATACGTAGTAATTGATTAGATACCAACATATTTAATTATTAGACTGCGGACCTTTATGCAACATAAAAAATGTTTGCATTGATTGCAAGACCCAGAAGCCAAATAGAAATTCCTTTCTTCTTTTAATTGTCTTATCAAGCTGAAATTAATACCCTGATGTCCTTAACTCCTCCTAATTCGTCCACTGCTTTAAATTGTACGTGTCCATTTTCGTCATAAATGCATAATTAGGAATGAATTATTAGGAACGCCAGAAAGAAATGGTGGTCCACAAGAAAAATGTTTAAAAACTTAATAAATGAAGCTGTGAACAACATTAACTTTATAGTTGTGGACTAAGTCTATTGTTCGAGGGTTAATAACATGTCGATCGTGGTCCATCTCGAGAGATCGATTCCAGTTACAGCTTGCATTTGGTTTCGTGGTTCGAAAATGGTTGGAAAAGATCCAAGTAGGCACCAGAAACCAGGGCCATAGATAAAGACGTAGAAACGAAAGACTGTACGCGTTGCAGCGGCGCGGCGCGGCGCGACGGCCGATAAGAAGATAAGGATTACGGCGTGGCGCATACCAGCCGCCTCGAGTTTTCATATCGCGTTCCCGCTAAATTGGATTGGATTACAGGCCGAGGAATGCCTGTGAGAACGGGCTGCCGCTGTGCTGCGGGCTACGTCCGAACAATTTCGAACGTGTTCCGCGCCGCGTTAATCTCCTTTGTCCACCGAAAGCTACTGTGCTCCGCGAATCAACGTCGAATCGAGTACACACTCCCTCTCTCTCTCTCCCTTTCTCTCTCTCGAGCCTCCTCGACACTCGACGCGTCGCAAATGAACGTTCATACAGGGTCCACTTTGCATTGCTGAACCGGAAATACTCGGCGATCTCGTTCCGTCCTTTAATTTTCGCTGGCTTCACTAAAATGTCCTCTCACGCCCCACTCTGAAACGAATCTCATTAACATGGATTTATTAGATTGATTTTGTACCATCAGGAAAAAATTTATGCGAAGCTTTCGAAACACTTGTATAATATTGCTACAACCTGTACGGAGTTCGAAACGATCGAAATAATTTCTGATTTCTATTAGGTCGTTCGGAATGTAACTTCGTTTTCCTATACTGCGGATCTTTGTGCAAAATAAAACATTTTCGCAGTGATTGCAGAACACAGAGGCTAAATAAAAATTGTATCCTTCTTTTAATTATCCTGTTAAGCTGAAACTAATACATTGATGTCCTTAAATATTTTAAATACCTTTTTTTGTGGCACATCTTGACAGCTGACATTTCGGACGTCATATCAGCGGTCACATCATGCTGGCGCATACGCACGCCACAGACGTGCGCGTATAGACAAAATTCAATGTAGGAGTAGCTGCAGTTTAAAAACTAAAGCTGCTTATATGTATGGGAAAAAGTTGTTCAGAATCTTCACCCTGACAAAATGTGTAAAGTTCAATTAGCGAGTTGAATTGAATGAATCTGTTCAATCGAAATCATACATCGTACCTGTACAATTTTTATGTGACTCGATAAATCGCGTTGACTCGACGGGATTTTCGAGGCCGCAGAAATTGTCAGTGAAAGTGCGAACTCGGGAAGGCAGAGAGGTCCTCGAACGGCGAACGAGTAGGATATTCGCACAGGGGATCCGCGAACTGCAGGAATCGTAGTCGGGCCCGAAGACATTTTCAGCAGTCGGATTCAGCATCGATTAAGCGTGTTTGCCTTAATTTCGGGGGCAATTGGGTTCCGGTGTTTAACGGCTCGCGTCGCAGTTATTCCCCCCTTTGGTAATTAGGATATTCGTGGGAACCGCTTCATTAAAAGAGCATTAAAAGCGCTGAACGCGTGGTCCGCGCGCGCGAGTACGTGGCGTGCGTACGTGCGAGCGCGAGTGCGAGTGCGTGCGCGAGAGTGCGCTCGCAAGAAACCGGTCCCGAACCGGCCAACAGATATCTCGCTATTCCTTTCGGATTAAAGGGAAATAACGCGCCTGCGTTTCTATTTATAGGCAGTTTCAGCTTCGCTCGCGAGCAAGAGCGAGCACGCGCGGATCCGGAGAGAGCAACAGGGATGAACTCGCGAGAGGCTTTTCGACTAGCGATCCCCCCCCCCCGTCGCGACGGCATACATTTTTCTCTCGTTTTTTCTGCGAATAGGAAATGAAACAAACCGCGGGTCCGAGCTAATTGACCCTTGAGTGGATTTGAACGTTAAACATTTGTTTTACGATTTTCCTCCTCTGCTCGATCGTCTCCTGAAGGCAAAAGGAAATCCCCATGATACAAACATTCCGGGCGAGATCGCTGTCGCGTGTGTTACAAATTCCATTTTTCTTTCATTTCTTCTAAAAAATCGAAGTTCGAATGAGCACTCATATCAGCAATACACATCATTCAGACTCACGTTAATACGGCGATGCGTTTATTGTAATTTTACTTGGAAATCGAAAACACATGTTGCTAGTGAGTCATTGGGAAACAGGAATTGACAGGTTATCTGAAAGATGGCAACAGGTTGATACAAATACTGGAAATTATATCATTCAATAATATTAAACATATATTTTTATAAATTGATTCAAATGTTTCCTTTAAAACACGACAGATTTTTCTATATTAAGTCACTCGCTCGTGATCGTCATTTAATATGGTCCCGGCAACTATGTTTGAGAATAGTTTCTCGTCAATGTCGTTTTGCAGCGATACCTCTGCGCTTCGGTTTCCTCACATTTCGAATCGAGTGGCTGTCGAATCGTTCCTCCGTTCGCGATCGATCCTGGCGATCGTCGAGCCGGTAGAAATTTGTCCGACAATCGAGTCGATCGATCGGTCGCCGTTATCTTCGATCTAAGCTCACTCGGTTGCAAACGGCACGGAGACAGCTCGACCAGGATGCCTGATGACGACGATGGACAGGTATCGATTCTGCATCGTGAGACCCACCAAATCGTCTCTCGAAAATTCCCGTCGACTGCGATACACACTGGCAGTCGAAACTGACAAGTGATTAGCTCGTTTATTGAAGGATAATTCACTTCGTTATTAGGCAAAAGATATTCCTGCGATTTCCAGACTAGAACGGACTTCCGGTCAATGTAAACGGGAACTGATTCTGCGCGCAACCGGTTCAATGATACAAAAATCGTGAGAAACCCAAGTGGACAACTATAACATCCGCGATTTAGTTACGAACGGATTGTAACTTTGTGGATAGTACGCCGCTTGCGTAATTAACTGGTTAACATGCTCGGCGTGCTCGCTCGGAAGCTTCATACAGGAAAGCATAATTCGAATGAACCGAGAACAAAAGGAGAACTAACATTTCCCAAATCTGGCCAGTAATTACTCGAACGAATTACCGTTTTTAGAGCTTCCAAATCGCTTTTATTGCACGATCATGTGTTAATTAAACGTGGCTGGTGTAATTAAAAGATCACTAGACTGCTCATGAAAATATTAGAATATTTTCGACTTGTTAAAATTATTAAGAGAAGATTATTTTCACTAGACTGCTTCTAATAAAAATGAGTAGAACACATTCAAGGCGATGAAAGTATGAAAGTATTTTCGACTTGTTAAAATTACTGAGAGAAGAAATTGTGTCTCGAAACTAATGCAGATAATTAATCAGAAATTTCAAGATTGTTCCATTGATATCAACAGGGTGGAAAGACGATGACACTTATTGCAATCAATCTAAACTTTCCATCTCAGCTCTCCAGTCTCGTTACATTGCACCGAATTTGCACGTTCGCTGCCAACGTGCGAAATAATGAGGAACGTCTGATCGACACTGGCAAAAAAGGACTGGAAGAACGGTAACGACTTCCGACACGAGTCACACAATTCCGTAAATCACGAAACGAGCAATCTGGGGATCGTTCGAGTTCGGTAATTGTCGAGCGCCGGCACGGAACGCGGCCATAAAATTTCGAGCACGCGAAAACAGCGAAAGAATCGGCTCGGTGTGCGAATCGCGTCAACGGAAACAGGTCGGCCGAGGAGAGGATCGCTCGATGGCACGCGCTCGTTGCGCAACCGTGTCATAATACCCCGTCCTCGAGGATCGAGGTCGATATTGATGCGCGCCGCGAGCGCACAAACCGCGAATTTCCCTTTCGCAAAGCGTAACATCAACCTATCCTTCGCAGTCCGCAAGTTTTACAAGTTTGCGCATGATTTGTTGCAAATACCTTGATCTACGATCCAATTTGATTTCTCGTTTGTCCATTTTCAAGAGAACAGGCGGGACTTGTGAATTTTTATCTCGAAAACTATTTATAAAATCGAGTCGATCTTTTCCTCATTTGAACCAGGAAGGTTCGGACTATAGTCAGAAATTTTTTCGAATCTACGAAATTAACGAATATAATAAAAGAGCAAGATGGTAAATGCTCGGTAGCAGCTATTAAGAATTACTTTCGCGACGCTTGTGACAGAAACTCGACTCGCATAATCGCCGTCGGTCTTCCACGAAGAGGTCACACGATAATAATTCGTTGGTTCCTCGACTTCTATCTCGATAATCAAATTTCATCGCTTACGAGGATTTTCGACGAAGCTCGTTCGGCGAATTCGTGTCGAGACCATAAGCCATAAGGGACCATTGATTCCGAACAAGAATACACGGCAGGTAACAGGATAAGGAGGAGCTCCGAGAGTCTGGCCGCGATAGAACGAAACTCGCGTGCGTTATTCACGACGACAGGAATCTCCGCGGATCGGAACGCCTATGCGCTGCGAAGTTTCCGTGGAAATGGAATTCTTTATCGCCTGTCGTTTCCGCCGCGCCAATCTCGTCTGGGAATTCGTGCATGAACGAAAGGGATCATCTCCGAGACCGAGAATATCGCTTACTCGCGTTTCCCCATCACGGATGCCCAACCTGCGATTGCGTCGCGGATTCAGTGTAATAAACGCTACTGGGTTTGTGAAAAAGATGATTTTTGGCTAGCCGGAACCTGGAAAACAAGATGTTAGAGTAAACCGCTAAAAATTGAGTATAAATCACTGTGGACTTCTCGACTTAATATCATTCTTTGGATATTTTTTGTAGAAAAGAAGCTTACGGAAATTCTTCTAGGTGATACTTAATTCTAAAATAAATTTTTAGGTGATGTTTTTGGTACTCATATAAATTTTACTGGCTCATATAAATTTGAGCTGGCCCATTGGTGCAAAAACTAGACAATGTCTAAAATGAGAATTTACCTCTAGTTTGCGCCAAAGCATTTTATTCTTGGAATAATTCACGGTCACCGAGAAGACTCTAGACGCTCCGTCTGGCATCAGAAAATTCGTTGAACGTCCCCAGGGGCCCGAATAACGACGTGGGAGAGATAACCTATCGGCTAGGCCCTCGACGCGGCTCCTCCGCGAAGCTGGGGCCATTCCCTCGCGAAAATGTCCCCATGGTAACGCCAGGGCGGAAGGAAAATCTCGCGGGCGTAAGTGCTCTTAACGCAGCCGTCGTTTCTGCGCGACTTTACGGTCGGATCTCTGTCCCGGATGGAAAGTGCCCGATAGAATTCCTCTCGCGACTCACGACGGAATCCCGAAACGCTCGAACCAAGTCCCTTGCAGAGCTAATGGCCACCGGGGCCCTTGGCTTCGAATAATACTGAAGCAAGACGAACCGGTGCAATCCTCTTACGTATAAAACACAAGACCATCCTTGGTCCTTCGGAGGCGGTGCCTATGTTGACTCTAACAAGCGTTTCGAAATGTATTATACGAGGCCAAATTGTTAGTTCTAATTGGTGAAGAAAAACATAAATGGAGGAGACCAAAATCGGAGGTGGGCGTTATTATTAGGCGAAACAAATATTTCAACTAAGGCAAAGGTGGTAGTAGTTGACCAGTTAAGAGAAGTTTTCCACGCTAACAATAGTAACCACTTGCTCTGTCAGCAAATAGCGAGAGTCGATGCCTCTGAAGACACTCTTTAAGTCTTCTAGATTATGTACCAAGGCCACTTTTTAAAAAAAGTTTACTTATACAAATTTAAGAAACATATCTTTGAAAATTCAGTAATTGTGCTTCAGAAGTTGACCACGCTTGAAAATGAAAAATCTAGTAATTGACCTTCTGTTCGCGTTAGTAGTTGACCACTTATATACTAGAAAGAGGGTTAAAGCAATAATGTTGGGAATCATTTTACTATCATTTAGTTTCAACAATTACCAGCACAAATTACGATTAAAGAATAAAATAATAAATAAAACAAATCAATTCCGTAAAAAGTTAAGTAATCTCGGTAAGTAATGAAGTAATTTCTGTGAAATAAATAATTAAATAAATGCATTTTAATTTTCCGTTGGTATTTATAATGTCACGCACATGGCTGTTTTAAAAAAGTGGATACTTTTTTGTCCTTTTTTTGGCAATACTTGACCGTGAATGCAATCAATAGTTGACCATGTGGTTATCCTCTAAAACACAGCATGATACAAAAGATTTAGAATTATATTTTGTACTCCTAACAATCGTAGATGTAAAATGGATACATTATAAATCGTAAACAAATTTAAATGAGCCACGTCAGTAATTGATCACGCCTGTCAACTTCTGAGAATTGTTCAAAAACAATATTCAGTATTTGACCATTATATTTGACCAGTATTTGACCGTATTTTGAAATTTAACCAACAGACGGCAAGGCATCCGAGATTCACTTTCATAAAAAATCCACAGCTTATAAAAATTTTGTTTTTTATGTTTTTCTATACGATAGTATAGTATTTTCAATACGTTTTATTCGGTTTCAACACGACATATGAGAAGCATCGTTTCTTTCCATGTACAATTGATTGTTAAATACAAGCTATAAATAGTTCTTAGTATGTACAAAGTGTCTAGTTTCTTTTCATCAACAATTTACTATTTAAAATACTGTTTTAGTCAGCGCTGAAAGAAATGAATTAGATGAAGTAATACAACGACATTGATCTTGAAAAGTAAAGAATAACAAAAATGTTTTTAAATGCGCGGAAAGGGGAAACGTTTTCCCAAGCGAAGTCAGATGAAGCAGGCAGCAGAGTCTGGCAGAGAGTTTCCTCGCGGAAGCGGAGCATCGTCGAGAAGAGAAATAGAAAAGCGAGGTACAGCGAAGCGTGCAGAGCAGAGCTCGCAACGCACTCTTGCTTTCGAGACCGTTGGTTTCCGGCGTGGATCGGAGCAACGGAGAGGAAAGGTTTCGAAGAGCGCCGAGGGCCATCCTGCGCTCATTTTCATCGCGGAACTTCAACTTCGCTCGACGAGCTCCGTGGAGGCTCTGCACATACATACGGGCGCGTGCATCCTCTCCTCTCCTCTTCTCCAGGAGAAGAAGATCCGTGAAGAGCTACGGGTTGAAGAAGCACCGAGAAAACACGGTTCTCTCCGCCTCGTGCACGAACCCCGTTACTTCTCCGAGCGCCACTAAAACACCGACAGCAAATTGTTACTATCGTTGTCGTTATTATTGCGGTCCGCGGCGATACCACCACCGGCGCCGTTGCGCGGTGAATAACAATGCGCGAGCGAATGGTAATCGCTGCAACGTCCTCTAACTACTTTAATTGTAAATTACCATACGGTTGACAGAGGTATTCATCTGCGCCGCCAGTTTAGCGCGTTAACGACGTCCTTATCGGAATTCCGGGGAGATCTCAGCTAAACTCTGCTGTAAACAACGTCGATTTTTCATAATCTTTTCTGTGAACAAATTTCTAAAGTTCCGGCGCTGGGGAGAAATTATTTTTCCAGTTTGATACGGTGGAAAGAATTCAATGTTCCTTCCTCGAAGATGATTTCACGGCGGATTCTCAGAGGGCTCGAGACGTTCCGGGAAATATCAGGCAGTTCGAACGGAAATGTAAGCCGTCGAGACAGTGTGAATTTTGATTCCAGAGAATTGTGGGTCGCGGAAGTCATCGCACATGATCCCGAGCACCGTGTTCCCCGTCGTAATCCGTTTACGGATCGGCGCGGCGGTAAGCTGATTAGCAGCCTTGCGTGCAAACGACCGGCGACTCTTCGAGAATGGACGGTCGACCGGTCGATCGTGGTCTGCCGACAGTTAGCGTAAACACACACACACACACACACACACCTGGGGCCCCGGCGAAGTGCAAAGTTCAACCGTGGACCTTGTCAAATATAAAGTTACCGGTCCCGGGAGCGTTCGCGAGCTACGAAGCCCCGGCGACCAAGTTTACCCTCGACTTGAAAATCGAAGTTGCGAGACCCGGCGAGAACGTGTCCGCAAACGCGCGAGTGGGATCGCTATCGATATCGATCACTAGCTTCGTCTGCTCTTGTTCTCAAACACCGACTCCGATGACTCGAAATCTTTGTTTAATCTGCGGATTTTATGCCTAAAAACGAGCTGGTGTCTTGACTATAAAGATGTATGCATGAGGAATAATTCAATTTATTTCCTCGGGTATAAATTAGAAAAAGAATGATCACGAAGGATAGAGACGATCTTGCTAATTTTATAAAGCAACACCTGGTGTTGAAGAGGAAAACTAAGTTTCTCGGAGTTGATGCCGACAATTTGTGCATGAGATTTTCGTCGAGCATTTACGATTCGTTATGAAACAACGCAAAAGTAACGCAAAAATCCTGTAATTTACGTATATTACGATCACGATCAGCTTTCTAACTGGAATATCGAGTTGTGAATTTCTCTGGTTACTTAAAAGCCCGAACGGATTTTCATTAACGATACTGTCTGTTCTCATGCGGAACACGATCGACCACTTCATTTTCACCGAACAGCTGTTTTCGTGACGCTGGATCCTGGAAAAAGATAATACCGTAATCGGCAGACTATAAATCGTACGCGCGCGAGGATCTTTATTACGATCTTCGTTTTATTTTCGTTATTATTGAGTCACGATGATAATCTTTATTGTGTTTTTAGTGGGTACTATTTAGTCTTTATTAACCACTACATTTTCGATCTTTATGCAGTGTATCTTTGAGCAGTACACTTTCGATCTTTATGCATGGGGATTTCTATGTGTAATCTTTATGATGGTTTTATTACTGTCTAGCTTTTAGTGACCGATACACGATGGTTCTTTATTGTAATCGGTAAAGTGTGGACGTTATTATTGATCAATCTTCAGTCTGTGAATTGTTTATCTTCCCAAGCATATAAGATCACAAGAAGACGTTTAGATCAAGAAAAAGATCAGAGACATTCCTTCTTCTGTTAGCAAAATTATATTTCAGAAAATGGGAACGTGCAAAGACACTCGCTGTTGTAAAAAAAACTCCGGAAAAGATAATAAAAATGGGGAACGCGTGGAAGAAGGAAGCGATCGCGGTGTGCCGACTAGATCGAGGATGCGATCTAGAGGTAAGGCGATCGTCGGGCCGATCGAGCGCGTTTTTGCTAACGGATCGATTCAGAGTCGCCGAGGCCAGGAAGTTTCATTGTCAGCGTGCGGTAACGGTGAATTAGCGGTTAAAAGAGTGCCTTGTTTCGTTGCAGATGCTGCGCTCGCCGCACCGTCCCCGTCTGTATCTGGCCGGCGAGATTGCGCTCCGATTATGGTGAGTAAATTCTCTCTCTCTTTCATTCTTTCTCTCTCCTTTCTCTCCGCTATCAATTATTTACGACGCAGCGGCGAGCCGTTGTTCCCCGGTTTGATTTATGGCGAGTCGCTCTCGCCCGATCGCCGTTCTTTCGATTCATGGCCGCTGAAAAACCCGATCGAATTTTCGTTCCCGTTCCAACGATCCTCGACCCTTCCTACATTCCCCTTCTGAGAGCGACTGTACTCCCGAATAGATTGCACGCGCCGTAATTGCACAACGCCGGTAGTCCCACGTGTAACGCGAGCAAATCGAAAAATTGATTGAAAACACTGTATACTGTATACAGTCTTCCCAGTTTTTTTAAATTTTTTCTCTCAGTGGTTAGTATTTACATGTTTAATTGTATCAATTGATAAAAATATCTACTACAAACGAGAAGTGATTTCATACAATTACAATTTATTCCAAATGATATTTGTGACGATGCAGCGGAGGGATGGCCCAGTCCACCCCATAAACTCCCAAGGAAACACTTCCAGATCCCTCGTAATGGTCAATCCAGGGACCAGCAAACGATCTCAGCGATAATGTAACGGAATGATTTGCGATTTTCGAAAGTCAGAGCACAGAAATCGCTTGGGACCCGCCTGATCGAGAACTCGTAGGGTCTGGGGGGTTCTCGAGCGAGTCAGTTAGCCCTTGCAAGCGTAAAGCTCGTGAAGAAATCTCTTTTTCGTCTCGAGACAATAGCGGCTGCTCGAACGAAAGCGCTAAAAGCCTGCCGTGTTGCTTAGCGACCCGGAACCACGCTAAAACGAATCATCTCGCAACGCTGTTTCCAGTTAACCTTTCCATTCTTCATCCCTCGAGCGTGCCCCTTGCTTCCCAACATCCCTTGCACCCTTTTCCTTTCGCTCTCATCTGGCTCAGGCCCTCGGTAGCCGACAAATGGCCGAGAAAACGATCCGATGCTTTGCGGCTAAAGAAAAGAATCTCGGATTCGTATTCGAGATTTCTGCGAATTGGATGTTCGAGAAGCTGGATCGGCTGATGTAAGCCTGCCGGTGATGTACACCTCGGATGCTCGCTTGCTCCTGATGTATCTCGGTCTCTATACATTATGGAACATCCACACCCATCGCCGGCCTCCACGGCGTGCTTTATTATTCTCCGCGGCGCGTCGCTCGAGATGATATCGCAATAATTTTCTGCTGTCGGGATGTAGGTCAGCCCACCGGGGCGTTGCGGAGCAGATGAACTTTGAATCGCGTGTTTGTTTTATCCGTGCGATAATGGATTCCCGTTTACCCCGGACACCCTGCACCCACGGCTTAATGCGCCCGTGATTCCACGACGACTTCATCGAGCCAACCCCTTCGCAGATTCCAGCCACGTGTCCCGAAACTGCAACAGTTATGATTTTTCTGCGGATTTTACGCATTTATCAGAAAAATGAGTACGGAAAACTTAAAGCAGTAGTCGCGTTAGAAAGATTCAAGGACGTCAGTCTAATAGTTTCAGTTTAATAAGAGAATTAAAAGAAAATATTTTTTGTTCAGCCTCTGTGTCTTGCAACCGATGTAGACATTTTTTATTTTGCATAAAGATCTGCAGTCTAGTTATGATTGGATAGCGGATTTTGTGCATTTATGACGAAAACGAGTAGGTGTAATTTAAAATATTAAAAGCATTAGAAGATTTTAGACATATTCTTATACTATGTTCAATCTGTTAAACATATTAACTCAAGTAGACCATTTTTATTTTGCATAAAGGTCCGCAGTCTAGTTATGATATATCGTTCTAGCAGTCCGCGATCAATTGTTCAGCATTAATTTCTAACGGGAGACATTAAAATTCGTGAAATTGTCATCACTATTCGAGACTCAACATCAACCGAATCTCCATATCCATCTCTAGGCGACAATATTTCATTTCGGAGATCGTGAAAATGATTACAGAATATAGCCGAAAGAATATTATAAACGTCGGAACGAGCCGAAACAGATAAGCAGAACTTTTTGACGGGGGAACGAGGAAGCGAAGTGAAAGGTGTGACAGGATCGTTAAAGCGCGCAGTGCACGTACAAAATACGGATATCGTGAATCCGATTTGCAGAGGGAAATCCCGTCGAATATATACATATACACGCTCCGCTGAAACAGAGTCTTGTTAAAGCGGGCCCGCGGATAAAAGGGAGTTTACCGAGTATAAAGATATTAATGATAATATCGCTTTTATATCATCCAACGGAATGAAATATGTTCGCCAACAGAGAGAGAGAGAGAGGGAACAAGCAGTTCGAGACATAATGAAACAAGAGTGGAACGAAGCGCGCAACGCTGCCGCGCTTCGAGAGCGTGATAAAAAGAATCGTAAATGAAATTCGCGATAAAACCAGGGAAAATGCGAGCAACCAGAGGGATAAGTGATTTTATTAAACTTAATCGAACATGATAGCGCGGCGTCGAGACGGAACGGGTCGTTGGAATAGTGGCGCGGCTAACAACCAATTTATCGCGCTCCGAAGCAGATTGTCGAAAAGTTTTGGTCCAGTAACTCGCAAACATGAACATAGGACATCGGTTAAATTGCATTATTTATTCGATTATTTCGAATTTGTTTTCATCACTTTTTTCTGGTAAATACATAAATCCTGTGTTGTACATCTCAATTAATACATAAACTCACCGTTTTTTTCAAACTAACTTATTAATAATGTTAAACAAGAAGAGAACAATTTCTAATAATTATTATTTTGATTCGAGAAGTTTATCACATTTCACTGAATTTTTACGAGTGGCTGATTCCACCATAAATCAGGGTAACGATTTCAGCGAACAAAAGAAACTCGAATAACGAAAAATCAGCCAATAAAAACGGAAATTTGCATGGAAACCCGCAGTATAGTTACGAGATCGAGCCCGTTCGCATAAAGTGAAAGCGACGCGTGAAAACGCGCGTCGGCTCACTGGAGCTGTTCGCTCCAGTTCGAAGACGAATGATTTTCCATCGACTCGCACGCTTGCGGAGAGCCCGGACAGAAGTCGCCGATCAGATTGTCGTGAGACGCGTGTCCCGTTTAAATGGGGCGATTAAAAAATTGAACGGGCACGAGAGGGTTCGTTACGGATTTTCTAATTGCTAGTAATTGCGCCGGCTCTCCGCGGGCATGCTCGGCCACGCACCTGCTCGGTAATAGATATTATTTTCTAGACTGTAACGAGCCGTGACGGCCAAGCTGGCCGTAACTGTATCGTGCGTGAAACGAGTGTATACTACGCGGCTACTACGCTCACGGTGCGTACCGGTGCAGCGTGGCCGATGCACCGTGAGATGCACCGCGCGACGGACCACCACTTTGTGTGGACTTTTCGAGACTTTGTATGCATACGGTGGAAATTGATTTTACATTTTTGTGTATGGATACACATGGTTTACGCATCGATACGTTCGATGTTTAGTGTTTTTCTAGTGCTCGTTCTCATCCATGAAATATTTCATTAAATGCAACGCCGCTCTCCTTCGAGAAATTTTAGTTCTGACTGGACTGCGGATTTTAAACGTTTATGATAAAAATGCTTGTAATATACATTGTCATTTAGCTTGTAGGAAATCTTCGTTTTGCACAAAGATCAGCAATTACGACTTCATGTAGCTGCATAAAATTAGTTCGACTACCTTGAAGTAAATTGTGGGAATGCCAAGCCCCATTTTCATTGTATCTCACGCTGAAACGATCTATTTGAGAAGATCTTTCTCACTTTTCCCTCCGATATTTCCTAGAGAAACGTGTCACCGGACCGACGAACCTTCGTAGGATCTCGTCTCTCCGCTTTATCGTCGCGAACGTCGCCGTCTTATCGGTATCTACGAGCTCGGCGATCTCCGCTGACATTGTCAAATTTGCGAGGAGAAGACACATCCTTTCCTTTTAACCGCTTCAACTTCACAAGAGACTGTCCCAGTGAAGTAAACTATACAGGGTATTTTTCGTTTATCTGATAACGGAAATATTTTGTGACGCACTGAAGTTACGAAAAAGATTTGTTTACAATCATGTTAGAAAACATATAATCACAAAAAATATAGTCTAATTTTTTTGAGGACTAGAATGCTGGGGAGGGGACGATTTCAAAGTCAAATTAAGTTTTTTAAATGGAACGTCCTACTTTTTATACCATGGATCGATAGAGTATCAAATTCTGAGTATAATAGTGTTGACCTTCATATGTCCTAAACCTAATAGTTAACGAGATATTATCGAAACAATTTTCTTTCTTCTTTGGATGATATCTCGTTAACTATTAGGTTTAGGACATATGAGGTTCAACGCTTTTATAATCAGAATTTGATACACTACCGATCTATGGTATAAAGAAAGGACATTCCATTTAAAAAACTTAATTTAACTTCGAAATCCGCCCCCCACCATTCTAGTCCTCAAAAAATTAGACTATATGATTGTACCCTTCATACTAAACAATTTTTGTAGACAAATTTTTTTCGTAACTTCAGTGCGTCACAAGATATTACCGTTATCAGATAAACGAAACACCTTGAAGATAAGTATAAAGATTAACACTTGAGTGGTAAACAAAAATCATTTTTATTCCTTGCAGCCTTCACATTTTATAATGAACCATTTGCGTATAAAGAAACGTCGTATGCTACTACAATTTCTCAGGCTGTCGATCGCAGACGCGACGATAAATCTCGAAGAGCAGCAGTCGAAGAGGGCGATAGATTCGAGGACGAGGCTCGACCGTGAAATTTGTCGGGTCTGCTCGCGTCTCCATCGGGATAAATAGAGTGCACGCGGAACGAAGTGAATCTGCGCTTCGAACTTGCTCGCGCGCGCGATCGTAATCGGAATGGTTGCACCGGCTTGGCTCGGCTTCGAGTCGTTTTGTTCGGCTGTTGCGGTGGTTGTCCGCGCTCGGTTTACCGTTAGCGCACCTCGAGATACACTGCAGCCGAGTCTCGAGCCTCTAATCTTACGGCACACCGTCGTCTAATTAAAAACGGCCACGGAAAAATTTGCCTCGGCTGATTCGCCGATAGACGCCGGAGACGCCGCCGCCGAGCCGTGGTGCTCCCAAACCGAGACTCGCTGCGTCGGAATCAGTATAAAGGTCGATCCATACTATACGGCACGGATCGTCTTCAGTACGACAGTGTTGAAGGTCCATCCACATCAGAGGTGGCCAATCTTTTACATATTATGTGTCAATCTTTTTCGCATACGATTTCAGATGCTCCATTCAACTCAAACACTTTTCCTACCTTATTACGTTCATTGTTGAGGTTCGAAAATAAGGGAAGGATTGGGAAATTTCATCAGTGTTAACTAAAATTTTAACAAATTCATAGGAAAACATATTTAATAATTATATTTGGTGTAAATAATATTTTATTATGTATTATTAATTAAAACGAAAATGTTTTCTAGAATGAATTACTAAGAAGACATACATAAGTCAATTGCGCCCCATACATTGGAAAAACCGAAATTATTACCGGTAGATATAGGCAAATATATTAATCACATCCATTCAAATGCATTGAAGAATATTTGCCGGGCCGGATACGGTACGTGTCTGTGCGGATAGTATAAATCAACCTTAAGAAGGTTGCAATCACAGCGACGCGACGCGTGTCGACGACGTAAAATCAATACACAAATCGACGAACCAGAATTGCATTGCGAAATTCTGGCAAGAAAATCTACAAAACGGGAACACACTTGACCGATTCAGGGGATCTATGGGAAATCGTCGTCGGAGGTTACCCAATATTCGCGAGCGGATACGGATAGACGGATAGACGGTCGCCGTGGCTCTCGGCGGAATGTTAATCCGGCTAGGGTGAACAAACGACGGGATCGCGTGCGGATCAGCGATACAGCTCGTTCGTCTTGGTCGCCGGGGAAAAGTGTGCTCGAAATGGGTGGCTTAACGAAGCAAACAGTCGCGTAGACTTCATATTCTGTTCCTCCGGGTAGATTATTGCCCCGGCAAGACACAAAAGGGCCGAACCCGAGGCTCGTTTGCATTGTACCGGCCGCGTATTGTGCGCGCTCGCCTCGCCCTGCCTCGCCCTGCCTCGCGATCTGCCCCACATTCGGCCTCTCTCCTCCTCCCGTTTTTCTCCTCCTCGTTCGCTCTTATCGCTCGCTCCCATCGAGCTTACAAATTAATAAGGATTGTGTTTGCTCTGGGAATCACGACCTTGCCTCTCCCGTGCGTATCGGATCGCGATGCTGCGAGCTCCGCGAGCTCTCCGTTTGCGAGCGATGCGAGCCGACTGATCAATTACCCGCCTCGGTCCGATAGAAATCAGACCCCTCGCAACAATCTACGCTCCATGGGCCACTTTGCAGATTCGGTTCGAATAATTTTCACATCTAGATACAAGAAATTTTTCTGGCACATGTGTAACTGTGGTAATGGACGTGTCGACGAATTATTCCATAATTAACTTTTAACGATGGCAGTTAAAAGGATATTTGGACATCGGAATAGAAACTATTTTCTCGGACTAACGACTTGAGATAACGACGATTGGCCAAATAGAATTTGGATTTCCGATTGATTTCGTTGTCTCGCTGGGGCAACTGGCTCGTCCATCGAGCAGGCGGTTCCATGTCGCGCAAGGGACACCGGGAAATCCATTTACATTTTACACGTGCCCCCTAACGTCCATTGTTCGAATGGTTGCCGGAGCAATTATCGGCAATCGCGACGCGAGCTAATTAATTGGATTAATTGCCCGTGGATTAATATTGGGACCTACGAGTCGCGAGCCATTGGGCCGAACATTCGGATAATTGATTCGCTTTTCATTAGAACGCACTCGTGAAGATATATTCTCCCAAAATTCAAATGATCGTTTCCATTCAATTAATTTCCTATTTAATCCAACTCAATTTTTTCGTATCTAACCATTTTCTGAACAGTCCCGATTTGTTGCGATAATATCGATACCCACCGTTCCTTTAATATCGCGCTAGTCTTCGAGTACGCGACCGTATCTAGTTCTGCGTGCAGCCGGTGCAACATGCATGTGCATCGGTATGCAAAGCTGACGGGTCACGACAGCGTATTCCTCTTAGCCTCGAACCACCACCGATTCGTCTCGCGCACGAATAGACAGCGTCACTGTCACGGTCAACCGTACGCGCACCACCGCATTATTCTTCTGTGAAAAATTACCTGAAGACGCTATAAATCCAACTGATTTATTAACTGCACTCGTATAATTCTTTAATAAATCCATTTCGGACCTTTAACATTCGAGTCTTTAACTTCTGATCGTCGCTGTGTTCATTTTCAACATTCTATTGAACAATTTACCCATCGGGTAAAGTGACCAAATATGGGATAGTCGCCTATTATGGCACTCTTTTATATCTTGTAAAGGAGAAACAATAGTTTACCGTGTTTACTCAACAGTGTGCCGTGCAATTGCACCATTCTATAGATTTTAGTATCGATCCTCCGCCAGTTGTGCCTCCACGTGCTGAATATTTTTGTCGTAAGATTTTCGATAGTATCTTTGTCGAGGAAGGTAAGTGATTTTGAAATGTTTGAACATATCTGTAGTTTCAGTTTATTTATATTAATGTTTGCCAACTGTTGGTTCGGGCTGAAATTCATTTTCTCTTTGTCAGTAGCTAGTATTATCAGTCCACGTGGAGTTCCCAACATGGCACTACCAAGGGTTCCCTAATATGAATATGACTCTAGGTGCACCATATTAAGAACCCATTTCGCTGGAACCTCTGCAAATGACACACCACAAAAAAATATTTTTCCCGAGCTGTATTAACTTTTGAACAAACTTGACCGCAGAATCTTATAGGGAGGAAATGCATCTACAACTGGTAATTTTTTAGACGAAAAAGAGCATTCTAAAACAATAAAAATGACATCAACAAAAAGTGGTTCGTATTTGGGCACTTTACCCTACTTCTTTTTCATCTCGTCGATTATAATTTCCACATATTATATTGCATGTATATTTATCAACGAACGTCACAAGACACTTGCTTTTCACCTGCAGCCTAATCCCGATTACAACGTGTACAGCATGCTAATAAATATGTATTCGGCTCGCATAATGAATAGATTCCCATATGCAAATCAAGAGACAAGAAGCTCAAAACGAAACAAACAACCAGAACGTGTCCAGCTATCGACCGCGTAGGGTTCGAACCCTAAAAACCAAGATTAAATCGCAGGGTAAAGGGTTGAAAGTTCCGAGACCTGTGGGAAACGGCGCCATTCGTTTTCGCGCCGTGGTAGAACACCCGGGACCGGATAAAAACCGTTCGATGATCGCGAGACTTCAAAGTCGTTCGCGTTGCAACACGAGGTACGCGAGTATCGCCGGAAAAAAAAACTAGACGTCCACGAAGATAAATCGAAGATGAGTCAGCTCTCGCTGCGGGACCGTGAAGAACCGTGAAATCGCGATACGTTGTCCACCCGAGCTTCGTCCGAAACGTTTCTTCTCGCCCTATGAAACCGCTCCGGTTTTAACGCGGAACGAGACGTTGTAACCACTTTCGCTTCCCTGCGTTCGTTCGTCCGTTTCTTTCCGCTTTTTAGTTGTTCGTCGCCTATTCGGTCACCGTCGATTCCTTCTTCTTACAGTTTTCGGTGCGATCCTCCTGACAAGTCTGATTCCATCATTTTTCTTGATCTGCTCGCGTCATGTTGCTCTGTGCGAGTTAATCATTCAATACACGACGAGCTCTTGATTTTCCAGCTTTTCTTTCCTCTTCTTGCATTTAAACTGTTACACTTAACAAAGCTTCTTCCTTTAATAATTTTAGTGGGTTGAAAATGTATAATTGGTGTTCTTAAATGCTCTAAACTATTTATGCCTGATTGGGGCAGTTCTACAGGGCACGTTTTATGCCTGAATATCATAAAACGGCACGAACAGTTTAGCGTGGCTTCGGGGACCATTTTGCCGGGTATTCGCTGTCCAGGCTCGCCATTAGGAAAACACGCATTCCGCATGCAGCAACCTGTTATATTCGCCGATTCGCCAGTGCAGCATGCATCGATGCATCGCGGTGCATCGCGTCAAGGAACGCGGAGAGCGGCTCGGCGCTTCCGTTGCGTTGGAACGCGCGCGTTTTCCAACGAGGTATCGATCGCTCGCGGCGAGAAGCCTAGGCGTGTCGCTCGAGAGAGTGGAAAGCGAGTAGAACACACGCATGCACACACGAAGATATAGTATACTATACCGAAGCAGTCCCGATGATCCTCTTTCTCTGTCTCGAAGCCAGCCAGCCGAGGCGCAGCATTCGAGGCACGTGCTCGCGAACACGCGTCCACCGTGCTAATTCAACCGGCCGCGGCGTTCGCATAATCGCTACAACCGATCGTTTTCCCTTGTACGGTTCTCGCCGGCGACCCGAACCGCGGGGTTGATCCGCGATTAGGGCAATCGACGAATTTCCGGCGCGTGTCGATCTCTCGCTCGCGCGATTCGACTTTGAGATTTCGAACCGCGACGCAATCGAACCCTCTCCTTTTTCGGAAAACACGCGAAACTTCGAATCGCCACTTCGATTCTACACTGATTGGCAAAGTTTCTCCCAGTTGCGAAAACGCGGGACGATTCGCTGTTCTACAACGTAATCGATTTTCCTCTTCAGCTGTAATGTGGCAAATGTCCTCGTTTATTGATGTTATCCATGTTCGTCGAAGAATAAATTAAATGCACAGTTGCTGCATCAGGGGTACTAGAAAGATTAACGTGTCTACAAGAAGTACCTTGAACCTCTTGCCGTATTTTAACGAGACAGACTCGTCATGAAGATTTTAACAAAATGACAAATAACAAGTATGAATGGTATGCCTTGCTTTCTAGATGAAATAAAATTTGACTCGTTTGTGATCAATATTTAAGTATTCAAATAAATGCAGCCATACAAAAACTAGAAATTTTCATTCCTCTTCTACGACGTTTCTGCAACGGGTTAATAATATGTTTCAACACTCAGACGGCAGGACTTGGCTCTAATTCTAACGGTTGGCTCAATTATAATTTTTCGTTGAATTGTTCAATTCATTAGCTATTCTTATTCGATCAAAGAAGTAAGTTCAAAATATAAAAAGATAGGTGCATAAAGACTTGAATAGATGCAACTATGGTTGCTACAAAATCGTCAAAAGCGTCCATCGTGCAAATGAGGTTAAATAAAGAAGTGAATTCAGTGATGTTCTACAAAATCGTTTCTATAATTTCAATAATTATGGAATAGAGAGCCGGTAATTTTTTCACCCTTACTGTATAAGGGTAAAAGTTTGCGTGTTCTTGCGAGGAGCTTCGAGATCGAGGCGTGGGAGTTCGAACGCAGGAGTAACCGTCGGAATCGAGGGTTCGAGGGATCGAAGCGCGGCGCAAACATGGAGATCGAGCTCTTACCGAACCCAGTCTTAGGTTCTCTCTTTCCCTTTCGCATGACTCAGCCGGCTGGAATTTCGCGACACGCGATACACCGGGCTTAACCGGCGGCGCGGAGCGGCGGTTTATTAACGCGGCTCCGGTAATTCTGACCGCGGGCGAGCATTAGAAATCCCCGCAGCCTTCCGAGAGCAGCGCGCACGCTCGACCGTGAAAGGATTCCGATTGCAAGCGTGCTGCACCGTGCTCTCTCGCCGGAATCTCGTCTGCAGCCGCGCCGCGCCGATCCGAACGATGCAATACAGGGGCTCCGGTCATTTTATTCGCCGCGCACCACCCCACCACCGTGTCTCCGTGACTTTCTCGTGACTGAAACGCATTTACCGCCTTATCGAGGAAATGCATCTACCTCCGAGCGATCCTTTTCCATCGGCGCATCCCGGTGCAGCCCTGACACTCGCTGCACCCGGGCTCCTTGCTCTCCTCAACCTGCAACATCAATTTTACTTTGATTTTTCAGCAGAACTTGCAAGCAAACAAATTATTCCGTTGGAGGGAAAGTTCTGTCGTATTTTAAATAAGCAGGTGAATTAATGAAATAATGGAAATTATATCATTGATTCAAATGTGTGCGAGACTGAAATTTTATCACCATACTATTTGTTGACAGCCGAATCAACAACCCTATAAATCCAATTGAAGTGATTTCTTTAACGAATTAAGAATCGATTCGTTCAAAATCCACAGGACTCTGTATGACGAAGAATTAAACATCAGAGATAATTGAAAGGAAAAATACAGTTTCTGTAGAAAACATGTTTCACATTATTTAACAGCGATCAGATCTCCACTATCAGTTCTTTGGTAGCATTCATCTACAAAGTGGTTAGCATTACACACGCGGATCTCTTTCCACGTGCAGGCTAAGAGCAAACCAAGAACCGTGTAGGAGCACCATGCAAACTTCGAGCCGCGTAACACGTACATTTTTATTGGTTCACGATTAATTACAGGCACTTAGCCTCGAATCGGTATGGTTACCCGTTCAGATTTT
>CM052314.1:17156833-17281756 GCA_028455605.1 Lasioglossum malachurum | reverse complement strand
TCGTTTTAGAGCGATAGAAATTTCATGCTCCTTGGAATCATTTTAGGGAATTCTCTATAATTAATCCTAGATTACTAATCCTTCATAATTAATACATTTGTATACGAAAATTTTTGCTGTCAAATAAAACGTGTTCAATCATATTTGCATTTTTATTTGACATTGCCACTTTCCACTTGTTTAAGCATAACATAATTAACAGAATCGTATAGCAGAGCCTATGAGATTTTACAGGACAAATTTCTCAATATAAAATTGTGTAAGAAATTTCGCGTTGTCCATCGGTTGGAACAAAATTCCAGACAAAGTGCATTACACGCGACACGCTGGATCCTGCAAAACTGAATCAGAACGGACAATCGAATTTGCGAATATTTTGCTGCTTCGCCACGAAGTAGCGAGGCGCACACGTGACACGGACTTAAACGATATCTGGCCGGGACGATCGTCGCGCGACGACTAGGTAGCGACACGCCACGACTACCATTAATTAGCACAGAGCCGGGCTACTTCGTTATACGTAATTGCATTAGCCGTGTCGTGCGTGCCAATATAATGCTCGCTCGCGCCCCTAACGCGCGGCTCTACAGCCTTTTTCAGAGGGAAAGGCCGATGCAGCCATTACGCCCGACCGAATCATGGGGAACCGAGTTCCCAGGTTTTTGCTCGGTAAAACGATTCGCAAGGCGCAGCCGTGAATCCAAAAACGAGCAAAAGAGAACACCTCATTAGTCTACACGCGCCTTAAATAAATTCAATCATCGGAATTGTTCCAAGGATAGAATGGAATCACGAAGTAGGTTGAATTTCAAAAGTGAATAATGTACGAGAGTTTTATTCATCAGTGGAATGGCTGACAAATTTTTTAGTTGCACTTACTTGCTCGTCAAAATTAGTAGAAGTAGAAGCTAATGTAATTTCGCACTGGTAGATTCGCTGAGCCAGTGTGTGGTAGACGGTTTTGCTTGTCGAGATATTGGTTCGTTCTATCCGACAGGAGGTGTACTCTCATTGTGGCGTCGGCACTCGCGTTCCATTAAAGCCGGCTCGAAATGACAGGCTTTAGGTATCGCGACACGCTTCGCGACGCACTATGATCCGCACTGCGGATGGTGGACCCCGGGAAATCGACCGGCATCGGTCACTCGGACGAGAACGTGCCAAAAATAAATAAGTCGATAAAGCCTTCCGTAAATCGAACATTTATAATAGCGTGTCCAAAGCTTTCATTTCGTTCTCAAGGTTCAGCTTGAGGGAGTAGACTCGTTTTTCCAGGATTGCAAGGGTCCGGGATGTGCCTTCTCATTTTTCAATAACGCAAAGATAGGGTTTTTCAGTAGTCAAAAGTGCTAGATAAAAGGTCAATCTAGGTCGCGATCGCCCTCAAAAGTCCTACTTTTAAGTTTACGAGGCGTAATTTGCATTATTCGAAAGCATACAGCTGCGAATTTAGCTATTAGGTTGTAAAAAATGAAATGCAGGATTTTTGTTCCTTCGTTTTAATTGTAATTTTATACCAATAAATACAATATTTACCTTAATTTAATGAGTTATATGTCATTTTAAAGCTTGTTTTACGCTCTACTTAATTATGCTTTTGATATTTAATTTTATTCAAATTTTTATTAGATTATTTGGCTTTTACTTCAGGATGTGAAAATGCGATTCTCGCATTATTTTTTTCTATGAGTTCAAACTAGGCCGAAGTTCCGCTCAAGCGGCTCGGAATATCAACGAATGCACAGCTTTATATTTTTAAATAATACTAGCTGATCGTGACGTTCCTACGGCCCTCCGGTCGGGTTTTCCAGGACCATAACGAACAAAACAGAAAAAGAATTACGCATATCCGAGTTCATACAAAAATGCCATAGAAAAAAGCGCTTTCTTTTTTTCCCGAATTTTCCATTTTCCCGGGAAACTTTTCCAATTATTCTGTCCCTAAAAACCTTATTCGGACTATTACGAACATTTTTCTTTAAATTAGCCAAATCGGTCCAGCCGCTATCGAGTGATGCGCTTACCAACGAACAGCATTTAATTTTTATTTATATGTATAGAAGATAGAAGAGATTAAACTCTCTGTGAAATTACTTTTAATACTATTCCCCTCACACAATAATATTAAAATCAATTTTCATAATAATTTAATGTTACTATTAAACAATTTCTATAAATTTAATTTTTTCATATTATTATTTTTAATAAAATTGTTTTTTATGCGAGTTATAACACTTTAAAAACATAGGTTTAAACCATGCATTTCTTTCTTTACAACCTAATATTTTTATAAAGCTGCGACAGCTACATGCTGCCGAATAATAAAATAAGACGTTTGAGCGCGGCTGCGGCCTATTATTATTGAGAAATGAGAACGCGCATCCCGCACCCTTGCCATCCTGGAAACGAGTCTACCCCCTTAAGCCATGCCCACACAGAAGCCTAAGAATTTTTGCTACATTCCTGGATGGAGGTTGATTATATCCAGCAAACAAAGAAGAAAGTGACAGAATGTTGCTCTAGGTTGCTTCACTGTGGAAATAGCTTAGGATTGGTGGAACGGCCCGGCTCCGGGAAATTCGTTCGACCAATGGAAACGTTGACAAGTACGTGTTCAGAGGACTCCGTTTGTTTTACTCACTGTAATTCCCGAAAGCGAGCTTAAAAGCGCAACGTGGCAAAGAAATTACCCGTAGTTCTCGGTGCGGACGACCAATTAAAATTCGCGTGTCTGGCAGACGCTGTCAGCGTCGTCCTCGCGGCTCGCAATTCGCGGGAGCTGTCTGCTCGTGATTCTGTTCTTCCGTGCCGTTGAACAAGGGATCCGCAGTGCGGATGCTGCGCCTCGATCAAGGAAACTCCGTTATCTAGCGATTATCCAGGTAGGAGGGAGATAAATGGGTCGACGAGCCAGATTCGGCGAGCACCGAATTCCTAGAGGAGTTCGCTTGCAAAAATCTGTGTCGCGAGTGCCAACAGCTGGCAAATTAAACGACACTACAGTCAACGTATAGTTGGAAACATGTCCCGCCAACGCATCCTTCTATAGAGTCTCTCTACTCAACATTTATTAATATTATTTGTTACTAGACTGCGACACATTAAGGTAGCAACCGGTGCCACTGATGTATGGATTTCTCTTTCGGTAAATTTTGGGCTCAAGATCATTGCAAGGTCATGTTATCGTAAATACATTCTTGGATCTTACTTTTTTCGTGATGAACAAGGAATAGATCATTCCAATTTAAAGACATTGTGGAACTGATGACACCTCGAAAAGTTTGACTCTGAAAATCTGGAACTTTTTCCTCGAGCAATTTTTCGAACCTGATCGAATAACGAAGTTTGTGGGGTTAGTTGAGACATCCTGTACAGTTCCCACCTCTCTCTATACACGTGAACGTTCCGTAGAAAAATGAGATTTTCGAAAAATTCGCAATTTCCCGCGAAGGCAGCGAGCAGTTCCCGTGGAGAAGTTTGAGGGATGGAGCCGGAAATTTGTCGGAGGTTGGGTAACACCGAATCGTCGATGGTAGACGGAAAAATAATAATATTAAAAGGCGTAGCAGAAGCGAAAAGCTCCACAAAGGGAGAGAATCCCATCTGGGGGAGCCGCTGGTCGTTAAGGGTTTATCGGTGAGTCGTGTGATCGCTGGAAGCTCGTTTGCTTGCTTAATTAAAAGGGGGTGGGTGGAGGCAGCTCTTGGAAATTGCGTGTCCTCTCTCTTCTCCTGTTCTTTCTGCCTCTCTCTTTCTTTCTCAGACCACTGTCTTCTTCCGGGTGCAAAGGTTGGGCAGGTGGCCGCCGCGGTTTAAAGGATTTCGGAGAATTAACGAGCGGAGAAGGAGTTGTCTGTAATCCGTCGAAAATCCTGCTGCGAAAAGGGCAGAGTCTCGGCGAAATAAAACGTTAAGGATTAATGGCGGGTGTGGGGAGAGACGACATGAACGATGGGAGGGTGAGGTGAATCGCAAACGGGACGGATCGAGTGCCTTTTCGAGGTTCGGGCTGCGAGAGATCGATAGGAAGACTCTGTGGGTAGCTCCGAGAGGATAACGAGATGCGGAAAATTGTCTCTCGGGGTTTTCGGGCAACGTTCTATTAAGAGAAAACGTTCGTTATATCTCGTTGCGCAAATATTACCTTCCTACTTCCTACGCTGTGATCGCGGAGACTGAAATTCTCCACAGTTGTTTACTATATTCCGCTGCGGATCTTCGTGTTTCCGTTCCACTTACAAATATGTGAAATGGAGGAAGACTTACTTGTCCGGGCCGTGACTGAGTCCATTACCATTGGAAAAACCGTGTATAGTAAAGAAATTTTTAGAAAGAAAAGACAGAAAAATGAAGGAATAATATCGATTTTCACATTGGTTATAATATGTCCAGGTAACGATTTGAATTGGCTGCTAGAAAGTTGGAATTCAGCTGGAGTCTCGCCATCCAGGTTAACTTATTTTTACTCCAGCCTCGTTATGGAGATGATTGTACATCAACAGCGATAATTAAAGTATACGGTATTCGATCGAGCGCTGAGAGCGTAGGAAACAATTAAAAGCGCTGGAATTAATATTTCGATGTTAATCGCCATCGGACGGGTCCGAGGAGAGCGGAAAGAGGAAAAGAAAAAAGAGGGAAGGCTCAAAGGGAGAGGAGAGCGCGACAGTCGCGGAATGAAGCGACGCGGATTAAAAGGATTTAGGAAGACTGCGAGACAAGCGAGGAGGATCGACGAAGGAGGTTAGGAAAATTCTCGAGGAGCGGAACCGACTCCGAGCAATAAAACGATGTTTCGAGTGGACGTAGGCAGGGGTAGATTGAAACCGGTCGAGTATAGAGAGACGCGCACCGTCGGAACAAAACCGGCGGAGTTAAAAAGGGCCGTGTGCGAAGGGGATGCTAAAATGGAGAACGTCAGCCGCAAAAAGAGGTGAAAAAAAGCAAAGAAGACGCGCGAACGCGAACGCCACGAGAGAGACTGGCAGGATATGCCACGGAGGTGAACTGCCACGTCCTGGAACAGACACCAGGGGGGAGAGAAGAGAAGAGACGCGTTTTATGTGCCAGTGTACCAGTGGGTCCTGCTGGATCGGCTCGCGTCGGAACACGCTCAGAGAAAAAGGATCGCGGATCTCGAAACTACCTTGCACCACCTTTTTCGCCTACTAGGCGAGCGATCAGGGTCCCGATACCCTAAAGAAGGTCGATGAGTCGGCGTCTTCTGCTATCAATCTCTATCCACCACTCCACGGGGTTTCTTAAATGTTCTACACGGAGAAACACTTCTTAAGGGGGTGTTCTCCTTTCCAGGATTGCAAGGATTTGGGATGCACCTTCTCATTTCTCAATTCCAAGTTTTTATATTATTCGGCAGCATATAGCTATCGCAGCTTTATGGAAATAGCAACTTTATGATAGTTCCTTTTTAATTTAAGATAGTCCCTTAATTTTTAGGGACTTACTTAACCCTTCGGCTGGTTCCTAAACTATCGATTCTCCTTCCAATTCATAGACCGATCTGATTCATATGCTAGGTAGCAGCACCTCTTGTACCGATCCTCCGGGAAACTCCTAACTCCTAGAGACCTAGTCCCAACTCTTCAATTCTATACTGTCAAAGACCCAACAACAGCAACTACCAGCAAAGCTTGTTGGTTACTGGGTAAAGCACTCCGCTGCACTCGTGTCGCCGCGCCGTGATGGATCGTGCCGTCGCGACGAGACAACGACCAGGTCCGAAATTTCTGGCCAAACCACTCTCCCCTTCTCTTGCGGGCTGCTCTTCCGAACTTCAAGGTCGAGCGAGCCCCGCGGTTAAAGTAATCGTTAGCATGCGCGTCCCGGATTACTTTATCTTTTGGGCTCCCACGGACACCGGGGCCTGATCCAATGGATCCTTACGCAAGCGATCCGTTTCGCTTATCCGAAAGCATATCCGGTGACCGCGTTTCAGGGGTAAAAGATGGATCGTCTGGTCGTGGATCCTGTTGGAAAACGAACCCGGTCGGTTTGTTGCAAGCTTTCATCTAGATTCTAGATTGGAAGACACGATGGAAATTGGACTGGAGAAGATTCCTGCTGCATCGAGCAACTTCCCTCGATGAAACAAAGTTAATGCTCGTAAATTCTTCCTCTTGAAGGCTAATCAGAAAGTTCCCAGGTGTTATCAGAGATCGTAGAACCTCGCGATGAAGTCACTTCGCAAATCGATTCTGGAATGGGAAATCAAGAAAGTGAATTTAAATGTGGAATTTGATTCATCTGATACACACGATGGTATCGAAGGGAGATCGAGAACTTTTGGCCAACTAGTGTACACGGATGGCTCGATAACTGCGGATTCGGGGTTGCATCATTGTTGCAACGTCCGAACGGTGTATCGTTATCTGGCAGACGATAATTTCGAGTAACCGGTAAGTAGCCTGTCCCCGGTGCGCTGCTGCGACCTGCGCAAATTTAATGGGACCGGGTTCCACAGAAATGGGCCTCCATTAGGTCCTGTTCCTCCTCGTTCGATGCACGTTCTTTCAGGATAAGGACGCCAGAGCAGAGCCGGTACACGCTCTCGCTGAATGCACGCGTGTACCAGCGGACACGTGCGCGTAATGCACTCCGCGTTCTCTTTTTCCCCGTTTTTCGCGGCGTCGACGTTCCTTCCACCCTCTCCTTCCTTTCACTCTCCCTTTTCTCTTGCTCGTTCCCTTTCTTCATTTCTCCTCTATACTTTTCCTTGCATTTCTCTCTCACTGTTGTTTACAGTATCTCATGTCATTCATCAATAGCTCTCATCCCATTAATCGCTAGACTGATTTTATGCATTTATGGTAGAAGTAGACACAGAATTTAAAATAGTGGAAAAATCAAAAGAATTTAGAAGTATCGACGTAATATTTGCAACTTAAACAACTCAAATTGTCACCATCGTGAACTTACCGAGCGCAAAATATATAAAAGCGAAATGGGAATGCGGTCATATTTTAATTTTGCATGAAGATCCGTCTGTGTTACTTCTCTCGTTCATTCTTTTTCGGTACCTCCGCGTCTCTCGATAGCTGCACGGTCGGTTCGGCACAGCAAGAAGAGCCGCGAAGAGAGGAGAGGAAAGTTGGGGAAGCAACGAGGTCGTTTTAACCCTGAGATTCGGACGTTTTGGGTCATCGGGGGTCAGCGCAACGCGCTCCATTGTACCGGCGAACGCTTCTAACTCGGTGCAGTGAACTCAGGGCCGTATCGATTCGGCCGGTCGGCACTTTCGCGCGCGGGTTCGACGCGCTCCGCTTTCCGGTCTATCGTTTATCGATACACACCGAAGCCGCGTAGGGTAAACCGGCCGGCGTAATCTGCCGCTTCCTCGATTTACCTGTATCGGCTTGCGGAGCATGAAATTTCAATATTTTTCAAGCCCCGTCTCTCCGCGCTGCGCGCGTTACACTGTAAATTAAACGACACCGGCGAATACAAGATTGCAGCCGGCCGATAGAGACCCGTACGCCGATACCCGGGAGTTATTCAATATGTACATCGTAACGATGATGTAACGGATAATTAGAAAGTTAGGAAGTCTCCTGTGTCTCGCCATCAACCTTGCTGCATTTTCATCGGCTCTTATGGAAATCCACACACTGCACCTCTGTTCATCTTATTTCATCCTATCGGCTATGTTGCTATTTCGTTGGTCATTTTTATGGAAACGCAAAGAGTTGAGAGTTAAGCTTGCTTTCTATAAAAAGCTAAGAATCTACACCAGTAGCATTTGTGGCTGGCAAACGTCACTGTAATTATATTCTGATCTTCTCTTTTATGATTATTTTTACAGTATACTTACCATAAATAACATGCATGAACAATGCATTTCCAAGGTAAACAGTGGGGAAAAAAACTAACGTTTGTAAGACGTACGATATTTAACTGTTGCTAAACATTGATTGTGCCAATGTAGTATTATCATACGTAAATTTCTTGTTACTTAACTATCTACAACAGCGTACCGCTGTTCTACAGAAGACACATATATCTTTCACCGTTTTTTTAATAGTATTTCTATTAATGAGTGTTTTATTCCTGCAATTTTTTATACTAGGTTTATTGTGTTAATAAAGAGATAATTTGAATCCTCATTCAGTGTTTGTATTATCATAAATTTCTTACATGCGGCCCGCACAAGATTTTTAAATTTGTAGCTGGCCCGTTGTAAAAAAAGGTTGCTCCATCCCTGATCTACAATAACTGGCTAACAATAGCAGGCCCAACGTTGGATATTCGTTGGCAAATTGCCACAAATTTTGGTGCTAGGCCCTGTGTTCGGGATTTCTAGACAAAACCAACAATCATATGCCAAATAAGGACGCAGGAAAAATGTGCAGCGAGCAAAGACGGGAATTCCATCGAGGTTTTCGGGCAAGCTGACCACGCGAGTCGTATCGAGGGCATCTTAGGTACAGTGTAGCGTGCACGCGGAATTCCGCGCGGCAGAAAAACCGTGCGGAGGCAGCCCAATAAAATAGGCCGGCATCGTAGCGTGCCGGTTAAATTGCTGTTCGCAGTTCCGCCCCCGCGAGCACCGCGCCGGGATACCGCCTGGAAGAGGATCCCGGAACACCGTCGGGCTTCTCGTTGCTGTTCTCGCTCGGAGCGAGCGATTTCCGAGGCCGTCGCGCTGAAGGGCGGCTGGTACGAAATTTACGAGGTTCTCTTGGGGAAAACGTCGGTGGAAAGCGTCTCCCGTGGGCGTGGTCGTTGGTCGATGGGAATTCGATGCGGTTTTTCGAAACGAATCCGTTCGGGATCGGCCTCGGGACTGTGTGGATCGGCACGAAGGACGCTCGATTTATTAAAGGATCAGCGGGGGGAAGCTCTCGCGAAACGCTCGCAGGCGGCGATGCTGCCATCGCCAGGTGCATCCTCTCGACTCGGCTCGGCTCGGCGCGGTCGCGAACACCATCGTGCACGGGTCCAGCGATGCATCTCGCGAAAAGATTCGCAGAAACGGTCGATACGTGCCTGATCGAAGCCGCGCCGGCTAGGATGCTGCGACGGGGACGCGGTGCAACAGCACCAGAAGCCCCCAACTGCATTCTCTCTCTTTCCCTTTAGCTTTTTCTCTCTCTCTCTCTCTCTCTCTCTCTCTCTCTCTCGGGTTGTTCCCGCTCGCAAGCCGATTCTGTTCTTCTCGCGGCGTTGTTTCGCCGAGCAGCTCAGCGTAGCTGCACCGGGCACCCCGCTGCCACACTGACTCTTGATATACTCGCGAGATATCCGGGCAAGATTTAGTGCATCCTTTTGCTAGCTGCCCCGCAGAAAATCTGCGCCGGGAATCGCCCTTACAACCGATCGAAATGTTTCTCCTGTCCTTGAAATGAATACCACGGCTGGAAAAACAAGGTGAGGCCCCGCGTGCAACGATACCTTCCGACCACTTTTCTTTTCCCAACAGCGACCGCGCTCTTGCTCCTCCGACCACTCCTGCAACTCCTCTCCGTGAACGTTGCTGGGTAAAACAGTGCTTCAGAGAAAAACCAGAAATATTTCTAGAGACTGTTTCCTAACCTGTCGCCACATTGATCAATTTAACCATTAATTGGTCTGGCTCGTTCGACGGTTTACGGTCTATTTCAGTTATCAACTCTCCTCTCTAGGTGGTATCATTTTTATATTTTACATTTTTTATAAGACATTCCTGGCTCTAGAGAATACACGATGCAACGTTCCCAGGTCATCATCTTCTTCGGCATTCGCGAAGCAGGTTCCCGGTCGACGAAGTCCCGGGCTGTTATCGGAAAATCAATAAACAACGTCAACTGGGCGCCGCGCCGCGCCGAGAGGAAATTACGCGGGGATGTCCGTCAATCTTCCGAAGACTTCCGGTGCGCTCCGAAGGTCTCCGATATTAGGTGTCCCCGGGGAATCCTGGACTATAACGAAATGATAGGGACGATAATTCGATTTTTCGCGATGGCAAGATAGAGGACGAACTACTGTCCGACGCGGTGTTCCATTAGGATAGAAGAAAACGTTGCGAAGGAGGTGTCTCGAAACGCGGAGAGGAGGATGAGAAGTCCGGACAGGGAGAATAGCGTAGAGGAGGGAGGAGAGACGGGAGGGGAAGTTCCGGTGGATAGCGAATATAACGCTGGCTCGGCTCAACGACGTTTTACAACCAAGAAGAGGGGCCCCACGCAGGATTTATTGGCCGGAGAGTGGAGAATTTATGCGGAGATTCGCGCTGGCAGGTGGTTTTACTCGCGATGAAAAACCGAAATTTCTCTCCTTCTCTATCGGCCTTGCTTCGCACCGGCGATCCTCTCCTCTCTTCTCTTGTCTCGTCTCTCTTCTCTGTTCTCCGTTCCAGCCTCGTCTCTGTTCGACTCGAGTTACCCGCGTTGCTTATGGATCCGCGAGTTGTCCTGACAAGAAATTGGAGATTTCTGTCGAGGCTCCCGGGGGAGCACACCGAAATTAGACAAAGATAACGCGGCCGACGACAGAGCAGAAGACTCTGCCTCCGGAGGCATCGCGAAAAAGAAGGCGGATCCATCATCTTCCGAATGCGCCCCGGACAATTTCCACGATTTCTTACGTATCATTTTTCTTTTGCATATTGTTAAACTGGCTTGGTTGAAACAACCCTTAATCTGGCACTTCTTATTGCAAAGTTTTCTAAAAAGCACAAGGTCTACAGGGACCTATCCAGAGAGCCCTAGGTTCCTAAAGGATGTCACCAGAGAGTCAAAGTTGTTCGGAGAGCCACTGCTGGGACACTAAGGCTGTTTTATAGTTCCTTCACGAGTTTTGGTCTCGCTATGACCCTTTCAGGAAGCCCTAGATCCTTTGCCATAATTTTAAAAGGGTCCAATGTTTTCAGCGCTGCTTTTAAAGATCCAAGGATTCTTGTAGAATCTTTCTACAGCGTCCAAAGCTTTCAGCAACCCCTTCAGGAAGCCCTAGATCCTTTGAAAACCCCTTCAGTCATTTTGAAGCACTTCAAAGTGCCTCTAGAGAGCCCTACGTTCGTACTGGTCGTCTTCCGAGGATTTAAACCGTTTAAAATCACCTTCAGTGAATCTAGGATTTCTGTGCAACCTTTTCACGAAGTTTAAGCCCATGGAGGGCCCTCCCTAGGGAGCCCTAGATCCTTCGGGAACCTTTTCCGATCTTCGAGGAATCTTTTTCGAGCAAAAAGTTGCGAATGAAGCCTGTTTCCGTCAAAACGTTCGAATAACGTGCGAATTCCCCCGATGGAGCCGCATAACACAGTGAACCGGACAGACGTATTTCGCAGAAGGGAGGAGCAAAGCTCGGCTGGCTCACAGCAGTCACTGCGCGGTTCAACGCACGGAGTTTTTCGAATCGGTCGTTCGCCGGGGCCGAAATTTGCATTTAAAACTACGGCCGGGGGCGAGGAAATAAAAGGAAGCGCTCCGCGCGCGATTTGACGAGCTCAGACGCGTCGAGATAAAAGGATCGTAGTCGGCGGGGACCAGAAAACGAGCAACCCGAACACCGAAGGACCGGTCGACACGAACCGAGAACAACGCGAACCCTGCGTCCATTCGTTCATCCGTTCACTCGGTCGTTCATCCGTTCACTTGTCCCTTCATTCGTGTTCTTTCTCTCTCTCTCTCTCTCTCTCTCTCTCTCTCTCTCTCTCTCTCTCTCTTACCGAACGATTTTCTATCGAATTTTAATCTTTGGATCCACCCGCGCGACATGGACACTCTGAAAATTTGAAAACCAAGCTCAAAGAAACAAACTAACATGACTAGACTGCGGATCTTCGTGCAAACTGCAAATTGTCTTCGTCAATTGTAAGACACGAGAACCATGTAGAAATTTCTTTCTTGCCGCGTATTAATTTTAGTAAGTTAATGTTTAATATTATTCAATGATATAATTTCCGATATAATTTCCATTATTTGTAACAACATGTTGCTATCTTTCAGATAACCTGTCAATACTTGTTCCCCAATGACTCACTAGCAACATGTGCTCCATTTGCTCCAACCTAATAAACACATAGATGTCCTTAAATCCCCATAATATTTTTACTGTTTCAACTTTCCCCAACCATTTTTGTCATAAACGCATAGGGTAAAGTGCCCATATATGAACCACTTTTTGTTGATGTCATTTTTTCATTATCTTAGAATGCTCTTTTTCGACCAAAAAATTACCAGTTGTAGACGCATTTCCTCCCTATAAGATTCTGGGGTCAAATATTAAATTTTTTGTGTGTATCCTAATATGGTACACCTCCAGTCCATAATATGACCCCTAGTGCCATATTCGGCACCCACACCAAGAATGTAAACAGCTATACCCACATTAGGGAACCCTTGGTAGTGCCATATGTATTGGGAACTCCACGTGGACTGATAATAATAGCTACTGACAAAGAGAAAATGAATTTCCGCCTAAACCAACAGTTGGCCAACATTAATATAAATAAACTGAAACTATACAGATATGTTCAAACATTTCCAAATCACTTACCTTCCTCGAAAAAGATACAATCGAAAATCTAACCACAAAAATATTCAACACGTGGAGACACAACGGGCGGAGGATCCATACTAAAATCTATAGAATGGTCCGATTGCACTGCAGACTGTTGAGTAAACATAGTAAACTACTGTTTTTGATGATTTTCTCACTAGACTGCGACTTCTTTTTTACAAAATATAAGGTAGTGCCATAATAGGCGACTATACCATATTTGGACACTTTACCCTACAATTCGCAGTCTAAACACGACTGTAGAGAATTCACACGTTGGCAGTTCGAACATTCTTTACGAACGAAATAAATGAGAAGATGATTGAACGACCACGGCGCTTTCATGGATGAAATCGAACGAACCAAAGTGGAAAATACCGTATCTAACGAAAATATTCTAAATCGGGTGGAATGTCGAAATTCTGGAGTGAAAATGGCATCGCGCGCAGAGGATTGTTATTGTTGTGGAGGAGTGTACTTCAGTGGCATACCTTCGTTCGGAATCTAAACAACACAATCGCCAGACTCGAAACCGCGGAGAGTCGAAATGTCGCGCGTTCCTCGCCGGTACACAAAGTGACAAGCGGACCGTTTGCTCGCGGCGTGTCAACCGGCGCGGCGGCGGCGCGGCCAGAGTTTCCAATGAAAAAGACCATTCGACCGGTCCCGGCAGCTGTTCGGAACGAGTTCGTATCCACACCCCCGCGGTCGGTGATTTTTTCGCGGTCGCTTCCCCGATCCCGCGCGCCCGCGTACAAAAGCGCCGATGTATTAATTATCGAGAAACCGTCCCGTCGCGTCGCGTCGGCTCGTTAACAAACACGTCGCGCCGCGCCGCGCCGCGCCGTGAAGTTTCGGGCGTTCCGCGCGAACTCGCTCGCTCTCCTCTCTCGTTTGGAGAGGGTCGTCGGTTTATTTGCGCCGTGCATACTTCGCGAGGGTGAAACTCTCTCGCGCGCGCGAGCGAGCAAGCGGACGAGCGAGCGAGCGACCGGTAATTGCTTCCGGCGACCAATAAACGAATATTGTTTGAAACCGTTTAATTGGACGGGCACCAGGTCCGAAATTTTTATTCGTGTAATAAAATATTTTCGTTCGTCGATTTCCATTGGGTTCGGCTCGGCTGTTAAGACCGAAGTAGACGCTTTTTTCTACGGGCTAGGGAATAACGCGAAATTCAATTAACGAGGGCGCAAATGAAATTCATTAGGATTTCGAGGGAATAATGGGCTGACCGCAGACAAACGACGGGACAGGGGTCGCTAACTAACTGCGACGAGTATAACGCGCAGTCAAAGACTCCGCCTCCGCCATTTTAATTCGCTTCGCGTTCTTCCGAGTCGAACTTTTTCCAGCCCGTGGTGCCCAGTTGAACTTGAAGTTGATGTATACCGCGATACCGACGTCGGAACTGTTGAAGTTGGTGCTGCAACTGAGGATAGATCGGTTTGCAAAGATGACGAGGGTAAAGATTGTTGGAAGTATCTAACAATGAAAATATTTTTGGATTCCGGGCCACCCTGTATAATTGGTTTTGGGGAGGAAAATGTGGATGGGAGTGGGCAAGGTGTGCTGTGGAAAGAATGTCGTGGTAGAGGAAAGGTTTAAGGGTTGTTTGGTCCTAGTGACTTAGATGTTTTGGCCGACGTGTCCACCGGCTTGGTGGTAATAAGTTATCGGGTATACAACAATGTATTCAACCACTAAAAATAACCGGTTTCGAGCGCCGCATGAAAAGAGACACAGAGGTAGATCTTCGGTTGACAGAAACACCGGAATCGCAATAAAACGAACCCTTTCTGCGTACGAGGACCGGCTAAGAGCAGATTGCGAAAGCCTTCCAAACCGTCCGGCAGTATCCCGAATAGGTTCGAAGCAGAGGGATTCGCAGAATTGGTGGACACCTGGATTAAGAGGGTCGCTTCCCCGCCGCAGCGACCAAAAAGTCGCGAGGCGGATGATTCGTAAATGAAGGGTTCACGGGAAACGCAGCCCGCAACACTGCGCAGCGGCGAGGTTCTCGTCGATCAGGCTCGAAGCCTCGCAACACCTGTTTCCAAACAGGGTTCCGAAAGCATCGCGGTGTGTTCTGGGGTGGTCTGTGTTCCCCTGCGCCGAAAATGGCCTGGAGGATCGACGCGGAGAGCGGGAGAAAGAGAAAAAGGGAAACAAGTACGCCGGGGAGTGTGGCAAAACGAGCACCGCGAGTTGCTTTGCTGCGAGACGGAGAAACGGAGAGGGACAGGTTGAAAGAGAGAGGTAGAAGCAGAGAAAAAGAGAGAGAGAGAGAGCGAGACAAGAGTGAGAGTGTCTCTAGTGCGTGGACCGGAGTGTTCGTCGCGAAAAGGAGACGGCGTGGCAGAGAGTTCGTGGCAGGCAAGGAACGCTCGAATCGAGAGAGCCTCGAACGAAGGCCAAACGAGAGAGGAGATCTAGCCGAGAAATAACAGAGAGAGAGAGAGAGGGAGAGCGCGGGCTGAAAGCGAGCCGCCGACACCGTGGAATGATGAATGCGTTTGGGAAAGGAGCCGCATAAATCCTCGAGGATAATGCGTCTCGCACTTTTCGGCCGGTGCCCCGGCCTTTGAATTCGCGCGGGTCTTGCTCGTTTTTACAAGCAGCGTATCGAGGGAACCGCGCGCGGGCCTCGCACAAACACCGAGATTTATCGTCCCGCCGATACGTCGTTACGCTATTTAATTGTTTTCGCTGGTCGTGGGCGACGCTCGCCGAAATCCGCGAGAGAACGGTCAGAGGTTTCTGTCGAAAAGAGAGTCGAAGTCTCTTGCAGCATTATTGATGTGTTAATAACAATGGAAACTATATAGAACGATAGTTTAGGATACGCAGAATCCCCTGAAAATCAGATTTCGTGACTGAAAATTATTGAATTTACTTTGCGGATCCGCCTCGCGCGAGCTAACAACAGGCGAGCCAATAATGGTTTGTTTATCGCGTCGCCGGTGTAAGAAACGCGTGTTCAGCCAACGAGAGGGAACACGACGCTCTAACGAGAGGTGTCCGGCGCTGTAACTGCGGGTAACAGCAACTGCAGGAACAGCAGCAGCTGCTTTCCAGGACGCGCGGATTTGCGGGAGTGGTCAAGCGCACGGCGCGGCGCGGCGCGGCACCGCGCAACAAACACGCGGAGAGGCGTGGGAAGCCACGGCGCGGAGGGTTATGGTTATTGCGGAAATATTTCACGGTCTTAGGCGGCAGTGCCGATCCCCGTATAGGGCATTTATCATGATAAGTAGCAGCGCGGCGTTCGGTCATCGTGAACTAGCCTGCGTCCACCCCATCCAGCCACCTTCTCCCGAGGGATTGTTGCTGTTCAATTATCAAATTTTGGTGAAAAGAAATCGCAAATTGTTTCTACGCATTAGGAACTAGTGGAAATGTCCTTCCCGAACACTTGATCGAGAACGTTCTGTAAAAGCGATTCAAGAGAAATTCATATCGGAAGAAAAACGATAGAATCGAGCATCTGGCGTCGCTGAAACTCGCATAACCGGTCCGAATTTCCCCGGGATTGACCGACGGACGTTTAAGCGAGCTCTCTCACGGGGCTTTGGGATCCGTCAAAGGTTTCCTCGACGGAACTCGTCGTTTTCGTTCGCTGGGAATCAGTGGGACGCAATATCCGGTGCACGTAGAACGTCGTCCATCGTCTACGGACGGACAGGGAGATCGATCGACGGCTTCGATTCGTTCCAGTGACCCCGGGAGCCGGCTTCCGAACCTTCCTTTTCACGGAGAGCCCTCGGAAAGGATCAAGCCTCGGAAATCCCGGTGATTTTGATCCGGTCCTCGCGAGGGATTACCCCGGCAGGTGTCTCCGGGGAAAGGGTGAGTGCATCTCGGTGCGAATAGTTCGAATGCGACAGAATCTTCCAGGATCACTGGAGGACGCCTAGAAGGTCACCGTTAAGAGGGACCATCGTCGGAGTCCGTTTCATTGCCGCATACTTGACCGAGGGATTCTCGACGAGGCGATTTCGCGAGCCAACTCGTTGCAGGACTCGAGACGGATGGCCGACATTTAAAGGGTCCTTATACCGCGGTTACGGGTATCAGGGAGGACTTGGTCGGCCGCCAAGTACGTGACAGGAATAAGGTTAAAGCCTCCCTCTCGCGATGGACTTCCTCTTTCTCTCTCTCCGGTACGTCGTTCCCCGGTGCCAAAAGACCGACGAGCTCCACCGGCAGTCCCGGAATCGGATCAATCACTGCTCCCGTGTCTCCCGTTACTGGTCTCATCTTTTCGACTGTCGCCCGACTGGAAGCATTCATGTATATTGAACGTGAGCTAAAAGATGGTTTCGACACTGTGAGCTAGTCGTCGATGGTGACAAAAGACCGTCTATCTTATTTCCTATCTGATACATGAATCGAGTAAACGTAACTGCATTGTTCTTTCCATATAGATTGCCCTGATGGGCGTGGCCTCGTTGCCCCTTCTTTATAGAGTGCCCCAGCGAGCTGCGGATTGGATGCTCTTGGCTCTAGAACGTCTCGAATAGGCGTGGTTTCGTTGCCCCCACTATGTAGAGCGTTCTGAGAGGCGTAATTTCGTTGTTCATTCCATGTAGAGTGATCTAGAGGTGTCGTATCGTTGGACCTGTTCATACAGAATATTCTGGAGGCGTGGCTTCGCGGCTCTTTCCATACAGAGTGGCTCAAAACGAATGGTCTCGTTACTCCTCCGTATACAGCGTGTTCTGTGGGCGTGGTTCCGTTGCTCCTCTTCATCTAGAGTGCTCTAAATCCCGTGATTTCATTGCACCTCACTCTAAAGATTACTCTGGAGGCGTGGCATCGTGGCTCCGCCGTATGTAGAATGTTCTGGAGACGTGGTATCATTGCTCCTTCCACGCAGAGTGCCCTAAATCGTATGATTTCATTACTGCCCCCCTATATAGAGTATTCTAGAGGCGTGGTACAGTTGCTCCTCTTCACTCAAGCTGCACCAGGGCGTGGTATCGCTGTTTCTTCTTGCGCGGACTATTCTGGGAGACATAATTTCATTGTTCTTGCTTTCAACGAAGCCAGGACAGTGCCCCACAGGTCAATACCCGCGCGTACCGACGTAGACGGTCTATAGACCTCGATGCAACATCAATTAACCGATGTAGATATTTTACCATTCTACTACCCACAGAGACTGCCAAGGAACCCGCTCGACTTTATTTTCTTTCATCGTGACTTTAATATAACTCTACGTACATCAACGAGTTTTCCGTTCCGTTTTTCTATTTTCTTTAGTACCAGGAGGCTCGACGAGCGGTACGAGAGCCGAGACGAAACGAAACGAAACGCAATCGCGGTGGATTATCTCGTGTAGCGAGTGTTTCCGTTCCCCAGAAGTTTTTCCTCGAGTTTTCCGCGTGACGGCCGTCCGCAACGCGATCTATCCAAAGCAAGGGGACGCCCCCGTAATCCTCAAAGTACTCCGGCGAGCTGTTTACGACGCGGATTCGTGCGGGGACGCGCGCGCAGACGGTTTTCACGGGTGACCGGTTTTATTCGGCGGCGATCGGCTCGTGTAATTTACAGCGAGCGGGCAGGCACGGATCGGATCGGGGCGGATCGTGCGCCAGCCGGCTAGGCTCCCCCACGGTTTCGAAACTTTGAGGTATTAATCGTCGCCGAGGAAATTTACTTATCCGTTATAGCCGTTTCCGCGTAACATTACGGCCGCCGTAAATAACCGCGCGAAAAGAACGCGGGGCGGGCTGGCTCTCTCTGGCTGGACGCCGCGTATCCCGCGATTTCCAGCCACGGATCGAGCAAACTCGCCCGAGAAACAGACAGAGAGAAGAGAGAGAGGGAAAGAGAGAAAGTGCCGCGCCCCATCGAGCGGCTCTCGAAGCCGAGAATCGGCTCTCCGGGCTCCACACTCCACAATGACGCAACCGCGTGTCGCAACACCGAGAAACAATTCCGCACGGAATCGTAAATTTGGCTTCGCTCGCCGATTCGATCGTTCTCCGCGGCCAACCACGATCGCATCTCCTCCTCTTCGTCCTGGTCCTCTTTCTTCCTCTGATCCTCGTTGTTCCATTCGCTTCGCGAGGAGACGCCGAAGTTGATCGATGCCGTGTCGCGAACAATTTCCTCGATCGAGCCGCAACATCTGTGCCCCGCGAGCTCCTCGTGACAACTCCAGGGAGCTCCGAGCGCTTTCGAGATCCTATCGATCTTTATTGTCTCCCATCATTTCGGAGGAGCTTATGATCTAGTGCTGCGATCCTCCGGTCGACCGCGAAACTGGGGACAATCGGCTGTCGCTGCATTCTGCCACGAGTCTCAACTTGTTGAAAGGATTATCTTTCTTCTGGAATTGCTTCCGATAAAAGCACACGAAGGTGTTAACGTCATTCGCAAAGATCGAATTAATTCTAATTATAGAGTTTCCGAGTAAATTCGTTGGGTTGCGAATATAAATGTGTTCTAATTTTAACAATTTAATTGTGACTCAAGAGGATGTGACTCTACTTATTATTATTATTATAGTAAGCTGTTTCATATATGATTGTTCTCCATTTCACGAATAAGTGAAAAGAATTCATTCTGTGGCTGTCTCTGCAGAAAAATGAATATCCCAGTGGAATAAATAACAGGAACAAACTGATAGATGGGAATACTTTCTGGAGCCACTGTACTATACCGGACGCGCTCACTGTACCCGTCGTGGCGCGAGGTAGGCAGCAACGATGCGGTATTTACAGTCCCGGCTTACCTACATCTCGAACACAGTTTGCTCGTTCGCCCTCCCCCTTTTGCCGCCCACATGCAAACAGGACGAGGCAAACAGACGCGTAAACGGCCGGGAAGATGCGTCTAGCCGTGTACCCGCGCGGAACTAGCCGCCAACAGCCGGCTGCTGTCAGTCGGCAGCTTCTCCTTCGTTGATCCTTCGTTGGTCCTTCTTCGTCTCCTCCTAGAGCGAGACTCCTCAGGATGCAGGGGACCTTTCTTGTCTCAACGAACGGCTCGCTAGAAATCATCCAATCTACCCTCCGCGACTATTTACCCTCGCGACCCGCCTCAGGATTGTCTGCACCCTGAAACCCTTTGCCGACCCTAATGAGCCGGTTCCTTGGACTGATGAATGCTAGATATTGCCAACGAGGTAGCATATTCCGAGCGAAGTGATCGAAGATATAGATCTTCTATTGCCGAAGTAGTAGATTCTTAACTTTTTGTTAGGTTGGAGGGAAAGCTGTGTCGTATTTGAAATAAGCAGATAATTTTGATTGTAACTCAAACAGACGTATCGCTAGTGGATCATTTGGAAACAGGAATTGACAGGTTATCTGAAAGATGGCAATGTGTTACAAATAATGAAAATTATATCATTGAATGATGTACAGTGACGAGCAAAAGTGTAAACACACTTCGTTTCTTTTACACAGAATGTGATAATACAAGCTATTTTTCAAATGAATGGTAAAGATTAGGTAATAATAATTATATGGTGAATGTGATAAACAAAATATAACAGTTTATGTTCGATAATATTAACAATATATAGAATATTTTACAAAAATAAGGATTTGTAGCAATGTTTACAGGTTTACAGTTTTGCACTTCAATTGTGCACGTCAAAATAAAGCTTAAATATTTTGTCCACATTTTCCTTTACTTTTTTCTACTGCCTCTAGCCTGCGTGGCATACTATCTATTAAATTTTAAATAATTTCCGGCTCAATATTGTACCATTCTCGTTCGGTTCTTTACTACAATTTATAGCCTTCTTTCCACAATCGACCTTTAAAAATTGGTAAAGAATCTTTACGTGATTAAATCTGTATCAAATCAATTAAGTCCTAATTGGAATATTGCACGAGGTAAATCCGCTTGCTCCGAATAGCTGCAAGTTGCTGGAAAGTACCTTCGGTAACGCAGCCGAGATTCCAGGTGTGTTCCACGAGATTTTTCCAGACGGTCGAGCCATTAACCGAGCAGAAACAAATTCTAAACGACTAATCTTGACCGCGGCGCGGCAAAAAGGGGCGGCAGCACTAGCCGGAGACTCGGGCAGACGTTCGTGAAACCGCTCAATCTCCGTCGACCGTTTAAACTCGGGCAATAATCTTACAGCATTGTTTGGAGAAGGCGTGTAAAGGATTCGCGTGACGGAAAACGTCGCGTTATCACGGCCCATTACGTGGGCGGTAATTGTTGGCCCGCGAGCGCTAATCTCCGATGGAGAACGCCCCTCTTTATCATCCCCGGTTTGCTCGTAAACCGGGCTTTTTACCCTGACAAAATCGTTCTTTTAACTAGCCATGAAACTCTGAACTGTCTGTGATTTACCTGCCGAAAAAACGTACCCCGCGCAAAAAGGGTTCGCAGCCTCCGGGACGCAAACATCGTTTTAATGTGCCTGTAAGGACGAAAGCAAAATATAGCATCACATTTTTGCGTCCAAGAAACTATTATCACGGGAAAGAGGGGGATCCTGACTTATAACTAATAAAAATTGTACTGATTAAATTCGGAGAAGTCAGGATCCCCTCTCTTTCCCATAATAATAGTTTCTTTGACTTCTTTTCCAAATTAAGCCTTGGATGAAAAAATGTGATGCTATATTTTTTGCTTCCGGGCAAATATTTTGCTTCGGGTACCATACGTGCCGTAGAATTTTTTCAGATTTGCCGAATGTTGAAATGAGTACCAAAAACGGCTCTAAACGCGACCCAATGCAGGTGCGAAAAATAATGTACAGTTAATTGGTCGCAGCGGCTCGGTATCTCGGTGATAAAAACCGTGATCGACGATCGATCGAGGGAGTCGATAGTCGCGAGTTTTCGCGCGCCTTTTCCAGCTCGATGCTCGGCACCAGGATTATCGTACGCGAAGCGGTTCCACCTCCGCTCGTGGAGGTCGTTAACAATGCCGGGCTGCCTACCTTCGGCCCGGTCCGGCAGATAACAGGGAGGTGGAGTGCCAGTAGGTGTGGGAAGGTGTGGGTAGCAACGGTAGGTGACTAAACCGATTCTAAAGTTAGACCGTTCCGGGAGAGGAGACGACGACGACGACGACGGTACCTTTAAGTCTCCTTTCTGGCAGGATATCCTTCCTGCGTGTCTCGCGTGCCGTTTCCGTTTCCTCCTCCCTTCCTCCCATCCCTCCACAGCCCTCAGACCTCTCCTTCAGTGTCGCAGCCGTGAATTACCGCGGATCGATCCGCGGGAATTCGCTCGGGTCCTCCGGGAACTCTAGAAGTTCGATGAAAATTCTTCGCAGGTGTCGTTATTTCGGAGTCACGAACGTTTGTATCTTTCTGCGAATCGAAGACGGCAATGTTCGCGATGTTTTTCTCCGACAGAGTTTCTTCCACAGCCTTCCGGAGTTTCTTTGCGAGTCTGTTCTTTTCCCTGTAATCTTATCCGCAATTCGTCTTTCAATTCCGTGTTGTTAGCACGTTCCCTGTCAAAAGAAACGTGAAGACATTTATTTCTTCGTTTTATAACGAACTGTCTAATGGATAATGATTGTCCCGTGTGCATCTGTTTCGAAGGGCAGATCGGTTCCCGCAGGAGCAACAGATACTGTCTGGCCTAGTCGAGGCTGCAGACTACCGTTGGAAATCTATTACGTTATCGCGTAGCGGAAACGAATCGGAAGAGGCGGGATTAATCGCGGCCGGTAAACGGCCGGCAATCAGCGTCCTGGAACGAAAACCGGGGAATCGAGACTGGTCGTATCGTGAGAGAATCGGCCCCTTTGTATCCCAATTGCCGGCGAGATTGCCAGGAATATAATTACCGCGTGGAGAGAGAGAACGTTTCGCGATACTGTTGCGCAAGTGGAACGAGCCGCGAATGAAACGGCCGCGAGCCGCGCCGCGCCGCGCCGGTCCTCGATCGGGGGCGGAGCCATTTTTCCTAATTGCCCCTTCGATCCCAGTATAACCACACGTGTCTTTGAAAAAAAAACAGTCACGGATTTAGAAAGTTCTTCAATTTTTTCACTACAGCCGGTCAAATGTCCGGTTTTCATGGGAATTGTTTGAAAACATTTTTTTATTCCAGTATATATTATAATAAAAATCGCACAAATTAGAAATTCTTTATGCGGATCTTTATGCATTTATGGCTTCTGAAAGTTTTCAGGGAAGGGCGGAATATAAAATTTGACAGAATTTAGTAGAATTTCAATTTATCACAGGTCTGTAGATGCTACACACTCTACCACTGGAAATAAGATTCTATTTTATTTCACTTTCTTAAAATTCGTCTAACAAAATTGAAAATTGCATGAACATCCGGAGTCTATTTATAATAAAATACACACCAGTCACTTTTAATGGTCGGTAGGTTTAGTGTTAATAGCTGCGAAGATGATCGGAAAACGCAAGTCTACGTTTAGGGGTTGGTAAATAAGCAGGATTTAGGTTGCCTAGATGCTCGTGGAGAGAGAAAGGGCTCGGAAATAGATCATTTCGATTCGTCGAGCGTTCGCATAGCAGTCGTGGCATCGTTTCCTCCAAGTCAAGGTGCCATTGGACGAGACGAGTCTGCATAATTCAGCGCGACCTGCTATTCAGGACGTTTTCTTTGGCGAACGAAAGGGGCCGTTGGAGGAAAAGTAGGCGCAAGGTCCTCTCCGATTAGATCGTGTTCAATTCAGTTCACTTAGCACAGATTTGACCTCGATTCGGAGGCGGGGGCGGGGGCGGGTTGCATGGACGCCCTCGGGCTTTTAATTCGCGCAGGATGTGACACTCTCGGGTCCCTTCCCCTTTCGGGCCGGGACACCGTTAAACGGGAACCATTTAGCATCGAGGGCACCTAGTGGCCCCCTCCCGGTACACCAGCACTATTTTTTTTTCAACGTCCCAGGCTGCGCTCCATATGCGACGGCGATGCTATTAGGCCACCCCATAAGTCGACTCGGTTTTAGTGTCGCTAATATGAAATTTTAAGGCTTCCGTTTACCTTGAGTCATTGATGCGTCGAGCATCTACTTGGACTTCTGGCCACCGTTTATTCGGTGCTTCTAATTCTTCAATATTATTAGGGAAAACGCAATCGTTCATGGCTGATTTCGTATCGGAAGGAATCGGAGAAAATTATCAGAAAATTTGTCGTTTGTCTAGAATATTAAAAGATCATTCGTTTCCCCGCTGAACGATGGCAGTGTGCTGTGGATCCGCCGAAGAAATAGAAGACCCTGAAAAATTTATAAGTAAACTTTACGTTAGTATTTAATAATGTAGAATTAGCATTCTTAACTTGAAATTCTCAACTTCAAATTGATAATCTGAATGGGCAGGGAGACGATGACTTTGGTACGGGCCTAGCGACGAATGTCGCTTTAAATTTCGTTTGTCTTGAGGCACGCACACAATCATGTTCTGTATCATCGACACGGATGTGTGGACTATAGTAGTATGCTTTTGTCTATACGTATAATTCCATACAATCGAATTTTGAAAAACTTTAACAGCTTATATCTCAATAAGTATTTGTTTGCGGCATATGGCTCCTTCCAAACATTTTCTCTTCTCGATGAGTAGAAGGCGTTGATGTAAAAAAGAACTTTAACAATTTTCTTTGTAATAAACAATTTTGCGGCAAGTTTCTCTTACAAATGTCCACCGATTCAGAGGTGTAGATTCACCCCTAGGACGAATGATCATTACTTTTTATACATCCTGTACATTAATAAACATGCACGTGATTCCATTTACAAACGATGTGCACATTGACAAAAGAAGAACCAATCAAGAACACACATCCCGTGAAACGATTAAAATTCCATTCAAGCGTTTCTCTCCCTGCAGCCAATGACAATGACGCAAAAATGAAGTAATTTATGTGTACGACGATATTATTATACGTGACGTTATGCTTGTATACAGTGATGAATGAGACACGGTGTATACTCGTCGGGCTCGCAGAAATCGAGGCGGCCAGCGGACTCGGACTTGTCGTCGCCGACGAAAATGAATCGTTTCCTTCGAGTAATTGTGTACGGCGTGGCGGCGCGGCAGCGGGAGAAGAGGTAGAGAGCAGCGGCTCTGATAGGGCGACGATTGCCAGGTATCGATCGCCGTATCGCCGCGAACCCGGCCGGCTGACTTAATTAAGACGTTAATGGAGACAGCCCGAAGAATCAAAGCGAATTTCACGCCTCCCTCTCGAACCCGTCGACGAGCCATTAATTTGGCGGAGCAAAGGGCGACGAGGACCGACGTCCGCGATCCCTTAGGACCCTCTCTCCGGCCGAGCATACACGCCGATACGACGTATATTTGACGTTTGATCGATTGATCGCGAGACTCGACGCCCACGCGCCTCGCGGAACCCTTGAATTTTCTTCAGCCAGTGGCTATCATCCCAACAACTTGGACGTCCCTTCTCTAGACTAGAATTCATCTCGTATTCCAACTCGTATTTTTTTCAACAATACGCCACGTGATGTGTTACAGGCAGGGCTGTGCGAGGACCTGAAATATCGGGGTCGGGATTACGAAATGTTTTCGGGATCGGGACGGGTACACGGAAATTTCGAGATTTTCGATTATATCGGGATTCCCGAAAAAGAGTAGGGATATTTTCGGGAACTCGACCTCTTCCCGGCTCGTCCCGACCATCGGGTTCCCGATACATATTTCGGATTCTCGCACATATTCCGGTTTTTAACACTGAACCTACCGACCATTCTTTCAACCTGCCGACACAATGCTTTTATGCATCGTGGGTCAGTTCATGGACGCCCAAGGCTGCGATGATCTTCATTATGGAACTTCATTATGGGTCGTTTATCCCATTGAAGCCGTGCCGCCGCTAGCCGTCAATAGCGTCTCTCGGAATCGGGTTGTTCCCGATTCGCTTGCCTCCGCACGACCGTCGTCGAGGTCGATTCAAAATGAAGCGCGAAGGCCGATCATGCTGACACTGCTGCCGCAAGAAGAACACTTTCAAACATTTCCCAGAATAATTTGACCCTTCGATTGCGTATCACGTCTGTGGTACTGTTCACAAACCTTTAAATGCTTTACAAGTACCTCGTGCAATACAGCTTGAACTTTAATAAAACCGTTCGAGATTAGATTTCGTGTTGGTACGTGCGCGTGTTCCAGCTGCCGAAAGCTCGGCGAGCATTCTGTCGGCGCGTGTCTCGGTTCGATTCAACGTGAACTTACTTTTCCATCCCCTATTCCTTTATCTTTCTCGTTGCCTCTCTTTGTCTCTCTCCGTTTCTCTCGAGGGGAATCGGACGGTAAATCGTTGATAGGGTGCAACGTCGGGCAACCGTGAGCGCAACGCCTCGCCCATCTTGATGCGAGAGCTTCCCGGTTGTTTACGAGTTTCCAGCGTGGCGTGTATCGGGATCGATGAAAGCTCTATTCTCTCTTTCTCTCCCTCTCTCGCCAGCGGCAGTTTCTCCGGGCGCATTCACCGCGGCCGCGCGTTAATGTCGCGTTATTACGAAACCGAGAGCGCATTCACCCGATACACACCGCGCCACTCCGGAAAGCACTAGACGACCCACCCTGTTTCGATCCCCGAGTTGTATAGCCGCGCGGATCCGACTCGTATTTCCGGATCTAACGAACGTAACCGGATATCGAATGGTCACGGCCCAAGGACAAAGACGTGCCATCCAGGCCCTCAGGCCCTCGACAGTTCGTCAACCTTCCACTGAACCAACCATTTTGGTTTTCAATACTTCTTTCCACCACCTGGTACCTTCATTTTTTCGGATCTCCATCGACCATTGAACAGATGCACAATTTCAAGATCAAGATACAATTAAGAATGAAGCCTTATACAAAGGTGTATATTTTTTCCAATACCTCTTTAACGATGCAAGAATACCTTGGGTTCTCGGGCCTCAAATTACATTCGTCAATAGAAGCCGTTCGAACCACTCTAATTTAAATGCTTCCCTGGCGGGGTATTATCTGGCAATGTCCAGAATATGATGCAGATCGAGGACACTTGTTTAAACTACTCCTCAATCGTAAATACTACCCTCCCTACATTATTAATATTTTTCTAAGCGTGCGTAACGTTACACACACACACACAGCGCTAATATTTATTTTTAAATTCCTCAAAAAATGTAATATATAAACCAAACACGGGTTTAATAAATATTCAATAAATAAATAAATTTTTTCGCCGATGTCACGGACCAGCATCCTTATTAAAGTTGCTTCATTTACGAGGATGAATTTCCACGATGAAACATTCCCGTACTCCGTCGATTTATTCTTGCACCCTTTCCCGCTGGATCGCAGGGACGCTCTAGTATTTATGTGTACGATTCGTTTGGTGGTTCAAGGGTCTCGCCACCCCAAACCGAAAGAGTCGAAGCCCGCACCCCTCGACAAAAGGACTCGCGTGGCGCGTGTCTCGCCCCCGTGGCACTCGCGCAGTTCCTCGAGGGCGGAAAGGGCGCGACGGCCCTCCCGAGCCCCTTTCTTTCCAGCCACTCGCCCCCACCTTTCTACCCAAATCAGAAGAAGTATCGTCCTTCGAAGCGTGGCTGCTGCATTCGTGGTCGCGTTCGTCGGGTAACGAGGAGAGACCTCGGAAACTCTTCGCGAATCGTTGATCCGGGTCCAATGACTCTTGCGACCCTTTCACCCCCCGGAACATCCCCCTGTTTTTATAAGCTGGCGTGTTCTTGTTTGTGATTTTAAGTAAACAATATCCTGCTCGCGAGCGAGCAGGTGTTGCTATAAACAAAATCCGAAATCCATTAATGTTTCTCTTCGTCGCGGATCACATTCCCCGACTTGTTTTTATTCGTGTTCGATCGCCTCGAATATGTCAACTCGACCCCTTGACAGAACTTTCTACCTGCCACCCCACCAGGCTCTGTCCGAAATCCCCGACATATTGAAGTCGAAGCTGCTGACAAATGGACGCGTATTATTCCTGCTGCTTCCTCACCCTCCCGAAACCAGTCGAACAGACTGACTTTGCGAGAAATTCACTGTGTGTCCCTTACAATCTCTGCGATAACGAGGGACAATTGCTTTCTCCGGGATCTGACGAGTCCTCCCGACAGTCTCAAACAATTCTTTCCGAGAGAAAAGTTCTTTGCTACCGAATCCGGCTTAACCTTGTACCGGCAATGAAACTGTGTGCGTGACTTTAAAGCTTCGATATTGAACCCCCCGCGCTCGAATGGCGCCGTTAAAAATTGCCATACTGTTATTTAAAAGAATTTTTACACTACTATAAAAATGTAAGTAAGTGTCGTGTGTCGGTAAAATGAAAATAAAAATTGTATGCATCGATTCCAGAACATAGAAGCCAAATAGAATGTTATTTTTTCCTTGATAATCTTGATAGATGAAAATTGTTTTAGTGCTCCTACAATTTAAAATTCCATGTATTCAATTTGGCACGAGTACGATTTCCGTGGCCCCTCGTTTTGAGGTTATATTTGTGTTCTTGGGTTTACTTCAAGAAAAAAATGTATATATAACATGGTGTCAAATCGGCCTGATTTACTCGGTAAAGTAGATTTCCTGTTTTTTATAAACCTGCAAATATCTTGGAAACTATGCGAAGTATGGGAAAATATCAAGAGACCTTTTTTGCAGAAAATTAAATTTCCAACAATTTGTGTCCTATGACATTTTTCTAAATTAAACCAAACTAATGCAAACTAAACCAAACTAAACAAAACTAAATCAAACTAAACCAAACTAATCCAAACTAAACTAAACTCAACTAAACCAAACTAAACTAAACTAAAAATAAAATAATTTTTTTGAAATTACTATACATACTACACTACCCCTGTATTTTCGTATGCGTGGACGGGTCGGCCCTCTCCGCCCCCTCTCACGACCTAACCACTCTGTTCACATAATCTTCCCATTGTAGATGTCATCCAGAATGTGACCTTTTCAGAACGGAGCCTTTACGTTCCCCCGATCATTATTTCGGGGGAGTGGCAGTTGTTCTGCAAATTCACCGAAATATAAATTTACTCGGAAACTGCGCGCAGCTAATAGAAAAATGTCATGGGACATAAATTATTGAGAATTTAATTTCCTACAAAAAAGGTCTCTTGATATTTTCCCATATTTCGCATAGTTAATGACATATTTGCAAATTTATAAAAAAAAGAAATCTACAATACTTTACCGGCTAAACCAGGCTGATTCGACACCATGTTATATATATTTTTTTTTTCTTAAAATAACCCCAAGAAGACAAATATAACCTCAAAACGAGGGGCCATGGAAACCGTACTATCCCCTTCAATTTAACTTTAAATGTCTTGCAAGAGTGATTAAAATCATCACGCCAAGAAATCCTATAATATAGTCTAGAGCCAGGACGGTGACCAGAGTGTAACGAACAGTTAATAGGATCGGTAGATCGAGGACGCGGCTCGTCTCTTCTTTCGAAAAGCAGATTACAACGACGCGGAATCGCGGAACTGGCCGATGAAGCGAGTCGGGCATATTCGCAACGGGCCAATGAATTTATAATAGTGGTCGAGAAAGTTTGATGGATGAGAAGGAAGAAAGTGACGGGACGATGTACCATGGACACCGCCATAGGGATGCGATTATTCGCCGGGGCTAGAGATGAAGGGCTAAATGAAATCCACTCTTGCGCCGTCCGAGGCGGAGGCGGAGGCTCCGGTAAATGGGACGCAAGCCGTTATTTGCATATTTATGCGTTTTATCCAGCGGGACCGGGTAAACGCTGAATATTCTCTCCTCCCCGAGTTACGACGCTCGAAACGCCTCTTGGACTCTCGCCTGAGGCTAACAGTTGTCCACTTCGCGGGACTTTAGCCCCGGGGTCCGTACGGGTCCGTGTCGATGCAATTTTTCTTCTTATATATTTTTATCCTGGACGTTTGCTTCTTCACCCTCGAGCGCAACTCCTGCCGATTTAATACATTTTTAATACGTTATTCTGCCACTTATAGCAATACTAACATAATTCCCGTTGAAATAACTAACAATAATTTATTTTTAGCACTTGATCCTGTAGGATTTCAGGGATAAAAGAATATTCGTGCACCCTTTTGGGCTAACGGTTACCTGTGTACCAAATTTCAGCTTTCTATGTCTTCTGTATTTCGAGATTTGTTTATCTGGCAATTATACAGGGTGTGCCGGACGGGTAGTACAACCGGGCAGGGGATGATTCTACATGTAAAAATCAGTCGATAAAAAGGAATAACATTTTTTAGATTGACGCCTCGTTTTCGCGTGCTTCGGTATGCACAGGAAGTAGAATCGGTTGGTCATGATCAGACGCGTCAGACGGTTCCTATCAATAGAACGTATATTTGCTGCATTTTCGAAAACGAGGCATCAAATGAAAAAAAAGTTATTCCCTCTTTTTTCGACTTATGTTTACATGTAGAATCATCCCCTGCCTGGTTGTACCACCCGTCCAGCCACACCCTGTATACATATATGTATAGATATCGATATGGATTGGTTCGAGACCTTCAATCTCAATTGTTGAACCATTACATTGTGGAGTAAAAGCTTCGCCCCCCAGTAATTCGTTCATTAAAATTTCAATTGAAACTAGTTCTGTTTTAAGAGAGACGCGATCTGTCGGACACATAAAAGTCAACTCGACCGAAACAAAAATGGCACTTAGCGGTGCGCAACCGATCGATCCACGATCCCGAGTGATCGACGGTCGTCCTACCTCTGGCAATCGTCGGACCGTTGGCAGCGTTGGCTGTCTTTTTTTTTTCGTCCTCGAGTACACCGGGCTCATTAGTCTCCGCGACGTGGCGGCGATCCGCGGCGTAATAACTTTTAAGGTAACGCGCGATCCTGATCGATCTCTCGGCCATAGAAGGCGATCTCATCGATTCCCGGGAAAAGATGAAATCGCCTTTCGCGATCACAATCGAGAGAGGCTCCCGTCGAATCGATGCGTTCGAAGGTCGGCCAACTATCGGCACAACAGAGTAGAAGGCCGACGGCGACGCGACGTGACGTTCTGCTCTTTCGGTAAACATCCTCGGGGAACGTCGTTTACCATCCCCCGGATGAATCGCGAAGAACCGCGAGACAAGATGTTCGTTCTTGTATGCGAAAATTGCTGCGTTAGCGGAGCCGGAAGACTGCGTCAACAAACGTGGCTGTGCAAATATTTAAACGCTACCGAGATGCCGATGCGCACGTGAGAAATGTCCCAAGGATCTGGTACTTGCGTGAAATTAATCATATGTTGATTCTTCCCCGTCCATCGAGTGTTAATTTCATACTTTCGAGTAAATAGTACGTGTATGCATCGTTTTAGTGGTTGCAAACGACGCGAGTAATCTCATTTTCATTAATAGGGGTCAATCTACACCTCTGGATCTGGTGGACATTTGCAAGAGAAACTTGCCGCAAAATTAAAATTGTTTTTTTACATCAACACCATGCACTCGTCCAGAAAAGAAAGAGTTTGAAAGAAGCCACACGTCGCAAGGTATTGAGATATAAGCTGTGAAAGTTTTTGCAAAATTTGATAGTGTGGAGTTATACGTATAGACAAAAGCCTACTACTACAGTCCACCCAGCGACCGTGTCGATGAGACAGAACATAATCGTGTGCGTCCCTCAAGCAAACGAAATTTAAAGGGACATTCCGTACGACGTCGTCGTCTCCCTGCCCATTCGGATCATAAAGTTGTACATAGTTGCCAAATATGAAAGAATACCTTATATCCATTGTTATAAGTAGACTGCGGATCTTTATGGAAAATAAAAAATGTTTGCATTGATTGCAAGACACAGGAGCCAAATAACAATTTCATTCTTCTTTTAATTATCGTATTAAGGTGAAACTAATACACCGGTGGCCTTGAATCTTTTTAATACCTCCACTGTTTTAAGTTATGCGTATTTACCCATTTTTGTCATAAATGCATAAAATCCGCAGTCTAGTTATAAGAATATTAATCATGTATTATAAAATGTTACCGTACTTCTCTCTCACCGTTCCTCCAGCGGATTAGGCGGTATACCTGTAAAGGACGTTATAGCAAGCAAAAAAAGCATGCGAATCTTCAACCCCGACAGATCAGCAACACGTACGACGGACCCATCGAAGCGACGAGCGGACTTCCTTATAAATCACGTCATTGACGGCCGTAGACAATGCCAAAAGGAATTTCTTTGACAGTTTCCCCACTTCAACCTAAAGTCCTTCCGACACACCCCCATTCAATTAAGAAACGCAACGTTTCCCCACCCTTAACCATTCATGAGAAACCGAGGTGACTACCGCAGTAATATTTTCACCGTGGTCGGAGTAACTCCTTTCCGTTCGCTGTCACGATTTCGGAAAGTGTGTTGTGTAGTGTTCAGTGATTCTGTAAAAGTGTGGTGTTTTGAGCTTCGTTGTTAATAAGACGTATTCGCGAAAATGGCAGTGTCCACTCGATCAGACACAGAAACAGAAGATTTTGAAAAATTTGTAAGTATCTATACTTGACATTACTATTTTATAATGTACAATTAATATTCTCATGTGCAACGATGGATATAAGGTATTCTTTCACTTTTTGCAACTACAAAATGATTAAAATGAGCAGGGTGACGAACATTTGGTACGGGCCTAGTGAGGAATGTCCCTTTAAACTTCATTTGGCTTAAGGCACGCACACGATCATGTTTTGTCTCCTCGACACGGTTGTGTGGACTGTAGTAGTAGGCTTTTGTCTATACGTATAATTCTACATAATCAAATTTTGCAAGAACTTTAACACGGCTTACATCACAATAACTATTTGTTTGCGACATGTAAGGGACATGTTGCTCCCTTCAAAGCTTTTCTCTTCTCGACGAGTAGAAGGTATTCATGTAAAAACAAACTTTGACAACAATTTTCATTGTTATAAACAATTTTGCGGCAAGTTCCTTTTACTGAATGTCCACCGGTTTTCGAAGGTATAGATTATATTAAAGGTGTAGATTTTATACACCCTGTACATGTTAGAAGACCTGAATAGTACTAACTGGATCTGGTACTTGCGTAAAATTAATTAATCATTTGTTGATTGTTGATAAATAGTACAGTTGCTCGAATTAATATTCGGATGCTCTAAAAAAGACGACAACTTTTTTAATATAGTACTATACGATTTGAACTTTTTTGGGAAGCTAGAGCAATTTGTTCACTACAGGATGTGAACAATTTTAGAAAAAATACTAAAAGTTGCATTTTACAATCTTTTCATGTGGATCTATATCGAACATTGAAAAAGTACGTTTTGGAGGTCTGTATCAATTATATATGTGTATGTACTGTGAAAGTTTCATCGAAATCGGTCGATGCGGGAAAAAACGACAGGCATTGAAAGATGTAAGAATTCTTAGATATAGGTCGAAAATCGTGAAAATCTGCAATTCTCAACATTTTTAAACGTTTGTAGCTCATTGCAACGACGACCGATTTTCACGAAATTTTCAGAATATATTCAATTGACACAGACCTACAAAAAGTATTTTTAAAATTTTTAATATTGGCCCACATAAAAAAGTTGTAAAATACAACTTATAGTACTTTTTCTACAATTCCGATCAATTGCAATTATTGAAAGAATTTCTTTTCACATCCTGGCGTAATCTAATTGCTCTAGCTTCCCAAAAAAGTTGAAATCGTATAGTACAATATTAACAAAGTTATCGGCTTTTTTAGAGCATCCAAATATTAATTCGAGTAACTGTGTACATGCATCGTTTTAGTGGTTGTGAACGCGCGACGCGGGTAATCTCATTTTCATTAATTCTACGTGTTAGAAAATCTGAATGGTGCTAACATGATTAACTGAATAAAACACAAAACGATACAAACAACTTTATTGAAATACATCCGAATTGGCCATCGCTTCGTGTAATCGATACGGGAAATGTTTACTTCGCACACATAATGAGCGACACGCGCTGAAGAACATACTCGGAGGGCGCGAACGTGAGGACACTGGCGTTTCCACTCGGATTATTCCTCAGCGTGGAAGGGTCGATCGGCGGAAAGGGTGTTCCATTGTGCTCTGTAACCGCGGGCGGCCACTCCGTGAACGAGCTAATTAGGTCAGCCGGATTTTAATTAATGCGCAGGCCAGGCGGGGAACGACCGAAATCCGTCTCCCGCGGCCCTAACATATTTTCGAAGAACTCGGAGAGCTGAAGTTCGGCAAAGGGCCTGGAGGCCTGTGCGTTTCCACTTTCACTATCGGCGGTAGACCACGATTGACACTTCGGTAGAAGGAAAAGTTCGTGCGAGTTTGCGGACGACTGAACTTTTCGAAACGCGTCTCTCTTCAGTCGAGTTGCCGTTCGTTTTGTTTCCGCGATTGACTGCGAGCTTTCCCGTTGTATCGGTGTAGGAAATATTAATGCAATGAGATGCAACTTCATGAAACACTTAAATGTTTAATAACTTGCAGTGGGTGTACACAGTATTTGTAGAAAAAGTGGAGGTGACGATTTTTAAATATTTTCTGTGCCTGCAATGTAAATTTGAAACGATTATGTATTTTGTAAATCTATGTAAGTTATACACATGTGCAAGGTTTCATTAAAATCGATTGACGCATAAAAGAGTTTTTACTATTTTCAAGTAAATATATTTCATATAACAACCTTGATCGATTTAAAAATTATTTACACATTATCTAGTAAACTAATCCTTCCAACGTCTCAAAAAAGCTCAAGCTGTTGGGTCCAATTTTGGAAAAGTTACTCGTTTGTAAATGGTGTACGAATACTTTGTACATACACCCATTGTATTAAACAGCTGGTTTTACGGGCGCCTCAGAGTCGCCGTTCGTGCGCTCAGGGTTAATACTTCTGAACACTTGTATTTCGGTTTGTATTGTAAAAGGTACGATATTTCACAAACGTCTATCACTGTTTCATTAATTACTGGATGTGTTCGCGAGCCATAAATTGCAGAAAGATCGACGCAAAGATGATGTTCGGTATCCGTGTTACGCGAGGAGAAAAAAGTAGGGAACACTGGTGACCGGTCTCCCGAATCAAGGATCATCATTCATTAACCGAACGGTGGGATGTTCACTCATAAATCTCCCAACTGGTCTGTCAGCGAGCATGATTCGCCCAGACGCTGCAGCCCCGCTAATCGTTTTTCGACGAAGGTACCGAAACAAAGCGTCGTTGGGCAGCGTACGCTAGTTCCGAACGTGGAAAACGATAGCAACCACGACGCGCCGCGACGGTAGCGAATCGATTACCGATAACCGACTAGAATCTAGTTGAAATTGATATTTATTAGTGGCACGATGGACCGACGAGCGTATCGCTCTCATTACATCTGCCGTCGAATCGGCAGCCGCAAATATTTGAACGGAGCAGAGAAACTAGCGAGAAAAGAGAGCCGAGGTTCAACATTATTCTGTTATTAATTAATAGCCTGCGGACCTTTATGTAAAATAAAAATTGCCTGCCTCGGTTGCAAAAAATAGAAACCAAATTGTATGTTATTTCTCCCTTAATGATTTTACTAGAGGAGAAATCGTGTATTGACATCTTCAATTTTGAAAATCTTCCAACAATTTTGAATTTCATCTACTCAATTTTCTTATAAATGCATAAAGATCCGCAGTCCAGTTATTAATAATCAAACTGCGGATTTTATGTATTGTCGAGTTTTATTGCTTCGATAACAAGTATAATAAGGTCCGCCGCGATTTTACTGAATCATGCACTGCGTAAAAGTATTCAGTGCCGAACGGAGAGTATCAGAAGTGAAAAGTATGCGGCACAGAAGGAGTTAACGTCTACCGGTTGCGTTCGAGCCTCTGGAAGAGGATCCGGCGATCACCGCGGGACGTTCTCGCGAGCAGTGTATTAATTCGACACCCCGGAGGGTTCTCGACTCGCGAACGTATCGCGGCTGCATCCCGCTGCATCCTACCGGTTGTCGTTTAATCCTCGGAGCCTTTGTAACTCCTTTATTACTGGTCTCGTTACCCGAAAGTTATTGAAAACCTTCGTCCGCGAGAGCTGGAGAACCGGGAGAATTCGGAATTATCCCGATACTTCGATTCTTTAGAATATGTTATTCAACTTTCTGGTTTGTCGAGCTGTGCGAGAAGATTGCACATGCATTATAACCCTCGGACTACCCGATCTCCAAAGCTGGAAGTCTATCTCCTGGTACAGCACCATCTAAATGTCCAGGCGTCGCAAGATTCAACAAGACCAACCATGTCCGAATCAGCACGATGTCCATCCACTTCTGTTTAACTCGAGCTAGTCAGTAGGTTAGCTGTGGGTCCACAAATCGTCATAAAACCGAACACATTAATCGGAATCGTGGATGCCGGTCGCGAGGGCATCATTCCCATCGCTAGGAAACACGCGATAGAGCGCGAGGGTGGTGACCCACCCTCCTCCGGGACGGAAGAGTGAGAGGGAGAAAGGAAGGGACGGGCAAGAGGAAAGAGGGACGGTAGAAAGCGAAAGAGAATGAGAAAGAGAAACGCAGAGGGAGGTGGTTGTGAGGGAGGAGGACGGTAGAGAGAGGAGCAAAGGGCGGTTGGCACACTCGGTCGATCTCTCGTGGTTGCCAAGCGACGAACATCCACCACCAGGCTCTCCGGCGACTACCCCTGGAGCAGAGCGTAGAGGAGGCTGCGTTGGCGGCGTTGGTGGCGTTGGCGGCGTTGGCGGCGTTGGCGGCGTTGGCGGCGTTGGCGGCGTTGGCGGTGGCACATCCTGAAAGCCTCGAAGCCTGTCGGAGACCTAACCGGCGGCGGCTGGCGGTGCTGGCGCCACCTGGCTCGCCGGAATACACAGCCGGCCACCCCCGCGGTCCCCGCCCGCACCGTGACAGTCGCGCGATGCACTCCACGCTGGCTGGGTCTCGCTTCGGAGCCGCCGGTCCTCCCTTTCGCGTTGCCGATGCGCTTTTCGCGCACAGCGAATCGCCTCGCCTGTTCGCCGCGAGACAGCCGCGCAAAGACCGTCACCATCACCGGCCCGTCGCACCGCGTTCTTCGATCCCGTTCCTCGACCATCATCATCATCATCACGATCCGCAACCGTACCAGCAACATCAGCCGCAGCAGCGTCGCCAGCACCGTCATCGGGACCGACAGCACCATCTCCTCCACCTCCGGCACATTCTCTTACTGCTCCTTCTGTTCCTCATCCCCCTGCCACCCGCCGCGGGACACCGCCGGGAACAGAGGACTGCCGAACGGTCGCCATCTTGCGTCGTCTAGTGCGTCTTCCTACTACTAGGACACACACACAGCCTTTTTGCTCTCCTCTCATCTCCCCTTCTCTTCTATCGCGTTCGACCACGAAGTCTCAAGGGGGGAAACGTACGAAAACCAAAGATATGGGGGTGCGCGACAGCCGCCAACACCACCTACACCATTCTTCCTCCTCATCGTCGTACTCCTACGCGGCTGCACCCGGCACGCTCCTGCGAACGGCCTGCTGCTACTCTCTTCCTCCTGCTCCCATACTGCGATAAGGGAGAGACCCGCTGCCCGCCCGAGGGGCTACGATTCCTCGACGTTGCCCGCTCCAGCCCGCTCCAGCCCGATCCAGCCCGATCCCGCTCCTCGTGCTCTCTTGCTCCCGCTCGCAGCAGCCCAGGGGTCGTTGAACGTGGGGTAAGTGTCGGCAACCAACGGCCGCAACCAGCGGCACGTGCTTTTCCAACGCTGCGCGATCGAGCACCGGCTCGCCCTCCTCTTCCTCCTCTTTCTCATCTTCCTCCTCCTTCTTCAAGCTCCCTTCCCTCTACTCTCTTTATATTTTCTCTAGCTTAGTAGCTCCCTCTCTCTCCCTCTCTCTCTTTCTCTCTTTCTCTGATACACACACAAACTTTCTCTCTCGCTCGCTCGCTCGCTTTGACTTTCTCGCTCTGCTTCCTTTTATTTGCGCACGACCTCGCGGCTTGTTTTGAACCCAGCAGAGGGGTGGATGCACCCAACACCCCGCATAAAGCCAACTTTGACCCCTTGCTCGCTGTTTAACCTCTCGCTCTGCCTTTGTTCGGGAACACGGCTCACCCCCTGTCGACCCAGCCATCGACGGTAACCCCTTAACCCCTTGCCGTACGATTTTCTTCACGGTTACGGTAATTGGAGACTTCTCTCTGTCTTTGATGTTTGTCCGAAAGAAAGAAAGACAGTTTTGGTTCTTTGTACGTGTTTGCTTCGGTGCATCATCCCTCCGATACGATTTCGTCTTTTGCCGGTGTGCTTACGCTGTGCCGGATTAGGGTGCGTTTATGTTTGAGCTGCGATAGGAGATATAAAAGGGCCAATCATCAATTCAGATGTTTATTTAATAATACAAGTATCCTCTGAAATGGCAAGTAGTAATAGAATAGAATGGAAAACATGTTATTGAATAAATATCTTAATTTGGTGCAGACTTTTGTTCCAACCCAATAATTGAACCGCATGCAATCAATTTGAAAGTATTCCTCGGAGTCGATAAACGGTGTATCGACGTCGTCCCCGAAGGGTTAGCGAACGAAATAAATCGGAGTTACTCGAAGCGCGGTTGTGTTCGAATTTCCGCCAATCAAGGGGTTCCAAGGGAATCAAGGATAGAAGGAATTCGATCGCGGACTATCTGCAGCGGATTTCGCGACGTTGCACGTGCGGGCTCGCGAGGTCTACGAGCGTGAGACTTTGAAATTTCCTGGCGAAGCGGGCGTCGCACCTGGCGAACGCGCGTTCACCGCGAAACGCGGTAATATTCTTGGCGAAATAGTCGCCGGTGCTGAATCGTAATGGAACCGCCAAGGTTGGGGCGGCGCGCGAGCGCGTTCGCCAGTTTCTTTCGCGGAATGTGGAACACGATCTGGCACGAATACCATCGTGAGATCTGCCACTGTCCGGCGCATGGCGTTCCGCGTGGATTAATGGCCCCTCGACGGGTCCCTACGCCGAGTAACGAGCACCATATTTTCGGTTTAATACCGAGAGCCCTGTCCGCCGATTATCCGTCCACTGTTGCGTTAGGCCAGCGGGGGCGGAGCTTACCCTCTAGGGCCAACGCCTGGCCCGGCCGAAACGAGAGCCGCTACGCTGCCGGCCATCTAAACGCTTCATTTCTCAATTTTGAGACTTCTCAGGTTCATCATATTCGCACCACGACAAGAATAATGACACAACTTAAAAATTCAGTATTCTCACAATAACGATTTGAAGAAAATTATAATACTTCGTAAAAGTAATTCGTCGAAGTAAATTCGACTAGGCTCTATAAAATGTTATTACGGATGCCTTCGTCAACTCTAAAATGACACTGTTCCTGCCACTACAGAAATGAACCATAATAGACTCGTAAAGAAAACTTGACGTAACTCCCCTCGATCAGTTCAATTGGGAGTTAGAAATATTATGTTGGGGAAAAGTTTCTTCGTATTTTAATGCAGAAATGAATCAAACTTCTCCCACATTTTAAATGAAGTTTATTAAATCAAGTATGTGTCGCGTTTTGATCGACCACCTTTTACCATTTTTGAGGTAGAACCATAGTCCCGTCGCTGCCGGTCTTGCTCAACTGTTTGCATGATTTCATCGACTTTTTTCAGTGACGGGTCGACTAGAACGAGGTGTTATCTTTGACATCAAAATTTCCAGATTCAAAACGCTTGAACCAACTATGTGCCACACGTACAGATACTGTATCTCGTTCATAAACATCATAGATTTTTTCAGCAGCTTGAGTCGCATTCTTTCCTTTTTTGTAATAAAATTTCAAAATGTATCGAATTTCTTCTTTGTTTTCACTCATTTTCAAAACGTAATAACTTTTGATTAAATAAACAATTATCTCAATTTCTTCTTTGTAATTACTCTATGATATATCTCCTTTCAGGAACACTCAAGTAATGCCAGATCCGTCTAATATTAACAGAGTTATGACATGGTAACACCATCTATCGCGAGAATACGAAGAAACTTTTTCCCCGACCTACGTTCTTCTAGCACGTAGAGGCCAACTAAACGCATCTATCACTGTTCCAACTTGAAAATCGTTATTTTTTGAGCTGTGTCATTATTCTTGCCGGGGTGCGATATACTTCTTATGACATTGTACACTTTCAAAGAATAGTCCCAGGGAGCACTTCAGAGCGTTCTCCGGGGCAGGAGAGGCCTTTTAGTTTCCTCGCTAAAACGACGATAAGTCTGTCTAAAGATTGACCGTCACTCGAAATATCGAGACGGGAAAAGCTATTTATAAATTTGGCGGATGGATCAGACAGCGTTTCATCCTCTCGGCACTCGACTTCAACCCGACCTTCGACGTCCGACCTAGCCTCCCCTTTAACCTTTCGACTCTCTCTCACACTCTCACCGGCCGATTCGATTATTTACCAGCATTCTTCGCGCCCCTCGTCACGTATCTCCGATATAAGTCATTTTGCGGTCTGCCAATGGCGTTCGACTCGGGAGACGATTGATAAAAGCGAGAAACCCTCGACCGCCTTCGCCACATTCGATCCACCTAACCTAGACACAGACTGTCGTCCGATCCACGATCGCTTCCGAGCTTTCTCGGCGCCCAACTTGCTCGCCATTCAAGCACAATTGAAAAGTTCTACCTTGTCTCAGCGACGAGTCTTTTCACATCTTTAGGCCGCAGATGATGCAATTAAATCAATTTAAATATTGATAGCGTGCTTAACAATAACCCTTCTTTTGGCTGTAATATGTATCTTGAAACAATTCCCATAATTCTTTAGAAGATATTTTCGAAGGCGCTCAGAACACAGTCACTCGAAGAAATCATCCCCATTTTAACTCGAAAATTGAACATTTCTTTCGACCTAGAATAATTCCTTTCTATATGATCTTTTTTCTTTTTATGGGTAAGAAATTGATATGATACCTTCAACATATTTAACAATGTAAACGGCATTGTGAATAAGTATTAAACTTAAGACTCGACATAAGCGAGGCGAGGAAAATTGAAAGTGCTCCTCCAGCTATCTAAAATTCAAAGCGAAACGAGAAGAATGGAGCGAACGTCGCAAGAAAAAAATCCGACGGCTTTATGGCGCCTCGATTTTCGACTGAAGCAGTAAAGCGCTTCTTTATCGAGGATCCGCGAGGCGCGTTTTGTCAGGGAGAAGATGTCACAGCTCGTCCCTCGGAAAAGGAGTGCATCGTTCGTGGCGGCAACGTTTCCGAAACAGCGAATTCCCGAAGGGCGGCTGCGCCCTTAAAGGGGAGTTATCGGCGTCCCGATGCGAAACACGGGCCCGGAGGATGAGCTTGTGTTATTCTTTCGCCACCCTCGCATCGTTGACGGAGACGTCGACGACGACGACGACGACCGGGAAGAGCTTCCTTTTTGCTTCCTCGACACCGGTGATCGTTACACGTGTGAGTGTGTGTAACACGCGTCGCCCGTGACCAGACTCCCGGTCCTCGCCGCGCCGGGGGAACTTCCTCTTTGTGTGGCCCGGCTGCTTCTCTCCTCTGTGTACCTTGCACCCTTCTAACTTTCTCTCTCCTTTTCTCTCTTGTTCTCTCACTCGACGAGTTTTTCCCCGCCGCGCCGGAAGCGATCCGCTCGCCCGAACACCGCCGCGTTCTCATCAACGGAATCAGTTTGATAACCGACGATGATCGACGACGATCACCGCGGGAACGAGCCGGTAATCGCTCGATCCAGGGGGATCGTGCCCACGATTCTGCCTGACGATCTATGCACCGTGGCTTCCCAAAAGAATCTGATTGTTCGATGTTCGTACAACGCACGGCCAGCGGCTGCACGTTCGAGTCTTTCAAGAAGCTTCACAAATTTATAAATGTCGATATATTATTTTCAGCTCTGAGAAATGTATAAGGGGAGCAGGATATTTTGAATTTGTTGATCTGTGGTTAAATATTTCTATACAGGGTGTCTCAGCTGAAGGAGGCCATCTAAACATCTCCTTTATTTTTAATGACATAAGAAATATTTATAGCATAATTTAAATGGTATCGAAGGAGGAATATCATAGAAGAACAATTTCTTTTGTCCAGTTATTTTTTCATAGTTTTTCAAGGTCATCGTTATTTTTTTTATCGGGAAAACTTATCTTTTTTTATTCCATCTTATAGCGACTAAAAAAATACATTTGAATATGCTTAAGTCATTAATAAGATGGAATAAAAAAGAAATAAGTTTAGACAAAAAATTCTCATTCTTCTATGATATTCCTCCTTCGATACCATTTAAATTATGCCAAAAATATTTTTTTTTGTGCCACTAAAAACAAAGGAGGTATTTAGGTAGCCTCCTTCAGTTCAGACACCCTGTATATTATTTTTAGCTCTAGAAATGTATGAGGGGAGAAGGACATTTTGAATTGGCTGATCTGCGATGAAGTTACGAGAATTTACATATTTCGATATACATATTATTTTTAGCCGTAAGATATATACATATAAGGGAAGCAGGATATGTATATTGAATTGACCGAACTATGATGAAATCACAAGAATTTAAATATTTCATATATTATTTTTAGCTCTAGAAATGTATGAGAGGGAGAAGCAGGGTATTTTGAATTGGCCGATCTGTGATGAAGTCACAAGAAATTAAATATTTCGATATATTATTATTTTTAGCTCTAGAAATGTATAAAAGGGAAGCAGGATATTTTGAATTGGCTGATCTCTGATGAAGTCACAAGAAATTAAATATTTCGATATATTATTATTTTTAGCTCTAGAAATGTATAAAAGGGAAGCAGGATATTTTGAATTGGCTGATCTCTGATGAAGTCACAAGTATTTAAATATTTCTATATATTGTTTCTAGCTGTAGGAATGAATGTGTATAAGAGGGAAGCAGGATAGTTTAACTTGGCTTTTGTTGAAACATGATATAGAGAGCTAGACGATGTCGAGAGAGGTGCATCACGGGCCGCCGAAAGTGCATCACGTGCGACGCGCCGGTGAAAAAACGCGTATCGCTTGGAAAATGCGTAAAATGTGTCGTCACGCAGGAAACCGAGTCCTCGAGGTGCGTGTAGCCCCGGGAACGGTGACATATGTCGCGCATACGTAACGACGACAGCCAGACAGCAATCATTGGCGAGTGTAAAACATTAGCTCGAACGGGCCCGACATTGTTCGTTTGTCCGCCGCTGTTACAACAGATGCATATACACGTATATCCGTCTCTATAATTATCAGGACACAATGGCCGATCGAAACGAAAACGAGCGTCGGACGCAGCCTCGGATCGTGAAAAGGACGCGTGCTCGGCTCGTTAGTTTCGAAACTGACGGACCAGCGTAATTAATCGGCGACGCTTCCTTCGATACGATCGTCGTCCGCGATTTATCTGTTTTGTTCGCGCACGCAGGATTATCTAACATCGCGATAGCCGAAGGGGAATAGAAACCGAGGAGCGTCGAAATTCGCCGGACAATTTCTCTGCGACGAACACAGGAAACACCTGCCACGCAGAGGTTGTACAATGCAACCCTGTCCCGACACCTTCCCCGAGATGCTAATAGCATCTGCTATGAAAACAGCATCTGCATGCTCGACACTTGCCTGTTTCGTGCTCCGGCAAATTGTGGGAAACGTTCCCCGCTTCAAAAATGCGATCCTCCCTCGTTAGCATTCGCTACTGAAACTCCGTGTTGATATCTGCAATTATGTTCCAGGCAAATAGTAAAATTATCTTTAACGTTGTTCCTACTTTTTTCTCATAAATGCATCGAATAAAGTACAACAGGCTGTTGTCGCAGCATCCCTTCGATGTTTTGTCTACTCAATTCGAGGAAAAGCAAGGGGAGGGTGTAGAAAGGAACGCGACGAGAGTATTCAAAAGTTTCTGACCGGATGGGAAATTTGGGATTCCGACGTCGGACCGTTTATCCGAGTGCTGATCTAACAGCGAGGGTGGCGTCGAGAAGAAATTCGTTTGTGCCTCGGCCATGCATACGTGACCGTGGTCCCCGTATCGACTAGAAAGACAAGATAGCACGAGAGATAGAGCCGCGTCTTCCTTCGGGAAACAACCATCGCGTATTTCCCTTCTCCCGTTTGTTCCCCGGGTTTTCCGTGATCCGCATATTTCCCCCGTTATTTCGCGGCCAGACCCGCCTCTTCCGCTTAACGAGATTTCCTTTCTATCCGAGACGAGAGAGAGAGAGAAGACTCGCGGCAGTAGCTCGTTAAAAACTTCAGAAGCAAGCAACCCGGATCGTATCCAATGGGATATTTCCCAGAGATTCTCTTTTCGACGCCGATCCCAGCCCCGCTTTTACCAGGCCGACACAATCGGGACACCGCAGCCTTTTATAACCGGAGTAAGCTCGAATTAGGTTAACCTCCGGATGGAAACAGGCCCGGATGTGCCCTCCTGCATTTAGCTTCTTTATGTTGCTGTTCGTGTTGCGGGTTAACGGGTTTTTCTCGAATTCGAGAATCGAAGAATTAAGAGTTGGAACTTGCTTAATTGTAATTCGTACTCTGTCGACTATCTAATGGCGCATTGTTCCTTACTCTACGATTATTAGTACACAGCGGTTTTTATGCGTTTATGACAAACATGAATGGGTGCAATTTCAAACAGTAAAACTGTTAGAAGAATTTAAAAATGCTACTATATTATTTTCAACCTATTAAACGTATTAAGAAAGAAAATAAATTTCTATTTCATTCCAGTTTGTTGCAATTCAGGAAAAAAAATGTTATTTTGAGCACGCTCGATGCGAGATCTACCGCGTCCAAGGATTAGACTGTGGATTTTCATGCGAAATAGAAATTGCCCACCTCGTGTGCAACAAACTGGAGTAAAATTGCCATTTATTTCAATTCTGCACTTACAGTAAGGAGCAAAACTGATCCAATAACCACAAGTTTTGTATAAATCATTATTTATTGCTGGGAATATAGAAGAATAGAACAAAAAATCAACATTATAATTATTTTTATCATAGAAGTAACTTTTTAAAGAAATTTTACCTAGAACCTAATAGTTATTGGTTCAGTTTTGATCCTTATTGTATAAGAAGATGGGTACGTACAATTTAAAGCAGTGGACGTGTTAAAAAGACTTAAATTAATAATTGAAAGAAGAAAGAAATGTCTATTTGTCTGTCTCATGACAATATTATCCCACGGGACTGTCGAAGCTATCGGACTACGCGACGCACGATGATCGTCTCCGAAGCGTTAAAAGGCTGCTGCCTCCCGAAAACGGGTCGTCGGTAGCAACATTGTCATCTCGTCCGGAGGATGTGCGAGACCAGAATGTGTAAGACCATGTTATCAGAGATCTCGTCGATAGTTGCGACGATAAAGCGTCTCGGTTCTGCTCGTGTGTAGTCCGGAAGGTTTTCAAGTTTCCCTGCGACGAAGGAAAAGAGAGAGAGAGAGAGAGAGTAAGTCCTCTTTGTGCCCCTCCCCGAAGAAAGCTTTCTTTGAAGCGATCGTGTCTCGTCGCGCGTCGAGTTAAATGGTCGTTGCCGGGGACGCGAGAAGAAGAAGAACTCTCGTCTTTGTGTGTAACCCCCCCTGAGGGGGTTAGTATAATGGAGAGCGAAGCAGCATAGTTGCGAGGAGCATCCGCGGCTGCAGAATCGAGAATGTCACGGTCGTACTTTAACCCTCGTCGTCCTTCGGCGCGGCGTTCCTCCCCAGAACTTCCACGGCACACACGCACACACATCGGCACAACCTTGGATTTTTTTAATTACGCTCGAATCACCGTTAAGCACGACACTGTTAGGTGACTCTCGAATTAAGGTACGGCCACTTAAAAGCAAACCCGTAAAGCGACGCCCACGCACCGCGGGTACCTGCTGCATATATGCGTTTATACAAGCTGCGTCGGCTCTCTCCCAAGACCAGGGGCGCATCGAGAGAGGCCACGGTTTCCCTCGAGAGAAGACAAAGTCGGTTTTGCAACCTTCGCTGCGTATCGTTTAATAAATTTCGAGCCCGCTAATGTCTTCCCCCGGACGAAATTTATGTTGCCAGCCGGCACGAGAAAGTTGCAACGAGCACGCGGATGATTTAAAAACCGTGGGCCGCCGTTGCAAAGTTATCTCTGCGGCGCGTCGATACCGAGGGCTCGCAGATTTATTTCATTGCTAATGGAACCCTATCCTGATTGGCTGGGACGATCGACCGCCGGTCATTAGCAGTTTCGACGCCGATTTTTCGCCGGATCAAGACGGATTTTGCAACGAGTGTTCCCCGGCAACACCGTACCGGAGAGAACGAAGTGCGAATAAATTGTTTCGCGAGTGTTTTATTCGACCATCGATTATATCCGAACTGCTCGCTTAAAGCAGAAAGTGTGCCGCGTTTAAACTGCGCGGCAATGTTCACAATTTTCGAGCCGTTCTTTTTGCTTGTGGAGGATGTTTGTCCCGTGGGGACAAGTTATGCGATGGTGTAAATGATAGAGACTGTAATCATCATTATGTAGAGGAGAATGGGTGAGAATAATTCAGGACATCAAATTATGAACAGCTGTGCCGTTTAAGATATTCTAGACTAATTCTAGATAGCAAAGAATTTATGCAACGACATTTATTAAAATCTCTAATGTAATCGAATTTATTTTATTCAGGCGTGTGTGCAAAGGTATTTTATTAGATCGTGATCAAAATCGCAAAAAAGTTAAAGAAATCCAATCGTGCCATTTTTATAAGGCAATGGGTACCAGTCATTTTTAATGACCGTAGATTTAATGTTAACCGTAATTGAGTGTGTAAGAGCCTTCCGAACAAATTCTCCTGGAAAGGAGCTCTTCCGTTTTCTGAAGCAAAGCACGTCGGAGCAATTGTCTATCATTTTAGATAATCGAGGCCTTCAGCTACCTAGTTTCCAGCGGCGAGTTCTCAGGTGTGTTGTGGGTTGCGTGCATACGGCCCTGTTCCCGGTGCACACGGGGTGGCCAGACAGAAAAATCGCGAAGGCACTCGAGCCTTCCGTCGGGTGCCACGAATAAGGGCCACATAAAGACGGGTCGTAAAACTATGATTTACGGCTTGTCATTGATGCGTTCGCTGTCCGTCGGAGCCCGGTACACCCTTTTCCTCCAGTTCATCATCGTCTCCCTCTGTTCCCTCCTATTATCTTTCTTGTGCCCTCCCCGGGACCCCGTTCCTTTCGTTCTTATTGGTCCCCTGGCTCGCGCGGAGATAGCCCACTACCGATATAATCGATTAGGGTGCGGTTACCGGAGATGCGATTTTCGATCGCGTGCGACAGGTATACCGGTCCTGCTACCTTTTCAATGCATTCCGAACCGTTCTGGATTTTTTCACTTTGAACGATACGTGTACCGACGAGTTTACAGTAGAATGTACAGTATGAAGCCTCTGCACGAACTCGTTGTTCTTTTATTTTTTGCATTGGGTTCGAGGGAAAGTTCTGTCGTATCTTAAACAAGCAGGTAATTTTGCTTGTATTGTAAATCAGGAACACAGTTGTTACGAATGATGGAAATTATATCATTGAATAATATATTTTTTTTTTATTTAAGCTTACCCAGACACCTCTCTAATTCGCGTCTATACAACTGGACGTAAGTGACATTGTGTTACGGAATACAGTTTGAATGACATTATACAGGGTGTCCAAAAATTCCTTCGATAGCCGGAAATGGGAGGTTCCTGAGATCATTTGAAGCAACATTTTCCTTTGCTAAAATGTTAGCCGCGGCTTTGTTTAGGAGTTATTAACGAAAAACACAGACCAATCTCACCAATCAGAGCGCGACCTAGACGCGCCGCGCCAACTGTCTATTGGCCGACTGTGCCAACTCGCGTCTAGGTCGCGCTCTGATTGGTTCGTGTGTTTTTCGCATTAATACAATACAACAATTTCCTCCCGCTTAGCACCGTTGTTTGCCCAGGATCGTCGTTTACATTTGGGAAAGTTATCCAAGAAATCCATGTTCGACACACGTATAAAAACGTAGGACCATTTCGTTTCCTCAGACTCGATACCTCCGAGGTTTCACAACAATCGCGGGAACACTGTACGCAAACACGCCCGAATGTTGGGTCTAGCAAAAAACATAAATCGATTCAAACGTTTTCTCTAAAATACGACAGAACTTTCCCTCCAACCCAATAAAACGGGTAACCAAAATTGTTGGTGGCGTTTCAGGGGGTAGAATCAGTCGTTGGAAAATATTTTTAATGATTTTAGAAACGTTTGCATTCGCGGCAACTTTAGCGTTGGCAAAGGAGGGGCGTGTTTGCTTGCATAAAGTTCGGCTTTGTTGACGATGGTCACGGGCAGCCGAGCACAGTGGCAACAAAATGATGAACGCGGTCGGTCGCGTGACGGGCCGAGCAAGGTTCTCCTTCGTTTTTGGCGTTCCGGACGGTTTCTTCTGGGTATATTGCACTCGGTCCATCAGGGAAAAAAGGAATCGCTTGGTCGGCGGAATATTAACGCCTCAGGATCATCAGCCGTTTTTCTGGTTTGGGCGCGGACTACGCGACCTTGCGGCGCTTCCATTGCTCGCGGCGCGGCGCGGAGCCGGCTCTCGCCTCTATTGTCCTCGGAGCGTGTATACACGGTGCGGTCAGTGGGTTATTTCAAGTTTTAACGCAGCCCGGCCTGCCGGCAAGACGGTTACGTTTAATGGCGTCTGCGGTTTCCCATCAAACTTCTCCCCCAACCCGTGCCACCTGGCATCTCTCGCGCTCCTTCGCGAGGTATTCGCGGCTTTTGCCCACTTTTGCAGTTCCGATTATTCACGCGAACGTGTCAATATTATCCCACTTCTTCCTGATTGCTTCGATCGGGCCCGATCTTTCGCTGGAATTCGCTAACTAGACGATTCTTCTAGATCTCGAATGATTTTCTGGCTACTTTGACGATCTCGGTTGGGAGTGCCGACTAACTAACTGGTCAAAATGTCTATGCTGGAGTAAAAATCTGTATTTCTATAAAACATTTAACGACGTTTCGCACCACGGATGCGAAGACTTTTTTCGCGAAACCCGCCTGGAAAAGAGCGCTGTCACCCGACGAGCCGTAAACAGCCAGCCTGAAGAATTTATTGCCTGTACCTTGACCTAAGGGCTGGGATGTAACAAGGACTATCGTCAGGTTGTTCTCGAATCGCCGGTCTTCGACAGCCGAAAGCTTCTTTGTCTCGTATTTTTCGACGTTCCCTCGAACTGGACGGCCAGCGATTTATCTTTGCTGTAAAATTTCATACACGACCGGTAAATCACGCTGTCTCTCGATTAGGATTCATTAAAGCCTGAATAACAGATCATTGGTGGAGCGCAAGATTTTTGTCTCTGCGGATCTTCGTGCAAAACAAAAAGTGGAGTCACACTTAAGAATTTTTGTTCTTTCACGTCTTTCGTGTCTATCGGTTTTTCTCGCAATCGGGCACGAACTTTTGCGCTGACATAATTGCGGATGAAAACGCTTTAGAGCGTTCTCACCCCGGAAACCGCGTCTGTTTCCGACAGATTCTTCGAGCCGTTGTTCGCGCTAGTTGGTAGACGTTTAACCTAAACGACGGAGCAATTAGGAGAGTCGTCGCGTGCCGTGTAGTTAACGGATGGTTCACGGTTCGCAACAATATCGTTTCCCGCGACGTTTTCCGGGCATCTCGGTCCGGCGCGGCGTTCGCCACAAAGCAGAACTCGCTGTCTAGACAATGTACTGAGAGACGCGACGACGGGAAACTATACTTGAGTCATGCGAAGCTACCTCGGCACTCCCATTAGGCCAGCTTGTCTCGAAGAAGAAAGCTCCCGTGAAGCAGCTGCCGCTGAGCTTCGAGGAAATTGGAAAATGCGAGGTAAAAGTCCCGGATTCTAGATTTCGTCTGGGTTAGGTTCTAGATTAGGCTTTCTCTCGGTTAGATCCACACTCTAGATAAATCCTACATTAGATCCCGCAGGACCTTGATTAGACCCTAGCTTTTACTCTCAACCTAGTTGAACCCTGTGGGAGGTCTAGATTCTACGAGTCCTATATTAGGTCACAGGTTTTATCCACATTGCAGGTGGATCCTGAACAAGATCCGGCTTCTACGACTTCTGTATTAGGTTCTAGGTTTTATCCACATTGCAATTAGATCCTACATTAATGTAGGATACTTAAGTATAGAATATGTTCACGTTCCTCCAGATTACCCTTAGAATTTGTGAGGTCTAGCTTAGACATAAGTCACCGTTAAGTCTCCGATTAAACCTAGACTACGATTATGTCAACGATTAGATGTATATTGCGATTATGTTATAGATTGAGTCTGGATTATGTTGATGTTAAATTATGTCCTCGGATTGAGCCTGGACCCTATCGATCCTACATTACAATTAACTACTAGATGCAATCTAGATTCTGGTGCTAAACTGTATATCCGTTTACTATGGGGTTCTAATTGGCTCTAAGATATTTATCCAGCGAAGAAAGCAAAGATTTGCAGTCAAAAGCAATCGAAAATATTTGGTCACTTCCAGATCTTGAGGAAACCGAGCGCACTTCACTGCTCTATTGTTCCTGAACGTTTGCGCAGGCTTATTGAGAAAACTATTTACAAGAGCTGCGACGCCGCGCCGGCAGCATTTTCACTGAAAAATCAATTTCAACGTCGCGCAAACAATCGTCCAAATATTTTCGAGCGACAGCGTAGATCCCCATCTGTTTGCGAAGCGACAGACCGTCAGCTTGGGCTATTTCTCGACACTTTTGTCAACTGTGAAGCTCGTTCCGCGGCAAGCTGGTTTTATCGCACGGGCATTTATTGCGCGCTTCAGCGGCGATAGCTTGATACGGCCGTTTCCATCGATCCCATCAATTCCAATTTGATCGATCGACTGAGGCGAGCGAGTTTTCGCGTCGCTTTTCTGCAGCGGATCGAATCATCCCAGATGAATCTTTCTTTCGTTTTAAAACGTCCACTTGCGCGGTGAACGCCGGAAACAGCTGTTCGAGCACTTCCTGATAGTGCAATCACCCCCTTTACTTTACTCATTAATATCTTCAAATGCTTTTACTATTTCCCTTTCAAGTAGAATGATCATTACACTACGGATTTGATGCGATCATGACAAAAAGGACTGGACGAAAATTATTGGAAGAAGAACTGTTATCAGTTATTTCACATCACATTATTTTAAATTAAATTAATTCGATGTAATTTTTACGCTTGTTATTTCAATATTATATGTAGTTCAGGGACCATAACTGTTATAACCAAAAAAAAAAAGAATAGAATAACAAGTATTTCATCGACTAAAATCGTATTGGTTACAAATAAGGATTATAAGAAACCGAAATTTTTTCTCTTGTTGGTAAATATTATCGTTGAGAAAAATTCATTTCGATCACTTATCACGGTTATCAATGAGAGACATTTATATGAGCGATAGAAATAAATATCTCTCATTGAAAACTGTTATGAGTCATCGAAATGAACTTCTCTCATCAATAACTGTAACGAGCGAAACAGTTTTTCTTCGTCGATAACAGTTATCGAGGAGGATCCAGTTTTTTGGACACAAATAACTATTATTTGTAACGAAAAAGTATAAAAATCAATATTTTTTAATCATTTTGTTCTTCGAATTGTTTCTTTATATTTTATGTACATTATCTTAAATTTCAATAATAATCAACTTTTTATTAATGATTTTCACCGTAGAAAATTTTTGGTCCCTGATGTAATTCTTTAAATATCTCGAAACAAGAAATATACGACTTTAGACCACTTCCATAATTATGGGCACATATGCGTCTTACAATTATTTCAGACAATTTTTACTCTGCGCGAAAATCTGCCGTCTAACGATCACTTCAGTTATGTGATTAAAGCTACGAATATGTGATTCGAATACAAATTTTAGAGGACGAAGAACAAGCTATGGCAGCACAATAATTCACAGTCTAATTTCATCGGGAGGCGGGCGACGTTTCCCATGCACGGACGACTATAATCGCGTGGGCAACGAAACGGGCTGCATCGGTCGCGCAACAAACACAAGAATCTCGTGTATGTTTGTCGCGGCGATTATCGCGCGCGTTACATAATTGCACGGGGAATCGGCGGATCGATACGGTGCAGCTGCGTATCGAATCGGACTCGCCACCCTGGAAGATCGATTTTCTCGGATGCATTCGAATATATGTATGTCTCCTGGCTCGCGGGTCTGCGGACGTTTATATCCGCTCGAAAGTTTCGAGTGAAAGCGTCGCGCCGCTCGTTAGCGCGTAACTTATCGCTGACCGATGGTTAACCCTGCCGGGAGGTTGGAGGTCGGATTGTAAAACGGCGAATTGCATTGCCGGTGCATCGCGCTGCATCGATGGGAGACGCGAGCCTCGACTACGCTAAAACGTTTTATGCACCGTTGTGTTCCCCGACAATCTGCAGAATCATTCTGTACGAAAATTATTAAAATGGAGAATTTGACTCTCGTTGCAGAATTAAATTTCAGGAATAGCGTGGATTGTTGTGGTGTTTGAAATTTCACGAGATTCACACAGAGTTGATGCAGAGAAAATTATTAAAATTGAGAATTTGGCTCTCGTTGCAAAATTAAATTCTAGGAGATTTGATGAGATTCGCAGTTGATGCAGAAGCAATTATTAAAATTGAAAATTTGCCTCTCGTTTCAAACTTTTATGAAAAGTGAGGAATTTTATAGTGCAGTATTATTTTTACATACACTCCGTTTTGTAAACGAAGCGTTACGAGGATAACGTATGGATTGGTGCGATCGAAAATCGCAGTCGAACCGCACCCTAATCGATTCGACGCGTGTATCTCGCCGCGAGTCCGGTTCCTGTTGGATCGTTATCCAAGCTCGTGTGTCGAACGAGCTTTCCGCGGAGCCGAAAGCAGACTGGTTGAACGCAGCCATTTTCTCCGGCGTCTGCGAACGAAACATTCTTGCAGGATACTTACGAGACGTCTTGCGAAACCGGGGAAACGTAATCTTCCATACGAAACGTGATGGGAATCTCGGGCCGCCGCGCCGTGTTTCACAAACTTTTTTCTTATCGCGAGCCGGCGCACTTCTGCGATGCACGGTGATCTACACCGTGTTTCGCTTCTTTCTGGTCGCCGTTCGATATTAGGTCCTGTATCAATTGCAAGCGATGGGTGCCGGATACACATTCGATTCCATCTTGAATAATTTTAACACGTTGAAAATAGCGTATCTCTGTAATCTTCAATTATCTTAACCGTTCATCTGTTTTAAATTGTACCCAACCATTTTTGCAGTCTGCTAATATCAATTGCGAGAGAAATTATCAGACTGTACCACTCGGATTGGACTTACTGATTCACAATAGTCTGAATAATTTAGAGATGTGTCGAAAATTTCCATAATTATAGTTTATAAGCAGATACCGTCGAATAAATTCGCGTCTACCACTCGTACGTCCAAGAACCCGCATATTCGCGAGTATAGGGCCGCGTTTTAGTGGACCCAAGGTGGCAATAATCGTGACAGCTCGCCGCTATCAGTACGACGATTTCCTGGCTTTTTATTCGGCACCGTTAATCGAGAGGATCGCGATGTTACGGCAGCGTCTCGACTCCTCTCCCGGCGGATATCTGCGGGAGGATCTCGAGGAACGACGCCTCGAAGGCGACGCCGGACGACGCCGGGTGAGATGAAGAAATTAAAACAGGCCGGCACTCGCAGTTTATAACCGCGGCGCAGCGGGTAACGGTACGGGAAGCACGAGATTACCGCAATGGAAATAAAGAAATTGCGACGAGACGACGCGCCGGTCCACGTCGATTTTTTAACGCTCGTAAAAGTCTTTTATACTCTGCAGCCTCGCTTCGCTTTGGTCTCAATCCGCCTCCGCGTATTTTCCACTCGAGCTGCCTCTACGACGCCCTGGACTCCAATTCTGCCCCTTGCGTTGCGCATTTCGACTGTCTAATTAAACCTAAGTGAAGCAAACGTTTGTAGAACGGGAGCAGATCATCTCTGAGTTGTGTCTGTTGTTATTGCTCTTCGCGTAAACGGACGTCGATGGCTCCATTGTTGTAAATGCACCTTGCTAAGTCTTTAAGAATCCTCTCCTTACTTGATGAAACTCTGGAAGAATATAATTCTTGTAACATGAATGTTCTGACAATAGTCCAGTCGGCAGGTCGAAAAGAAGCGTCTACCTGGAAAGTATTCCGAAATAAATAAAATTTTGAGACGTCATTTAGGGGTACTCTGAGGTGTCGAATCTGAGTTTTCGACCTCGAGGACCCTGTGCTAACTTGGGGAGAGGGTAAAAACCACGATCTCTATTACCTTGGTTTGGTTTTTCGCCTATTACTCAAAAACTATGGGTCCTAAGAACCTTCTTTTCTCATTATTGGAAAGAGCATTGAGTTTCCTTCAAATTTCACTGTTCAAACGTTTCTGTTGACTCAACACGCACCGAGAGAAATGTTTCTCAAAACTAAAGTTATGAGCCAAAAACTTGCAATTTCCTATTAAATGTTACAATACGTGGCTCAAAATGTCATTTTCAGAAACATTTCCTAATTTCGAACGCCTGTCTCGGTGCCTATTGGGTCAAAAAATACGTTTAGTGAAATTTGAAGGAAATTTAATTCTCTTTCCAAAAATGAAGAAAGAAAGTTCTTCCATAGTTTTTGAGTAATAGGCGAAAAACACCAAAAAAAAGTAACAAAAATCGTGGTTTTTACCCCCTCCCCAAGTTAGCACAGGGTCCTCTGGGTCGAAAACTCGGATTCGAGACCTCAGAGTACCCTTAAATGACGTGTCAAAATTTCATTAAGTTCGGAATACTTTTCAGGTAGACGCCCTTTTTTCGACCTGGCGACTGTACTTTCAGGATCGAAAAAAATGTCGATGTTGGAAAGTTGAAAGGGTGGTTTGTCAAGATAAAAGTCTGCTCTATCGCGTGGTTCAATTATTTTTTTCTATAAATTGAAAAATATCCTCAAAAATGTGTACAAAAGTGTCGTCTTTTCGTCTTTAATGATATTTTAAACATGTTCAAACAATCACAACGTATTACTATTGCACATCGCTGGATCCGGGAAGTCTAGACAATCTTTTGCTGTAAAGAACAATACAATATCTTATATAATAACATCACAATATTTGTTCAGAGTCGAAAAACATGTTTCTTTTTCAAACTCAAATTTCTCAAAAACTGTGCGCGTAGAAGAAAAATTAAGACCAGATTTGGAATTAGCGCCAAAAACTGTATAAGATACACCCAACAGTTGTTGTACACCAAACATTTTTGTTGTTGGACAGTTTAATTTGCTCTCTCTTTTCCCATATTCGTCAGTTGCCACTTAATTTCCGAATTTTGAACGCCTGTCTCTCGGTGCCTATTGGGTCAAAAAATACGTTTGAACAGGGAAATTTGAAGGAAATTTAATTCTCTTTTCAAAAATAAAAAAAGAAAGTTCTTCCATAATTTTTGAATAATAGGCGAAGCACACCAAAACAAGGTAACAAAAATCGTTGTTTTGTACCCCCTTCCCAAGTTAGCACAGGGTCCTCGAGGTCAAAATTTCGTTGAGTTTGGAATACTTTCAAGGTAAAAGTACCTGGCGACTGGACTACAAGTGACGATTTCTGTTTCAGATGTGAGCCAGTGAAGGTGGAATCCCGGAGAAGCGCGAGGTCCTCGCAATGGAGGCGGGACCGAAGCAACAGCAGCAGCAGCCTCAGCAACAGCAGCCACAACAGCCGCAGCAACAACAACCGCAGCAACAACAGCAGCAGCAGCAACAACAACAGCAGCAGTCGCAGCAAAATTCGTCGCCAGCCAGTACGGGGCAGACAACGCCGAGTCAGGCGACCAGCCCGCAAGCCGGCCAGGCCCAAGGCCACCCTCAAGGTCAGCAGAATCAAGATGCGGCGGCTGCAGTCGCGGCTGCTACTGCGGAGGCCGGCCCGGTCGAGGAGGGTCTCCTCCTGGCCAGGGTGAACATCCCGGAGCTTTACGTCAGCAAGTGTCTTCAGTTCCCCAAGGATCAGCTCGTCTGGGACGTGAAGCAGCAATGCCTGGCATCCTTGCCCAAGGTAAGCACACCCCGGTTTCGTTCCCTTCTTCTTCTTCTTCTTCTCGTCGTCTATCGTCGACTCACTTCCGACTCATTTCTTCGCGAAAGAATTCCATTAGCGAACGTCCTTGAGGACGCCCGGCTGCGATGAGTCGCGCGGCCCGACAACCTTGTGCAACTACTCTGCGATTGTTCCGCCACGATAGCCTAATCGCACTCGGCTAAGCGATGCCAGCCGGCTCCCAGGCCGGCCGGAAAGCTTCCTGCCGTTTTCCTCCAGTCTTTCGTGTCTCTGGTCTCGGTTCGCAGGTCTTCAGACGCCGTCTAAAACTAAACTTGATGATAGAATAACGAATTCAGTGAAACATTGTCTGCGAAAGATCATTCTAAACGCGATGGGGAAATGAAAAATTGGATGAGGAATTGAGATATTGTCTATGGAAGATCAATCTAAGCAGCCTAGAAGAATGATGAATTCAATTTGTAGACTGCTCCATTGGGTACAAAAGTGTGTTCTTTCTAAGCGGTCCATTCTGTTCAGCTTTATTACAGTTTGATGTATGCGTTTATGACAAGAACGAGCAGATAGAATATGAAACAGTGAAGACATTTGCCTAGTCCTGCTCAGTCTTGCCTAGAAAAATTCCAGCGATCTTTCACAATATTTCTTAACGTCTTCTTGGTCTCCTAACACTGTATTGGTGGGACTAATTCTGAGGAATTAATCAGCCCCGATAAAAAAGACCGAGATCACAGAGAATGCACTTCCGGAGAATGACGTCCGACTGAAAGGAGATCGGATTTCCGAGGAAACAAAGGGTCAGATAAGAGAAAACGGCAAGGAAACTTTCCGGTCTGCCTGATGGTGATACCGGATCGTGGCGAAGACCGATTCCGATTGAAAACAAGCTCGCCCGCGAAGACTAGCGTTTCTAGGAAACGATCGTGTCCTTGAAACTCGCGATAACCATATGTTACACGCAAAACTGCAGTGATCCCGATCGCAGACTCGATTCGCGACGGATAATCGGTCATGAGTTCTCTCAAGGACTCGCGCGCGGTCTCCCGAGCTTTCGCGAAACTGCATACGAAGCGTACAAAGTGTACGAGTCTCTCTCCGGCTTACCACTTTGTATGCTGATTTCGCGAAATTGCAGAGAAGTTGCTCTCGGCTTGTAGGCGCAGAGCGAACACACGAAGAGAGAGAGAAAGAAAGAAAGAAGAGTACCAGAGGCGAGGCCAGATCGGGCTTCGCGGCTCTCCTCTCCTCTCTCGTCGTTCTCTTTTTTCATCGGCGGTCGCAGGCTGGAGCCCGCGGAAAGTCACGAACCGCGCAGGATTAAGAGATCTCTGCTCGCTCTTTCTCTCTCTCTCTCTCTCTCTCTCTCTCTCTCTCTCTCTCTCTCTCTTTCTTTCACTCACAGAGAACGCTACCGTGCGCGGTGCGCTGCGCTTTTGCTCTCTTTAGCCGGACAAGCATACACTCCCGGCCATAAGTCACCAGACACTTGCATCGCCGCAACAAAATGAAACTTTCAAACCCTTTCGCGATCGTCCGGCCTCTGGTTTCATCACGTTCATTAAAATTTGGTCTTTGATACATTCGGGAGGAGGCTGAGCAGCAAACATGTATAATCATGAACAAATATCATTTTTTATATCAACAGTGCTCAGTTTATTACTATTTACTCTTGCATAAAAGAAACAAAGGATAAGAGACTCGGTGACTCGTGGACAGAAGCGTGAGCTTGTACACGGCGACCCACGAAAGTGTTCGAAGGCTCGCATGCACTACAATTTGTGTACGAAATATTAGAAGCAGTGTAGTGTCTACCAAGAGAACTACAAATTACTTGTCTGAGAACTTGGAACACTTTCGCAAGAGACTGCGCGTATCATCGTACAGTACATTCAAGAAGATCGAGCGGCAGAATCCGATGGTCCTGCGCAGCTCCAGAAGACAGTGCGCAGTGTTCCGAACAATGGTTAGCTGGACGAAATTCAAGATATAAATTGTTGAATGAACGATGAACTACCTGATAAACTATTGACTGAATATTTTCTCAAATCCGATGGGGAAGCACGTGAAAACGCAGTCTCGTCCAATCATTGTAAAAATTTCGGAGCACGGTGTAACTTCGGGGGCTCCAGGCGTGCATCGCGATCGCATAACAGCCCACACACTAGTCGCACCCGCCACTGACAAGAACAGACACGTACACCTTGCGCCAGTATCCTCCCAGCCAGTCTAGAACCTAGAAGATACCGATGTGTGTGTGTGGCTTCTGCTTCGTATCGTCGGTAACCTGACATCGCCGCGCTCTGACATCACCTGCCGCGTGTCAGCCCCTTTCTATCTATCTCTGCCACTATATATACTCCGGCAGTCACGCGACCGAAGGCCCGCAACAACCCTCGAACAACCCCTCTAACGAGACTTTGACTCCCCCTGGCCGCGTGTCGAAGCCTCTCGGCGCGGGCTGCGATTCGAGCAAATTGACAGTCGCGGGAAAAATTGATCGGATCAAAGGAAAACGGCACAATTGGCGAATTCGTAGGACCTGCGAGTCTTCCTAGGGCCTCGTTCCAAAATTCGGAATATCTCGATTCCGTTTGGGACGAGTCCGTTGCTGACCCCGTCCAGTTAGCCGCTTTGTGAACTGACCCCTGCTGTAGTTCCCGTTCTCGGGACCAGTTCGATGACATGCAATCAAACTTTATGCACGCGTATCCAGCGGATGTTATTTCTCGCTAATTGGCTGCTGCGTTGATCATTTCCTTGGATCGTCGACGGAAAGACTCTGTCCAGTCGCATTGGCAAAAAGCAAAATGTAGTTACGTCGATTGAGGTTAGTCGATGAAAAAGATTGCGTCGACGAGAGAGAACTCGAGCGAGCACAGACGAGTCTTCCTCAGTCATCGAACGAGTTCCGAGGCTCTAGACCCGCGGCAAGATCACACACGCACTGACACTGAACGCACACTACTTCATCATTCGTCTCTAAGAGCACGCCGGGAAGATGTACGGCAATCGTCGGCGATCGTGGCATAGATCTCCCGGAAATTGCTGTATCTATTTCGAAATACTTCAGTTCTCTTGCGACTAAACTGTCGTTTCTTTGGATTGAAATTTTTACGTGAAAGAGACGGCTTTTCATAGCAAACGATGTATCCACGATGTCCGAGGCCGTACAGGTGTGCGCACACACTAGATATAAAGAACTAGCATACCCGCGTAGACAGAGCCGGTCAGGCGATATCATGTCGGCTAACCCAGACTCTAATTCTTAATCGTGTATTAATTTGATTCTGACCTGTGGTGTTGTTGTTGTTGTTGTTGTTTTTGCTTTTGCCTCACTTGCACGGGGCGTGCGAATACACTACACCCGCCACCACCGAACCACCACCAACCACCGAACCACCACCAACCACCACCATCACCAACCACCACTTCACCTATGTGCTATCGTCTTGTTGGGGCCCGCCTCTTCGAACGCGCAACCCCCGTACTGCGTGACAACGCACGCGCGATTCGACCGACAATACCGAACGAAAATACTATACCGAACTATACCTCGGGCCCGACCTTCACCCTGCACCCTACTGGTGTGTGTGCGTGTTGCGTCGCGGATAAACCACCGCTTCTCCACCCCTTTCGAGCGCCTCGCAGGTGGCCACTTGGTACAGGGTACGTCTTCACTATTACTAATAGCATGCATCCGACCCCCACACCCCCGCCCCACCACCACCACCCATTATGCAACTTGCTACCACCGATCGGAAACCGGGTCTTTCTATCGATCGATGTAATCCTTCGTCGATGATCGCGGCGTTTCTTCCTCTTCTTTTCGGCTTTTCGTTTCCGCGACGATTAACGATCCGCGTGCATGCGGAAATTGTTTTGCAACCCTCTTTCCAGGACGCGATCGCGAGATGGCGTCGTCTGCGCAACCCCATAGTCTTGTTTGCAACCCGCGGACTGCCTCCGTTCTCGGTCAAGGTTTAGTGTTCCGCGGTTAGATGATCGGCTAGCGATCGATTTCAGGTGATCACTGCTGCGCCGTGTATTAGTTATTAGTGGAACTAAATGAAAGATGTTACATGCAGGAGAGGTAGCATGCTGCAATGTTTTCACCACACAGTTGCATCGGAAGATATAATTAGATGTTCGATTAGAAAACGATTGCAACTGTGGTCGTTGCTGGAGATAGTGTAGGCTGTACAGTTTGATAGTGCGATAGTGTGTACATAAAGTTAAACATTTAGGTCCTATTTTAATAAGATCACGGGAGAAATCCCTTTGACGGTCCGAGGGTTGAACCGGACCACGCGTTCGGTAATCTATGAATATTTACTAACCAATCTATCGATGTCGTTGCCGATGTCCCACGAGAACTACTAAAGAATGATCAAAGACTACCACGTACGCAGAATAAAGAACAATTTCGTGCGCAGTTGATGGTGATCGAATGCGTGAGTCCGGCTTTAGGCTCCCCAATCGTGAGAGCAGGGTATCTCTCCCTCTTTTGCTCGGCTAGGGGTAGAAGAATAACGATGTTTCGCAGAGCAAGGGGTGGAGGGTAGACTGAGGGTAGCTCGTAAAAAGAGGGAACGATCGGAGGCGGTTAAACCAATTTTTTCCCCTTTTTTTTTCACCGACCATGTGGAGCACAGTATCGGCATCTTAGGGGATGCTTCGTCTAGTCACGTTCGGCGTAACGTATACTCGTCTCTTCCTGGAGCAGGCATGGGCAGAGGTGGCCCTCTAGAGAGCTACGAAACCACGCCCCTTGAAATACTACACACAGTGATATTAATCGAACCACCCCTTTCAAGACTGACCATATAAATTGATCTATAACCACGCCTTTGCGGGGTACTGTATACAAAACAAGCAAAGAAGCCACGCCCTCTCGGGGTATTTCGTATTGAAACACGGACGAAATCACGCCCCTCGGTGACACTGTACGTAAAAATGGTAACGCTGTACGAAGTAAGGCAACAGTACTATTTGGAGTACTCAAAACAAATAATACACGAAGTAGTCATCGAAACCACGCCCACTCAAGGTGCTCAATGCAAAGAGAGCTGAAACCACGTCTCCTCGGGACACTTACTACAGAAATACAAAGAAACCTACCTTATGAAAGATTGAGCAGAACGTGAGGAGGCTTTCCTCCCGCCCAATTTGCTCCGAGGGGTTGCTCCCGGGGCCAACCGGGAGCGCTCGCCCATGCCTGTCTTGTAGGAAGTTCCGGTCGCGCGGCGCCATCGAATCGGCAGCTGGTCTCGTTTCTTCGAAGCGATGACGGGGAGAGATTGAAATTCCGCGTCGCGACACGGAACGCCGCTAGGTCGATCGATTCGCTCGCGAGCTTTGCGATCGACTCGCGCCGGCGAGAGCGAGGACGGGAAGAACGCTTTAATTAGTCGCCGGGGATCGTCCCTCGAATCGACGACGGCGCTTCCGTCCTTGCGACGCGACACGATATACGATGGGACGGGACGGGACGCGAGCGTAGCACCACGAACCGGAGTTATTTCCAGCTCGGTTTGCATGCACTTACAGCAGCTCCCGCCTTTCAGCGCTCAAGTACCATAGAGGATAAGTGCATGTGTCGGTTAAGCGAGCAACTGTATTTCTGCTGACCCATGGTTCACGTTCAAGGGTGACGCGAACGCGTCCCCGAAGGTCACGCGACCACACAGCTTATACTTTCAGCGGAGACGCCGACCGGTCCCGCGTTTCCGCTAGATTGCTGCGAGACCGAACCAACCATTCTAAATGCTAAATTCCTCTCACCGGCGGAGCTTCTTCAACACTTTGAATGCCATCTGCCCCAGAAATGGTTGATGGAGTCATCTATCGAGATTCGCAAACGAATTTTCATTAAAATCTGCGAAATTCTAGGAAGCTGATAGAGCAACATGCAGTATCGTACATCTTGGCGTTTCACGTTTCGTTTCGTTAAATAAATCAGTTCTATCTCATAGGATTTTTAAGATCGCCCGGCCGGCATTCAAAGTGTTAATATACCTCGCGCAACAATCTAGCGGAAGCGACGCGGTTCCATCCTCGAACAGCTCTTGGAAGCGTCAGACTAATCCCTTCGACGTCAGATCGAGATAACACGAGTGAGTAACTTCCTTCTGCCTTCTTAACTCTGCTGTTCTTCGTTACTATTAGCGATGTAAATGACGGTGCAAAAACTGCTGCGCGTACCCTCTGAATCTGAAAGAGTGACGTATCGGAAATGATCGATTCCGAGTGATTCTCTGAAAAGTTTCACTTGCTCGCAACGGATCGCTCGGCTACGGAGTCATTATCTGTCTCTACTGACTCTTTAGCGGAGTGGTCATACACTCAATTTTCCAGCGACAATCCGCTCCGCAAGAGCAATCTAGTCGCTCCAGTCGAGTGATCCACCCTCTCCTGAATCAAGAGTTAGAGATCACTCTAATCTTCCACTCTTTCAAACTTGGAGAGCTTGCAGCTGTACACACTGAAACAAAGGGAACTGCTGTTCTTCTGTTAACAATATTAACCTGGACGATGCCAAAATTGCTGACTCCTCTAACTGCGAAATCGCTGCTGAAGAGAGATACAATGAAAGATAAATAATGCCATTAAAAGTATTACAAATATACCGTAATGCAAATCGACTGTGGACTGTAAAAATTAGATCCAATCTAAGATTCAAATATTTCCACTCTCCATCGCCACTCAATCAACTTGACAAATGATCGGCTCGTATTACAATTAACAAGCACGTCGCCTCCGCTCTGGAAAAGCGGCGCAACCATAATCGAACGCACAGGAGAGAGCCAGCCAGCCGCCTTCAAGGCCGCGGAGCTTCTCAAGTCGCGCAACGACTTTCGTTTTCAGCCGGCTCAACGGAACCGTTGCGTTGGATCGCCGGGATCGATCGCGGTCCCTCGATCCCGGGGATTTTCGATTTTCCGAGCTGGTCGATCCTCGTCTCTCCCGTCGCGTCGATCTTTCAGCTCGGTCGAGCAGTTGCGTAATCCGGAGACTGCGAGGGAAAGCGCCACGGTGCTTGTCTTCGGGGATTAAATATCAAAAGTCATCGAACAGTGCGGTGAAACGAGCCCGATCCGACGTATAGTTCGCTGTCGCGACAGGGAATCGGCGACGCGTGCACGTGCTTTTTATCGGCGGCGATTACGCGTCTTTCCGAGTACTTACTCCCGGAATGATGAAAATCATGCAGGGAACACGGTGACTCGAACATATTCGACCGCTGATCATTTCGCATGCGTACTTTATCTTTCGTAAAAATGGTGATGTCGGATGATACGTCGAATTTCCATTTCCATTTAAATTATTGTATTTCACACTGTCGCGTGCATTTAAAAAAATGATATAGAATAGCTTCAGAAAATGCTTCAGAAAAGTATTCTATTCAGATGCAGATACATTCTTATTCCGCGCAGAAATCCGCCGTCGATGCGATAACAAAATCGTAATGCCCGTAATAGCACGAGTCGCGCGTTCAACTTTTAATCCGGGATCGAGTAATTCGTCCTCGGAGATTAATTTAAAGTTTCGATCGTTCTGAAAATTTGATCGTCGGAGCCGGGCGATTCGGACGACTGAAAAATAGATGGAAAAGAGGGAATCGTTTCGACCGGTTGGCGAAACGGAAACGAGTCAGTTTCCTCGCCGAGGAATCTTCGATCGTTAACCTATTCATAACGTCGTCCGCTCTCCTTGCCCTAATTTATATAACCCACATTATCACTGGCTCTGCCGCCGCTTCTGACTGTTAGCAGAGTTGTCAGATCTTTTGTTCCCCTATTTCATTGGAAGGAAAAGTGGGGCGTCGCTTTAGCCCAGTTATGCTATGTATGTATACGAATATGCACATCCAACGGTGTTGCTACCTGTCCTCGCGTTCATTAGCCAAATGAAAGCGCTCTAATCGGCAGACCGCCGTGTATACTCGCCGAAAGGCATCAAATTCTAAAACATCGAACCGCTTTTACCTGGCTATCGATTTTTTCTCTCTACACGGCGATACACAACAGCGAACGATATACCATACCTCGATGGTATCTGGCCAGGGAAAAACCGCGTGCACAGAGATTATCGGTAGAAACGATGTCTTATCTGCGCGTGGATCGGGGAAATATCGCGACCTGGTTTTGCAATCGAAACACACGTATCTGCTCGGATCGCCCTCGAATATGCAATACTTTCCTCGGAACTGCCGACTGAAACGCGTCGTTCGTAGATCGTTGCTTGCGATCGTTTCATTGCCGTTATCGTAAATTTACTTTTCTCTATTAATTCTTAATTGCCGAGGTGGGGATTTCGAATAGTGGACGAACTTGCTTCCGGAAATGTGATCGAAAAAAGTGATAAGTTCGGATCTAAATGGATTTGAGCGGAGCTGATTCCACGGTAGAGATAGGACCTCGCTAAAGGTTAACATTAGAGACATACATCTACCTGGAATCAAAACATTTTCAATATTTAATGTACATTCTTTGCCAATATACATAGTCGGGTTTTCGTTCGTTTTATCAATTTTGTGGCTCTTCCATGCTTCAGTATATGTACAGAGGAAGTTTAAGTTCATCGGTAAGGGCATTCCTCATTAGGTATTTTCCTTTATAAATAAAAACACAAAAGAAAATTTCGCTAGAATTCTCCCAAAGAAGACTTTTCTAATGTCGATACACATCACTTGTCTTAAACATTTTACCAACATTTTACTGAGAACACTTACAAAGAGGATAAAATAAAATTGATTTTTGGATCGTTAGAAACGAGATCCCCGTAAAGGTGTGTTTTCCTTTGCGCGTCTCGGCGCACCGTTTTGTTAAACTATGCCATTTATACTCCATTCGTCATACTTCATCAGAACTGCGTCTAGGCGTAAGCCATTGCGTCTAGACGCGTGCGTCTACGTCAAGAAACAATATCGCATTATCCTTTCGAAGAATATTCTAGAATATTCCACGATAATGTTTTGTCAATCGTGGCCTCCCAAATGTTGCAATTTACCGACACAAGCGTATCCGCGTTCAAGCAAGGGTGTACCGGATGACGCAAATCCCGTATCCCGCGTCACTCCACGCGGAAGCGGACACTTTTTGAAGTAAAATTTCGGATTTTGTTCAAATATAAATATGTTGTAGTCTTTAGTGACCTATGAGCGTATCTCAAAGGATTTTGCAAAATCTTAAAAATTGTTGGTTTCACAGACATGTAATAAAATAAAACGTCAAAGTTTTTTCCATTAAATTATAGTAGCTGAACTAGTAATCCGAGGAAAATGAGTTTTTGGGAGCTTATAATGAAAACATAAGAATATCCACTCAAAATTTTATTTGAAAAAAATGTTTTTTCACCATTTATTTTGCAATTGTTTCAAACAAATGAATGAACAACGTATATCAACGTAAAACAATAGCAACGAAACTAAAATTATATGTATATTTGAAGTGAACGCTGCACCGCGATATACTGTCTCGGACGGCCGAAGAGCACAGTGGGCTGGATCGTAACATATTACTATAACTCTTCAACGATAAGAGATATCGGGATGGAATTTCCACTAAAATTCATTAAAAAATGATTCTTATCCACTGATAATTATCGTAATAAATATATATTTTTTGTAATCAGTTTTTAATTATTTGTTTCAATTTTCTTGTTTTAAAATAAAATTTTAAATTGTTCATTTGTTACATATTTAGTAGTTTTTCGGATAATTTAAATCACCGATGTCTTTGGCTATAAATTTCTCTGTATTTCTTGACATTTATTCTTCATGTTATGAATATTTCTTGAAATACAGAGAAAATAATCAAAAACATCGATGGTTTAAATTTAAATTACCTGGAAAACTACTAAATAAGTAACAAATGAACAATTTAAAATTTTATTTTAAGACAACGAAATTGAAACAATTAATTAAAAAATGATTACAAAAAATATATAATTATTACGATAATTATCAGTGGATAAGGAACATGTTTTAATGAATTTTAGTGGAAATTTCATCCCGATGTCAAGAGTTATAGTAAAATGTCACGATATCGCGCGGTGCAGTATTCACTTCAAATAATTTTAATTTCTTCAATTTTCAAACGTCCATTTTTTTAAAAAGAGGTCCGTAAAGGGGACACTTGGGGCTGAAACCGCTTTTTTTTTAAATCTTTTAAAAAGCGATTCACTGTGAAAACACGGCAGTTGTTTAAAACAATTGCAAAATAAATGTTAAAAAAAAACATTTTTTTCAAATAACATTTTGAGTGAATAATCTTATGTTTTCACTACAAGCTTCTAAAAACTCATTTTTCTCGGTTCGCTTGTTCTGCTATTATAATAGTATTCTGAAGCAGTATGTCGAGACAAAACGCATGGCTCTGCATTTGGACTGCCTCGGAAGCAGTGGGTCAAAAACCGCGAGCGTTTGGGTCTGGCGCAACATTCATTCAATTCAGAGGTCTCGAAGTGAAAATACAAACGCAAATGCGTGCGTCGAACACATCGTAAATCGATCGACGCACGTGTTTGAGTTTGGCCGATGCTCTTTCGCATTTCTTCGCAAATGAAATACAAGGAAAGACATAACAAATCGCACCATAGGAACGCAAGCTTGTGCGTCCAGAGGCACAGCAGAGAGCTACGAAGAATGGAGTATGGATAAGAAAACGCTGCGTCCAGACGCACAAAGGAAAACACACCTTAAGATCGACGATCTTCTTTAGGATCGCAATTACTGATGCAGGTTCGCGCCACGGTTAATTACCAGTCAAGCGGCGGTAATCGTAACGAGGATATCGCGGGGTTATTGGCAAGCGATCGATGTCATGGCAACCCTTATCTAAGCGTCATAGGCTAGCAGAATATCCAGATAGCGAGCGTACCGGAACCGACGACCGCACATTACGGGTGTACCGGTGCACCGACGTGTGTACCACAGGTATCCGACTTGGGGATCTCCACCGCGGATAAATTCATCGCAACGCGATGGGATCCATCTCTCCCTCTCTCTCTCTTTCCCTGTCCCCATATATCTTTCTCACTTCGTTGTACCACGAATAGATGCTCGTGGGCGTAAGATCATTGTGATCCGCGATCGTGAACCAGGATCATCCTTCACTTCCGATAGCATCGTCCACCGTCTCTTCAAGTTCCCCTTCGGAATCGCGGTTCCCATTGCGAGTTACCTGGACACAAAGGAGCGTTTGTCCCGATGCTCACTGACACTCGTTGAAAACTCAGATAATCTTCCGTCCTGGCTCTCGGAAACCCACTGCCAGGTGGACTGCTGATTTTTGTCCGTTTCTACGACATTCTTAAGCGTTCTCGATCCTGCTTCCTCCCGGTGTCGAAGAATTTCTGTGTACGTGGAGAGAACTTCTTTGTATCGGTGTACCAAATTGGAAAAAAGTTAAAAATATCTGCCGAACATATCTTTGATCCCGGTTCCCTGCTTTACGTTATTTCAAACAGAATGCAAATACAACTAGTTTCTCGAAAGTGGATATTCAACGTCGCGATATTCTTTTTGCACGAATGCACTTGCATCGGATGAACCAGCTACCAAGTGTTGTGCAGAATTAAAGAGACTTTAAAAGCGAGACGAGCGTACCAGATTCCGCGATACCGATATTGAATCCGCCGCCGTACGGCGTTTTACGGGCAATTTTAGCGGAAGAGGCTCGGGGATCGGTATCCGTCAATGTTTCATTTTTATTGGCAGCAGAGGGACGTAAATATCGGATTTCATAAAGTCCCAGAAACGGACTTATCGATTGAAATCGTATTGGATGGGCGCAGGCGGCTGGGAGAGCATTCTGTGCCCGATCCTATGCATCATGCCGGTTACGATCTATCGTGGAAACATGGAGGAACAGCGTGTAGGGTATCTGAATAGCCTGCTTTCATATACTTCACTTTATCTCGGATCGATTTCAATAAACCTTCGAGTCTTTTCGAATTTTCTGCGCCACTCGTGCGAACAAATACGGAATCTTTGTTGCGAAACAATTATCAGCGTCGAAGGAAAAACGACATAAAAGGCTGCTCGGATCGAGTCACATTTTATTAAACGGTTTGAGACTTCTGTGCCCATTTTTGGTGAAGGAAACGTTGACTTATTCAGTTCTGACCTAAAGAAACGATTCTCGAGCGAGGACTTGTAGTAATTCTTTATTACCTTCACTTGCAATGATAACTGCAGATAATCAGGGACAAAGCGACAGGATATGGCAACGGTGGAAAGTTTGAAGAATTGCGAGTGGTTTCACGGATCTAGTAGGAAGCCTGCGATATCCCGACGGCGAATCGATTCCGATCGGTGGATCGAGGAAATAAAGAACGGCGGTCGACGCTGCAGGAGGGCACGGCGGAGATCTCTCTCGTTCGCCGATCCCCTCGATCCTCCGGCGAAAAATCATAGCGAGCGCGATACCTTTGCTTCCGCGGGTATCGTTCGAGATCGCATCGTAGGTATCGTACATTTTCGTGCGCTGTTCCGCGTAATTGAATGCCTGCAGATCGCGACATGAAATCATGTATCGAATTATTAATCTAGTTAATAATCCGTTTTATTTCCCCTAATACGCATCGGCGAACGTCGTCAAACAACTTCCAGTGTCGTTCGTTTAACCCTCGATGAATAAAAGTGTGACACTTTATAAACATTATCGGCTATACATATAAAGGGTGGGGCACGAAAAACAGATCACTGAGGTCATTCCATTTAAAAAGTCACATTATGACTTTATAACTTTATATTCCGACCCGAAAACCTGAACAAATTTCCCAACGCGACCCGAACCCGAAATTTCGGGTACTCGCACACGCCTATGAAACAATATTTAAAAGCTATAGTATTTATGATAACGTAAACGTCACCTCGGCTCGTATAGACCCGATGAAGATAGCAGGGTTAACTTCAGGTGAACAATGCGCTTGGCAATGTGCAACCCCGATATGCACCCCGATGCAAGCCGCGATGCAAACGCATTACGGTACCGGTCGTACCCGCGTGTACCTGGCAAGGCCGGTGGTTAGCGTCTGGTCGGATCGGCGCCGATCGTTCGTTTGATTCCTGCGGGTGCAGGATCGCCGCTCCGGGGAGGATCGGCGCGGATCGCGTCCCTCCAGCTGCGCGGATCAGCTTCGCGGAGCTGTCTTCCAATTCTGGAAAGCTAGCCCATCGATCTCCATTCGATCTACTCCCTCGAAGCTCGCGTCGGCAAGCGTCGACGAGCTCTCCGGTATAAATAGCCCGGCTCGATCGTACGCGATCAACAACTCGCGTGCATTTGTTCCGCGTCTACCGCGGGAGGATTTGTTGATCCTGACAGTGGAGTCACGAGGCGGTCGTTTGTCCCTCTCCCCATTCTCTCCCTCTCGTTCTCTATCTCTCTTCTCTCATTTCTTCTTGATGGTCTCCATGCCGATCTGCGGCGGCCACGAGGCTTCTCTTCGTCTCGCGTCATCGTTTTCCACGCATGTATCTACACGCGCGTGCGAGCCGCGTACCGATCGCGCTCCGAGCTCGTTCGCGGAATCGTTCAATAAACCACTCCGGAGCCGGACAGACCGTATTCATTGCTGCAAATCGATCGGGAAACGCTTCACAGACCGAACGAACACCGCAGAGACGCACAGTCGTCTCGCAAAAAAAAAACCCTGAATTCGTACCGGCGTTGTTTATACGCTATTTGGCACAAAGACGCCGTCTGCGGACTCTCCCAACCACTACTTAACTAACCATTGCTGCTTGCGGTGTTATTATTTTTACTGGAACCGAGAGCCACTTTTGGATTCAAAATTGTTTGTAGAAACCGTGGGTCTCGGCACCGAAAACTTTTCACCAGACCGCCTCGGAAAATAATTTGCGGGCTGTCAGAGTATCGCAACCGATCCAGCACGAGTTTCCGAAGGATGTCCTCGGTGATCCCCGAAACTAATTACACGTTCACCAGCGAAACAAGCCGGTCGTGTTCGCGTTTCAGGGAGTTTCTGCGACTTGGCCGCGGGGCTCGGGTGAGCACGTTCGTTTTCGAACGTACGTGGCAGGCCTGGGAATACCGGCCCGAGGCGCCGACGTATCTAGAGTAACAATAGCTGAGGGGGATGAATATTTCAGGTTCGGTTCCCGGGGAGATTTGCGTGGCCACGATTTCCTCCGCTTCGCGATGCCACGTTCGCCGATAATCTTAACCGCTTCTCTCTCGCAGCGCTTCGTCCACGTTTCCACGTTCGAAGCAGCCGTAAACTGGCACAGAGCGTTGCCAGGTTTCTAGCTTATTCAGCTCCGGCATCGGCTGCGGGTCTTTCTTTCAGAAAAGATTCGCACATTACCTGTCATTATTGCATAATCTTCAAAAGTATCATCCATGGCTGAGGACTCCTTAATGGGTCCTTCGACATCAATTTCGATTGTGAACCAACGAGTCGTCCTCGGTAAAAGATTAGCTGAGCAACACCCCTTTAAAATACTTAAAAATTAAATGAAGTAAGCATAAACTTCTCTTTCCACATCGTGAGTTTCCTAACTCCTGATTAAGCCGACTTGTTGAGCAAAAAGTCTCGCCGGTAAAGACGGTAAGAAACAAGAGCTGACTAAAAATAAATTCCTCCGTTTCAACAACGACGCTAACGTGCCCTCGACTTTTCCCAACGTCCTCTGTCACATTTTATCTCCTCGTTCTTGCCCTGGCTGCAAGAAGTTCGCTGTTACTTCTTCTACTTCTCACTCCAGCGCGTCAAAGCTGATTCGATCATTTACTCGGGAAGGGAACCTTGAAAGATGACACTGTGAAGTAAGCAATTGGGATGGCCCAGCTGACCAGTCGAGAGCCAACGAAGAGGAAATCCCGCCAGTCCTCGAAAGACTCCGGATTCCTTCCTTCCGAGCGGCGACATTGTCCCCGGCGACCCTTCGATCGGAAACGAGCCCGAACGATGCGATGGGCGAAATCGTTTAAAATCGCTTCCTGGGATGCGGTAGTTTTTTCTTCGATCCTAGCCAGAGGAAGGCTGCTCCGTTCGTCCGCTTTTACTCGTCTCGACGCGACCGTGGAGCAGTAGCCGGCAACTGCAGCAGCCTTTTACCCGGGGCTCTCCAAGTGCAATCTCGTATTCATGAATTCCTTGTACGTAGCCCCTCCGCGTCCTCCCCCGTCGCCTTCTTTCTCCGCCCGCGCTTCTTTCCTAGGCCCCTGTCCCCGGCTCTTCCTCGTCTCCTGGTTTCTCTCCCCGCATCTTTCCTCCTCCTCTGTCGCCCTTCCGCCTCTAACAATCCTATACGCGTCGCTACGGAGCTCTCCGAGGACCAAGAAAATCGTTCGCCTCACCTGAAAAAGAGACGCGAGCTTCCCGTCAGCGGATTTGCCGAATCTTGCAGTCCGCTCGGCTCGGAAACGATTTTGGGACTTCTTAGGATGCTGCGTCGTTGCATATGTTGATCTTCGAGTTGGACTGTTTCACTTGCAGATGGAGAATTTACCGGATGAAGATTGGGCGTATTCGTTTGTGTTCGAATTCTGGTCAGAGTCATAAAACTGTAATTCATTACAGTTAGGTTCTTAAGAAGCAAGGATTTTGCAACTAGTTAGGCCTTCCACCTCGAAGGATGTCTAGCTACTACCTTGCTAATTTCATTGAGCATGTTTTTGTAGCAAAACTAGTATATTACACTGTGCGGTTAATGTTCAAAGAGCATCGCACTGTAACCTGTTTTTCAACAGAAGAAATCTGATACGAACCGATTCAGTCATAAGAGCTCTTCACTTGACTCCCATCGTTTCAGATTAGCAACACGAGAGGTTGCCAGTCAGTTGTTACGATTATGAACGTGGCTCAGGTGTCCCCTTTCAGAAAACAAATTCCAACCATCTAAATTGGCAGCGGAGCGGCTGCTTTTTGGCGAAAGGGCGCGCTGATAAATCTACCAGACGATTTCCATTATTTATACCCGACGTTCCGACGTTTATCTCGACATCCGACGATACGACGCGACGGTGACCGTGAAAGACTACGCCGTCGAGAATTCGCGACCATAACAATAATTCCGCAGTTTAACCCCGCGGGAACCCGCGCCATATTCCCGCCTTCCCTATCGTCGAACGACGCAGGGAACCGCGACGAGGGATAACGATCGATATTATCCGCAAACAGAGTGTGATATAGGGTTCCATTGAGACGGACGATGTTGATCTCGGGGTCCCCCCTCGTGACCGCAAAGGTAGACAATCCTGCAAGAATTCTGGCGCGACCTTAGACCAAAGATTCCGGTCGACTCGTCTAACAGCGTCTTCGCGTTGAAACGCGACGCTCCATCTTTCTTGTATCCCAAAAAATAAGACTTTACTCTACTAATCGCTAAACTGCGGATGAAATTTAAAAGAGGAGACACATTAGAAAAATTCAGGATATCATCGTCAATTTATTAACTGCGGATGAAATATAAAACAGGAGACAGATTAAAAATATTCAGTTAAATCGTCGTCAGTTTAATGACTGCGAATGAAATTTAAAACAGGGGACAGTTTTAAAGAATTCAGGCTGTCATCGTCAATTTATTAACCGCGGATGAAATATAAAGCAGAAGACAGATTGAAAAAATTCAGGACATCATCGTCAGTTCATTCAAATTATTGAAGAGACAAATTCTGATTTGCTCCCAGTTCCTTGGAGTAGTTGTCGCAGATGCAAAACAACTTGACATTGTTCCTAATAAATAGCGTTTCACACCTGCATGCACCGGCTATCTGTGAGACTCGCTTGATTTAAATTTCGTTTAGATAGAAGATGTTGGAAACACAGTGCGCGTCCAGCAGATAAATCTCGGCCGTTAACCGGTCAAAGTAATACCAGTGTTCGATCACGCCGTTATTTTTGCCGTGCAATCGCCGTGTACTCGAATATACGTAATTAACACGGCAAAGTGGAGAACCGACATTACACACCGGCCGACAACACTGTTTCCGAGCGAATAGGTAAACGCACGAGGATTAGCAGGCTCGAATTGATGAAACGCGCGCCACCGGCATCGGCATCGGTTCCGCGGAAGCAATAACCATAGCAATTTCGCGCGCATTCCGAGCGAGCACGCACGCGTACGCGGCTTCTGCTACCGAACGCCTGCTGCTACCGGTCGACGTTTATTTTATCGCCCCGTGGAATCGGCTATGCTTATGGGGAAGTCGTTCCTACAACTTCCTGCCGTTGTACAGGAGAAACTCACTGCCCATTTTTCCATCGAATTAATTGGTACAATGATTCGGAAACATGCAGAAGCAATAATTATATAATTTTCCGTTTAGGAAAAAATAGTGAATTTAGAATCTAGTTAGAACTATTCTCTTTAGCACATTTTCCAAGTGTCTAAATCGGTTTATTTCGCTTTCCTGCGCCAGCAACAAGTCCTCCGCAAGACCGTGGGACACGATCTTTGGCCCCCGTAGAGCGGGAAAGTTTCTGGGAACTTCCCCAGCGTTTTCCGGTCGCGGATGATCCCGATAAGTTCGATCGCGAAGTCGTGTAGCCGCTGGAGCATCGGGCCATCTCTGGGTCGCGATAAGTGTGCTCGACGAAGCGATTCTTCCAGGTAAGCAGGTACCTAATTTCGATCTTGGAGCAGCATGTCGAAAGACAGAAAGCTGCGAAACCGCGGGAACGAACAGCGAAGGAATCGGGCCAGATAACGAGGCTGGCGAGTCCTTAATTATCCGTGAGCGGATAACAACGTCCACGAAGCTCGGGAACGCGAAAAACCCGGCTCGATCCTGTTCGAGCGGGATCCAACGACTCGAAAATTAATTACCCAGCCGCGGCCGTTTGATCTCTTCGCCCGTGTTTTTCCAGCTCGGACAAAGCGGACCGGCTTTCAGATCCAAACGCGGGAATCTTTTTCAAGCCGAACGACTTGCTCGGGGATGCTGAGAAACCGTTCCGCGATCGAACACCAGACGAACCCGGCCTCGTCGTAATCGATACTATTAATTAGAAGCGCGACGAGGAACACTCGACAGAGCCTCTGCATCGGGGTCACGGGTCGCTCTTGATTAAAGTTCGTTAGAGGATTCGTCTTGGCCCCCTCGTCGACAGAGAGCAAACGACGGTAATGATTAGACTTGCCCGGGATCTTCGTGCTTTATCTCGTGGCCGTTTCGCTCGAATCGAGCGAAATGCCTATGTACCCGTGTGCGCGCATCCTTTGTGTTGGCACAGTGTGGAGTGATCTCCTCCATTCATTCGCACGTGACAGCGGTTCTAGGACGGCTGGACTTGGAGATATAGTGTCGCCAAGGCTTCGCTTAGGGAACCTGTCACCGGTTGATGAAGTACAATGAGGTCTCAGAAACCGGGCTGATGCCGCTGCTCCGGGACAAGATATGACAGATCGCTGAATGATGATACTCCTTCGGATGGAGCGCGGCTGGCTAATCTCTAACTGTGATCTGTTACTCGAATAGGGCTTCGACTATCACGCCCGGCTATTGCTAAGTTTTCTCTCGATTCAAATTGCTAGCTTCGTAGGGGACGTCCAAGTTAACAATTCGTTATCAAAGAAGTATTAACTTCTTTCTAGCTAGGTCAGCGACCAGTTACTTCAATAAGGCTACAACCCACTTTTCAACTTATCGCCACTTCTTCGCGGATTAAAATTGCATGGCTACTTTACAGAAGCCAGTCTTCGCCTGAATCTTACAGCACGAACTATAGTACTCCTTCTGCTACCACACAGCTGGTCCCAGCTGGTCTACAACATTGATCAGTTGCTCGAATAAAGTTTCGACCTCCTCCGGAACTTATTGCCAGTTTGGCTAGCTTAAATTTGTATTGCCACTCCGCGGAACAGCTTAAAGTCTACTTCCAAGTTTCATAGTGAGCGATGATACTTCTTTAAGTATTGCGTAACTAGGTCTAGCTAATCCCAAGCAGCGATCGTTCAAACTGAAATAGGGTTTCACCGTTAGTTTTCTCGGATTCAGTTTAAATTGGCGGCTTACTGGAAGACACCAAAGTCTGCGAATCCCACAGCATATCGGATAGAGATCATCCAAATTCATTCATCCAAATCCAGTCCAGATTCATTTTGTCATATCGACGGTGTGGGCAGACCCAATTTCCCGAGCTGAAAGTTTAAATTGTTATACAGGTCGCAGGATTTGTACATGGATGAAGTTGGTTTCACTTTGAATTTCTGAATTGTGTCTGTCGGATGATGATGCCCGCGCACATAATTATCTAAAATGGCTAATATGTTGTGGCAGCCGCGGGAGGGATCGCTTATTTAGTCGGTCACGACGACCGCAGACGACGGGGAAGAAGCTGAAGAAGTTGGAGAAGGTTTTCGAAGAGAAGAGAGAAGGCTTTCGCGGGGGTAGCCAGCCGGAAAAAGGCTTGAGAGGCACTTTTCCCGAAAGCATGCTCGACGATTTAGCGACACGCGCGTCTTCGTCCCGTTTCCACGATCTCGGTGAAAACCGTTCGAAACACTGAAAATCAGAATTGTGTGTGTGTGTGTGTGTGTGTGCACGTCGCATCGAGGCTTAAATGGCTCGAAAAACAACGGGCACGTTTCCGACGCCGGTTTTCACGCGAATGTGAAACGCCGACAGTGAGTGGGAGAATTTTCGGTGACAAAATGCGTCGAATCGACTGGCAATATCCGGCAATTTACTCCGATGGAGCACCACCTTCCCCACTCGGCAAAAGAACGACGCGTGCTGCTGCAGAGTTCATCGACGTAATTTCCAGTTTGATTAGCGGATGCTTCGATTCCGCGACGCCACCGGAATCCACTGACGACGGAGCTAACCTGGCTTGATTAAAATCGACGAGCAGGACGCACGCTCCATTTCCGGGATTTTGAACCGTGTCTGCCGTCCGTCCTATGCTTGTTTAGCTGTCCGGTATTGTGCCCGAGTCAATTCCCAACGAAAATGAAACGCGATTTTTCGTTGCGACCTCGTTTGTCGAATTATGGCGATTGAAACGCTTCATTGCCACCGCGCACCACAGTGGCGCGAACAAGCCAGAAACACAGGAAGGATAATCACACTGTCCAACAAATTTCAACTCTTTTTATGTTCCCAATATACTGTTGGGTCCTTCTTATAGAGTTTTTTGCGCTGATTCCGAATCTGTCCTTAATTTTTCTCCTATACACACAGTTTTTGAGGAACATGGCTTAAAAAAAAACATATTTTTCAACTTTGAACAAATATTGTGATGTTATTATAAAAGATATTGGATTGTTCTTTACAGCAAAAGATTCTGTAGACTTTCCCGAATCCAGTGATATATAATATCAATACATTATGATCGTTTAAACATGTTTAAACGAGACGGAGAGACACCACTTTTGCACCAATTTTTGAGGATATTTTTCAATTTATCTCAAAAAATAAGGGTCCAGCGGAAAATCGAACTATACCACGCGATAGAGCAGACTTTTGCAGAAAGCAAACTATCTTCGCCCGACATGAGTTGCCGACAGTGGCGCTCGGGACGGGATACGGCGCAGCGACGGGATACGGAGCGGCGAACGACCGTTCTAATGGTGAGCACCACTGGCGGCAACTCATGTCGGGCGAAGATATTTTGCTTAAGGTTCGGTAAAAACGTCGGTGTTGCAAACTTCCAAGGGGAGTTTTCCAAGATAAAAGTCTGCTCTATCGCGTGGTATAGTTCGATTTTCCGGTGGACCCTTATTTTTTGAGATAAATTGAAAAATATCCTTAAAAATTGGTGCAAAAGTGGTGTCTCTCCGTCTCGTTTAAACATGTTTAAACAATATTGATATTATATATGGATGCGGGATTCGGGAAAGTCTACAAAATCTTTTGCTGTAAAGAACAATCCAATATCTTTTATAATAAAAAGCCATGTTCCTCAAAAACTGTGCGTATAGGAGAAAAATTAAGGACAGATTCGGAATCAGCGCAAAGAACTCTCTATAAGAAGGACCCAACAGTATATTGGGAACGAATTTGGTGTTGGACAGTGTCACTAGGCTGTTGATCTTTTAGATGTTCGTTTTGTTGAAGGATGTGATTGGAGTGGAGTTCTTTTCTAATTAAGTGACACAGCCTAGGGAAAACTCTTGATCTTTTAAATATTCGTTTTAATTGCTGTTTTTATGTTGTCTACTCGAGAACAAAATGAGCAGCAAATGTTACATAGATTCTTCGACAACACGTTCATCCTTAAATGAACTTTTCATCCTTCTCGACAGTTGTGAGCATGCAGGAAGCATTATGAACTCACTTAAAACATCGAAATTGAGTTGCCGACACGAGGGAATTGATTTTTTGCTAAATGAACAGTTCCAGGTCGCAATTTGGGCGACGTTCGCCAGGCAGTTTCGCAATTTCGCTAATTTCGCGACCGACCGCTCCACGCTCGATTGTCCACGTAAACGCGAAACGACTCGAGCCCTTAGCTCGCGGACGCGCAATTTAAAGTCCGATTAAGGTAATATCGAATCTTCATAGCGCGCGCGTTGCGGCCCGTCCGCCTCGCGAATCGAGTTTCGTCGAGTAACTCAATTTTCTGGGTCGGAGAATCGTGTGTGCCTCCCGCCGGTAATTGCCAATCAGTTCAGGGACCCATCGGGACCGCTGTGTGCTTCGATCGACCGATCCACGTACTGTATGGAGAACGAGCATCGCGTTTATTATCGTTCGTTTCCGATGCTTCCAGGGAAATTATCTGGCCATCGATACCCGAAGCCTGGAGGCCTTGTACGTTTGTTTACTTCCGGTTCGATGTTTGCCATGGCGCGTTCCCGGGCATGCTGTTTTCAATGTGACGTTGATGGTTCTCTTCTAGCGATAGTGGGCCCTGTGTCTTCGAAAATGACTGTCCTCTTGAATTAACTCCAGCTTTTGAAGAATCCGTTTATCGGGAGATCTGGTGAACATTCTGATCTGATTAGAAACGTGAACAGTGCATTTTGCAAATTTGTAGACACGTTCTGGAATTATCTGCAGAAGAACTGTTTCTAGCCTGAGCCAGGAGCAGCACCTGAATCGGGTAGGCAGCATCAAGCCAATTTACCCGGCAATAACTGGAAAACCTAACGAGACAGCCGAAGGATTACGCAAAAGGTTGAAACAATTATAGCAACGAACGAAGCTCCAAAGTTGCACAGGGCGCACAGCATCGTCCGCGATAATCGAAGGAAAGGGTTATAAGCTTCTTCCTCCTGCTCGAAACCATTCGCTGGTTCGAGCTTATCCGCTCGGGATCTCGTCCCGATCTCCACATTGTTGCCACATTATTACAGCGATTGCGCGGGTAATAATGGTGCTTATCGTTCTATAAATCGAATGAAACCGAGATTTTCCCTCGATTCGACGACTATACCAGAGGATCTGCCGAGGCCGAACATCTTCAAATATCTTCCGCGCGCGGTCTTTCGTACGCCTTCTTAAACCGAGAAAACGTTGTCCGGCCGATTTGTTCCGCGCGGAATCCTCGCCGCTCTTCCGTGAAACCGGCCCGCAGAAAATCGGGCTACGGGATGGCCCGACGAGAACAGAACGAAACCGGTGAAACGGATCGGTAGAGAGACGTGTAAACCGGAACCGGACCGGCTCAGGGGACTCCGGGGCGAAAGTAAAACGCCCCGGGCCGGTTTCCAAGCCGGATAATCCCGATCCCGCGGAAACCCATAATTCCTGTAATAAGGTCATTATCGTGTGACCCGGGACTGGACGACCGGACCCGTCGTCGCACGAGCACACAACCCCGGCACGCTCGTTTAACACGCGATTCTAGCTCGGCCGAGGCATTTTTGTCTCTACTTATGCATCGTCGCGTTTTAGTACTCGTCTGTGAGCGAGCAAAAAGAAATTCATTTTCTGTCTTTTCATTTTTTGAACTCGATTGTTCTGCTCGACGTCTTCCAGCGAGTCAATTTCAAGGTCGACCATATATTTTTAACCGGTACCCTATATTTACTCTTGGATGTTGTTGTAGAACATAAAAAGACGAATCCAACGAGTACCATGACCGTGCCGTTCCGCTCATTTATTCTCCAGATATTTGTGTCTGAAACCGTCAAGCAGTCTACCTTTCAGACGCAAGTATCTCGAGAACGAATGATCGGAACGATATGGTCATTGTAGTCGTTGAATTCGCCTGTCTATGCTCTACAAGCACACCGAAAAATATTGGTACCTTCAGGAAAAATTCTTTCTACCATTTAATGCAGTCCTTGAAACAGTCCAACTGTGCGCCGCGACGTTTTTGTACGCAGTCAACTAGGATTGCAGTTTAAGCCAGTTCAGGTGCACATGTACGAGAGCGCAAGTATCGTACGAACTCGTGGACAGTGGCGTAACGTTGAATCCGGGTCACGCTGTTCTTCGGGGAGGAGGACGAGATCGAAAGGATGCGGATCGAGATACGTGCTGCTATCAAAAAGAAACCGGGCCTCATCGGTTTACCTGTGCGTCGGTGGCGGATATGGTTTGATGGCTTTGCGGGTCGCTTCCTTGCGGTCCTCTTTATCCATCTGACGAATTTCATCGAGCTGTAAACGTCAGGAGCCACGAGAAATTTCTTAAATCGTACCCTGGGATGTTCTCTGTTGTAAATGGAGTTGGATCACCTTTTCAATCAAAGAATCACGCCCAGTGTCGCGTGCAAGACAGTGCCGGGACACCTACAGGATTTATAAAAAAATATGATATTTAATCGACATTATGCAACCCTCGTTTTGAAGCAAGCTTTCGCCGGCTATTTATAGAATCGTTCCACCCATGCATCGAACGCACATATTGACTTATTGCAGACCTGGCTGCGGGCAAAAACCACTTTTTACTGAAATTGTGCTCGCCGAAGATCCTTGGCGACAATTCAGAATTTCAAGTGGTACGTAATGGGCGACAGAGTCAGCCTAGCAGAAAGAACAATGGCAAGTCCGATTGCCTCCTAAATCAACGAAACTCTCAGCCACCGGAAATTCGATCAGAGTCGTCGCTACTTTCGAGTTCGGATCAAGATTATGGTACTTTAGAGGGAATTGCGGAGAATGGACGACTTTCCGCGGACTCGCTACACATTTTTGCTAGTCAGCGTCCCCTCCCCGCCCTTGGGAGCCGATTGGTCGTAAGGTTACGCCACTGCTCGCCGAACAGGACGGTGTATAAAATGTCTAGACGCACACACAAACGTGTGGCTACGTAGAGGCGCGCGAAAGCCCGGGCATACCACATCGGCTGTCCATACCCACCTAAGCAGATTCTGTCCCCAAGGTACGAGCGGCGAGGAGATTCGTAGCGTTCAATTTGCATTCTAAAGTCCAGGCGATGCAGAAAGAAGAGGAGCCCTCGGACACCGGATCTTCTCCTCGCCCGCAGCACCCCCCCCCCACCTCGGACCCGCGGGGCCCATTCCCCACGCCATTTGTCCCTTTATCACTTATACAGGGTGGCCAAACTTTCCAAACCAGCCGTCCCCCTTTTATCCACGATTTACATTCTTCTCCGACCTTTGTCCTTCGACGCTGACTCTTGTTCTTTTAGCTGGCTCCTCAACAGTGACCCCGCACCAAGAATTATTAACCCTGGATAACTAACAAGGGGACATACCGGGCCCAGACATATCGTTTATCATGATTTATGATCATTAGTCTGCGCATCGTTATGCAAAAGTTTCTTCGTTGCTTGCAAGAAACTGGAACCTACCAGATACTGCTTTCCCTCTTTAATGACTTCGATCAGCTGAAAATAATATCTTTAACCACTTCGTTCTCACTGACGAGTTATCTCGCGACGTCGATAACGTTCGTATAAGGTCACAGACGTGTTATCCCGCGACGACGCATTACCGTTCGGGTAATGTCACCGCCATGTAAACACGCGGCTTTTCTTTGCTCCATCTGAGGACACCGCTTATTTTTATGTCGTTTCAATCAGTTCCTGTTTAAAATGGTACGAAAAATGTTTCTTCTATTTACTAGACATCGCAATATGCACTTCTCTTGCCATATGGAACTGTCTTCATGCAAACAGAAAAAGTATCCATGACGTAAAAGAGTACATAATATTCGGATTGCTGGGAAACTACTACAATCCAAAGAAGAATTGTTATCAGAAAGGGAGAAGAAATCATTTTCATCCACTTCGTCTGCACTCCAGATGTTCCTCGAAAAATTTACCACCAACAAATAAAAAAATTCATCCCACGAAGCGTTGTGTATGGTGCAGACCAAAATCTATCCGCAAAGAAATACGATACTATTGTGTAAATTGTGATGTTGCATTATGTGCAGTTCCATGTTTTGAATTATATCACACAGAGAATCCATAAATTTGAAATATCCTAAAATCAATGTTTTTCTTTATCTATATCGTTCCTAGAATTAATAATTTTTCGAATTATAAAGCTCTTAACCCTTTGGTTACCCTGGACAAGATATCTCGCGCCCCGATACTTCCGGATAAACGCTTTTGGCGAGATATCTCGCCATCTAGCACCAATATTTTGACACTATAGACAAATATATCTTATACGTAACTATATTCTGATTTGTAAAAGGAAGAAATGAATGAAATCTTTATCTCGGGTAAAATGACCGAATAAAACAGAAAATATTTCTTCTATAATGTGAAACCACTGGTGCTAGATGGCGAGATATCTCGTCAAAAGCATTTATCGGGAAGTATCGGAGCGCGAGATATCTCGTTCAGGGTAACCAAAGGGTTAATCTAATCAAGAAGCACACGAGATATGTCATCTGTAGCATGGCACGAACGGTATTGCGTCACGGGATAACACGTCTGTGACCTTATACGGTCGAAGTGGTTAATATCCTTGCTGACAATCCAATAGCCGGATCATTCATTTATATTTGCGCCAAAACTATAAAGTGCAACATCGTTGATAATCGTAGACAATTTTTGCAACTCGCCACTATCCAGTTTTGCTTATCCATTTTTGTTTTCCACTTTTAATGGTCTTTTATGCGAGAGACTGCTGTTGGGAAATGATCTGAAAAGTGTGGACTATACAGTGTCATTTGATTTGAAAGCGGCCATCTAATCATCACGGTGGATCATTGCGGGACTGTGAACGCGTTAATGCACAGTTTCACGGTACAGAGCCGAGATCTGTTTGAAAAATGGAAAGGAAATCGATTGTTACGCGAGGCGGCTATAATTGGGAGCCATCCCGTCCCGCAGGTGAGCAGAAGGAGAGCCCCTTTCCTGCTGACACGCTCCTCCTTTTTCGTATCGTTCCGCGATTATCCATCCGTAGAAGGATTTACACCGCGATTGACCGTCATTTTCCGCGCAATTTGTACTCGCGGCGCTCGGGTAAGAAACGCCCGTGGATTCGGAGAGCAGACTGGAAACAAGAACCCAGTTCGCTCGATCCCGATTCTCCTCGGGATTCGACGCAGCCATTGCAAACAAAATCCCTCTCGAATTCGTCACACATTCGACCAACAACAATAAAATTGCTTAAAGTTAGTGTGTATATGTATTTTATGTGGCAGAGAATGTACAGTATCTGTACAAAACATTGTGTAAGAGGACTGTACATTTACTGCCACATGAAATACATATATACAATAATTTTAAACAATTTTATACGCTTATATTAACTTGCCGTGTTGTTGTATGCGTCAAATCTTGATTTTTAAACCTCTTCCCATGGTCCAATCTTGCTGAAATTTTGTATACACACTTGCTCTTCCGAAGTAGAAAATGAAATATATAAGAAAAACTTTTTAAAACCCACGCTTATATTAAAATGCACTAAAAAGAAGAAAATAATTTTTTTTTCTTAGTTCTCCATAAAATACCGGAATTCAGTTAAATGATTAATAATATTTTTCCCCAAAATTTTAAGCAATTGCTTCAAAATTTTGGGGAAAAATATTATTAATCATTTAACCGGATTCGGTATTTTGTATGGAGAACTAAGAAAAAAAAATTATTTTCTCCCTTTTAGTGCATTTTAATGTGAGCGTGGTTTTTAAAAAGTTTTTTTTACAGAGGGTGGTTTTGAGGAATCAACTTTTATTTAAGAAATGTACAACGTCATCGAGGTCCGTGAATATCCTTGCGAACCTAATTCCGACTTGTTCGATGACAGGAGTACTTTCGAATTAATTCCCTCGATTTTCTAGAAACGGCACATCGTGCGTCGGTGGATTCTCGATGGCAGACGAGCGGCTTTGAATAAAAGATTCCGCGTTCCGTTGTGGGACGGTGACGCAATCGGTGTTGCAATCGTCGCTGCATTCTGCCTCTGCCGCATCCGATAATTTCCGAACTCGCTTTCATTGCCAGGGAGCGCGCGTGCTCCTGAAACGCGAGCCGAGCGGTAACACCGGATGCTCCCGCGATAATAGCTTCATCGCGAACCTTATTCTCAGATATTACCCAGTGACAATGTAAATCATACTGTGGAACGTTGGAGCTTAAATTGAACCTAATTCGCAACAGTCCCCTATTCCCGCCAATGATACTGCAAATATCTTTCTGCACCAAGATATATTATTCTCCTTGACTCATTTGCATTTTTATCAGATGGAAAGGTTCGAGCAAATACTTTGAAACTTTACAAGGATTTTTATCACGGTTTTGTTAAGTTGTATGAATTGTTCCAGCTCGATTTGTTTGTAAATACACATTTCATCCAGGGGTAGAACCAGTGGTAGTTGTTTGTGATTTCTGAAGCATTCAACTACAAGATTATGTGAAAAGCATTCGATCATTTTTATCGAAATCTTGACTCCTCTGCTAACTCTTCAGCGAAGAAGATTCATCCACCGTGATTGAAATGTTGATGCAGTTTCACGCGTTCCGCGTAAATCACTTTCGCGCAACGCACAAGCTTTTCAATCGCGTTACGGCAATCTGCAAATTTATTCGTAGATCTGGCTATGATTTCGCACAACGTTGACCAACCACCGATACACAGCGGCATCGTTCCAAACGCAGTTGTGTTTCGCGTACGTCACACGAAACCCGGCGTTATCAGCGAAGCATAAACTCGTGCCGGCTGTCTGTCAAACAACAAGCCGATTTGCATAATGGCCAGTCGCTACCGGTCCACAGACTTCGATGTACATCTTCCCAATTAAAAATTGATTAATTCACCTACCGAATCTGTTGTGTCTTCGAGGCCGCTCGTCGTCGGAGATAACGGTAACAGAAAAACATTACGAAATCGCACTAATTTGTTTACTGGGACACGAAACTCGGCTATAATTAGACTCGACCAAATTCCGTGTATTTGGCCTGGCGGTAATGATGATGGAGATTTGAGTACATATTCAAATTTGGCACATTTGAATTTGGTTAATTACGGCCGATAGACCGCGGACTTTAGGCGAAATTAAATGAGCATTTTGAGGAATTCTCTAATCATTCGTGAAGGACAAAAGATCGATGAATATGTATTTCTTACTATTTTTAGTAAATCGAGAATGATGTAACAGGATTCTTGAATTCTCCTAATATATCTACAGGCTGATTGTGCAGATTTTCAAGCATTTATAACGAAATCGAGCCGTGATTTCCAGTTCCCCGAGAACTGCAATCCCGAAAATCTCGGCAAATAATTGCACGAATAATATACGAGTTACGCGACAGTCGTCGCGCCAAGAAGATATACGACCGAACCCGTTTCTTTTCAACGTAATTGCTCAATCTTATCGACGCAGCTTAATTTCCCGAGATCTCACGATCTAGCACGCGATAAGAAATCCCGAAAACGTGGTTTCGTGATAAATATTTGTCCGGAATGTTTGGCCGACGTCGGCTGTCCACACGAGGCTGAAAGAGAGCGACCATAGTTTGTGTTTGCTCACGGATTCGCCGGTTATGATGGATATTGATGTGTCCCGGTGGGTATCGAGGACCATTCCCCTGGGACCAGCAGCAGGGTCGACAGATTATCAACTCGGTCGGCGAATCGATTCATCGTCCGCGTTATAAGACTTTGGCTGCGAATGTCCGGCTGCCGTTAAACATCCACCGGTGCGCGGTCATTTTCTATTTTTTGGCCGGGCTGGCAATTTGATTTCGTATTCCCCGTCCCTCTCTCTCTCTCTCTCTCTCTCTCTCTCTCTCTCTCTCTCTCTCTCTCTCTTTCCTTCTTGCTCGGCCCGGCGCATACATCGAAGGTTTATGGCTCGTATTTCCTCTTTAACGCCGATGTTGGTCCGGCCACGGGTGATTCCACTCGCCTTTGTGCACTGTTCGCCTGCTCTCTCCCTGTCCCCGAGGCTCTTGCTCGTTGCTAGGGATGGGATCAAGTTCAAGTATTGTGTTCTTCGCATGAGCGCTGCGTCGGGGAACAATTTCCATTTTTAACTGCGAGTTTCGCCTCACCAGCGGGTGATCTATGCATTTCATAACGGAAGCAATCACTTAACACTGAACCTACCGAGCTTTGAAAGGAGCCGGTATATGTTGCCTTATAAGAATAGCAAGATTAAATTTGTTTTAACTTTGTGCGGATATTTACGTAATCATTGATCACGATAGCATCTTTATGATTTGAATAATTGTGAGGTGAAAAATCTGGAAATTGTCATTGGTTCTCCGAAACGTTTAGAATCCAGGGAAACAATTACACTGTCCAACAAATTTCAACTTCTTTTATGTTCCCAAATTACTGCTGGGTCCATCTTGTAGAGTTTTTTGCGCTGATTCCGAATCTGCCCTTAATTTTTCTCCTATACGCACAGTTTTTGAAGAACATGACTTTGAAAAAAAAACATATTTTTCAACTTTAAACAAATACTGTGATGTTATTATAACAGATATTGAATTGTTCTTTACAACAAAAGATTCTGTAGACTTTCCCGGATCCAGTGGTGTCTCTCCGTCTTAAACATGTTTAAACAATCATAATGTAAATTATTTACTGTATTTAATATATATATATTTTATTGTAGATGCAATTTTTTCCTTTGAAAAAGGTTCAAATCTGAACCGGAACGTTAGGAAAGAAAAAAAGTTTATTGCAAAATTGCTAGATTTAATAAGTGATCGAAACAGTTGCGCCGAAAACATCATTAAATTGAATGTTCAACATTTACGATCGATTATCGGGATTATTTTATACTGTATTAATATTGGATATCACTGTATTCGGGAAAGTCTACACAGAACCTTTTGCTGTAAAGAACAATTCAATATCTTTTATAATAACATCACAATTACTGGTTAAAGGTTGAAAAATATGTTTTTTTTTTTTCAAAGCCATGTCTCTGAAAAACTGTGCGTCTAGGAGAAAAATTATGACCAGATACGGAATCAGCACAACAAATTCTATTAGAACCACTCAACAGTAATTGTGGAACAAATTCGGTGTTGGACAGTGTTATTGGATACAGCAAAATGGTAGTGAGATAAACCAGAAGTCTTGCAGCTGAAATCGATGATTACAAAGAACACATGGAATTCTACATACATGAATTCTCTTTAAATGTAGCACATGTATAAAAATTGAATGAACGGACGCTCGCGAGGCACTCGGTCCCATCGCTAGTCGCAGGACGATCTCGGGACGCAGCTCGTCCCAGGAATCCGTGGATCAACGCGTCGAACGCGGCTGTTACGTTCTCGATCCCCCGCGTTTTATGAATTCCGGGATTTCGTAATCTCGTGGAACATTGAGATCCTCGGTTTACGGCCGTGGGCCGTTTCGTAACGGGCCTCGCTTGTCCACCGGAGCTTCTTTCTCTTCCTCGTTTCGCAGCGGCGACCGGTCCATTTATGAGGACGTTTTCGGCTGGTTCCCCCGACCCCTCTGTGACCCCCTAAGGGTCAGCCGTTTCCGTTCCTCGGACCCCGACACGTTCGCGGAACTCTCTAATTGACCAAATTCGCGAATTTGCTCTAGCAATTTGTAGTGAGACCCTTGCCCGCGGACGTTCACCCCTTTTCTTAGTGGACTATGGATTTTATGTATTTAGGACATTAATTACTAGATCAAACACAGACCAGTAAATTATTTTTAAAAATTTTTAATGCAGTTGTATTATTTTCGGCTCATTAAATAACTGCCTATGTAGTTCTTGTATCTTGCAATTATTATTTTGCACATTATTTCGCAGTATAATTACGAGTCTCTTCTTTTCTGTAGTGAACAGTTTTCCAACAAATTCTAATTTGTCTTAAAGTAATTTCATATATGTCAGTGCTCCGAAGAAAAGTGCTAGCTCTCCAAACAAGGAACAGCAGTAGCCCACCGTTTGCGAAACCGAATTTGGCCGACGATTCCCGATGGGAATTGCTGTGACGCTCGTCGACGAAGGTGGCGCGCGTCGTCGTCGTCGCTCGCAAAAACTCGTTTCGTGGTTCGTTGCGAAGGTTAAAACCGTAACGCTTCTATATCGCCGGTATTCCCTCCTTCTATCTCTCTCTCTCTCTCTCACTTTGGTTCTCTGTTTCTCTTTTCCTCGGCGAAGCAGCGACGCACACGAGCCTGGGCCCAAAGCTTAACATCGTCGGGGCCCCTTTTCTGACCGCAATTACATCCCATAAAGCACGATTGAGACACGGTTCGACCATTATTCTCCCATACAGGGCCGTACAAAAGGGTCTCGCCGTTTAACGCGCCCCCATACGCGCTGCCCGCTTTCGGAATTTATATACGTACACGCGTGCGTACACGGCCGCGCCTGTATTCCTGGGCGAAACCGTGGAAAAATGTTCTTAGAGGCCGAAGCTGATGCCGAAGCTAAAGCCGAAGCCGATGCCGAAGCCGAGCAGAGCCGATTCTCTCTCCTTGTAATTGTAGACGACATCACCCGTTCGGCCAATCCTCTTTGCTTTTGTTCGTACCTCCCAGGGATACGCGGGGTCACCTCTTTGTCTACCGCAGGGGTTGCTCGATCCAAACCCTGGCGAAGTCGACTGCCTTAAGGCTGAGCGAGAAAGAGTGTGGTACGTACACGCAAATGCAAGGGTTCATTCCTACCCAAATTGGGGCTTCAGTATCGCAATCAGTTCAGAAGTGGTCAATTGTGTTTCCTAACAGTCCAATCTAGGACAATGCAGAGCCGAAAATGCATATTTTTGCATTTATTTATTTATGATTTGTATTTGTTTTACATCTACAAAGGCTGTTCCCATGAAAAATAGGATTTTACTCCATTCCACTTTCTTAAAATAATTGGAACGTGCATAAACATCCGCAGTCTATCGATTAGTAATTTTCAGAGACCTCCGAAGCAAGCGTGACGTCACAAGGTAGCCGCCGCTGATAGATTTTCGTAAATATCGAGAGTTTTAGCAAGTCTTGAATTATTTCTTTTATTCCGATTTCTCTCCGCAAAATGATCCATATATTGTACGACTCGGTGAGGGTTTCGAAAATTCATTTATAAACTCAGATAGAATTTCAATGGAATTTTGCGAACGAAATGGAAACGTTAAGACGTCGGAGACAGTACTGTTTCAATGTCTCCAGTTTAGTTGGCGAAGTTATAGTGAACCAACCATAGTGTTGGTGGCGGACGAGAACCGTGCGTGTCCATTTGCGGTGTTCGCAGAGCGAATTACTGGTTCGCGGATGCAAATCTCCTTCGCGCTCGCATCCATTTCCCTAATCCCGGGGCTGCCGGTGACGCGTTCATGAATTTATGCATTTTTCCGGAGCGGCAGCTTCGGCAGCCTCTTCTCCTTCGAGAGGGGACTTTTCTAACTCGATCGACTTCGATTCCCCAACCAAATTGGGCGAAGAGGATTCGCAGCGGGACCGCCCGGAGATGAGAGGAAAAAAGGAAGAAGCGGTGTCTGTCGGGGGCCGACTTTCACTCCAAAGACGTAGGGTTACGATCCTGCGAGCATCGTCGTCGCTGTTTGTTGATATCGAGAGAGGAGAGAAAAGAGTTGCGCAATTCCGCAACCGCCGCGAGATAAATTGCTCGAGCGGATTCTGGCCTGGTCAATTTCGCGAGTCCGATCTTTCTCCAATCTCTTTGATCATCGCGATCGTCCCGGAGAAGAAGAAAGGACACGTTGAGTCAACTCAAGCTTGTTCACTTAACACGTTGGCTAATTGTTGACGAATGAAAATAATTTTTCTCACTAATGTATTCACTGTATATCAAAATGTATAACATCTTGATTCTTCATTTACATTTCATTAAATAAGTTATTTTGATTTTATAGCATTTTTGAGCTTCCTGCGTTGGCAGACAAATTGTCGACTTTTACTCACTTCAAAAATTCTCATTTCTGTTTTATAGAACACGTTTCCAAAAATACCGTGCATCATTTCACAGCCTGGAGTACACTCTTTCAGACCCGGTGCCGATTTTTCCATCGAAAAAATTCTACGAGTCGAACTAATTCCCCATTCGTCGCAGATCATCCGTCATCCGAGAGTCAACGTCGGATTTCATTTTTTTTTTTGTTTCCGAACGGGACGTATGACAAGCGGTGGTAAAAAGAATGGGGAAGCATCAGCGGGAGCGCGAGCGTGCGCCGGGATTTAGGGGAATCCGATTGGTGGATTTAGGGCGATTTATTAGCCTCGGCCGACGCACGGTGGCTGCGGTGCCGCGCATATTGATTCGAAGTGCTTCGGTTTACCTCCTAATTAGTCGGAACGTGTCCCGACTCCGCTGTGTCCTCCTATAACGCGCTTGCTTTTCAATGAAGCTCGCGCTGCATCTATTCGCGCGGACCGCGGGAAGTGCACTTCCGGTGCACTCGGCTCGTCGCGAGTTACCTACCACGAATTACGTGTAACGAGTTTACTGGCACACGGCGATCTTCGCTCCGGAATTTCGCACCGTGCAAATTCTCCCACCAGGTTGTGTAAATCTACATAAGTGAAGATCTCTGTGTCCGAGAAGGTGGATTTATTTCCAACAATGTTTTGCATTGGCGGCGAACATATTTAAGAGAATTAACAATGTCTGAAATTAATGATTAATTATGCTGTTGGTACGGGAAAATTTATTAAGAAGTGTTTTTAGAGGTGTTTAAGAAGTGAATTAAAAATCGCGACCTTTACTTTTTCGACGACCAATAACAATAATTAAGAAGGACCATAACTTTCATAACCAAAAAGAAAAAGTTAAGGGATAACAAGTATTTCATCGACTAAAATCATATTTGTTACAAATAAGGATTATAACCGAAAATTTTTTCTCTTGGTGGTAAATGTTATCGTTGTGAGAGAAATTCATTTGGATCATTTATAACAGTTATCAATGAGAGGGATTTATTTGGATCACTTATAACAGTTATCAATGAGAGAAGTTCATTTCGATCGCTCGTAACAGTTATTGATGAAGGAAATTTGTAATAATTATTATTAAATAGTACAACTTTCAAATGGTAGACAATCTTATGGTAATCTATATTCTTATGGTATCAATCTTATGGTATCTAATTCTTATGGTCTGTTGATTCGTCTTGTTGTACGAAACCTTCTCTATGAATTTCACAGGCTTGCTCCATCCGAAAAAGAGTTGACAATTCAATAATTAAATAAGCAACCGAAATTAATTTTCTCATCAATAATTACTATGAACAAGTGAGAAGAAATTCGATCATCGATAACTGTTACGAGCGAACGAAATAAACTCTTACTGATAACTGTTATGAGTAGACTGCGGATCTTTATGCAAAATAAAAATTGTCTACATCGATTACAAGACACAGAAACCAAATACAAAATTCTTTCTTCTTTTAATTATCTTATGAAGCTGAAACTAATACACTGATGTCCTTAAATCGTTATATTTAAAAATGTAATTATTTTTTAATTTCGATTAACACATTATAAAAAAATGTTCCGCGAAACACTCGAAGCCGGGGACAAATTGAAATTAAATTTGTCGCCCGCAAGCCCCGAAGAGAACTTCGACAAAAATCTGAGCAAAATGTCGCAGTCGGGGAATTGCTCGCGAGGAGACTATATAGCGTCGATTCGAGGAGATTACCTTTTCCATTAAGATCGAAAAGTGAGGGCGAAGAGAACGTGGATACAGGCGCCTGGCGTCGTTAAATGTCCCCGGCGAGAATCAACATTTGCCTTTCTTCTTCCGCGTTGTTCCCCTCCTGGAAAAAGGTCTCTCGCTCGTTTCCTTCCGGTAGGATTCCTCCGGCGGATTCTTTCCTCGAGACGGCGCGCCGCGCATCGGCCAGAAGAACTCGTTCGTTCGTCTTCCTTCCTCAGGTTCGCCCGGATGCCATGTTTACACGGGCCCGACAATCGGCGAAGAGTTCTTCGCTAACGAAGACGAAATTTAACGAACGTCCGAGCTTCCTCTGCGCCTCGTTTTTCTCTCTTTTCTCTCCGCTTCCACCCCGGCCGCGCCGGGGGCGAACGGTCGACGCTAACGATCGCGAGGAAACCCTCGGCGACGAGGACTGTCTGCGAATGTGCAGACTTCGATAATCGTTTCGAACGCAAACGGGGTCGACTTGACCGATAACCCTGTTCATTCCTGTTCTTAGAAATTTTTTAGAGATTTTCTAGGACATTCCTTAAATTTATTTTGAAGATTAACCAGCAGGAGGAGTGGACATTCTTCTTTCGAAAGTCGTCGAGAAAAATTCAAACGCAGACTCCATTCTTGACTGAGAAAATAATATAGTTACGAAAGACGAGATCAAGATTGAAAAATTGTTCGACGGAATTAAATTTCTTCAAGACCAAAAGTGACAGGGGAAATCGACTACAGGATTCCCATTCGGTCCATCGAGGCTGCTAAGAATCGCCTACTGGGTATCGAATCGCAAAATTGATCAGCCGCGAAGATGGCACGCGCTCCAACATTGGCCTCGCGCCAAAAGCTGTCGCTCTTCGCATTCGGCACTCGTCTTTGAACGTCACCCGAAAGGACGTTCAATCCTTCGCGGCGTCAGCTAACGGCTTCAACTAACAAGGAATGCTCGGCGGCTGTCAGACCGCAAGATTGCCAGTGAAACTTTGCAGCCTCGCGAAACAGCCGAAGATAGTAGTCCTAATACCACCCTCGGAGTTCTAAACAGTCGGAGATGGAACTGAAAATATTTATGTTCGCAGTATTGCGTTTAGAGAAAACGAAAAATTTCTAGATATTTCATGCACTTGACAGACGTGAAACCATTTCGGGGACACGCCGAACGATCAAAGATCGAAACGACTGAAGTTTCAAAGCGATTTTTAATATTCTTAGCATCAGCGTCGGAGCACCGCGCGGGGCCGGGTTCGAACGGAAAACTCGTCTGCGAGTGGAAAACCGCGAGTCTCGTCCGTCGAGACGGAAATCGCTTTGTGGCTCTCAGCTCTTCCTCTCTTTCGGTGGCGTTTCTGTCTCCGAAAGAGTGGGAGAAAGAAGGAGATAGGCTGATTCTCAGCCACACCCCCGTGCATCGCAGACGTTTTAAACGGGGCGCAGACACACTCGCGCGAGGGAGCGAGTCGGCCGCGCACCTCGGTACTTTCGTTCGAGGCCTTTAATTTGGCACGTGTTCCACTCTTGGCTATTGTTGCCATGATTGTTGGGTGGATCGTTCCTCCTCGTCTCTCGCCCCTATCCGTCCGTTCGTCCGGTTCGGCTTTCTCGCTCTGTCCGCGTCCTCCTCAGCCGACGCTCGCTTTTTGCGGCAAACGCGCGGCGTATGGTGGTAATGCACGGCTCCTCTGTGTAGTTTGTACCGTGGCCGGCACGTGTTCCGTCTCTTCGTGGCCGTTTTTCGCGCCAGAGGCGGCTTTCCGCGGGAACCGAACCTTCACAGCGATTCTGTGGCTCCGAAACGTTCCCGATCTTTGGGAACCGGGGGCGACAGAGTTTTATTTAGAGATAGTCTAATGAATATTATACGCTTCGTCATAGTTCGTAGCATAACATTTAGAGAGTGCATGAATTTATTGTACTAAGTTGTTTCGATAGTTGTCTCGCAAGAAGCCTCCTGGCAGGAAATCGAAAGGAACGCGGCAGCAAGCCGTCCGATTGGGTAATTCCACACGCACTTTCGGTTCTTGCCGAATTATTGGCTACGGCGTGCGACGTCAAAGCCCGACCATTGGCTGCGAGCGGGATCCCTCTTTGCCCTGTGCGGTTACGAAGAGTACGTTGCGTTTAACACTAATCGTACCGGCCACAAAATGTGTCGGATATGCATTATTTTATAAAAATTACGCGACTGAACTTATCTAGATTTTGCACGATTTTCCAAAACAAGAAATTTATTGAATAATTTCTGATGGAAGCATCTTAATCATTTCAATAATTAAAAAATAAACCGGTCATTTAACCGGTCGTGGTACGGTTAGTGTTAATGAAACATTTGAACACTGAGAACGAGCAGCGAAACCGCCGATTAGCTGGTGGTCAATCCTAAGACCCCGTTCAAGTTCGAACACGGCGGGAACCGTCTTCGTAGTCGTTCACACGTGTCCACGCGGGTCCAACAATCCAAAAGAAAAAAAGCACGTTTTGCTGAACGGGGTCTTAGTCACTGCCGGGCGGTTTCCAGGGACCCACGCTAATGTAGACAAAAGCTCGGTTCACACCAGAAAACCGACAGACACCGAACTGCTTCGAAGGGGTGGCTCAGTCTGGCGGAGGGGTCCGGTTCGCAGCTTGGAATAATGTGCTACAAAGGAGAGAAGTCCTCCCTGGTTGTGGGCCCGCGACGCGACGGGACGAGGAGAACGTACGAGGCCTGTCCGCCGCGAAGATAAAGAGTGGCGTGTATACAAAGAAACCTGCTGGCACGCAGCGCGTGAGGAAGAACGATGGCGAAATTCCCCGCGCGCAGTCCGTAAATTCCAGACTTTACTGCCTGTCGTCGGCGAAATCGAAGCATATTATTTCAACGGAGGCGCGCGGGATCAGCCCCGCGAGCGGCCGAGCGAGCGAGCAAGACAGAGCTGCCTAGACGACCGAGTGTCTTTCATTATCCGGGGGAGGGAGCGTCCCTGCACCGAGGCACACCAGCGGAACAGGGCGAAATATTTGCCGAATAATTGGACAAGATCGCCGGCGTAGATAAACCTAACGGCGAACGATGTTCTTTAAGGTTTGCTCACGAAGACAACGTTAGCGAACCTCCTCCAGAAGCTGACTGAAATTGGTGTCGTTGAATCTAAGGAAATCGTGCCCGCGATCTACCTTGGAATCTCTCCTATAACGATCGTTTTAAATTAAGTTCCCGGACGTTCCTTTTCTTGCGAATATAACGCGGTTCGGAGAAGTCTTCGTATCCTGTTTTAATTGCTCCTTTACGAACTCGTTGAGATTAGAGTCTACAGATTTTTTGCTGACTTTAGCGGACGTAGAAACGAGTTCCGAAGTGTTTCGTTACGACGGCGGTCTCCTTTAAATTGAATATTGTGATATATATTGATTAAGGATTTTCTGGTCAGGATGATGGTCGTCGAGTAATTAACAAGCAAGGAGACGTAGAATAGGTTAAAGAAATATAGAATAGCGATGTAATGATGTTTAGAAACGAGTTCCGAGAGATTTCGTCCCATCTGTTGGTAATGTAAGATCGAAATTAGTCTGACGACGTTTCCTGGTGAATTCGATGAAAACCGATTACGCTCGGTTCACGACGGAGATCGAGTAATTAAAAGGAGATGCGATCGATGATGCGTCAGGACGAAGAAGACGAGTAGAATGGGAGAATGGTAATGTAACGATATTTCGTGCGACGCGCGTTCATCGCGAATCGCGTTCGATCGAGAGACGGTTTGTCGCGCGAACGCCGGATATTCGTTAGGCTCGTATTCCCCCCCCCCCCCCGAGTATTTCCCCTTGCATGAGGTAGTATGTGTTTAGTAGAAACGGGGGTGGCGGGTCGTCCCTCTGGCGGAACGAGTTCCCGATTAATCTGGATACTGTGCTCGCTTGCAGGACCTGAAGGAGAGCTTCAATTACGGGCTGTTCTGCCCGCCCGTGAATGGAAAGGCCGGAAAATTCTTGGACGAGGAACGCCGCCTCGGCGATTATCCCTTCAATGGACCCATGGGATACTTGGAGGTAAGAGTCGCGCGTTGCTTTTCTTTAATAGCTACTACGCGTAACAGTTAAGAAGCGATCAATCCGGAATTGGGGGGATTGTTGTCATTATCTCGTTGGTTTCGAATTTCGCGCGCTTTCAGAAAGGATCTAAGCGGGGAGGGTACTGAGAGGACTGGGTAAGGGTTAAACAAGGGAGGGGTTTAAAAGGGAAGGGGTTCTAGCAAAGATGGGGATGCAGGAGAATAGAAAATCGTAGGAAAGGAGAGGTCCAAGAGAGAAGGGGATCCTAGCAAAGATGAGGATCCAGGAGAGTAGATCCTAGGAAAGGAAAGATCCAGGAAAGGGAGGTCCAGAAGAGAAGGGGATGCCAGCAAAGATGGGGATCCTGGAGAACTGGGTAAGGATTAGAGAAAGGAGAGGTCCAGAAGAGAAGGGGATGCCAGCAAAGATGGGGATCCTGGAGAACTGGGTAAGGATTAGAGAAAGGAGAGGTCCAAGAGAGAAGGGGATCCTAGCAAAGATGAGGATCCAGGAGAGGTGGGATCCAGGAAAAATGAGGATCCAGAAGAAGAGATTGATCTAAGGAAGGAAGCGGAGTCTGAAGAGGAATGGGAGGTTGGAGTGGAAAGGGAGGGGTTCCGAAACAGAGTGCAGAAAAGGAACTGAGAGATTCAGGAAATGGGTACACGCACCCACGTGCACGGTCCACGTCAGGATGATCCACCAGTGTCCAGTTTGTAGGTCAACAAAGTAATTGTGAATGAATTTCAAGAGAAACTCGGATAACTTTCAACAGATTTATATATTCTGCGGAAGACCCTACATCCATTTCCATCCGTTTCAGTACGGACACTGGCTGGTATAAAAATACTACAGAGAAGAAAGATAAGCCAGTAATCGTCGAGCAAAAGTCGCCGGAACTGACTATCGCGCAAACTATCGTGCAACAGATGTTCGAACAGAGCCGTACCACGGCCGAATCCGATCATATAACAAGTCCGGCACACGTTACGATTATCTTTGCAACAGTATTCGCCAAAGAAAGTTGTACAACTCGTCGTACGATAAATCGCGGGGACCATATCCACGGTTCTTCGACACCGGTTGCCAGCGAGGCGAACGGCCACGCGGGGAACGCTGGAAGCGAGAAACTGGATATGTAACTTCTGGTAACGAAAGAGTACAAAACGAGAAAGTAATTCCATTTGTACACAAATTGAGCCGAGGAGTCGCGCGCCCGACTGATAAAGGGGCCGTCTGTCGGCTCTCGGCTCAAATCCCCCGTCGATTGCTCGCTTTCAACATTTTATGTGGCACCCGATAACCGGGATCAACATCTTCAAACGCGAGGCTATTATAGATCCGCGCTAATCCCTTTCATCCTCCAATAAATGAACACAAAAAATGATTCAGTCTCGACGATACCCTGAAACCTGTAGCAAAAGTGGGTGATCCATTAACCAAGAATTTTCATAAGTGTAATACTAGGTAGATCGGAAGGACGACCAAGTAATTCCAAGACAAACGTTTACAAAATTCGCGAGAGTTTGGAACTATGCAGATTTCGAGAGCACTGTGTTCGACTGTAAGGGTCTCTGGCAAGTCCGAATATTTTCGTGGAGTTAGACCGGGTGAGGATCGTTAATGGGTTTAATTTGAATTTTCATCCCTGACCTCGCGACGACCATTCTCGTCCGGAATAATTGCCGCGGGGGAAGCTGAATGCGCGGGCGAAATGGGCTCGCTGCGGGGGTGGGAAAGGACGCATTGACGCGGCCGGGAAAGGTTATTTCAGCGACAAGATTGCCCGGCCCCATTGACGTCCATTCCCTGTCAAAGAAAACAAGAGAGAAAGCATCGGCAGAGAAGTTCGCACGGCCACCGGAGTCCAAGAGACTCTTGAATATCTGGGGTTCCTCTTGCGTCGGGTCAAGGAGGCACTATTTTTACTATTTACCTCTTTGCTTTTTCGAAAATGCAAACGAGGCGAAAACTCCGGCTGGAATACTTCGCTGACCTCTGAACCCGAATATCAAATACTTTTTGTGTATTGGAGTGGTTTATTTGGGGCGCAATTAAGACTGCAAATGGTTGACATTTTGTACGTTGTTTTTTTTCTGCACATGAAAGGGCCGCCGCGCCACTAACAGATCGTTATTATTGAAAGGCTTTTTCGACGAACTAATTATCATAAACGATCGATCATCCCGTGGAAGAAGCATCTCCTCCGGGGGCTTTACAATTTCGACAAAGGATGTTCGAGAGGGTCGAGATGTCCCTGTAAAAGACGATTGATCTCTGCGGTGGAACAAGGTCGGTAAAAAAAAAACATGCGCGTGGAAAACCACGCGCGGCAGAAGTGAAACTTCTTGCAGTCTAGTAATGTTTAGAAGTGAATTAAGATTGGAAATGATAAATAATCCTAATGAAGCGACAACAAGATCAGGAACAACTCTCGATGCGGTATTTGCAAGACATTTAGACAAAATTGAATCAAGAATATTTATATCATATTTTAGCTATCACAAGCCAATTGTTTCAATGATAGAATCATAGAAAATCATAGAAAAAATAATGAACGATCAAAATTTGCGACGCAAAGAAGGAGAGCGTATGGGAAATGCTATGAACTATGTCTCTTTCTGTCCCAAAAGTTTTTCGGGTTTCATTGTAGACGCACGGAAGTACTCTCCTACTCGGAACAGTAAGATAGTAAAATCCGTCGAAAAAATTTTATTCTGCATTTTCGATTCAATTTTTCACGTAGAATCACCCTCTACTCGCTTGTACCACCAGTTACGGGACACCCTGTATATAGTACAGCTGCCAGCGATATTCCCCCACTTATATTATTGACCGTTACGCTTTTTCCTGTCGCGAATTCCGTGACGCGAATTAGGTTTACACCCTGCGAGAAAAGAAGTTTCACTTCAAAATGTGACAAAGAACAAGAAGAGTGGTACGTGGTATTCAAACCAGAACAGGCTAACCGAATTAGTTGAACGAGGTTATGCATTGCTGACCGATTTAATCGAACGCTAGATTAAATCTAACGAGTACACCGCGGATTTGATATGTTTGCAGCGTCGATGATTATACGAGCCCATGAGTCAGTTTAATCATGTTTCACGGGAGTTCTATTTCCATTGAAATTGGATTTGAAATTGTTATTTTATCTTTTCCCATTTTCGCGCTGGGTCTTTGAAATTGACTGTGCAGGATTACTTTTGATTACTTTTTCACGCGTTTTGTCTAATACGAAAGCTCGGGCACGCAGTTCAATTAATTACTAGACTAAAATAAATGAAATACAAAAGGATATTGTTTCACTATTTTCGATTTTTCATAATTAAAAAGGACTCTATTGTTTATATGGTTTCTTAGCAAAGATTCAGTGAATCTACAAGCCAAGAGCTGGAGATTTGAATATTCCGTCCGAGAAAAGAGGCGCCACGCAGAGCGACGCCACGTATCAGGGAGTCGATGGACGACGTCGGCCGTTTCAACGGCGATTCGCGAAAAACAAATAATCCCGGTGGTCGGATAACGAGATCTGGAACTTGCCCGCGGTTTTCTTGCGTAACCGGATCTAGTTCTCGTCCCGGTGCACGCGTTCTCTTCCCGCTCGTGTTCATCTTCGTCTTCGTCTCGACGTGTTCTCGAGAGCTCACCTCGGCGTGCAAGGATTCACTTTCAGGGATGCGGAGGGTCGATCGCCTTGCCACTGACACCTTCGACTGCCTCTTATCGCTGTCGAGTGTCGCCCAGGCTACGGTCCACTCTCTACTCACTTGCCTCGTTTCGATAATTTCCAACGAGAAGCACTTTTGCGAGAACCGAGCACAGTCGAAGCCACTCGATCTCATTTTGTTATGCGGCTCATGGGCGACGATTATCTCGAACGCGTTTCCCTTTTCTTGGCATTCCGGCCCGGGCTGTTGGCAGTCGGCGTGATGGTTTGAATTGTTCATCATTTTGTCATGTACGTGTTCTAGAGACGTGCAAATAAACGGATTGACATTTGTACAGAAATCGCTCTTCATCCGTTGAAAATCATATGTTAAAGGGGTAGACTCTCGTTTCCAGGATTGCAAGGGTGCGGGACGCGTCTTCTCATTTCTCGATAATGCAAAGACGGGGTTTCTCAGTGGGCAAAAGCGCTAGTCAAATTAAATTTGCATTATTCGGAAGCATAAAGCTGCGACAGCTACATGCTGCCTGATAATGCAAATCATTTACGTCTCGCAAACGTAAAAATGGGACTTTTGAGGGCGATTGCCTCATTATCTTTGCATTATCGATAAATGGGAAGCAAAGTCTACACCCTGAATCTTCTTGAATTCACTCAGTCCTCCGACTGTTTTGAACCTCGCTCACCCATTCCTGTTACAAACACATAAAACCCAGAGGCTAGCGTTCGACCGCAAAAACGTTAGCTCCCGAGTACTCTAATCGGTGCAGGAGCACAAATTGATCTCTGAACGGTAGCCAGCAGGCTCGCCGTTCTTCAGGGAAGGTTTCAGGGCCTGGATGAAGCGGTTCTAGAATAAATTATCCTAAACGATGCAGGCGGCGGGCATCGACGGCCAGGGAGTGCAAATTAATAGTCGCGGCTAGATTTTTCGGGCAGTCACCGGCTGCTAGCAGGTAGTCGGGGAAGGAAGAACAAGAAGAACAAGAAGAAGAAGAAGAAGAAGACGAGGAAGAGGAGGAGGAGGAGGAGGAGGAGGAGGAGGACGTCTGCCTCGTGAGTCAGCTCTCGTCTCTGAAAGTGAATCTCGCGTGACGAGATCGACCATGCTCGCGAGCCAAGCGATCGATGAGCGGACGATGGAGATAAAAAACCTTCGAGAGAAATAAAAAAAAGAAACGCAGCAGCAGCACCAGCATGTTGCGGATACCGACGGCGCCGAATACCGGTGATCTATGGCACCTGTCTAACCCCGACTATTCATTTCTATCCGGCGAGCGTTATTGCTCTCGCGCGGCGCTCCGCTCCGATGAAAAAGTAAAACACGTCGTCCGACATCCTTGGACGTTCGCACTTTATCTACATCCTTCTGACGGACGTTGAAATATCTCGCGAAACCGACGCCCTGGATATCCTGGCCAAGGTCGGTGACCTGGACGGCTCACCCGGTCACCGTGATCGACCGAATATCCAACACACTCGAATATTAAACCTGCAATCCAATAGGAATCATTGCGATCATATAACTACACGGAGTATGTTAAACTCAAAAATTGTTGAAATTGTCACTGTGTCGACAGTTGTGAAAACTTGAAAGCATCAACCCCTAATGATCTGACCAATTCTCTCGGTAGCACGAAATCGAAATTGTTGGAGTATACAAAGAAAGTATACATGCAAAGAAAGAAGAAGGGTCTTTTGACCTGCGTTTTATTGCATGTCGAGTGACGCCATTTTTCCGCACTAATTAGCACGAGGAGGAATAAGGCAAAGATTATTTATTCGCACCTGACTAACGTTTATTTCATTGTGCTGTCCTATTCGAATAAACATCAATCCCAAGAAAAATGGCGTACTTCCGGAAATACCAGTGACGAAGAAGACGAAGCTTCGGATTACTTTGGTCGTCTTTCGTAAGAAGGGGGATGATGCATGCGTCGTTCGGCCGCGTGGCAGCACCGTATCTCTAATTTGCATTACAACTCGGCCTCCCTTGATAATCATAATTGCTGCTAACGGTAGTCATTAGCGGGGCTGTAGCCGCGATATTGCCTATCCGTCAGTAATCTAATGCTATGAGGCACGACGCCTCCGATAATTACAAAGAAGCTGTAACCACCAGGAAGCGGCAGGGTGAATCCCCATTAAGCCGAGATAATTTTATACTTTATACACGGCGTGCACGGCGGGGTCTCGTTACGAGGAAGGGCTCTCCGGCTCCGGGCGGGCGTGTATCGCCGCTTGGAAATCGACCAAAAAACAACAACGGAGCAAAAACAGAGTAGAAAATAGTTTTCGGTCGAGGCGCCAACGGTAATTAACGCAGCGAAGATGCGAGTCCGAGGCGACGACCCACTTCGGATTTCTTCGCGATTGTTTGGCTGTCGGAACCAAGTTTTCGCAGCCTTCCCAGCCCCTTCCGAAACAATTACAGAACTAGTTGTTACAGCATTGGTTTTCTTGTTCTGAAAATTGGGGTCGCAATAACTCAGCTAAATTACACGTTTCAGCAAGTAAATTCACAATTGCAAACAGAGGTCTGCGTTTTGGATAAGAAAAGTCAAAGAAAAATATTCAGAAAAGTGCCAGAATGCATTAGTACCGTGTCTTTGTTTCTCCAGGGCCAAAGTGGGCGTGGCTTCGTTGCTCTCGACGGAACCAGGGCAATGCTCCGTTCTCGAGGAAACTGCACTTACGATATTCTCCGACTACAACGCGAAAACTAACGGGAAGAATACAGTAGCTTCTCTTTGCTCGCTACAGTAGCTCCAAAACCTTGGGTGGGCGTGGTTTCGTTGCTCCCGACGCGACGGAGCGCCTTAAACACAGTAGCGCCGGGAACATTATCACATACGACGATCGCGCTGCAATAAACTTGTTTCTCGAAACTACACGTGTTTTTCTCGACGTTGCAGCTCAAGTACAAGAGACGGGTCTACAAGATGCTGCACCTGGACGAGAAACAGCTGAAGGCGATGCACACCAGAACGAACTTGAGAAGGTTACTGGAGTACGTGGCGAACAGCCAGGTCGAGAAGATCGCGAAGATGTGCAGCAAGGGCCTGGATCCTAATTTCCATTGCCAGGAGACCGGAGGTAAAGCCTTTAGCCACGTCACTCTTCCATTTCTGTTGTTAAGACTTTCGGTTGCCGAAGAAGCGGATCTTTATCTTGCAAATTGATAAGAGCATTCCTGCATAAGGATCCGCAGTCTACTAATAGAGCTATTGTGTAACGTTTTGTGCGATAAGATTGTCGAAAGTTTTATCACGAGACGGCGCGCGGTTTTTCAGAGACGCCGTTGACGCTGGCGACGACCCTGAAGAAGCCGTCGAAGGTGATCATAGCGTTGGTGAACGGTGGCGCTTTGTTGGACTATCGGACGAAGGAGGGTTTGACGGCGATGCATAGGGCGGTGGAGAGGAACAGCTTGGAGGCGGTGAAGACGCTCCTCGAGCTCGGGGCCAGCCCGAATTACAAGGACACCAAGGGCCTGACGCCTCTCTATTACAGCGTCATCTACAAGACCGATCCGATGCTCTGCGAGACGCTGCTGCACGATCACGCGACCATCGGCGCGCAGGACCTGCAGGGCTGGCAGGAAGTGCATCAGGTTTCAATGCTGTTCCTTTTGAATACACCTTCGTACTCTTTGGCGGCTGTTGTCTATCGCGAACCATCTAGCCAAACCTCTATAACCCGATTTGCTTCGACTCTGGACAAACCGTTGCTTGAAATGTATCTCGAGGAGTCATTGAAGTTCATACACGAATTCTTTAAACATTCAATCAGGAATAACCAATGTTTTGCTTCAAAGTTGCACGGTGTTATGGAGGGTTGAAGAGCCCCCTGGTTCGACGTTCTTGTTACAAGACAGCCTTTCAGAATTTCCTCAAAGAGATCCGTTGGGCATTTTTATTTCAAACTTCGTGGACTGGTTAGGTAACATTTGAAGGATGTACCGGAATTTTTCAAATACATTTTTGAGATGTTCCGACAGACATTACTAGACTGCGGATTTTATGCTTTTATGGTAAAAATGAATAGGTCGAATACCAATCTGAACACACACATTTTTTCCGACTTTAGAAGATGGTCCAGAAAGGACATGCATTTTCATTTAACTTCAGTTTCACGTAATTGACTCGTTCAAGTTTTATTTTGCATAAAGATCCGCAGTCCAGACACTACATCGGCAAAGTCAGAAGAGGTTGTGCGAAGTTGGAAAGACTGTCTCAGCGTCCTCCTCTCGAAGATGTTGAATCGTAAGAGAACGCGAGAGAACGGTTCTGTCGAACCCGTCGGACCAGGGAGAAGCCCCCGATTGCAAAGGGAGCAAGAGTGTTGGTGAATCGATGATGCCGGCTGAGAAATTGCCGATCTGAATGTCCGCCGATGGTCTCGGATCTCGAATCTCGGGCCACTCTCGAGCCCGAGATACCCGCGGAACCAGTTAACTGTGTTATTACAGCCGCCGAGATCAATTAATTCGCGCGCAGACGTATAGATAACATGTTAACGTTTCGCCGACCAACCGAGTTACGCCCGACCGGACGCTGGGATACCGTGTAACGCGGTTGCCCCGTCGATTTTTGCACATTGTTGCGATAAGGGTCCGCTGTTAGGCTTCCCAAGGAACGTTCGTACGACGGCCGTTCGTGGCTGTTCATCGGGAAAATTTCCCTCGTCGATGCAATCTCTCCTATGCTCACCTGCGTGCAACCTTGATAAGCAACGACGATGGTTCGACCAGAACAAATCGCTCGTTGCTATTTTATGAAAACCATGCCCCCCTCCTCTATCTCTCTCACTTGACAAAATTGACAATTCTCGAAATCTCGCTGCAACTGACAGACGCACGATCTAGATCTAGAATTCGAACGCGACTGGAGGGAGCTACGCAATAATTAATCCCTACCGACGCTCGCCGATGGCGTTATTGGCTTTCAAATTAATGAAGCGGCCTCGGGACTTTCGCGTCACACCCTCCGGCAGTCGAGACGATTAATTTCTTTGTTGTCACGGCTCGGGGCCATTTTTAAACTAGCACTACCGCGAAATAGATTCCAGAAACTTTTCGTCTGACCCTCGTGCAACGAGAATAGACGGGGAACTTTTTTTGTCTCTCCGAAATTTATAAATAAATTCGACGCGACAATTAAATTCTCCTTTGGACTTGTTATTGAAACCAAGCCTATTAGGCTGTCTAGGCTTCTACGATTCTGTGCCTTTAATGACTCCTAGGCTTCCAGAGACTTCCACTAGTCTTTTAGGTAGCATTTTGTGCACAGTCTAAATTTAGCCACTCCTTCCTGCGTTTGCTATTGTCGTGCGCAAGTTCGCATTTGCGCGTGGCGATAGACGCAGGTTCCGGAGACCTTTGACTTAATAATAAAACCGGTGTCCAAGCGAAGCTTCTTGGCGATCGATGGATCAAGGACCCTGATCCGTAGAAATTTCCAGCGTGCGATGCGCGAGTCGGTCGGGTCGGGATCGGGTGGCGGGTTGTTTGTTTACGGGAAACGGTTGTCGCGACTTGCCGTTCCGTAGCGTGCCGCTTGCCGCGAGGCAAGGTTGTAAGGTGGGAAAGCGCTCTCTCGGTTTAATTATAATCGGTCCTGCCCTTCGATAATCGATAACGTTGAGCCCGCGTTGGCGTTCTATCGCAGGCCTGCCGCAACAACCTGGTCCAGCACCTGGATCATTTGCTGTTCTACGGTGCCGACATGAACGCGCGTAACGCGTCCGGGAACACGCCGCTGCACGTTTGCGCAGTGAACAACACGGACGCGTCCTGCATTAGACAGTTGCTGTTCCGGGGAGCGCAAAAGGATAGTTTGAATTACGCGAACCAGACACCGTACCAAGTGGCCGTGATCGCCGGGAACATGGAGCTCGCCGAGGTCATCAAGAACTATCAGCCGGAGGAAGTCGGTGAGTGTAAGATGAGGACAGAGCGAGAAAGAAAGGGAAAGAGAGTGACTGTGTTAGGCCCATGCTAATTGAACCATAGGCGATGATAGAGGAAGGATACGGAGGAACGCACAACCGGTATCGCGAATCGAGATTTACCTGTGACTGGCAGATCGAGGCTCCTCGATCCCCTAGAACCGTTCGATCGGTCATCGGATAGGAATTGGTCGAAACTCTAGAACCAATCGGCACTCTTTGCTACCGAACCCTCGAACGCGTTCGCTACCACCGTTTACTCCCGCAATAATCATTATTATGTACATTCAATCATCAGAATTGTTCGTTACCAATCGTAATACGTAATCCTACTCTAAAGTCTAAAATCCGCAGACTACTTACGAGATATGAAGAAAAAGTGCCAGTCTTGTTATTATTAGGTCAGTCGGAAAGTTCCGTCCGTTTTTTTTTTTACAAAAAGTAGAGCTTTATTTAAGAAAGAAAATGAAAAAGTACATTAATCAAAATATTGTCCATCGTTAGCGATGACTTTTCCCCATCTTTCGGGCAGCAAACGAATTCCATGACGAAAGAACGAGTCATCTTTGGAGGTTACCCAGTCGGAGATCCATTTGTCGACATCTTTTTAAGAATTAAATCGTTTCTCAGCAGGTGCGTGTGCCATCGACCGAAACAAGTGATAGTCGGAAGGGGCACAGTCTGGCGAATAAGCCGCATAGGGTAGCACTTCCCAGCGAAGTGCTTCTAACGTTTCTTTGACAACTTTTGTGACGTGAGGCCGAGCATTGTCGTGCAGCAAAATCACCTTATGCCGTCTAGTTTCATATTGTGGTCGTTTTTCGTGCAATGCTCGGCTCAAACGGATAATTTGTTGTCGGTAGAGATCCCCTGTGGCTGTTTGACCAGATGTTAACAGCTCATAGTACACCACACCTTTCTGATCCCACCAAATACAGCGTAAAGCTTTCTTTCCGTGGATATTCCGCTTTGGCGTCGAACACAAATGGTTTTTCGACGTTTAGGATTGTCAAAATAAATCCATTTTTCATCCCCAGTGATGAGACGATGGAAACCCCTTTCTTTGTTGCCTAGTAAGCAGAATTTCGCAGATGGTTTTCCGCCTTTCAATGTCTCTTGGCTTGAGTTCATATGGGACCCACTTTCCTTCCTTGTAGATCTTGCCCAAGGCTTTTAAACGATCGGAAATGACAGATTGAGCACAATTTAACGCTTCTGCAATTTGTTTTTGCGTTTGACATGGATCTTCATCCATCAATGCCTGCAATTCTTCGTCTTCGAATACTCGTGGCAGTCCAGAACGCTCTTTGTCCTTCACAGTAAAATCACCATTTTTAAAGCGTCGAAACCACTCTCTACATGTTTTATCGGAAACAGCATTATCGCCATAAACGTCTGCAATCATTCGATGAGCTTTAGCTGCAGTTTTCTTCCAATTGAAACAAAAGATTAACATTTCGCGCAAATGACGCTTATTCCGCTCAAATTCCGACATCTTCAATGTAGAAAAAAACGATATTATTCATGGAAGCGTATATCGTTATGTACTGAATTTTATCGAAAGATGTTCAAACTAAAAAGTTAACCTTACTTTAGACGTTATAGTTAACGACAGTCCGAGCTACGGCTACTCGATGCTAAACGGACGGAACTTTCCGCTTGATCTAAAGCGATATGTATGTACCAACAGTTAAATTCAACGTAGTCTCTTTTCAAATATAAAGGAAGAGTTTTACAAACTTGTTTTTCCTTACGCGAAGGGATCGTCGCGAATGTGCGAAGCTGATAGCGAACGTGTTGTGTTTAAAATATGAACCCTGTCTAAAATGTCGCCCGCCTATGGTCACAGTCATGAACAAACGGAATCCGCAGTCAAATTCCAGCGATAATGATCGGTGCTGGTGGCGAACGCGTCGAAGGATCGAATTGATCTCGACCTATATAGAATCGGAGCGATCGCGATCACGGTTTCACGGTGAAGATTAGGCGAACGGAACGGATCTCGGCCCGAGAATCGGTCCTATAGGCGACCTGTCCGCTTATCAGATAACGCTTATACTTCGATCGATCGTTCGGGAATCTTTCGCAGCACGATTTAGCCGAGCATGAGCATGCATTAGTAGCGAGCTTCGTCTTTTTTGATATCTCCTCCATTATGATCAAGACACACCATACACACTTTTCTGTTTGTATATCACTCGCTTGAACTGTAGACAGCTCTAGAGTACTTTGTATAACCCGGTCTGTTGGTTTGTTTTTCCTTGGTGTAAATAATGTATCATGATCGTTCGTAACTCGTAATATTTTTGTGCGTGTGTAATATCGATTTATATATATACATACTTATCTCTCTGTGTGTCCAGTGCTGTATGACATAAGTAAAGGAATTGTAACCAGTCCGGTGGGTTTCTCCTTTTTGGTGGTGATGGTCTTGTAAGACGTCGAGCAAGCATCTTTTGTAACATGATTACACGCGGAGTAACGGCCGAGAAGTTTGACCGACTGCTTTCCTTTTTTGAGTAACCGATGATAACGTATCTATTTGGATCGTCGTCGAGCGACCTCGAGCCCTGTCCACGTGTTTTCGAAATCGTAACGATTTCATTCATCGTTATGTAGCCGGTCAATAATCGTGATACGATCTGTTTCGATCGAACAGGCTCGATGTCGCCCGAGCAAGTTGATTAGTAATGTTTGGTAGTTTCGATATATTGGCTCGTCACATAAGCGAGGCTCCTCGAGCTTTTGGATGCTCATGGTCGACGAGCGAAGCCGCTTATGCGATCAGCTAATAGTTTGTAAGTATACGTGTGTCGTCCCGGGTCGTTGGAACTCTGCCGGAAAATGGTACGCACGTTCCAACGACTCGTCGCACTTTGTGGAACGATCTCCCGCAAAACCTGGCACGGAAATCGACTATTCTAATCGATAGTTCAAATCGTGTCAACGCGATTTTAATCACTGCGTTCAGAGAAAATGGACACACTCATTAGCACGCGAGTGAAACAATCTTGGAACTGTTCTGCCGAGAAAATATTTTCCGAGTCGCGATGGAATCGATTGGACTGTGAATTTTTGCTGTGTCAACGTTAGAACGAAGACAACAATTATTTTTAGAACTTTTATTGATGTACAAGTTCCTCTGGGCTTCATTGCGTATGTATCACACTGGTGTAGGAAGTATGCTCGATTATCGTGCAAAATAAAAATGGTCAGTACATATTTATTATTTCTTTGTGCATTTGCGTATTCATTAAATATTTCCATTGTTTTGGATTTGCTCATTTTCGTCATGAATGCATAAAATCCACAGTCTGACGATCAATCACATCGAGTAAGAAGTAAACAAACGCTCCGGGCACCTGTGTCTAAATTCGAAGTAGCAAATTCCGGCCAGACGCGGGAAATTTTCGATCACAGTGCGTCGACGGCGGGTTTGGCGATCACTGGTGCACATGCTATGTCTGAACGGGAGATACGAAGACCGTCGAGGCACATTGTATCGTACAGAACGGATACAAGCAACCGTGGTGAATGCGTGACTTAAAAAGAAATGAAATAACACTTTCTGCGCGTGCTTCTCACCGCTTTCTTGTATAGTGACCGACGACAAAAGAACGCGTTCCGATCCGTCGTTGTTCTATCGACCCGTGAACCGAACGATCATAAAACCGTGTGACGCGTTCTGCGCGCGTGGTTTGCGTGTGGCTGCGTGCGTGCGTGGGTGGCGTACGTCGACGGCTTGTGCGAAACATTTCTGCGGCGATCTTCGCTCCGTGAAACGCCGCGCCAGAACCTCGAACGTTGAACGGACGTCGAATTCCCGCTCGGAATCGCCTAATTCAATCCCCTGTCCATGGAGCAAACACCACTGAAATCTGCATGAACGATACTCAACTGGTCATTCGTTATAGTGAGCTGGTCCTTCTCGGATTTCCACCCTTAACTGCCGTGGTCCAATCTCCGGGACATCAGGTTTCTTAATTGCATTGTTCCACTAAAAACACTATATGTATTATTTTCCGGAATATTTGTACATGAACCGGCTTATTATATCGCAAAATGAACTTTTAATTTTACTATATGACAATGCAAATTGTATTAGTGACTCCATAAAGCCTCGCACCGGCAGTCTAAAGGTTAAATCAAATTTATTAGCGAATTGCGCAGTTTATGAACTTAAGAAAGTGGTTTCAGGAATGTTGTGCATTCGTTTGACACATTTGTAGACTTCACAGAAGGGTTTATTGTTTCCATTTCATATTTGTCTAGATAAGAAGAGTGTAGGATTTGTTAAACTTTTTGTTTCTGTTATTTTCGTGTTATTATCATTAATGAATGTGGCAAATTTCATACAAAGGAAAAAAAGATAATTAAGCTACCATGCGCGAAAATGACGATGCCAATCGAAAACATGAAACGGGACGTGGAATAGGTACGAGTATTGCAGGGTGAAAAACGAGGACTTGGTTCTAAAAGTTTTTCGAAGTTTGCCCATACAAAGTAAATTGCCTGGTCTGCAAATAAAGAAGAATTGGAGTACGGAGAGCTAGTACCTCGGCAGTGGAGGGACATTTTTGATCGAGAAACAATCGGGGATAAAATCTAATAAACTCTGAAAGCTCCGGCACGCGATAGACTGTTTTTGAAAAAGAAACATCGCGAAAGTCCATCGAGAAAACCAACTCGCTGAGCGAACCACTCGAAAAAGACCGGGGAAGTCGCTGTATTTGTTCCATGGACGAAACGAGGCGCACGATACTGTGTGCTGTAGTCTGAAAATCAGGGATCGTAATCCTAACTCGAATGGGATCGATTTACTGAGATTGGTAACTCGGTTAACTCATTACATTCTTGCGAATTAACACGATTTCTCGCGAACGTGTTTCCCAGAAACTCTGTTTACAAAAATCGATCGCACAGTTTGCAGAACAGTAACATTTAAAGAATTTAAATATGATCGGTTTTCAATTCATTGAAATAATTCAGGAGAACGAACGTGTATATTTTGCATAAAAATCCAGATTATTATCCAGTGATTAATAACAGTTGTTGGTTATTTGGTAACGAAGTTTCCACCTCGAGCTATAATCCGGTTAATTTCAGTATTAATAAGTTAATACTCGACAGCATTGATTTTACGACAACCATTTTGAAACAATTTAGTACAGCGCCGGTCACCGGTGACCCCCGGGCGGTATTCGACGCGTTAACACCGACGGCTGCGTCTTAAAATCATAATTGTTTCAAAAGTTACGATCAATTTGAGAGAACTACTTTAAACGCCGCCGGGTCGGAAGGATTAAATCACGCGACAGCCATAAAATGATGGTTATTGCGTGATTGTGTCGCTGGAATCGGCCCCGCTCGTGGACTACGCTAATCAATATTTTACGGTTACTCCTCCCATGTCATTTATTATACGCGCTGTGCTTTTTATATTAATATTGGTGGTCGATTCCAGCTACAGCTTGGTCGCGGCAACACTATCGTATTCCGGCTGTCGCGTGTGGTTTATAAGTGGCCCGGCGTGAGTTACACTCCTGTCCATAAATCGCCGGACACTTACTTATTTTTAATGAAATGGTAATTAAAGAATACAAGCTTACAGCTTGATTTGATTGTTTTACTTTAATTAGATGTAGCAGTTATACGATAATCTTTCAATGCAGAATTAAATACACAAATTAAATTAAATATACCCCACTTATAAATTTAAAAAATTGGGAAATATAAGAATAATAATTCAAATTTAGAAAATATAGCATATTTTGGTCAGATTTGAAAAAATCAGTAAGCATACCATTTATATTTCACGATATAGGTCCTTCAATAACAAAAAATCGTCTGCATCCAAATTTGAATAAGTGTCCGATGATTTATGGACGGGTTTATAGGGTTCCCTGGCGAAATTAATAAGCGTACCTAATTGTAATTTCTGGTTCACTATAAACGCGTCGAAGAAGAAGATCTAATGGTACCCTCACGAGTTCAACAGGTCCCAATGAGTTAGCGATCGGTTACGATCCCTAGGTAGAACCACGATAGCCCTATAGAGAAAGAGAATGCTCTGGTATATCCGGGGCGCAGGTTGTACGATGAGAAACAGATCAATCTAGAGGGTTGATCGGTCCCGGGCGAGGAGGATGCGTCGAGACGCCTTCGGGGCGCGCCTACTTGTAAGGCTAAGTAATCCTTTCTTTACTTAACCTTGCAACCCTCGATTTTCCAGTACCGTTTAAAGGGCCGCCACGCTACAACCCGAAACGACGGTCGGTGGCATTCGCCGGCACTTCGACGATGACGACGAGCTGCTCGGCCAGTAACTTGGGAACGCTGACCAGGATACCGTCCGCGGATCAACAGCACGGTTCTGGTGTAACCGGGATCGGTTCTGCCGGGTGCGGCAGCTTGACCAGAACGATCTCTGTGGAGCAGTACACGACGACCGGCGTGACTTCGGTCACGAGAGTACCGTCCGCGGAGCAATACGCCGTGGCGGCCGGTACGCTGACCAGAGTACCGTCCACGGAACAACAGTATCCATCCACCGGCACCTTGAACAGAGTACCGTCCGGCGAGCAATACGCGAGCCCGAGCCCGATCCCTCATGTGAGCTCGATGGCGACCGGTACCCTAGCCAGGATATCCTCCACCTCGTGTTCGTCATCGTCCTCCTCGTCCTCCTCTTCGTCCACCTCCTCGTCCTCGTCGGCTGGAGAACAATACTCCGCGACTCTGCCGACCGGCACGCTAACCAGAGTACCGTCCACCGAGCAATACCCAACCGGTACGCTGACCAGAGTACCGTCCACCGAGCAGTACCCGAGCAGGACCACGCTGTCCTGCTCCGGAGGAGAGCAGTACGCGAGTACAGTCGCGAGGACACCGAAGGACTCGCCCCGCCTTACCATCCGCCGTGTACCGTCCATCGACCCAACCAGAACAGACCTACAGAGAATACCGTCCGAGCAGCACGTACCCGCCAGACAGGCCGACCAGAACGGCCATCGGATCCCGTCGGACTACCAGAGCCCCAATTCCATGAGGGACCCGAACGCGAGGTAAGCATAAACTGTCTTTGCGAACCCTGACTAACCAGCTCGGCTGACACACCGCCGGGAAAACGGGAAAACCGTCGCGACGCAACGGTATATATTCTTCGACTATCCGCCACCGTTCTGTCTTCGCATCCGGTCTCGAGTACCCGACCTCGTGCCCGCTCTTGATATACCGGAATGCTCGCGCAGATGCTAGTCAATGTTTCATCCGAGTTTGCGATAAGTGGACGGGGAAACCGAGGTTAAACATTGTACACTGATTCTCGAATAAGGATCAAACCTTCTTCCCATCTCATTTTTCTCATTCACTTATCGGTTACTTGAGAAAAGTGTGGGCTAGCATGTCTACGCGAACATCCGATGTATTGGTTCGACTAACTTCTCGATTCGCCTCGCCGAGGATTCCGAACGACAATCGCATCCTCTTCGAACGAATCTTCTCGTTTTCGTCTCGCGTGGCGGTTCAACTTGTCGGAGGCACCAGGACGCAACCGAAACTGGATCCTCTTTGCAATCGACTCTCGCGCAGCTGTTCCCGACCGAAATTTTTGTCAAAGGTTCCAGCTCTTTGCACCAGATTCGGCCATCAATTACTTGCATTTATCGCGCAAAAACTTCGGAACGTAGTTCCGAGAGTCGTTAACTCTGTGCACTCGAATGGGATCGTAAATCTAGTCAGCAACTTGCGTGTCCCCTTCACAAGGACGTAGATCACTGGAAACGATGGTACTTGCAATATCTAGAATTTCTCTAAAATGATAGTTGAGCAGAATCAAAGCAAATAATAAATGCATTCCAAGTTGCTGGCAGATGAAAGCCTCAGGGAAATCTCCGAGTGCAAAGAGTCGATGTAGTCGGATAAAGAGAGTGTCCCATCTTTTAGAAATACGTTTGCAAAGGTTGACAAATTCGTCAGAACTTAAGAGTCTTTAGAGCGACTTAACGAAGATGCTTAAGAAGTTCTTGAAAATCCAGGTCCACCTCGCGAGGGTAAATTAAGATCGATCAAAAGACGACTGTGCCACGAGTGTACTTCAACGCGACGATATAGCGAACCAACGAACCCAACAGTACCTGGAGTATCGTGTCTCCGTCGCTTCAAACAGTTTCAAACTTAGAACGGAAATCGTCACCACAATTTTACCGTGCTTTCAACCAATTTAAAGCTGGAATTTCCCGGTCTATACTCCATTCGTCTTGACTCGTAGACGGTTTGACGAATGGAGTTATAAATGGCACGAAAATTCCAGCTTGACAGTTCGCTGTATCGTCTCTGCGAAGTATGCGAAAATTATGGCTGCGTTCTGAGTCCTCCATCGAGTCAGACCGCTACCCGAGCGGCTCCAAAGCGAGAGACCTTCCGGTTCGAAAGGGTTGCACTGTTCGCGCGTGCGCGCGGGCGATCAATTCGCGAATGGAACGTGTTTCGGGACTGAATCGGCCTAACGCGTTGAAGCAAAGACAATTTACGCTGATCTCGTGAGATTTGTCGAGCAAACAGCCAACCACGAGAAAAGGCGCGAAAGAAAGAACGAGAGAGAGAGAGCGCGCGCGGGGTTTCGACGGTCTATATACGTGGTTCCGCTCCCATTTCAAGATTACCAGCCGCCACCGCCGCGGAGAACTATCAGAACATAAGAATGGAGGGGCTGACGAGGCTGCAAGAACACCGGCTCGAGCTGCAACAGCGTCTCGACATGCACAGAACGATGGAGATGCCGCCGTCGCCGTCACCGAGCAGCAGAAGTCTAGCTCCTTTCAGCTCGGCTAGCTCGAGCCTGTCCGAAGGCAGCAATCAACCGTCCGGCGAAGATTCCGCCAGCATCGTCACAGGTATAGAAAACAGGTTTATTTTCTACAAAATTTGCCTCTCTCTCCTCCGTCGGGTGAGACATAAAAAAAATATAATAACGAGAAAGAGAGAAACACATAATACACGGCGAGACAAAGAGAAAGAGAGCGAGAGAGAGACAGAGAAGAGACGCTGAAGAAACGCAAAGCTCCACCGAAGATCCCCGGGATCTTCGAATGATCTCCTCGCGCGTTACGCAGTCGCGCAGGAACAAAATCGACGGATATATGTGAGAGAGGGAGAGAGTGAGAGAGAGGGAGAGAAAGAGAGCAACAGAGAGAAAGAGTATTTGCGTGTTTGGCATGAGACTCGTACGTCGAACCATCACCATCAGAAAAGCCAGGCCAACATTCGCGCGACACCTCGCGAACTTCTTAACGATCCTCCACCCATATAGCTGTCTTAGCGGATGTAACATCAGCAACCTAGACTCCCGAACCGTTCGGAGACGGGTTCCTTTTTTTTTTCTTTTGCTCCTTCGTTGTTTCTCGTTCGCTTCGTTAGCGTTAAGGTAGCCTAGCGTTGCATGACGTTCACCGCTCTAAGACGATGCGATTCCTCGATCGACCAGACGATGGCACAACTGTCTCTCAGGCCTGCTCTCCGTGAATTTCTAGACAAGAGTCTCGGCGACACAGCCTCCGACGTGATCAGCGACAGTTCTGGAGTTGGAACCTCCCAGTCTGATACCACCAACTCGCTCTCGATCCCAGGGACCACCGTCGTTTGCGTCGAGAGCTACAACAGCGGCATCCTGGGACACCTGAGCATCAATCAAGGGGACATCCTCGAAGGTACTGCCACGAACGATCGATATCCGACGAGACGCGACCCACGATTGCTACCGTCCCTGACAGAAACTGTTCGATCTGACGTGTTGCGCTCTGTTCCACGTTGTGCCACTCGTTCCATTGACCTACACCGTGCCCTTAACACCTTCACAATCCGCGCGCAATAATTTGGGACAGAGATATTGCTGTCAGAGGGAGTCTAGAAAATATAAAACAATGTACTATCCACCTGTAACGATGTAAAAGTCGCAAAAAAGAACAATTTGTAACTCTGGGAAAAATCTATGACGACAGAGGTGGTCCAAAAAACGAAATTGTCCCCGACCCACCAAGGTGATGGCATTCCCTGATCAGTGTTAACATTCTCACCACTCTGTAAATCGTGTAAATAAACAGTTTCATTCGTACATTCATATCATCATGATTCACACAAACGACTTCATCTTAATTCTTTCTTTGCTACGTGTTTGTCCAAAGCACATGGTTCGGATTCTCTTTTTGCTCAGGGTCGGTATTGGGTTTGAGCGCAACGTCCCTCAGCGTGGTTACTGTTACTATACCGTAGTAATACATTGTGAGTGTTCAAATGTGTTCTGATTGCAATCACGGTGTGGTTTTTGTTTCTTTATTCTCGAACAGTGACGGGCGCTACCGACTGCGGTCTTCTCGAGGGTGTCCTCCGGGGACAGGGTACAGGTCTGTTCCCTGCTCACTGCGTGCAGGAAGTTAGGCTACGGCACACCAACATCCCGTTGGGCCCGCAGCCTGCCAGCCAAGGACGCAATAGGGTGTTGGGACGCAGAGAGTCGCAGCATAAGTATTTCGCGACCGCCCCCAGGCTGAAGAAACCGTGAGTAACTCCTCAGAATGAACGACAACCATGAGTCCGCTCCCGGTGCAGTAGAATCTCGGTTATCCGAACTAAACAGAGGTCCATAAATATTCGAACGGCAGAACAAATGCTTGATTCAGTCTCAATTGATTTTGCACAATGAATATATAATAATATTTTTTTATTAGGAAATCTCTTATGAGACTTACCACATCATAATGTACATTACAAAGTATTACAGACTATGGTGAATAACGAGAACGTTAGCAACATTATGAGAAAGAGAAAAATAAGAAGAGGAATGAAATCCATGCTTTGGAAAGGTTTTCGATAAATTTTCCTGCTCTTGGTTACATTTACATTTGGGGTTATTGATGATAATCGATAATGCGATCGAGCGAGGCAGCCAAGTGATAATGATCCACCCTGTATCTATTAATTGAAACAATGCATCACCTTAGATTGTGCTATCTGCATATGAAGCGTGCTGCAATAATAGCGACATCAGGTATCAAAGAATCGGATAACCGAGATCCTGGTATAGCGTATAAAGGGCAGGTATTTCACAAATTGCCCGAAAATTTTATATAATATCCACGGTTCGTTGGGCAGTGTGTTAAATCCATAACTGACATTTTTTCATGTGTATCTTTTATAACGGCAAACTTGTCGATTTTAACGGGACTTACAACCCAGACCTATTTTATTTTTATTTGGTAAATTTTATGCATTCTATATATTACCCGTAACATGTGCATAGTATATACAGAACATAAGTTCCCCTTTTGAAATCATGACTTTTATTCAGATTATCCACACAGAGCCCGTAAGCTCTGTAATAGTATGATTCCTTTTATCTCGCTTTTGTCTTACGGTTTCTAACGTGGTATGTATTTCTAACGGGGAGACGTGGCGCGCGATTCCCCCGTGACAGTCGTAACCGTAGAAATTTCAATCAAATCGAGCGACTGCTAATTTCCTGGAGCATTGGTTGCCCCGAGTGCCTAACGGATGCACGCCGTTTCTGCACGGTAACACCGTTATTCAATCTAACACACGATGCGTTTCCAGAGTGACGTCGGAGCCTCGCACCGTGGTATTGCACCGTTCGAGAAAAGGTTTCGGGTTCGTGCTGCGAGGTGCCAAGGCGACCTCGCCTTTGATGGAGCTGACGCCGTCGGCCAGGTACCCCGCCTTACAGTACCTGGACGACGTCGATCAAGGAGGAGTGGCCGATCTGGCTGGTCTACGCAAAGGAGACTTCCTCATTCAAGTATATATTCAATCATCTCCTCACAATTTCCAATTATAGTAGAGTGTTTCCACATTGTTCGGTTGTCGAAACTATACAATTCCGATTTGACGGCCAACACTCATTTTTGTTGAATGAACAACACGGAAATGATCTATAGAGTAACTCTGTTGTTGTGCGGTTTATAATACACGACGGTTCTTCTTCGTCTTCCAGATCAACGGCGAGGACGTGACAACGGCTTCCCACGAGCACGTGGTCGATCTGATCCGGAAATCCGGCGAGCTGGTCAGGATGACCGTGGTCTCGCCGGTGATCAGCCTACCGAATTCGCAATCGGCAGCCATTTTGCCAACTAGTCAACCCATTCAGAGACAGTACGCGACACTGCCGCGTAAAGGTAACAACAACGTGGTGATCGGCGGCACTCTTGGAAGATCGCCGGCGCCCATGCCACCCCGAAGAGATCCGAAGACGACGCTCAGCGTTGGTCGAGCGCGGGCCAGATCGATGGTCGCAGGATTAGGTATGGGAAAAAGACTCTCCCCTAACCGATAAACTTGACAAATTCCACGAACCTACCGTCCGTGCCTTCTAACCACCGTCACCACATTGAGACTTGAAAAAGGGTTTTCATGTTCACAAATTCTTTTAATACTTATAAGTAGACTGCGGATCCTTATGCAAATTTTTTGCATTAATTTTAAGAAACAGGAGCCAAGGAAAAAGTTATTTCCTTCTTTAATAACACTGTCCAACACCAAATTTGTTTTCAATACACTGTTGGGTCCTTCTTATAGAGTTTTTGCGCTGATCCCGAATCTGTCCTTAATTTCTCTCCTGTACGCACACGTTTTTGAGAAACATGCCTTTGAAAAAAGAAACTTATTTTTCAACTTTAAACAAATATTTTGTGATGTTATTATAAAAGATATTGAATTGTTCTTTACAGCAAAAGATTCTGTAGACTTTCCCGAATACAGTGCTATCCAGTATTAACAGATTGTTTAAACATGTTTAATAATTTGTAATAACATTATAATATTTGTTCAAAGTTGTAAAATATGTTTTTTTTCAAAGCCATGTTTCTCAAAAACTGTGCGTATAGGAGAAAAATTAAGGACAGATTCGGAATCAGCGCAAAAAACTCTATAAGAAGGACTCAACAGTATATTGACAACATAAAAGAGGTTGAAATTTGTTGGACAGTGTAATTTTAGTGGGCTGGAAATAATACGTTGGTAAAATACATTCCTAAATTATAAATTTCAAAAAGAATGCATAAAAAAGCAGTCTACTTATGAGGTTCGAAATTACACCCACCCATTTATATGAAAAATGCGTAAATATCCGCAATCTACTGATAGAGGTTTAATGCGATTGCTAAGGCGATAAAGATGGGTTATTGTTATTTGAACTGCAGAAGGCGGCGGAGAGAGGGACGATCGCGACGAGATAACGTCGACAGGGGCGAAATCGAGTAGCGCGGAATCGATACACCTTCCTCAACAGCCGTCTACCGGGCCGAACACCGGGCAGAACACACCTGTGCAACCTCGAACGGCCAGCATCCGATCGCGACCGACCTCCAGCAGGATCACTGCCGCGGAACTGGAGGTACCGATAGAGAGGCACGAAGCACGGATCGGTTGCTCGATCGCGAACCACGCGCTTCTTGTTCCTCCTTTGAATGGCAACTGCACGAACGACACACACACCGAGGCTTCTTCAAGCTTTGTCCTTACTTTCTTCCAGGAACTATTTCAGCGGCAGCAAGGTAGCGCCAGTGGTCAGTACAGCTCGTCCATGATGAGCTCTCACTTTCAGACTGGTCAAGCTACCAAGTCGCATCCATCCTCGCCTGCAAAGACCGGCAGGGTATACGCGAGCGTAGCAGAAATGAAACGCAAAGGCAAAGTAAGAACACAAGAGAACACCTCACACACCTCACACCTCACAACCACGATCACGCTCGAAATACTCGATTCTCGGTGCACGGTAATGTCTCGGTATATGTCGAAACTTCGGGACCAAGGAACATCGTCGATTAAACAAGTGAACATGGTCCGAATTATATCGTGTTTGGTATCATTTTAATAAGGAAAGTGTGGAGATCGTGTTGCTAAACGTTTGGTAAAGAATAATCGAAAATTGAGACGTTATTGTACACCTTTACTTTTATCTATAATTTCTGGTCTGCCTGAACTAGATCTCCGGCGATCCTGTTCGCCACGGTATCCGCAGAATTCAAGCGTAGATTGGTGTAATTGCTGTAGAGTTTGAGCTAAGGTTACCAGTGATCAACAGTCTTTCGTTGTTACTAATTTATTCTTTTGGGTAGACTGCGCCTCTTTGGGTCGGGCTCCCCTCGCTCGGCGCTTCTGTCGATTCACCAACTTTGGCCTGGTTTCATTTACTTCGACGGAGTTCACCAATGGTGACTGCGCTGCGGAAATTTATGCAAACTCGCGTGACCGTAGACAATTTCGTTGACTACCTCGTCTATGAGCTCATCCATGTAAATCATTCATGTACCTCTAAAAATTAATGTTTAAGCGTATCGTTCGTGGACAAGAACTAGCATAGACTATGATCACCGGGCAATAATTAGATGGATGATTGTTGAACGATGATCAACCTTGACCCTATATATAATCTTTTCCTGATTAAATTAATTACTTGGACATTATGGCATTATTTATACAGTATCTTAAAATTAGAAGTACATTCCATTTTTTAAAATATTGAATGGAGATTAAATATCACGTTGTAGCAATGTAAATGGAAGACAAGACCTAATCGAGTGAAATAATTTCGAAGCCAGTTTCTTAGGAAGCGATTAAAGAATCCCGTGGCTCAAAGAAGAAGCATAAAAGTCCGCGGTCTAAACGACAACTAATAAAGCTCCGTGATGATGCATGCTCCGGGGTGATGGTGGCTGTTTTCACGCATGTGTGTTGTAGTTTTCTCGCAAGCCGGCACGAGTGTACGGCAAGGGGCGTTCCTGGTACGAGAGAGACAACGAGGACGACTTATATTACTGATCGAAAATACTTTGTTTCTAGCGCGTCCGTGACTTGCATGATTCCAGGTGACTAAGTCATTTGCTAATGAAAATCCGATGCTCGAAAGGGCATCGGGTATCTCTCACCTTCGGCTTTATGAACACGCCTCGCAGAAACTAACGATGTGTACCCGTGTAACGAACATTGTAATTACTTTGCTTTCGCTTTTTTTTTTTGCGTGACCGTGCTGTTTCACAACCGCACCTGCATCTGTAACCGCAAAACGCCCGCAAAACGAGGCTCTAAACGCTTCGACAGTACGAGTGGTCTTGCAATCTCACTACAGCTTCGCGAAAGCTCCAGAATCCTGAGCTTTCGTCCTCGGATCTAACGTAACGTAGACTCCTATGCCTGCTGCGCCTCAAGGATCCCTCGTTCGCACCTGGAAGGACCGCGAAATGTCATTCATTCGCGCGATCTAATCAATTGTTGAAAATTTTGTATATTGACAGACGGAATTTATCAAGTATCAAAATCCGTGTTGCTGAATTTACTTGTACAGGTTTTCCTATTTAGAATTTGTTACAAGACCTTTAGAACTGTTTTAACAAAAATGCACTGTCTTATAGAAATGATGCGAAGATCAAGTTCGAAATTGTTCATTTGACGCTGGCTCGCGAAGCACGTTACGCGTCGGTCCTTCCGTCGGTGTGCAAGCCCCATTAAACAAACGGGACACCATTCTCCTTCTACGAGTCCCAGTCTTTCGTAATTACACGCGGTTTCGAAGTATGTATTTATAGAGATTAATGCGTGTATTGGTATTGGTACGTGACGGTGAATCAGAATGTGCTAACACGTTCGCCGCCGCAGTTGTTTGACAAGACTACCTCAACCGTGTCGACTTGAGAAGTGTTCGGCTGAGTCACGAATAACTTCCGCTTTCCTTTTTTAATTAATGTCGGTCAAAGGCATTGCGTACGCTATTAATCGACTGTACAATCTATACCATTATCGTGCAGAAGCATCGTAGCGTCGAAGAGAAACTATAAATCGACGGAATAACTGCGGTGGCTCTTTAAACTCGACATTTAACACATTAACTGCCAATGGGCACCGATCAAGCCAGAAAATCAATTTCTATTACAATCTATTAGACTTCGTTAAGATTACAAGATCTCGTTGCGATCTACAAGTGGAGCGAGCAAGTTTTGAAAATAATTGCTACATTAAATCTGAAATTGTTCCGATTTCACGAGACTTTTATGAGCAGAGTGCTGCCAGTCAACGGGTTAATATCGAGTTTGATTAGCTTGCAGTTAATTCGTTTCCCGCGTACTGCAATTCTCGCAGGAACTATTATTAATTTCCCGATCGCTATGATCGTGGTTATTTATGACTCAATCGCGTCGCCGTAATACCGTCGAGTATTTAGCACGTCGGTCATTCGCGAGTGACATTACTCTTCCCATCTGGTCTGCAAACGACTTTCTGTAGCCATACATTCGAGTGAATGAAACGTTATTAGAATACAGACCAGCTGACAATCCGCGGTCTTTATGGAGGCAGTGAACGTGGTAGCCATCGATACTATTTCATTCTTCCTTAACGATCTTCAGCTGCGTTTCCGTAGAAACTATTACAGCTATAATAGCTATAGGAGCGTCGATGAGAGCGGTGATAAAAATTGATCGTCTACTGAGCGCCGCTCTGCTTCTAAACTCTTCCATTATAAAACAATAGAATGCACTTCTACGTTTTACTCTCGTCATCGCTCTGATGGTTTGTCGCCAGCATAAACGGACCGTAGAGACCATACAAAAAGAAATTTGAGACTTCACGTGTACTTCACGTACACGTACTTCAGTACGTGTGATTTTAAGTACTCGGGTACACGTGTATTAACGTATCTGCATTTTAAAGTACCCCGTTCTCTTGTAGAAACGCATTCTAATATTTCATAATGGAAAAGCGTTCACATCGAAGCAACAATTGGAGCAACGCTTAACGCTCTGAGTGCCCACGCAGAAGCCTAAAAAATGTCACAATAATAATTCACTGAAGATTAAAGAATAATTCATTAAGATAATACATTCTAAAGAATAGCTCTAAGAGCACTCTTCCTACAAATAATTCCGTGGCACTCAAAGTGCTGGTCGAACGAAGATGAGCTTTCGTCGCAGCTTAGACAGAAAAGTACTCTTAGCTCCAGGGTGAAGGAATAGTCCGAGCGAATAGTCCGCTTCTTTCTCCGCTTTTCGTATCGATCGTGTAAAACTGTAGTGCTAGTCGAGCTGTTGTCTTCGTGAACGCTGACGACGATAGCTAATCGTCCACACCTATTCAACCGGTCGTCTATTTCCAGTCAAACTCGAGAGTACGTTTCTTCGGGGGCCTGGGCGGCGGTTCCGACCTCCACAGAGATTTCCACAGCACGCCGGACCTGAACGTGCAGGTGCAGTCGTCTATACTGGCTCCTAAGGGGCATAGGAGTCAGGAGGACGTGAACGCTATGAACGGCAGAAACGGACTTCCACCTCCGAACCATCCTCCGCCCCCACCGCCGGTTGGACAGGTAGTCAAGGTGAACGTGGGCGCGAACGTGCCGGACGTGGTCACGCCGGCTTCAGTCTACGACAACATGGCCCACATACAGCAAGTCAAAGGTATAGTGTTCTCCACTAGCCCCGTAATTTCCGGGCAACTGTTCTGGACAGGTCCAAGAAGCGACAGTTATCCAGGACGTCGTACCGTAGTGAGATGACAAGAAGGTCCCTGGCAGGAATGCGGTGACGTAGGCAAGAATACGCGGCCGATTGGATAGTTTCGAAGGAACGCGCCTTCTATTAGCCTAGCCGAAGCTGTCGGACACACACACACACACACACACAACTACTATGCAGAACGATAAACTCTTCCTGCCTCTGTGCCGTCCTGGGGCTCATCTTGTTATCTCACCACGGTACGCAGACTCGAGAACTTCTCTAATTGTTAATTTGTACTTGCAGAGCTGGCAGCCGCGACGGCAGAAGGTGGCTACGGCGTGATGTCCAGCTTCCGGCCGTCGAACAGCGCGAAGCTGTACGCTTCTCCCGAGGACATGAAGACAGTGGGCTACCGTTCCCGCAGTTTGCCAGCGCACACGACGCGCTGCCACGTGCGGAAGTCTCACAGCCTGCGCACGCCGAACAACACGACCTTCAAGCCTGTGAACAACCAGCAGGCAACGAACAACAACACGGTCGCGAGCAACAATCAGGTGAACAGCAGCCAGTCGGCGAACAACCAGTACGCGCAGCCGTTGAAGACGAACAGGAGCCACAGCACGGCTGGCATCAGGGAGAGGAAGAAGAAAGGCGTGGCGACTAGCGCGTCGATCACGAACCTGTCTTCGTTGGCGAACAACAACAACAACAATAACAACAACAATACCGGTACAAATGTACCGGCTTCAGCGCCGCCGATCCCGGAGCCAGATTACAGCCTCTCGGAGTCTGAGAACGACGAAGGCGAGGAGGAGACAGACGACGATGGCGAGTCGGAGATCGCGAAGGAGCTGGAGAAGGCAGCAGCGAGGGAGAAGCTGGAATCAACTAGGGAAACGTCGGGTAACTCGAACACTTCGGGCTCGAGCTCGTCGGGCAGCAGCTCGCTGCCTCACTCGTTCAGCGTCGACGAGATCCAGAAGGTGCGGACGCAACTGAAGTCGTCCAAGAGTCATCCGAACGATTTCCTGCTGCAGCAGACTGGTTCGTTGGCCGAGGATGGCGATAACAGTTCGAGCGGGGTCAGCTCTGATCAGGATGTCCCTGTGGGCCCACCGACAGGCTTCGACGACACCGCGGCGAGGAACCTGGCGAACGAGGCTAATCAACAGCATTCGGCAACCGTGCTCGCGGTCTCCGGCTCCGACAAGGAACCGAACCCGAAGAGGACCAGCTACGGCGGTAGTGGACTGCTGACCAGACACGCGGTCAGTCTAGCTCAACTACCGCCTCCCATAGAAGCCGATGCTGAAGAACAAAGCAACGATCTTTTCGTGCCACCGCCGCCAGAGTTCAACGCAGGCACCTCCGCCGGAAACGCTGATGAGATCGTGTTCGCACCGCCGCCACAGTTCTGCGACAACAAGCAACAGTCTGCCCAACCGTCTCAGCAACAGCAGAACCGGGTCAAGATCATCGGCGCGATACCGAAAGTTACCAACAGCCAGGTGAAGGCTTCCGGCGGACGGTTGCACAACCAGTGAACGATGATCCCGACCGTCGTCGAGGCACGTGATCGTGCGCCACGATCGCCAGAGTCAATTTAATCTCTTCGTATTTAACCTAATTCTCCTCTATCCGGGGTCGACGCGCGATCCGGATTCCAACCGCGTCTCCTAAGCGTGGTCGCGGTCGGAGATTGATCGTGCACGACGACGGGAACGCGTTGCACGCGTGCATAGTGCATTCGTCAGATCTCCAATTAACGATGAGCAACGATCGAGTTTAATCGCGACTCTTCGCAGTGTGACAAATCGTGATAGCCTTTTAGTAAGGAGCTTACTACATTCGAGAGTGTAAAGTGAGTGGACCGCTTCACGGAATTTAGTGCGTCAACCCTTGGATCACGGGTCCAATTTGACCCAGGGCTTCAGTGACATTAGCAAACCTCTCGGTTGGAGCCTGTTTGAACGAGTCTATGTAAAGTACCTTTGAAACTATGTTGAGTTGACTGAAAAGACTGAGGATCTTTATAGTATCATTCAGAATTCGTAGATGATTTGAGAAACATTCACCAATTTTCTTAAATTTTTTATAGAAATGCTTAATAGATTCAAGTGTTGCTTATTAACAAGTGTACAGTTATTAATGGACCGTTCTCCAAGGGTTGGTGCAGGAGATGGAAGCAAGTTCACATGAATTAGGCTAACCACTTAGAAAATCATGCTACTGATACGCCTCAAATAACTTCAGTCTAGGAAATCTTTTAATGCACTGTGCGCGCAGTCACACGTACACACATACACACACGCACGCACACTCATGGACACGCGCATACGTAGACAGACACGCGTACAGACACACGATTTTTGCAATAAATTTTTCACCGAATCAAACGATAAAGCGTTCCCGCCGCCGGAGGTGTTTTGTAAGGCGCGAAACCGCGCGATTTATCCGCGTGCGGATCGAGCGACCGAATGTTTCTGTCGTTCGGTCGCGAGTCCGCGATAGTGGAGCATAAATAACGCTGTCTAGCAAATTTGAACTTTCCTTTTGCGCTCTGATAATCAGCGGTCGATTTTTGCTGGTTCTAGTATGCCAGATCGATTTTCATCTTCCCGAACTTTTTCGGCTCGAACCGTAAAAGCTACACGAACGATTCTGTAGACTCTCACGAATATGGCAGTATTTTTTAAAATTTAAATAGGAGCAATCAAATACGTTTATACAGTATCCCGAGCGAGTGATGTCGCGACGTTTAATTTGAAGGGACATTTTTATTTTAGAGAAAATCGGTCTTCAGGTTCGCCGGAGGCGCGTGAAAATCGCGAAGAATCGCCCGCTGGTTTCCAGACTGTGAAATTAGTGTTGGACAGTGGATTCAGCGAGTTTTTACCGTAAAACATAGTAGAATACGAACCGCAGGAGGCCGCAGAGCGCGATTAGTCGAAGAAGGAGCCTCCCGTTAGCCGTTTCGCGGATTGGCCTAAGGGGTTGATCGGGAGGGCGATCCAGAAAGCGGTGCGCCGTAGATCGTAATTAGAGAGAACAGGTGTGAAAGTACGATGTTCTTGTGCGTGTAGCCGGGGATCCCGGCGAGCGAGTGTGTAGCGCGTATCGGGTTTGTTTTTTCATGTTTCTATCGAGATACCGACGCGTGTTTAATACTTTTACACGTAACGATCCTTCCACCATCCCGAGAAACCATCCGAAGAGTTTCCTGCAGCGATTGAAGCATAGCTATACTAATTTCCCGACGTCTCCGATGCGCGCATCGAGATACCAGATCGCGTTCGAACAACCAACCGTTAACAACGCGATTCAAGATTTGCCAAAATGCTTTCACACACGGACACATTT
>CM052314.1:17114926-17156733 GCA_028455605.1 Lasioglossum malachurum | reverse complement strand
TCTCTCTTTTCCTCTCCCTATCTCTATCTCTATCTCTATCTCTCGTGTCTAGACACTGCTCAAGAGCCTAATTACAAAGTTCTACTCGCAAAGTCATTAGAGATTGTTTCTAGTTTGTAATAACGAGTAAATAGCGCAACGACGAGTATGAATTTATCAGTAAGCTCGTAATCGCGTTAATAGAGGACGCACTGTACTACTACGTTAACGCACCAACATTATTCAGCTTGTAAGATAGAAATCGTATTCCTTCCATTTCGAGAATCGGGCTCCCGGGAGCCGCGAGACAACCGGAGCGCGCGATTTTCGCGAACGAACGCCGGACTGATTAGCGATTCTTCCGGTCTAATTACCGCGATCGTCTCTGTACCAGTGAAGCAGCGTGTTCCCGCGTTCGTACGCAGCGAAATTCGCGCTCCGCGTGAAACGAGAGTGAATTAACAGAATTCGTTCCCTGCCCCGCAAATCACAGCCGATAACCGTGTTGATTTTGATTGATTTTGTATATAATGTACGATTCGTCGCCGCGACGCATCCGAAAAATTCGAGGAGCCCGTCGACGGTCGATCGAACGACGAGGAACGGTCTCGCGGCTCTCGGCGACAGTGCTACATACTGTATATACCGAACACAACATTGCTATGTATTTGACTAACCTGTAAACGACGGGAACGATTGCTGTCGTCATCACACATTTACGATCACCGCGAACATAGATTCTAAGCGATTCATCCGTTAAGTACGAGAAGCAAAAGTGAACGAGGGAAAAAAGAACACGACGTCCTTCCTGATTATTGTTTCTATGCCTTTTCAAGTTTAAAGAAAGAAAAAACAAAGCAGACAGACAGACAAGAACAGCAACAAGAACAACAAAAAAAGAGAAAAAAAAAAGAAAAGAAAGAAAGATGACGGAAGAAGATGATAAGAACGCATATTCATATACAGACACAGCGAAGTAACGATATAATTAACGCGACGCCGCGGTCGCCGCTCATTAAAAGGGGGTCGCGATCGAAGCGAACAGTTTCCGAGTCGAAGGGAATCATATAAAGATAAGTATTGAATGTTCCTTAGATATTTTATTGTTTGTTTTACGATCGATAGAACGCGGAGGATCGACGCCGCCGACGCGTGTGTATATCGGTTTTCAAAGTAAGAAAGAAAGAAAAGAAGAATATAACAACAGTGGAAGACGAAGACGACGATGAAGAAGATGGAGCGAACGCGATGCGCGAAGAGGACGACGAAGAAAGAGAACTTTGATGATCGACTGGTTGATTCGGGTCAGTAAAGCAATATTGTACGCATTACATACGGCTCGTGTAATAATAAACCGTTTCAGAATAGAATTCTACCTTTGTTTGCGATCTTGATGAACGGTCTCTCTCTCTCACTCTCTTTCTCTCTCTCTCTCTTTCTCTCACTCTTTCTCTCTCGGATTGTCACCGGTTTGTTACTGATTTACGCGTGCACGTTTTTTCGCGACCGATTGTCGTGCGTTTTTCGACACATACATACAAACACACACAACCGTTTCGAATGCGAACCAGGAGGAAAACGAACGACGATACCTATAGTTAACTACATTCCTGCCAAAAGTAATTATAGTAGCGTATTAATGTATCAAAATTGTTGGGACAGCCGGCGATGCACGCGTTTCAGAAGAAAAACCGTTTCCGTACACGCTCCGTGACGCATCCGATCTCTCGATCTTCAAATCTATTTCTTCCCCAACGCTTCACTGAGCACTGGAAAATCTGACCGATCTACAGGGCGACTCAAATCCCACGATACCAGACGAATTACAATGTGAAAGACAGCACTGTGCGACAGGTATTTTGCTTCCGTGTAGCCAATAGTCTTGTAGACTTTGAAATCTACAAGATACTGCTGCCGGGCTGAAAACAAAAAGTCTATTGGACAGTGTCGATTTGGCGCATTTAACTTTAAATTGCTCTAAATTTAGTGTTTCAAGCTTAAACAAAGTTGCCGATCGAACTAGCAAGTATTTATTTTGTGCATTAAAATAGTTATTTCATTGAGTAAAAATTTATTTATATCGGAGCGATGTAAAGTTCCATGTAACCACAGTTATGTAGAAAATGGAGTGCAAGTAGTTGAAAGCTGAAATAGCACTATTGTTTATTGGATAGTTGGCCCGTGTGCTTTGAGACGCCCTGTACCGCGCGGATTTCAAAAACTTCGAAGCATTGTTCGACGTACAGTCCGGTTTTGCGGCCAAGGAACGTTTGTCTCGGCCGAGACGAGATAGTAGAATGTTTTATACCATATAGCTGGCTCCAAAAGAAAAGTTTCGCGTAGCTGCACCTGCAATTTAATGATTTCTTCCGGAACGAGGGCGCTATGCGTGACACGTTCGCGACGGCAGAATGTAGAAGATTTTTCAAGTACCGGACGGAACCGAGAGTGAATTTATAAAGTTACACGACGGATAGCTACGATTTAAAAAAAAAAGAACCATTCGTTATCCAGATACACCGAACACGTTGCAAACACATTTTAACGGATTCTACGTTGTCATGTGAAACGAATGTTTTTTGTTCGTTTTCTCTTTTTTTACTTTTCCCGTTTATTTATTTTCGAAACGAGCTACAAAACCCGTCCCAGTCTCCCTTGAGTCGCTGTTATACGCGCGTTCACTACCCATGTCAGAATGGTGCACACAAACATACACATACAACGTTGTTCGGAGGCGTGAAATTCGTCACTCAGACTGAACCTCTGAAATTTTCCGATTTTTTCTGTTTATTTTGCTTCCGTTTCAAGGAAATCATTGTACACACAGATATACACAGCATACACACGTTTTAGTCTTCGCTCGACGTTCAACGCATCTCCTTTCATTCTTAGTTACTATTATAGTATCATCATCCTGCGATTATCGTTAGTACCTTTTGTACTATAATTACTGTATCACGAGTTGCAAGATACGTGCAATTTTTCGACGATAAATAATAACCGATCATGTTCAAATAACGACGGCATAATTTACTCTACACGATGCTCCCTTCTCATTGTTTCAGATTCCCTTGCTCCCATATCATCCCAGTTTATATTTAAAGGTGTACCTAATTAATCGATTAATATAAACTACGTTTGACACCTCAGAAGTTGCGCGAATGTTCACGCGAAAGTATAAAGAAAATAATATTCTTGACACCCTTTCGTTTAAACAGTGCGACATATGACATTGTGTAGTGCAATATTTGTTTTTAAATTACAAGTACGATGTCGCAACTATTTTCAAGTCGCGCCGCACCTATCGTAAAGGGCATTCTGCTGTAGAAAGGACCGAGCAGTCAAAGAATGGAACGCGCGTTACATATAGTATGTATCGTCCAAAGCGAAAGCACCTAATACATACGTACAATGAGCCACGAACGTATTCGAACGTCCTTTACAACAAAATAACTTTTTCATAATTGTAGCAAACGACCTGATTTTTTATAATCACACAATTAGAAGCATTGGTCAGCAATTAAATTTTCATTAAGGGCCCAAATAAAAAATGGAGTGTGCTCATACTACTATTTATCTAGTGGTCTTCCACACCACCTCTGAGGTTCCACTAATGGCGCGTTAGATTTTTTTAAAGTGGATCTTCGCCTGGAGCCCTACGATACCACTTGTTATCATTATGTTTATCCGCAAAATTTCCCATTGTGGTGTTTTGTGAAAACCATGGTCCTGATAATTTATGTCCAAAGCCCTTTGACGGAGCTAATTTCTTTCGTGGTACGAGCACTATATGTGTGGGGGGAGTGGGCTGCCCACTCGACTAGTACTTCAAGTTTTGATCCCTCAATTGTAGGGATCCACCGGTCCCCGGAACCACCGGTGCGTGATAAAATGGAGAAAATAATAAAAATCCATATTAAGAAGCTCGCGCTCGGCGGCTTACTGCGTAGTCTTCCGAAGGTTGCAATTATTTTTAAACGCATGCCATATGTTCAATTTTATTCTTATAAATTATATATTTAGTTTTAAAATTGTTTAAATATTTACAATCTTTCAATTGAGTATTAAAGAAAGTACCAAAAGATTCGACGATGACGATCGATCTTAAGCGCATAAATATACACAAATGTTAAAAATTGTAGAAATAATTTATTTTGATGTTGGGACGCGCGCGTTCGCCGTCCATTCCTTTACCGCAGTCTACCGAGTTCCTGCACTCGAGTCCGCGCGAAACGATGAGACAATATGTTTACTCATTATGTTACTTATATGTATTAAATATACAGTCCCTTATTTTCAATTGTTTATGATATATCCGTCGTGGTCAGACGTATCGGATGTGAAACAGAAGCCGAACATAATCAACTGCAAACGCGTCCAAGTTATTAATAATCTGTAAATTCATTTCCTACAGTATTTATATTTATTCTACATATTGCAATTATAATATCGTGTAATAATATTTTTGTTATTGGGAATTCTTAAGGACTCAGTTTTATAGAGCTTTAATTCCTCCTTGTGAAGATTTGGATAAACAATGTATATTTGTCTCCGCATCATGTTTAGCATGGAACAGCTCCTACATCATCTCTTAGCCTGGACAAGATCCTACATCATCTCTGGCCTTGATCAGAACGAAAAGTTTATATTGTTTTATATAAAATATGTAACTAAGATATAGATCTAATATACAAATCTCTAATTAATATACATTAAATATAACATTAATTATAACGATAGACGTATTTTAATTTTTTACAATCTTTTAGTTGCAAACTCTAGTTGTAAGAAATAAAAAACCCAGAAGAATTCGGAGAAATACAGATTTCATATCGAAGCTTAAATGAGATCATCTTGGATATTATTTGGTACGAGCCAGGGCCGCGAGCAGCACGAGTGGCCGGCGAAGTGTTGTTACTCTAGGAATATGGTATCAATTTGTTAGTTAAGGTACGCGGACGAACTCAATGCGGAATTGGGGAGCCTCTAGGACTATAGACAGCGAGGACAAAGCTGACGCGAAGTCAGGGAGGCTCTAGGAATGGAGTCAAACGCAGACGAATCCGATGCGAAACCGGGAAGCTGCTAGGAAGTTGTAGAACGACGCGGACGAACCCAATGCGAAATAGAGGAGCCGCTACGAGGGTGGATAAAAGCACGAAAGCCGGAACTAGCCGCTTCAGCGCCTGTGGCAACGACCTGGCATGCGCCCCTACCATCAATGTAGTATAATGGGAAAATATATTGAACTCAAATATTTTTCCATATCGTATAATTATTACAAATGAATGAAACATACGTATAGATGTATAAGCCTTTACAAAATTTGCCTGTCGGCATTGCCGCGTTCCAGGCACTCCGTGCAATCTAAGATACCTTCTGAATAAATATTTTTTATCTTCGCTAACCGATTTCGCCGTTAATCCCTAAATCTCCTTGCGAACCCTGGTTACTCGCGGACTAAAAAAGGCATCGCGAAATCGGTCCGTTACAATGATTTCGGTCCCGTCTTGCTGATAAAAACTCGCGTCTTTGCGCTGCATGTAAATAAAAAATTTGGCGTAGCGCCCCCACGAAACCTGCGTGCGTTGCACCCCTTGCGCCCCACGACCGTTGCGCCCGTGGCAGGTGCCACCTTCGCCACGCCCTAGTTCCGGCACTGAATGTACCAATGTTTTCATTTAGCAGTAATGTGTATATTCCTTTCTAAGAAAGATGAAAACATATCAACAGCGTTACAGCGTTCGAATACTTTTGTGAGTCACTTATTATGCGTGTTTCTAATAAATATATCATAACTTCTGTGTGTGCATACGTTGTTGAATCCTTTTCAAATTTTACTGACATAATGTTGATACTTCCCCCTTACTATAGATACCGAATTGTTCTATACAGATTAGTTTAGTACATCTCATTTTATTCATTAAAATTTGTAAACGTAAGCGTTCGAATACTTTCGTGAGCCACTGTTTGTAGAATTATTACTGAGAGATTGTCATTAACAAAGAGTGGACACCGAGGACTACTTTGAAAATATGAATTATTTCAAAAATTATTTCATATACACGGAAAAATAGTAAACCGTCGCCAAATTTCCACGCCTCTCCGAGCTCGCGTTTCCGTCATATGGGGTTAGTAATCTGTATGGGGTTAGGTATACCTGTACGGGGCTAGGAAAAATTATATTTTATACTTTTTAGTCCGTTTTAAAAACGTGGTATTTTTAAAAAATATATTTTTTATAGTTACTAATGTTATGATTTTATTTAAATTTCTGGGAGAACCATGAAAGAAATCATGTGCGGAATTATGTGTTGTCTCTAATTATTATTGGTCTGGTTGAGCTAGAATATACCAAGAAGAGGACACACCAAGAAGACTGCGGCGTATGCTTAAGTTAGTTTTATTTTCCGAGGAATTATTATTGACTTAGCGTCAATACCAGACCCTTCTGCTTAGGCTCATGTTTCTTCTTTGCGAATCTAAGCCTTCAGCTTTGATTCTTCCCTCTTTCGCGATTTAGTCTTTTGGTTCACTTTTGGCTTGCGTGCGTGCATGCGTTAATTTTTAAGATTGTATATCTTCGTTGTAAATATGTCGAGTAATTATTATTGTAAAATATATCTATTCGTTCCTAAGGGTTATCATATTCCATAAAAACAGCAGGTCGGGTAGGGTAGGGATAACACGGATTGATTCGCCAAATGATCGAAAGCCCATGGATCACTGTCGCGCTAGCTTCCGTAATCGACACAGCAGCTCCAGCCGGCTTCGTTTGTACAGCGCACAGGAACAAGAGCGAGGGTAAGTCGTATATAATTTCTGTGCGAGTTGGCTCGATCTTTGTCGCGGAAGGACGAACGCTTCGCGTGTGCCGAGGCGCAGGGCGCCTCGTGCCATCGCGTCGCGTCGGCTCGTGCCCATTTCGGGGGCGCCCGAAGGGTTGTTCTTTTCGTAAAATCGTCGGACCTTCGAATCTCGCTTTGTCTCGGGCGGACCGCGCGTACTCGACTAAACACGGCCCGGTCTCAGCCCGGGTCTTACAACCCGACGAAAAAGGGCAACGTGACAATGTACCGTTGAGTGCTGACAAGAAGCTCCCCGGGGGGCACAGAGGCAAGAGGGGTCTATCGTTCTGCATAGCAGTGGTAGCGTGTGTGTGACCGCTTCGACCAATAGAAGACGCGCCCCTTCCAAGCCAACCAATCGGGCGCAAATTCTTGCTTACGTCATCGCATTCCTGCCAGGGAGCTTCTTGTCAGCACTCAACGGTATACGTAAATACATATTATATATTAATAACATGATTTCAAAATCAGGTCGAACAAGACAACAAAATGGATGGAAAAAATAGTGAACAAGCTGCCAGTGAGACATCCCATCGCAGCTTGAAACCACCTGACAACCTGGAACCTGGGGGCATTCCATTGGCCCGATCACGAAACACGAAGGACATCAGCCCCGTAAGAGGACCATGGGATCTATCCCCGAATTCCAGAAAAGCACCACGCCCATTAAAGTAATTTTTGGTAAGCTCTTAATGACCCTACCACGCGAAGTAGATCGTAGATCCATCGGATCACAGACTATTTTCGTGTTTCAAGGACGAAGGTGGTGAACTTCATGCGACAGATCTGCGAGGGCATCATTCATTCATCATCGCATAAAGACGTCTTTAGGGACCTTCCGAATGTCCTACGAACATCTTCCGAATGTCTCCTGAGCGTCTTGTGTTAAAAAAACTATACCGGTGGACCGAATAGCTGAAACGCGAGTCAGGAGAAGCTGAGTCAACGATGGAAATGATATAGATCCGCTATAATGTAAGTTTAATTAATCATTTACAATTCAAATATATTTTTTATTTGAATGTATTAGATAATAAAATATTTTATAAATTCAATTTTTCTTGACTATACAATCTATTTAAACCAGTACAGTTTTTAAATATGTTAAATTTTGTAACAATCGTTTTGAAACGAATTAAGTTTGAAATAAATATTTTTTTATTAGTGAACATCTTTTTTTACAGAATCTTGCAAGAAATATTGTTTAAACAAATACAATTTTTTAAACAAAGTATACTTTCTCACAAACAATTTTTTTAATAAACATCTTTTTATAAACAGAATTTTCTGGGCAAATAAAATTGTTTAAACATACAAATAATCTGTATTATTTTTTCAATCGATTTAAATAGATTATAATATTTAAATAGAGTAAAGAAAAACCTTCAAATTGAATAATAAAATGCATTTTCCTATTTGCAGAATCATCGCTGTCATCGCTGCTCACCAATAATTAAGAATAAATATTTATTGTATTATATATGTATTATCCATAAATAAATATTATTAATATTATTATTATTGTGTGTTTTATATTATATGTGCTACATCAACGTTGGATGTGAGATTTCTTTGCACATTTGGATTTGATGGGAGAATAATAAAAGCTAATCGCTTAAGGACATCTCATATTCTATATTGCTCCAGCCACCAATTCATATATTGTTTTCACTATACTTTTTTTAAAATAAAGTAAGCTGTGAGGAAATAAAGTCAAAATGAACGAGTAATAAAATAAAATACATGTTCATATTTATATTACAGTTACAGTTTCCATAGATATTTATACAGAATGAGATGCGATGACGATTCCCCCCCCCACCCCTTTCCCCTCTCTACTTCAGCTTCGCGGTATATATGTACCTACATACATACATACTGCGATTTTTCAACATATGTATGTACTATGTATGTATATAGCACTTTGCCCACCAAAGTCGTCTGCTAGCCGGTTTAATCTTGGAACATGGCAGACTTATCTGCACCGGGTCTATAGGTATATATGGTCTAAGGGTGCGAGTTACTTGCATCTTGCAGTAAGTTGTAAGTTGTAAGTTGTAAGTCATGAAGATTGTCTGAAAGACGAATCTGCAATCTGCACTGCTATCTGCCATCTACAACGTAAATACAGCGCCACCTATTTTTAGAAGTACATCCGTACTCCGTACATCCTCGTTTCACGTGGACTCGATTGTTGGTTCTGTTTGTTTACAATTTTTAACTGTGAACAAGTGAATTTTCAGTGATAATTTTGTACAATGAGGCTCACGAATGGTTTATTTACTCGAATGAAGAAGTGGTCGAAAGCGTATTCGAATTTACCGGATCGCTACATAGAACGAGTCACCGAACAAGTAATGATTTAATTAGTACTTACCGCAACTGTTTGTATGTATTTCTTTATTTACAACTAAATGTTTATGTAGATTTATTGGAAAACACCGCGTGGCAAACCACAGTACCTACCACGGACGACCAAACGTAAGAATATTTACTTTTCCGTTAATCGACCATGGACGACTGGTTTCCAGCTAGAAAATACGTATGGCGAGAACACTAAGTTTATTCACGTTGAGCCTATAAAGAATTGGAGCTTCTTCCGTGGAGATCGTGTAGGTAAAGTTAATATTAAATCCTCTTCCAATTGCGAGAACGTTTATTTAAATACCACTCGTTTATGTTATTTTTCTAACCATACCTAACCTTAAATTTAGATAGTAAAGTATCACACGGTTAAAGCGTTAATTAGTAGGTTCCAAGTATTTGTTGTCATGTCCTGGTTTCAGGTGGAAATATTATATGGCGCCGACAAAGGAAAACAGGGGTACGTGAAAGATATATATCAGGAAAGAAATTGGATTATCGTGGAAGGGTTGAACACGAAATTGGAATTTCTGGGAAAAAGTAAAGACTTCCCTGGAGTTTATATGCGCATTGAACAACCTCTATTGGTCACAACGCAAGTCCAATTGGTCGATCCTGCTGATCTGTGAGTACCACAGGGATGCAAATTAGAATTGTACTATCTGTACTATCTAATATACTTGTATGTATTCGCTCATTTCAGAAAAGCCACTTCCATCGAGTGGAGATACACGGAAGAAGGTGACCATGTACGAGTGTCCACTCGAACTGGTAGAATCATCCCGATGCCAGAATCGAGCAAAGAAACTATAGATTATAAGAATCCTGAGTTATACCAAGAAAAAGCTAAAGACACAGTTTCGGAAGATGTACTGGAAGTGACGTTCGATGTACGTAATCGATGTGTTCGCATCAATCTGTATCATTAATCACGTTAGAAGTTTGTTATTTCAATGTTTTCTCGATTCAGGCTCCCTTGAAAACGTTCGAGATGGATTTGATGGACAAGATGGGCATTAAAGAGAACCGCGTGCCGAAGCAATACTTTTGGTATTAATGTACAAACTAAAATGGAATGAATAGAACTAGGTATGTTAATTTTGTTTTCAAACCTGTGTACATTTTATTTGATCCTCCCTTGCAAATGCTTGCGCCGGGATGTCGCTGCATCTGAAACGAGGAAAAGGGCTAGAAGGAATGATACGTTGAGACATTTGCAATTCGATCGTATTGTTTATTATCGACAAAAGTTACATTGCGGCGCTTCCTATTCATGAATCTTGTATAGAAAATATGTACGAGGGGGTTAGGGGGGAACGAAAAAGCATAAGTAAACGTTAAAGAATCAAAGCGATTAATCAAATATCTCGTAAATATTTGTTAGGCTAGAATATATTGTTATTGCGAGTGGTTTTCTGCTCTCGTTAACGTTTGTTAGTTTTTAATATTAACACACATACATATCACAGCACGATTTTTAACAAACGCAAATCTAGAAACGAATGTCAGTCTACAATTAAATAATCCAGTAAACGTAAACGCGTTATATTAACATCTTTTCCCCTCCGACGGTTCCCTTTTTTTTCTTTTTTAATTATGTACGACAGTTTTCTCTAGACACCCGTGTTACATCTCGAATTCTTGCGCATTTCCTATTTACAAATTTCTTCTCTTCGTTTTGATCCTGGCAAATTCGCGTTTCGCGAGATTGCGAGGGTGGAAGCGTGTCTCTACTCTCTCTCTTCCCCTCTCTCACCCTCTCTTTTCGACCTCTTAAATCTCGTTACAATCTAGGTACTAGCTAAGTAGGAAAAGCGTTCCTTCCTATTGATCCGTGTTCGAAACAACGGTAACACGTTATAAATTATAGTTCGGCGGATACCAGAAAACAAAACGAACAGGACAAAGAAGAACGATCTCCCTGAAGAACGGAGGTATCCAAACAATCACGTAACAATAATACCTCGGCAGAATAAGCACGGTACCGACGATTCTAATTGTAAGTAACGCTCCTTACGACTGAACAAAATTCATTCTCGTTACGCTTAAAACCAAAATGAAAAAGAACTTCGAATACAGGACATTTCAGAGATACAATCTCTCGTTCGCATTGCATCGTTCGATTCTTCAAGCTTGAATCTCGTCTTGCCTTGCAATCTTTCATTCAACGATTGCGAGGGTTCTGCCCTTTCGATCGGCATTCCTCGCAGGGCGCGTCCCCCATCTAATTGACTATCATTCACGACGATTTGGTGGCAGGATGCCTGACTAGGAGGTTCACTTCGCCGTCGTGTAGTTTCTTCATCAGCGACCACGCCTCGATCCTCGACATTCGTGTCACATCGTTCCCATTCACTTCTAACAATTGGTCCCCTGCGTTCAAGGCACCTGTTTTCTCGGCAGCACCTCCTATAATGATTATCGTCATCGGTATTACACGGCTGAGGCTCGATAAGGCGCGATGATGGTCGAAAGAAGTATTCTCTCTGAGACGTGTCGGGACTTTCAGTGAGGAAGGTTCATTTATAAATAAGAATGCAACGAGGAGGAGAGAGGATTTGAAGTGGAAATGAGTGTTTGCATAAGCGACAGGACTTGCCAATTAATTTGATAAATCGAGAGACTTTTACAACTCACCGGTAAATATTTTCTTGATCACCAGCGGCCTGTCCCCAAGAGGACTGTCTCTGCCACCCTCTAAGCTGAATCCTAAACCAGCCCCATCTTTATACACTGCTACCACCGAGGGCGGTCCCCAAGCAGTATCTTCTGCGACACCGTTCACCTCGAATCCTTTGGGAAAGAGAATTTAAAACATAACTATCGTTATCGTCTTTCGTCATTCGGAGTTATATGCTACAAACATTCTTTTCGCTGACTGTGACAGTGTAAATACTCAGTTACACGAATCCAGTTTGAACAGGCAACAGTTTAAAAATTTGATTGTGTACAGTTATGATTTTCAATGCGCCTTTCGAGAGCTTTGCAAACAGTTTTCCACTAGTACAATCAGTACTATGTACACTGATAAATTATACTGTTAACTGAACATGCACTTTAAGGCGTGTCTCGATACGGTATCAGTATCATCGTTAGCAATGCTTGCGAAATGGCTAATTTATCCAGAGAGACTGACTAGGAATACTTGACAACCGCTGCCAATGAGCTCCAAACTTCAAGCCTCAAGCTTCAAGGTTTAAGGTTCAAGCCCAGAGGTGTCTCTAACGCAAAGCAACACAGCGTTCGCGTCCTCACCTTCGATGATAGTTTCGACGCTGGCGGTCCGTGACCTCAGTCTGCACCCGTCCTCGGTCCTGGCTCTGGAGACGACGAGGACCACCTCGGACCTGGGCTGCTTCAGCACGGCCAGGCTCTCCCTATGCGTGAGACCTCGCGTGCTTCTTCCATTGATGCTGAGGATCCTGTCTCCCCTCTGCACCCGTCCGTCCCTGTCAGCGATCGAATGCGCGAGCACTCTGTGCACCGTGATCTCCTTGACTTCGCAATCTGCTCCTCCAGCCAGCGTGATGCCGACGCTGCCAGCAGGGTTCTCCTTGTGCAACAACACGACTATCACGTCGTGAGCACCTCTAGCTTCCTCTAGACTGGCCTCCTCAACTAGCTGCGCCAGCTCCTGCTGCGAGATCAAACTGGTGCTACTTGCAAGCGAGCTGATACTGCCAAATTGCTCGCTGCAGCACCTGTCAGTGTCAACGTCCGTGCCTGCTGACGACAGATTCTCATCAACACTGCTGTCGAGACTCGGGAATCGATTGTGAGCACTTGTAGGTGGTTGAAGAGTACTGGTAGAAGTCTCGATCTTCTCTAACGCCTTCTTCATGTCCGTAACACTCGCGCTCCTGCGACTCAGGTTCCTCGTAGTCGGGATCTTCGACATCATCTTCGACTTGTCCACCTCCACCGTTTCCTCGACGTTATCTGCGATCCGCGGTTTGCCTAGCGTCGGTATCTTTGACACAAAAGGCTTATCGTCGTTCCAAGAATCGCTCGAAGTCGCCGAGCTTCTTCTCCCATACCGATTCTCCTTCGACTCCCACAGCGATTTACTCTGGCCAACGGGATTTCTCTCAGCTCTACCTTCTACGCTTTGCGTCCTCGATAATTTCGCTTCGCTCTTCGCGCTCAGGATGTCCTCCAAACTCATCTGGCTCTTGGACCGACCGAAGCTGCCATCGTCCACGTGGATCGCCGATCTAGACCTGCTCTTCGTGGTCAGGATCGTTAACAAATCGTTCTGGTCTTCGGGAATCTTCTTCGGAGTTTCGCTAACTCTGCTCCTCTGCTTCGTGATCTCCACAGAAGCAGTCTCAGCATCGTTATTACGATTTCCTGATGGTATTTGTTCATTTTCGACTACTTTGCCAGCTTTCACTATCTCCACCGCTGGCTCCGGCTTCTTCTCGATCTTCTTCACCGACTTCAGCTCCGTAGATCTAGCCAGAGCCTTCGCCTCCGTGCGTACCCACATCTTCAAGTCATTCGAAGGCTCCAACAGCTCAGACTTGGGCGGTCTAGCTATTGGAGGCGGGACGCTCCTCTTCGGAGGCAGCTTCGGCTCTTCCTCCTTAGGGAAGGACTCATTCTCCGCGAACGAATTGTCAGTCACCTCGATATAGGCAATCTTCACATCCTGAGGGCTAGAAACGGTGCTCTTCACTCTACCTTTCGGACGATCATCTCCATTTTCACCAAGATGATCCGCTTCAGGGAACTTCCTCTGTATCAAAGGCGATCCATTCAAGTCTCTCCCACTCCGACATCTTGCACTGGCTAGGATGTTCTTCCGGTTGATGGCTTCGACACTTTGCGGCTTCAGGACTCGCCTAGACAACGACTCTGCACTTGCCTGGGACCCGGAAGTCAAAGTTGACGAGGTACTGCAGTTCGTGTCGGTGCTGTTCGATCGTTTCAATTGTCTTTGAGGAATCTGCGAGGTCCTGGGTAGATTCGAGTCCACAGGTTGAGGGGATCTAGGATCCGAGCTGCTGCTGCTCGAAGACGATCTTTCGGAAACAAAAGTTCTCTCATTGACGATGCTCGTGCGAGAATAATCAGTGCTGGATTCCTTAGCGTAAGTCCTCGTTGGACTGTCCATGATGAGAGCACGATGTCTGTAGCTGGTCTCCGTGGACATGTAGGACCTCTCCGAAGAGACTGTAGATCTCTCCGAAGGAACCGGCGACATGGGTGGGCTGAATCCTCTCGAGATACTGCTCTGCGAGCTGCTCACCGCTGAATCATTATCCGAGTCATCGTAGTCCATCCTGGTCTTCCTCTGCGTCGTCTTCGGTCTGCTGCGCAAACCCTCGGGCGAACTAGCTGTTGAAGCGAACTCGAAGCTGTAGTCGCTGCGAGTCGGGCTGCAGATGCTCTCTAGACTCTTGGGCGGTTCTGATATTGTTGAAGTTGAAGTTGGCGTGGCTTGGGAAGCGGTCTTCGTGGTCCTGTTTACCGGAGAATTGTTGGAAGACGTGCCGTACACTGCCAGGCTCTTCCTCTTGAATGCTGGCGAGTACTTCGAGTGGATCTGAGGCGCTGGCATCTTGAAGGATGTTGTCGCCTTCAGCGGCACGCTCGCCGTGCTCGCGTTACTCGCTATTGAGCTCTGGGAACCCCACTTGTCCTGGATGTTGGCCTTTGGGATCTGAAACAATAGATATTTACATTACTCTCTGTGTCTTCAACTGTCTCCAACTCAACTTCTGTTTGACACAGGATGGGGGGCTGGTCCCGGGGGTGTGCGTAATGCACCTCTCCGAGAGGCGGGCCCTTACCGCGGTCAAAGACCCCCTCGCCCGCACCGGCCAGAGAGAGCGACAGGGTAACCGGAACCATCGGAAGTTCGAGCTGGATGGATTCAGCCTTCCATCGGGTGACCAAGGAGAGGGAAACACAGTTGTTGTTGGTGTGGTTCCTTGTTAGGACTATTTGAGGGGGCTTCTCCTCAGGGAATGGCTTATACAAGGTGGTCCATCTGAATGTAACCACCTAAATATCTTCTTTATCAGTATCACAAGTTGAATGCTTTGCAAAACTGAAAACTCCGGGAAAAAAGACCCCAAGAAAAAAATAACATTTGCAAAGCATTCACCTTGCGGTACTATTTACATTGCATTAAAAACATTTGTTATGTCATCAAAGATTAAGGAGATATTTAGATGGCTACATTTAGGTGGATCACCCTGTAGAAAGGCATTGGGAGATCCAGATGTGTTGTCCACATCGTGGGTCCACCACGCAGTAATGTCAAGGATTTCCCTCGCTTTAGAAAAGAAAGCTCAACATCTGTTCGCTAACCTGGTGCAGTATGGAATCTCGAGACTTGATCTCAGGCAGATCAACAATAGGGGCTTCGATGGGTATCGCCTCCTTCTCAGGGATGACCAATCCCCTTAGCTTGGAGATGGATCTCCTTCTCTGCTCGATCAGCTGATTGAGACTTGTCCTCCGGATGTCCTCGCTAGGTCTGCGGATGGTGGACGCCAAAGAGGTAGTCCTGTTGATCTGGGAGCTAGCGAGGAGGTCATTGCAGATGGATCCTCGGTCCTGCAGGTAAGGTGTCGAACCAGAAAAGCTGGTCGCTCGAGTCAACGCATTCGAAGCGACCGTTTTCAGTGGCACACCTGCTGAATTCTGATGATTGCCGAGATTAGACTGCAGGACATTACTCTGCTGAGCACCGGGAGGTGTGTAACTCTTCTTCTGGGTTTTCTCGAAGGAGCCAATCAATGGAATCGAAGCGACAGGCTTGGGTGGGACTACTGGGAACGTCTTCGAGGTGTGAATTGTTGGCGGAATGAACGAGGGACTCTGAGACAGACTGGGAGACCTCTGGCCATACTTTCTGTTTGTCTCTGGTCCCACGTTCCGTCCTGAATCCGTCAGATCGAAGGAGCTTTGAGTTCTATCAGCGAAGAAGGACGCTCTCTCTTTCTGTCCTGGACTCTTCTCATCGCTGCACACGTCTTCCGTTGATTTATACTTGGACAGTCTCCTGCCGTTCGTAGTGGCTGTTGCTACAGTGACCGAGTTTGGGAATAGAGGTCCGTCTAGACTGCTCTGCGACGAGAACATGGCGATCTTGTCTCTGACGGATCTCTCAGACTTGTCATCCTGCCGCCATAGCTCCCCGTTTAAGGAAAACTTCCTCTGCGGTGGATCCAGAGCTGGGGCGTTCCTGGAGTAGACACTGGCGGTCTCTATCTTTGGAGGACCTGGAGAAGGTGCAACAGATGCTGTTTAGCGATATGGCAGAGCTTCTGTTAAGATTTCCAAGGAACTTTCAAACTTCCTTAATCTCTAACGAATAGATTGCGGATTTTCATGCAAAATAAAAGTTGTACAAATTGCGCAAACTGCGAGAGCTACATAGACAGTCTATTAATTCTTTTCATAAATGCATTAAAAAAATCCGCAGTATAGTCTTTGGAGAATAACAGGTATATTTGCGAACTTCTTTAATCTCTAATGAACAGATTTAGTATTTAATATTTTAATAAAGTATATATTTTACAAGGTATTATACCAGTTTTATAATTATAAAATGGAAATATTTCAGGCCGCGCGCGGAAGAGAAATTCGTTTTACGAATTAGAATAGCTTCGAGTGCAAAGGGTTAATATCAAGGAGAACAGCATGCTCACCAGTTAAAGGCAAAGGTGGTGGCGTGTCTACCACCTCTTTCTCCACGTGATCCTGCGTCTCCTCGATAACCGGAGCATCTTTATGATAGTATCCCGTGATCTCAACCTTCTTCTCGGACACCATCACGTTCCCGTTACCCTGGTTTCCATAAGTAGCATAGTTGGACGTCGCTTTCTTCGAGAAGCTGTCCAAGACAGTGCCGTCCAAGGTGTCCTGACAGACCTTGTCGACGCCTGTTTTCCCGTTGATCTCGTTCAGCTTGCCGGCGTCCTGCCGTCCGTTCTCGACGACCCTGTTGTCCGGCAGGATTATGCTCGCGGTGGTGACCACGTTCCCGTCGATCAGCTTGAAGCTCTCGGCGCCGATGAACGTTGTTTCGCTGTCGGCGCACACGAGGCCACCGTTCGCCGTCATCGTCGACGCCCTCGTGGTCGCGCTCGCTGTCACGAATCGGTACTGTTGACCGCCGCTGCCAAACTCCTGATACGCCGCTGGAAACTCGTCCCCGTCCGGGGGCAGGCGTTGACCGCCTCCGCAGTTGTCCATCCTACCATTTACTGTCCCTGGAATCCGACAAAACCCATCATCGTTTCAAGGCGCTGCTGCACGCCATTCGCTGCGAGAATCAACCGATCAACCTCTGTGTCCAACATATTCACTAGACTGCGAATTTCTACACGAATGAAAAGTTTTCTTTAACATAGCACTTCACTTTAAATGTGATTTTTTGGTCTCTCTTTTCGGAAGTTAGATAATTAATAAAGCTTTGAATTATCCTTGTACTGATACTATAACAGATGCAAATTTTATTACTAGACTGCGCATCTTTATGGAAAATAAAAAATGTTCGCATTGATTGCAGGACACAGGAGCCAAATGAAAATTGTATTCTTCTTTTAATCATCCTATTAAGCTGAAAATAATACATTGACATCCTTAAATATTTTTAACATGTCCACTGCTTTAAATTGTATTTGGCCATTTTTGTCATAAACGCATAAAATCCGCAGTCTATTTATTACGACACTTGACAAGGAAACAATTTTACTGTTGACACTGGTTAGTTTAATCGAACATATTTTATCTTTTTCCCTGGAAACGCGTGAAATCCGCAGTCTAGTCACAATGTTAATAGAGTGATCGGTTGAACGTGTCCAACTATTAATAGAATCATAAAATCGACGTAGATATATTTGTTCCTATCTAAAAGACAGCTATTACTCATTAGAAAGTCAACAATCCCACATATCGCCACATTCCGAACAAAAAATACGCTTCTAGCGATTACCAAAGCGGACACACCTGATTTTCCGTGTAAAAATCGTCGTTCGATATACCGAGCGTGCTCTTAGAATCTACAACTAGCGACAGGGTCGAGACCTCGACAAGATTCCTCCGTTCTCGCTTTTCGTTCCGTCGAACGAATTGTTTCGGTTTCCAGGAATTTTTACGAGCGTCAGACTGAGCGAAAACGTGACAGCCGCTTGTTCTCCACAATGTCGGCAATTAACATCGATCCTTTGATCTGTAAACGCCAGGATTGTACACGTCCCGCGATATCGACGGAGCAGAATGGGAACTGGGTCGTGGTATTTTTTCCTCTGCTCGAAGATTCTGCGCACGTTCGGCGATCGGCGACCTTCGGCGAAGAAACATCGCGAATCGCAATTGCGAATCGTAAAGATGTAGCCGTGCTAAATGCGAATATCTCAATTGCCGGGCTCGCCTGGATTAAAATTCCACCGCGTTGAACCCGAGCTCTTTCTCTTTCTCGATAAACGCGGAATCAACCGGCCGAGAAACATATTAGACGAACGTCTTTTTTAAAAACTAGTCTCGGCGTTATCGGGATCGACCCGCGCGTTCTGCCGCTAGTTTATTTCAGCTTATCCTGCCCGCTGGAATCCCGCGGATCGAAATGCTCGAGCGGATCGGTCGCGTTGCAACATCGAGCGCACGCGAGCGTGAACCGATCGGTTCTACACGCACGAGCTTTTACGCACGAGCTGCGAATCCGCTCTGGGCGATACCGATTCGGATCGGCTACGTGCTGTCTCGAAATAAAACAGAATTCACCGGCTTCAAACAGGACACTGAACACCGACAGATTTTGTCGATTCGATATTATGTATACATATGTATGTGCTTATTAGGGTGGACTTTACTTTTCGGCCATGAAATTTTGGGCACACCTCGCCCAAATATTATTCCATTTCGTGAAACAATGATATATCCAAAGTTTTAGATCAAGCGGACGTCGGGAAGACGTGCCACATTAGGATGGAGCTTAGCTATACCTGGTGAAATATTTTTTGCGAGATTATTTTCACTCACCCCTCCCCCCAAAATTGTGCCATTGGGTAAGAAAATAATTTCTGCAAAAGGTGAAGTTGATCGGATAAGGGGAAGACGTGCCACATTGACATTCAAGTTGCGAAAAACAGGAAATTTTATAGGAATGGGAATATTTTAAGGAAAGACATTTGATTATGACTAAACGTTCTTCTTGTTTATATATTTTTTGGATTGGGAATATTTGAAGGAAAGACTTTTGTTTATGACTAAACGTTCTTCTTGTTTAGTCATAATCAGAGTCTTTCCTTCAAATATTCCCATTCCCATAAAATTTCCTGTTTTTCGCAACTTGAACGTCAATGTGGCACGTCTCCCCCTTATCCGATCAACTTCATCTTTTGCAGGAATTATTTTCTTACCCAATGGCACAATTTTAGAACAAAATTGGTGAATGGCGAAGGCGTGAATAAAATCTCGTAAGAAAAATTTCACCAGGTTCAGCTAAGGTCCACCCTAGTGTCTGCATCTATTTCAAGAGACATCATTCTTACTTCAATCATTCTAATAATTAATTAATTAATGTTTCTTCCGTTTTAGATCGCATCTACTCGTTTCGATTTAAATGCATAAAATCCGCAGTCTGCCGATGTATTCTCGTGGACCTCATTTGATGGAATGGCTAAGTAAGACAAAAACTGGAATGGCAAGGTTTGTCGCAGCGATTATACTTTCGATCCTTTCGCATCTACCAGATTCTGAATTAATTTGCGATTAATTCCGACGCAATTATACAGTCTGCTAATCGATTTTTAGTCTGAGCGACGAATTACGATTTCAAGGCGCTGAAACCAACTAATTAAGAGAGTGTTTAGTTTAACACTGAGACTGGTCGAATGGCTGAACATAAAAATTCCACAAAGTCGAAAAAATGTCTGATTGATTTTACACAAACATAGTAATTAATATCGAAGTCTAGACTACTAATTGCCTCGTGGGCGCCTGTTCGAAATTACTATTCTCACCTGATAGTCCCATCGTTCGCGATCCACCCGAAAGCCAAGGGCACCGGTGGAAAAAAGACCGCTTAGGTTATTTTAGCCGGTCTACGCAATCGCTTACTTTCACGCGTCCCGATCTCGCGCGAGTCCAGTTTCGCCGCGTGTCCGCGCGGGAATCGCTCGCGTGAGCAAACCTCTCGCGGATCCGCGCCTGATCACAACCTGATCTCTCGGGATCCAAGGATTTCTACATTCTAACGCGCGCACCCACTGATAAAGCCGAACGCTGTTATCGGCGCGAGTCGAGCGATCGGCTCGCAACAGCCGGGCGTGTCGGGCCCCCGATTTCGCTCGGAATCGCGGAAAACTCGCAATAATATTTTCAAATGCCTTTCACAATCGGCCCCTTACTTCGTCGCTCTTCCGCGTTTCACTCTTTGGATTGGTGGGAAGCGGGAATAAAATAAAAATTGATTTCACCCCTTGATGGCTTCGTTATATTAACCACTTCGTTCTCCCGGACGAATTATCTCGCGACGTCGATACCGTTCCTATAAGGTCACAGACGAGTTATTCCGCGACGCAATACCGTCCGTGCCATGCTACAGATGACATATCTCGCGCGCGCGTGTGCTTCTTGATTACATTAAGAGCTTTAATTCGAAAAATTATTAATTCTGGGAACGCGATATAGGTAAAGAAAAACATTGGATTTCAGGATATTTTAAGTTTATTGTATCTATACAATCTATACAATAGTATCGTATTTCTTCGCAGATAGATTTTGTTCTGCACCATACACAACGCTTCGTGAAATGAATTTTTTTATTTGTTGGTGGTAAATTTTTCAGGAAACATCTGGAGCGCAGACGAAGTGGATGAAAATGATTTCTTCTCCCTTTCTAAAAACAATTATTCTTTGGGTTGTAATGGTTTCCCAGCAATCCGAATACATATTATGTCCTCTTTTACGTCACGGATACTTTTTCTGTTTGCATGAAGACAGTTACATATGGCAAAAGAATTGTATATTGCGATGTCTAGTAAATAGGAGAAATATTTTTTGTACCATTTTAAACAGGAACTGATTGAAACGACATAGAAATAAGCGGTGTCCTCAGACGGAGCAAAGAAAAGCCGCGTGTTTACATGACAGTGACATTACCCGAACGGTATTGCGTCGCGGGATAACACGTCTGTGACATGCGAACGGTATCGACGTCGCGAGATAATTCGTCAGTGAGAAAACGAAGTGGTTAAAAACAACATTTCAGTACTCTGAAATTTTTCTAATCTTTTACTGCTCCATACTTCACCCAACCAGTTTCATCATAAATGAATAATCCGCAGTCTACTGATAACTATTGAAATTCATCTGGGAGGACTTTCCGAGAATTAGCTCTCACGTCAATCTCCGGGAGCAACAAATTTCTGAAATACTCTCGAATGGACACGCAAATTAAGAGCGCTCTCGACAGCAGCTCTGCTGTTGCAAGGAAAAACGCAGCATGTCACAATCTCAGAAAGGAAGTCATGAAAACAAATTCGAGATGCTCCAAAAAATACTGCAATTTTACCGATGTCCGATGTGACGAATTAGTGGTCAAAACTGCAAACGGCAATATCTCGAAAGTGAAAGTATGTGACATGCGGCGTTCTTCCTTACAGCCGCAGAAGCATGATCAGCGATGAATGAAGAAAAATTGAAAATTCTGCAGCCAGCGCACGTAACGTAAAGAGAGGTAGAACCGACATCGGGATGAGATATTGTCAATCCCTTTTCGTGCAGCAACACGATCGAGCAGGTACGGCAAACAAGCAGGTTTTACAATGTGGAGCATGTAATCAGGCGGCATCGTTCTCCACGCGCAGCACGTTACTTAGCGTATAATTAATTGATTGTATAAATCCATGATAAACGAGACCTGTAAAACAAGCTAGATAGCTCGACTGGAACAAGTTCAACCCGGTCGATCTTCATTTTACAAGAGCTCGATCTACGAGCCTGTAAGCTTGCGCAAACATGCAGCGATGCTGCGAGAGCGCATTATCTCTCGAGATTGCCTAAAACAGATTAGTTCTACACGGCGGAACACAATCGCTGCCAGTGAAACACAAAGAGTCCTGAAAAAATCCGAGGAATTCAAGAACACGAGGAGCCGTCTAACGCGAGCTGCAGCGTTCTACATATATAGGTACGTTGTAGAACGGTGTAATCGCTACCTTTCTACGCGGGCTAATGCGAAGCATGGTGTATGATCGATGGGCTGCGGATATTATGCACTTACGGTAGACGCGAGCCAAAGAAGAAAACGAGTCGGAGAGCGCGGGCAAGAGCTGGAATTAAAATAAGTGACTACTTAATCTCGATTTTTTCGCGATCGTCTAGGTATATAGAAAACCGCAACTTTGCATAAACATGCGCGCGCGCGGCGTCTAACGATGAAGACGTAGCCGACGGGATGGTTCTACCGAGGGACGTAGAATATAATCAAGCCGTGGCTCAAGGCATGCAGCATCCACGGTGTAGAATATAATCCATGCGTCGTCTTGGTGCACGGTTTCATTTAACGAAGACCTGTTTCGTGCGATTCAACTGTGTTTTCGCAGTGCGCAAGAGAGGCTGGCGCGCGGCCTTAAGATACGATTTCGCTGTAAAGTGTCCGTCACGCATGCATTCCGACAAATTCGGTCTGGAAACATTCCTCCGATTAATCGTTGACAGCTTTGAACGCTAATTTCATTTTCGCAAAAATGGCCTGACAATCTTTGAAATCTTTGCGAGCCGGTACAAAGCCCACAGGGTAGCATCAGCTTGATGACTCTTTCGATCGTAGCCAGAAGGGATGGCCGCAGGATTTCCCTGATCGAGGATCGATCTCGCGTGCCGTCTCCGCTCGCTAATAAAACGCTTGTCCCGCTAGCTTCTGATCAACATTCCAGGCCGGCTGCTGCCGTTCGATGGAACTAATCGGCGATACACGTGCGAGAAGCGGCGTGTAGTATACTAGTAGCCAGCTAGCTGCGTGCTGTGTGCCGTTTACACGATGCACGATGCACGATGCACCACGTGCCATCGGAAATTCCATTGACTGGCACACAGAGCGCGGGCATGCTGGCGGAGAACGCTCGACAACCGTATTATGCAATTCCTAGACGAACATCGCCTACGAGCTTCCTGTTTCTTCCGACCGGCGTGTTCCGGCCATTTAACAGAAACAGAGCCTGAGACCATTGAAACCATCCGTGTCGCTTTAGCCGACAATTAGCCTCCGCCCGTGTACCAGCTGATTCGTACGCTGACCTGCTAATGGGTTTCTTGTATCCGCTTTGCCAGTAGTTTCGCAATCCTCGCTCCGCAGACCTCGTTCGCAAAGTACCCTTGGCTTTGCTTGCTGTAGGAGGCCCAAAGCCACCTCTGGGTTCAGGTTCTCTGGTTACGAGTTGATTCCAATTTCAACGATTTGGGTGTGACTGCAGTTTAATTTCAAATCTAGAGATTATTACTCGGATCCCGGTCAGTGAAGTGTTAATTAATGATATTGAAGATACCCAAACGAATTTTGCAATACACCTTTGCTAACTTTGCATTCTTCCCAGATTGAAAATACGCGGAATGCACTTTCTTCTGTTGCGTATGATCGATTACATGAGGTAGGATATTAATCATAGCCATCAATGAAGTCACTTCTCGGATTCGCTCTTTTCCACGTGGAACGAACGGAGACGATGACATTCCGCGACATCAGCGTGCCGTGAGAGTCCTCAAGTTGTACTTTGCTGAGAAGAGGACTCTTCAGGCTCCTGTTCAACTTCCGTTCGCAACGTTGTGAATCAATAAATTTGATCTTCTTTCGAAAAGGGACGAAGACACCGTAGTCATTGTAAGAGGTAAATTGATTCTGGAATTCGCTCTTTTCCACGTGGAACGAACGGAGACGATGGCATTCCGCGACATCAGCGTGCCGTGAGAGTCCTCAAGTTGCAGTTTGCTGAGAAGAGGATTTCTCAGGCTCCTCTTCGACTTCCGTTCGTAACGTTATGAATCAATAAATTTGATCCTCTTTCGAAAAGCGACGAAGACACAGTAGTCATTGTAAGAGGTAAATTATTATAAATTGGATTGATGGGTCGGAAATAATATAAGGACATGATCCAATTCATTGATTCGATAAATTGGTTAAAGACAACCTAAAGTGGTTAAAGACGAAATTCACTTTTGTCTAGTTTCTACATTATAACAATGAGCTTAGAAAATTTTCTAGGTCAAATCAACGGGTTGGTAGAGGTATGAAAAATTTCAAGAGGTTGCATCGAGGTGCAAAGAAGCTTCGGTTCGCGAGTTCCCTGAGAGCCAGTGATGGTGCACGGCCTTAGCCCAGAACCGTTGGAGGATAACGTTCTTATTAGCCGTCCGGTGAAGTTTTTAACACGCGTTTCGCGCGTTCCGGGACGTTTTAATCCGTGGACGGACTCGCATTCCATCGTCGACAGTGCAACGGGCAAACCGTCGACGCGTTTACGTGCAATGTGCAACGAACGCACACTCCGACGCTCGGTATCCCCGATATCGGTACAAATATGGTGCGATCGCTGGGACACGCGCTCGCTCGCTCTCTCGCACTCTCGGATCCCGCTCTCCTACTCTCCGACACGAGCGTATATCGCCGATTAGTTGCATCTGCCGGCAACTCGGCTAGGAATGTTAATCGAGCGTACCGGGTCGCGCGTTTCGACGCGAACGAGAGCGTTCCGCCGAGACGAGTGGGTGGACACTGTCAGCCGGATTTCGAGATCTTGGAATCTCGTTCCCGAGAGTCTTCCTGCCAATGCACCGCGAGCAAAAGTTCCTTGACTAGCGTGGAACAAATGAGACTCGCAGTAATTCGCCTGATTGAAGTACTGCTTGAGATTGGATAAGTTGTTTAAAATTGGACCCGGCGAATTGAGTCTCTTTGCGAAGCTGGAAGGATTAGCGTACTAGATCATGTGTAAAATGACTCTTCCTCACGAAATTGCGGAGGAAATCTGAAGAGAGTGAAAGTCGCTTCTTGCAGTCACTCGAATGGTGACTCTGATTACTCAAAATATTGTTTACATTATTAAATATATCGGTACCTAATCAATTACTAAACATTTAGGTATTTTATGAGGTATTACATGGAAATATTCTACGTCGGAAGAAATGTTTAATCTTCCAGTTAAAATAGCACCGGCTGCAAAGTGTTAATGATCGCGAAAATCGCACGTGCCTGTCGCATCAGTCCACGATCGAATTTCTCGAATCGCCGTGAAAATCGCTGTGGAAATTGTGCAAATGCACGCAACAACGCCTAATGATTTCGTACCAATTAACCGTCGAGCATCAATTAACCAGTGGCCGCTAACCTCGTTAGAATAAATACCCAAAATAACGCGATCACGCGTGGACGACTATTCCCGTGGCGCGCTCCGCTCCTGGATTCTATCATGCGATACTAATCGAATTGGTGCTATCAGTCCACCTCCATACAGTAATCACACTTCAAAACAGATGTGCCTATTCCACGCGTATTATAATCGCCTTGTTCTTCGACGAACCGCGCGCGAGGCATTCCTGCTTCGAGGCACCGTTCCGAACTGTTAAAACGAGTGCTCCGACATCGATTCTAGATCGTCGAAGGTAGAAATAGTACTGACCTCGACTTCGTCGAAGAACCGGGCTTCGCGAGGGCAGCTGTCTTCGTCTGGCTTCATCGCGTACGACTTCACTAGCTTGTAGTTCTAATGGCACTTCCAGTTTCGATGTGTTGATACAACGGTGTCGGGTTTGATCCACACTTGACCCACACTAGACCCACATTGGATTCAAGCCTGGCCCTTCTTCTACTTTAGCCCCTGAAGGTTTTAATGATCTATCTGGAAGATCGGCTGAGGTTCGAAGAGGATCAAATGCCCAAATGCTTCACTGATAAGAAGTAGCCTCTGGTACTGAACTACTAAACGTCTTCTTGAATGATCCTACAGCTTCAGGAGTCACTGAACATCTTAATTTTTTGTCTTTTGCAATGGTTCTCTAGCTTGGGAATACTTGAGAACTTTTCGTCTGGAAGTGTCTTCCACAATGATCCTTTAACTTGAGAATCCTCTTCGATTATTTAAATCCTGATGGTCTTCTGTAATGGTCATCAAGCTTCAAAATTGTCCTCAACTATCCTTCAACTGCAGGATTCATTATGTAACACCTTAGGTCCTAAGTGTGTCTTTGTGATCCTCCAACTGGTAGCTCGAATAATCTTCTCGCAGAAAACTGTTTTCCAGCCTTTATATCCTCTTTAAACGATCCTGCAGCCGAAGGACTCGTTCGCGAAGGCGACGGCAGCAGGTCCACGACTCTCGCGCGCCGAAAAGGACCACTTTGGGCCACACCTGCGCGAAGCTTCGTAGGACAGCTCCAGAGAGGAAGAAGCAACGAGCGGTGTGTTGGCGAGGGGTATCACGGGAGGGAGAGAGGACCCGTTCTTGCCGGCAAGAGGGCTCTCGTAAGACTGGACGACATTGCTCGTCGGGGCCAGCTTCCGCGGTTACAGTCGACACCGAGCGTTACGCGTCCGCTACGGGGAAGGGATAAAACGACTCCCGGAGCTGAACCGAGCGGATCTGAACGACGGCCGCGAGGAGAAGTGTCTCCGAGGCTACACGTTTTCGGTCCTTCGGGACCCACGGATTCGAGATGTATTTTCCACCGCGCGCACGCCTCTGACGAAACACCGAAACCGGCTAGAAGATTTCGGAGCCGAGAAAAGTAGGTTGGGGGATCGGTTTTATGGGCAATTCCGAGCAGCTCGAGTGTCTCCTCTCGACCCTGACGACCACGGCCGGCTGCATTGTCAACGAGGAGGTCGTGTGCGGATCGCATTAACACGTCCCGGACCGTGAAACTGCCCGTGGGAGCCGGTGAAGAGAAGTTCGAGGCCCTTCTTTCGGCGAACCGGGTTCGTCGAGCCGGTCGCCGAACTCTCGTCGTCTATTCGGGGAACCGAGTCCTTCTTTCACGGATCTCTTCGGGGTCGTGATGAAGATGTTGGCTGGACGAGGAGGCCTGCTGCGTGATTCACTGGAAGCTGTTGTCTCAGCTTCGCTGTTTCCTTTTGCATCCTAGGCTCTTCATCGATGCTGGATTTTGTGCGAGGCACGCTCTTTTGTTTGGTTTCTGCTTTTCTCCAGTCTACTTTGCTTTGCGTGTCTTGGTTTTAATATAGTTTGATTTAGGTTGCTGTGTACAGCTTTGCTGCTCGAATCACTGGCTGCTGTTTTCTCAGCTTCGCTGTTTCCTTTTGGATCGTGGTTCTTTATCGATCCTGAGTTTTTTAGGCATGCTCTTTTGTCCGCTTAAAATGTCTATCGATGAGTCAAGCTGCAATCTCGTCGAGCGAAACAATCTGGACATTAGGGGAAAGCACCGCAGATTAACAGATTTAATATATCATAGATAACATAGTCGTATCTGGCGAGATAAAAATGTCCACTTTAAAAGGTGTCTTAAAATACGCTGAGCCGTATTAAAGAGCATACTAATGCGTATTGCATCATTGATACGTAATCTAAGGCTCGCAGAGACGCTGTTTGCATTCTTTATAAAATGCTCTCGATAAAATACGTCTACAATCTAACGCTGGATCTATCAATTAAAAATTACCTCATTTTATTGCATACACATTGCGTCATGGGGTTGAGTCACGTCTCGACGAAAATTTTTTAGAATTGCAATCGAGTCATTTCTCGCTTGCTCGCTGTGTCCAATGCTAATCATCCTGACGATGCATCGTAAGTCGCAGAATAGCTCGACCAAGTAGAGCGTTATGATTCCAGAGGCCACGGCGCCAAATACTTGGAACCTATCTGTCCAATAGAACAATCTATCCAGTCCATCAGGGAAGCAAACGACGCGTCGAGCAGCAACGTCTTCCAGTTGCATTAATTCCAGAATTCACCTAATCTATTCCACACTGCAGAATACCGTACCTAACATGATGAGAGACCGACCCGATCATTTAAATGCAACTGTATTAAGTTTCGTGCGGAACACTATCATTTTATTCCCACCATAAAATTTTCTTTAAAATGAAACCAGCATGACTCACGTTGTTGTTTCTGGAGATATATGCCACTAATTTATTTTTAGCACTTAAATCTCAGCTTTCTAAGGATTCCGTGTTTCGAGATTTTTTACCGTTACAGAGGACAGAGGAACTGGCAATTACACAGGGTGTCCCACATAAATGGGAACATCTAAATATCTTTCGTATTTACAGTCCTATCAGAAAACTTCAGAGGACAAAGTTACACTATTGCAGGGGGCAAATATATAAAATGGAAAAGAAAAAAATTTTTTATGTCGTGTTTTTTAATGAAATCTCAAGGTCACCGATGTTTTTTTAAATGGAATAGTATATTTTTTTACGATAGCATGATAGACAATAAAAAACTGAATTAAACTGTAATTGTTATAATTAATTAAATAACAATTAAATAACAATAGACTGAAATAGACCTGAATAGGACTGTAAATACGAAAGATATTTAGGTATTCCCATTTATGTGGGACACTCTGTATATGTAGCTACGCTTGAAATTAAGTTCGTCTAAAAATCCGTACAATATTAAGTAAAGGGGACTTTAAAAAATCAAATGAACAATGCCAAATGAAACCGTGCAAAATATGTCTAGAAGTCCGTGTAAACTTGAGTAAAATGTGTTCAGAAGAACCAGGGAAAAATAGATCCAAGCGTGTCTGAATAACTGCGCGGCTGTTCGGTTATTTTTTTCCGGCATGAAAGTAATTTCCGAAAGGCCATCGATTCGCGAGGCACCAATCGGCAGAGCCGTTCCGAGAACAATGATACACGCTCGCGAGACGGAATCCGTGAAGTATGAAAAAGAGCTCCGTCACTCGAAGGTCGCGAACTATTAATCGCGGTATGACGCTTGCTATCGACGAACATGCTGGCCGGCGATTAATCAGCCGGCGTGTGTCAATGGTGCCATAAGCGCGTGTCGGCTATGACTGTGAGTCAAGCCGTGCGCGTCCCACGAAGACGCGAACAGGAAGTACTCTCCATTCCATTGTTACTCCCGCATTAATATCTGTTTGATCTTTCGGCCCGACGCGACGCGACGCGATGCGTTATCCGACCGATCGGCCCGTAGAGATAGCTCTGATTGGATTCCGCGGTCGAATTTATGGCACCGGCTCGCAATACGCGGGATTTATTAACGATCGAATTGGAATCGAAGGCCGAACGTCGTCGGTGTTTCCACGGAAACTGACACGAGGACGCGTAGGAGGAATTTACGACGAATTAATAAACGATTTTTCACCGATCTCTCGCGTGTTCCCACAGTGCCCGTTTTATCGCGAGGAATTCGTTTCAAGGAAAATCGCCAGAACCGTCCACGTTCAAACGATTCCAGATCTTTTGTTTCGCAATCGTGGAAATTGTCAAGTTGTTCTTACTGGGCGTTGTTGAAAGAATTTTCCTGCGTTTTTTATTATAAAATTAAAATAACAAAAACCGTAAGAACTTTCTTCCCGACCTAATAGATCCTAATCAAGAGAGTTGAGCAACTTTAGCACCGCTAAGATGGTTAGTAGAACAACGCGAAGTATCCTTCAGCTTGTCTAATGAAACAGACTTTCGACCGCAGGATTTTTTCTAATATTTACCCAGGTTCTCGGTTCTCTGTTCGATAGTCCACGGTTACTCGAATTGCATTGCGTCACCGCGCTAATCCGAGTACAAGATCGGTTTCTTTCGCAAACGCTTTCTTCCCGAAGTAACAGCGGTTTCGCCTAAAAGCCGTCCTTGACGCGGGAAGATTCGAATCGCGCGATATACGAGTACAATACATACGTACGTAAACCGTGCGCCGTGTCTCGGAAGTGTGGAACCTTGTACGTGGGATTATTAATTGTTATTTTTATCTCTGGCAAGTTGCGAGACGTCGCGTCACCGGTTGGGAATGATTGGTCGTTCTCGAACCGGGCTCTGGTCGAAGCCCATTGTCGTTCTCGAAATTTATTGGTTACTGGATCGGTCCACCGACCAGGCGATTTGCATGATATGTATCGTTTTATTCCGTAGTCGGCGCTGACTCATTCGAAAAGATCGCGTTTCTTTTCGGTGTGTACGCGGAACAGCAACTTCTCAAATTTCTCAAAGTTCTTTCAGAGATTCGGAGGAATCTTCGATGGGTGTACACGGAGATTTAGATTTGTAAATGAATGAATCATTGTGATTGGTGCTAAAGTGAAACAATTTTCCGAATCTGCTCTTTCAGAAATTCGGAGGAATCTTCGAGGGAGATGTACAACGGGATCTAGATTTGTAAACGAATTAGTTATTGTGATCGGTGCTGGAATGAAACGATTTCCCGAATCTGTACTTGCCCAATGTTTGCAACAACAATCGGCTCGATCTCGATTGAAATCTCGGCGTGGAAGGGAAGGGTGAATTCGGCAATTTTCCGAGCGGCTAGTCGCGCGATTTCGCAAAAGGCGAAGCCGTGGCATTATGCATTCTCGATCCGGCGATTTGCACATCGAAAAACCGATTGTCTTCGCCGGGTACTTAGGCCTAGAAAAGTGGGACGCAACTTAATACGTCGAACCGCGTTGAAGGGTTAATATCACGTTGCATAGATCTGCGCGCGAGTGACCTCGGCGCTGGTGCACGCGCGTGCACGTTTATGTAAGTGCTCTCTCGCGCGAGTCTGTCGGTTGTTGCTCGCGTGGCAACTGCCCGTTTCTGTCGGTTAAACCGGCGTGGATTTTAATACCCGTGCGTTCTAATTGGAACCGCGGCTTCGGCTGAGAAAGAGCGAGAGAGAAAGAGACATAGAACCCGCCGATGATCCGTGGGTATTCGATCGAACACGAAACACACACGGCAGCGGACACCAGGCACAACAACTCTCGTTTCATTGATCGATCCCTCACGGGGGCCCTCTCCCGCTCGTTTCGCCTTCGGTGTGTACGTAAGAACCTTGCGTGGAAACTCATTCCAACCTGTGGTTATGTTATTTGCGCGTAATGCGACGTGTAAACACCCGTTCCTGTCCCGTTCTTCACGTCCGGGCACCGCCGCGGAATATTCGATAAGGGAGGCAACAGCACAGGCCGATTCTCGTTAGTCGAGACGCGCGCGCGCGCGCCTTGCGAAATCGCTTTTTACCAAAGCAATCTCACACTCTGATTCGCCGGTTACATCATGAAAACTCGCGGGATCCCTAGGTTATTCTGATTCGTGGTACGGTGGTGTTGTCGTGCGGCAGGGTTTTGCACCTGTGCTCACCGCGAGGCGTTAGAGCATAATCCAGTTTTTTGGAGAACCGAAGAAATATATGCCGTTGTGCGATAATGTGGATGTTTGCTGTGTGTAACGGATTGTCCGTTCTTTATGGCGGCTCGTATCTCTGTTTTACGAGCGGAGGTCTTGCAATCGTGGCCCTTTGCAATCCTCTGTAATTCTTGGAATGTTGATAATGTTTTCTTTGTATTCCTATGTTCTCCCCTTATTTTTGCAGCCCCGTGTATCGTCCTTTGCAATCTTGTAAAGGGTTTCCTTGAGAATTTTTGTTGTCGAAGATGTGGAGCAGAGACAATCAGTTCGGAATGTGAATGGTTGACAGAAAAATCCGCGGTAACCCATCCCCTAACGCGTACCGTGACCGACGCTGCTTAGCTTAGGATACCCATGAATTATTGCAACCAAATTAAACTAACTTTTGGTATACCTAGTGCAACTCTTATTCGCAAAAGCCTTTCTACGTTCCTCTCACTAGAATATATAAATAGTTATGGATTAGTTAATTTAAAATTCTCAAGATCGTAGAAATGCACAAGGAATTTATTCTGAATAAATGCATTCTCCTTATTCCGATGAAACTGATGAAATGATACTTTAATCTGGCCAGAAATTTTCTCTCCCATTATTTGCAAACCAAATAAACTCCGAAAGTACGTTTCTAAAGATTTCTCTTACGATCAATCTTTTTCGAAATTTTCGCCGGTACTACCCTGCTTCTAAGCGATCTAACTCGTTTAAACTTTATGGCCCATACTTGTAACACTCGACTAGCCATCGTGAATTCTGCCTAACCGCCTTTCCCCGAGTTCTCTCGCGAATATACTCTACAACGAAAAGCAAAAGCATCCTAAAACACCGGGATTCGTGGTCGGAAATCGCTCTCAGCCTGATCCGGCTCGAACGACCATTCGTCACGTTCAACTTCCGCCTGTTGTCCGGCCGTAGATCATCCGGGAGGATTTCCTTAGTGCGTTTAATTTTATAGCGCCTGCCGGCCTCGGACGAGCGAGTTTCTTCGCCGATGGAACCTCGTCTCCGTTTACGAGCGGTTTCCGCGAAACGGAACGATTTCGCGGATTTCTTCTCCGCCGCGGAACCGTGCATTTACCTTTCCTCTTTAGAAGGTTTTAGCCGGCAATCAGGAACTCCGCGAGCCTAACCGCGAGTATCTTATCAGATAATGCTCTCTATCGCTGATCTTTACCAACCTGGATCACGCCGAAACCGACCGAACAGCGATTTCCAATTATCCGAGGATTGTCGATAAGATTTCGGCTCTGACGTCAGGGATATAGTCGGCCCTTCGCGGAGCCAAACATTTTACTTTTCATGAAAATATTTAATTTTGTTCAAAATTTGGTTGAAAAAAACACGTATATTTACATACACGTGTGATATTTCGGGTATATTTACCAGGTATGTAAATATGAAACCGGAATTTTTGTACAGAAAATACACGTTTATTCTATAACAATGATACAAAATATTTTGTTCGAAGTATTGCCCATCGGTAGCTACATATTTTTCCCATCTCTCTGACAATTTGTGGATGCCACGACAAAAAAACTGTTCCTCTTTTGAGGCAAACCAGTCGTCGAGCCATTTTCGTACATTTTCGTAAGATGTGAAGCGCTGCTCAGCAAGTGCGTGTCCCATCGATGCAAATAGGATAGAGCCAAGTCTGGTGAGTAAGCCGCATGCGAAAATATTTCCCCACTAAACGCCTCAATCGTTTCCTTTACCGGTTTTGCTGTGTGTGATGGTGCATTATTATCAAGCAAAATCACTTTGTGTTGCCGTTTTTGATATTCCGATCGTTTTTCACGCAAAGCTTGATTCAAAGCGATCATTTGTTGTCGGTAGCGTTCAGTATTAACGGTTTCGCCAGGTTTTAGCAGCTCATAATAGATCACACCCTTCTGATCCCACCAAACACAGAGCATTGTGTTCCGTCCATACCGATTTGGCCTTGCAGTCGATGTCGATGGTTCGCCTGGAGTTACCCATGATCTCTTACGCTTAGGATTCTCGAAATATATCCGCTTCTCATCGCCAATCACAATTCGATGGAGGAATGACTTTCTTTTGTACCTTTTCCTGTTGTCTTTCATTCAGTTCATGTGGAACCCATTTTCCCATCTTCTGAATATTTCCCATGGCTTTCAAACGTATGGAGACGACTTCTCGTGTCACATTTAATTGATCCGCGAGTTGTTGTTGCGTTTGAGCGTCATTCTCATCCAACAATGCTTACAGATCGCTGTCTTCAAACTTTTTCGGTGGTCTTCCACGTTCTTCGTTTCTCACATAAAAATCGCCATTTTTGAATTTTTTAAACCACTCAAAGCACTGTGATTTACCAAGAGCATGCTCACCGTAAGCTTCGACAAGCATTCGATGCGATTCTGCAGCAGTTTTCTTCAAATGGAAACAGAAAATCAATGCTGTCCGCATATCGTAGTTTCCAGGCACAAAATTCGACATGTTCAACGTTATTAAAAACTATGCTGCTGTATGAAACTTGTATGGTTGTGACAAAAACAAGAAAATGGCGTCAATGACGCGGCTTGACGGTAACTACATTGACAGCTAGAGCCACCGATGGGCAAATTCCGGTTTCATATTTACATACCTGGTAAATACCATTTAATCCCATCACTAAAAATTATGTTTAAAATTGTTACATCAACAACCGCGGAATTTGCGAAACCGTAGTCTTGATACGTAAATCTCTAATCGTAACCCTGAAGAAAGTTACAGAGTGCAGGGTTAAGAGACATTGATTTCTATCTTGGATTCCCGGTTGTCGAATGATCATGTTCAGATCGAGATCCAGAGACTCTTGATCAGCAGTTGCGTGCAGACGGTCGGGGTCGTCGCAAATCATCGAAACTCTTCACGGCTGATTGGGGCACGTTGTCACTGAAAAAGATTCGCGTGCGGGACCCAACGTTGAACCAAATGACCTCGTTGAACCGTGCTTTCGCCGAGAGCATGAACGCGCTACCACGGTCTCTCTTTCTCTTGTCAGAGCGTTTGAACCTAGAGCGCCTCGCTTCGCGGTTACTTTTACCGGCGTTGAACTTTATCGCGAGTTTGCTTGTTGATTTATGGCCGGTGCCGAGAGCGCAAGTCCGCCGGAGGAGCTTCCGTCGTGGTCGTCCAGGGCGGCCAGGAAATGGGTTCGTTTGAAGAGGAGGCGCGTCTCTCGGCCCAAAAATATCGCGCCTCGAGAAAGGTCAACTCGTTGCCACTCTAACCCGCGTGTCAACGCGCTCTCGCCGAGGCGCGAGGGAAGGAAATAATGTGGGAACAGAGCGATCGCTCGGCTCGAGGAGTTGGTTCTATATGCAGAAACGGCGAGTAACGGCGGCAGCCTCGAACGCTGCCACGGAATCAACCTTTCCGATTCATCACCGAATCGGTCCCGGTTTCGACACCCGACCTATGCTAATCGATCCTCGCGCCGGGAATCGCCTGCCAGACGTCAGTAATCCGGATCGGCTCTGTTTCGATCGATAGCGGTGGGATCAAGTGTAAGATCCAGGTTTGCACCCCAGAAAATTTCAAGAACATAACACCGATCGTTTCACCGTGCGCTGCGCGTGCTCCTCAAAGGATTAACAATATCGTGGAAGAATTAAAATTCGTAGGTGAAAAACATGAAACAGTGAAAATATCAGATAATTTTAATAAAATCATTATGAGAAGGAATAAATGTTTATGCATATCCAATTCCTTGCGATTAATGCAGACAGCTTTAATCTTGCACAAAGATCCGCAGTCTAATCATTAGATCTTTATGCAAAATAAAAATTTTCTTTCCGGATTGCAACCAACTGGAGTGTGAAATGGAAATTTATTTTCTGTCTTAATGTGTTTAATAGATTGAAAATAACATAACAGTATTTTTAAAATCTTTTAATGTTTTTACTGTTTTAAATTACTACTCGTTTTTGTGTCATAAATGCATAAAATCCGCTGTCTACTAATCATCGTGGTGCTCCAGTTTTTTTTCGCGAAAACGCCAAAGGAAGAGCGAACCGCGCAGATCCATGGCGCCGCGCCGCGGCGCGGGAAGTTCGAAGCGAGCAACGCGTAGAGTTATCGGGAATTTTTACCGGATGCTCGGTCGGCAAGGCGGCTAGGAGAATATTTCGCAGTCAGAAATAAGATTCCAGAATGCGGAAACATTGGCATTGAACGTCGGCGCGCGTCGTACGTGCCTCGGGACGCCGATGACGATGACTCCGCTCGGCTCCGCTCGAGCCCCTCGTGGGAGCGGCTCGCGAAAACCAGTAGGAAGCGAATCACACCTCGAGAATCTTATCCAATTAATGTTTTTACGAGGGACTCGCGTCCGCCGCGGGCTCCCCGAGAAAAGAAGCGCCGCTGGAAATAATATGGTACGCGGGCAAACGCGTCCCGATATCGATTCCTCGAGAGGTTCGACGGCCGGTCGCATGGAGACAAGCGCGGTTTTTATCCGTCCCGATGAGCGACAAGACGCCTTCCTCGTCTGCGGCACCCTTCGCAGATCCGTGGAACGAAGGAAATGCTGGGATTTCTCGGAAAATCGAAGCTTTCCATCAACCTTGGACGATGGAGCGTTTTCTGGTTGAGCCTTTGCTTCTTCTTGAGCGAATTTACTGCATCGATTCTGTTTAAGCCCTTTTCCTTGAATGTGAAACGTACTCGGAATTGTTCTTGCGTTTGACCCTTTGCTCCTTCTTCAGAAAATTTACTGCATCGATTCCTTGAAAATCCTTTCCTTTAATAGCCAAAATCGAGCAAGAAGAAAAGAACTTCCACTTACGATTACCTCACTTCTCTAATGAGATTCGCAAACGCGGAAACGGAAGACTACTTTTTCATCCGAGTTATTCATTTGATGCAAACGTGTGCCAGCACACACTGTCAACTTTCGAGAACCGTATATTTGCATTGCCACCCACAGTCACCTCAGCCGACATTCCGATGACGATCTCGATCGATGACATCACCGTCGAAGATGTCGGCAAACGATTCTGTCTTCGAAATTGCCAACAACTTTATCGGCCATTTTCGTCGGCTGATAAGAAACGAAGCGAGAACACCGAACGAAAAACTGCGAACGAAGAGGCCACGTTAAATAAGTAAACTCACGTGACGAAGCACCTAACGAGCAACGAGAACTATCCTAGCTGGAATGACGCCGTGCCCGTCAGAAGTTCTTCGGATTGCGTAACCAGAGTGAATAAAGACCAGACGAAGACACTAAGAGGGTCGCAGGAAGATTATGTCAACGCTACTTCGAATGTTTGCACTCCTTCGGTGCAGATATTGTTCTGACTAATCCGCGTACGAGTTAGATAACTCTGAGAAACCCACCGGCAAGATGGCGGAAGCCTACTTATTGTTGGGAGGTCGGCAGATCCTCGAACTGGAGCTTCTTGTCTCCAGAATTCAATCTTATTTGCGTTCGTTCGAGGAACAAGCTCCTCGTAAACGTCTTAACATAAACAAATGATTTTCAGGTCGATTTTCTCGATGATCGCTAGACTGCGGATCTTTCTGCAGCAATTGCAAGAAACAAGAACCGAGCAGAAAATTCTTTCGCAATTCTAAAGTCTCGAGAACGGTCGAGGAGAGACTTTTTCCAACGACTACGAGTTAACGACCTCTGAGTCTCGGATCGACCGAATCGTTTAATCTCCGTTCGCAATGGAATCGGCTCCCGATTTAGCTCGTACGATTCGAAACGGTATCCGCTTCCCGGTTACAGGATCGTGGCGGAAGGATGATTTTTCTGATTGTTCGGAGCGGAAACGTTCGCGCGTTCCCGCGCAACGAGATCTCGCCGGAGAAGTATGCCTGGAATGAGAATCGTGACTCCCGACATCTGAAAGATAGTTCGCCTGGCGGAGCAGCTTGTTCGTTCGTTTTCGTCCCCGGAGCCGACACGGAGAGCCGGGGCGTTCATTACCGGTCCCGAACGGGTTCGTGACACGTCACGAGTATCTCAATGTGAAGTTCGCAACACGATCGAGGGCGAATTCTTGCGGACTTTCACCGCTCGGCTCCGCTCGGCTCCGCTCGAAGGACGAGGGGCCATCGGACGCTCTTCCGAAAGGAACTTGCTGGACAAATCTGCATTTTCACGCGTGAACGACTTGCACTAACATTTATTAATTACTCGTTAAATGTTGCACGAGAGCGACGTCGTAATAGTAATCCATGGGATTTTAAAAATAATTTCATACAATTCTACAATATCTGTGAACTATCTCCCAAAACGAATTGAACGTCCATTGCTAGTTGTTTTTCCGAACTTTTTGGGGTTTTGGCCAGTTGGTATGTTCTGCGGTGAGGATTGTGGATGGTCGTAAGTGGCCGCAGGGAGATCTTCAAGCAGCATTGTTGCGAGGCGAAACGATTCCCGGTCACGCCGATCCGACATTCTCGCCTGCCTCGCGCCGGAAAAATCCATTCCGATCGGTTTCTTTGCGGGAGGACGCGGTTCCGAGAACGGAATGCCGCGCGAGAGTGCCTCGAAAGTTTTAGACCACGCGATTTATGGTCGACCGGCACCTTGAACCAGCGAGTTTGCCCCCGACTCGATAACCACGATCTCGAACACTTCGTCTTTAAACGTTCTCCCGTGTGTGCTTCGCGATCTGCCGCGAAATGACGTCTGCATTCTGCCATTCGCTCTGAACCATCCTATCACGCTGTTTTAATGCGAAAACTATGTCTCGACAGTTTCAGCTACTTGCTGAATACCGTAGAGAATTTGGACTGCGGTTATGTGAAATTGAAATTGTCTGAATTAATTGCTAGATACAAGGACAACAGTATATGTGTAATATTTGGTAGCTTCGAATATCTTCTGTTTCGTGTTCGATCTACCAATTTTTTTTATCATAAGTTTCTGCGAATCACACGCTAGGGTAGCCAGCCACTTCTGCACGCCGTTTAACAAGATTTTTGCAACATGCTCACCTGCGTTGAGATGTTCAGGCTCCGCTCCGTCGTTGTTCTCGGCTGGTCCGGCGTCGTCTACCTCGTCATTCCGCGCTGCAACAAAAACAGACGAGTTCAGATAAAAGTAGACTCGAACGAACGCAATTAAAACATCGGAAGCGATCGTCGGATGTCATCGTGAAACCGCGGTGCTGTAGCCTATGTGCAGCGCGACTAGATTTTCAATTTGAATTTTCCACGAGTTTCCCGCGAGCAGAGTGACGTAGAGAGGATACGCGTCTCTCTCGCTGACGTTTCAATTAAGAAAAATTACGGTCGGAGGATACGGCGCGGCGGTCGCGAATCGTGGAACAGGCTCGCGGCACAAAGGAGGGAGGCCCAGTGATAATGAGTCGAGGTAATAGCCGCTGGCTAGTGGACACAGCTGCACGGTTGACTCCAGTTGACCCGCCGCTTATTGGACGTCGGGTACGAGGAGGGTAACTAAGGGTACACGCGTCGTGTACGCGTTTGTGGGCTGTGCGTGTACCCGCGTGTACCAGCTTTCCGCTTCCTCCTGCAACCACGGCTCGTTTCCGTGTCCCCGACACCGTCCATTCAACAATCCGAGGATTCCGCGAAACAGCCAAGTATCGAAACCCTTTGTTTTTCCCCGTGCAATTTCAGAAGGAAAGGACCCAGCACAAATCATATGGAAAATCTATCCCGGTTAAATCAGTTGGATTTTTTTATATGTTGTAGCTTATGATCTACTGAACAAAAGATGTAATGGGCACAAAGTTCAATAATGGTCAGTTATCGAGTTATAATCAGTCAAACGACAAATTCGAGCTGCCGAATACTCAAAAGTCGGGAAGTATTTATTTTTCGAAAAATGTTTGAAACAAAAATAGTAGGGTTTCACGAAATCTGTTAGGTGGTGTCATTATTTTTGAATTTTGAACAGAAATCTTTGCGTGTCACAGCAGAGATTTTTGTGAAAGATTTCTGTTCACAGACCTTTTCAAGGTCATACAAAATTCAGAAATAATGACACCACCTAACAGATTTTGTGAAACCCTACTATTTTTGTTTCAAACGTTTTTCCAAAAAATAAATACTTCCTGAGATTTGAGTATCCGGCAGCTCGAATTTGTCATGTTTGGCTGATTATAACTCGATAACTGTCCATTATTGAACTTCGTGCCCCTTACATCTTTTGTTCAGTAGATCATAAGCTACAACATATGAAAAATCCAACTGATTTAACCGGGATAGATTTTCCATATCATTTCTGCGAGGTCTAAGGACCCTCGCTAAGGCGAGCGAAATGCATAAAGACCACGATTTAATTGCTCATCACAGGACGAAGCTTCCTGCCACCATCGCAGCCCATTTCCGCATGCAGGACCCCAGAGGACTCATTCAGCAATCAGCAGAATACGCGGAAGAGTGAACAGCAGTGGTTGTCTTTCTCTATCCGTTTCACTCTCGCTTTCTCTATCCACCTCAACCTTCTTCTCGTTCTCGGTCTCTGTTTCTCTCTATTTCTCTTTTCCGCTGTCTCGTTGCCAGCGACCTTGATCGCTTAATGAACGCTGCCCAGCGCAGATCCATATCTCGAGACACGGCACGTCGAGCGTGCTCCCCCGGCAACGCTAACAAACCTTTGAACCCCGATCGATATTAATTAATCTCGACGGTGGCCTCCCTTGTTTTGCGAACGGCCCCCAGACGCCGATGGGGGGAAAGTGATTTTGATTGCTGTAATTTGCGACCGTACTCTGCAAATAGATGCTGGAAATTACGGCGCGACTGATCGATCGACAATCTACCGATCCGAGGATCAAGATGAAGGACTCTTCCTCCCAACGATACTTTCCAGCACGGTATCGATGGTGCTTCGTGCTCTCGACCAATGAGGATTCACCTTTTGTCGAGCTCGTCTTATTCTCGCGATAATCAGAATTGTTGTAAATACTGGAAGAGGCTGTGCAATTGCAGCACCGATCGTTTGTTTCTACGCGAGGACTGTGTACACTGTTTTAATGGCCGGAGTATGTTTTACTTGTTTGAGCCTGCGAAGGCGAAAATAGCTTTTACGACTCACGATGCTTAGAATAGATGCTGCAGTTAATGGAAGAACAATTTTTCAGAATTTTTTTTCACATATTTTCAACGGTGAAATAACTCTGTCTTCCAATTACGTTCGATCTGCTGGAGGCTTGATCGAGAAATATGTTAAACGATCAAGCAAGATGGATGCTCCCGCTAGTTCCGGGGACGCGTTTCCGCGGTTTGGCGCGAGCCGCGCGGACTTTAGCGAATTCGCGCGGGTCCCTGTCGGGTGCTCGTCGTTCCCGACTAAACGGCCCGTAAAATTGAAACGGACATGGAATTTTAACGGTCGATTAAGCTACGCGTTCGCGTCGATCATCGCGCGTTTAAGTGCGCGTCGCGGTCCCGGGCCTTTACGACGCACCGCAAGAACTCGTAAAGCGGCCCTGATATCGGCCGCTTTAATCTGCTTGCGAACGCGAAAGCGTTCCGAGCACCGAAGAATGCGCCAACCGACCGTCCTCCCACCGTATCGGCGAAAACTACGACTGTTCCTCTGCGCTTCGCCGATCCGATCCTTTTTCCTGCGATCGAGGACCAGAATACTCCGAGTTGGAGTCGAGAGAAATTTCGCAACGAGATTCATTGTTCAATACCTTACGTTGAAAATTTTCTATATCTCTTCTGGCGATCGTTCTAGCTTCTAAGGATGAATCTGGATCGCAGTATTTCGGCGGGTTTTTCGAGGGACCGGGAAGCAGCCGCAGAAAGGACCGCGGCCGGGAAGTTGACATTAGCGGGATTCCGAGGGCAGGAAGCCAGTAAGAGAGCCACCGGCGAAGGGCTTAGGCTAGAACGAGAGAATGAGAGAACCAGTCGCAGGGATGGCGAACAGGAAGAGGACAGGCGAGTCCGGGACAGGGAACGGGCGGAGAGAGCCAGTCGGAAGGAAGGGTAGGGAGAGCCGGAGGAGGTGGAAAGAGAGAAAAGAGAGAAAAGAGAGCAAAGAGAAATAAGAAGAGTGGTTCTCCTCTCCGGTCGAAGAGGTTGGGAGCGGGTGGCCTTGAGCAGGTCATCACCTCCGGCTGCGGTGCTGATGCTGCACGCGCGCTGGACCATCTTAACTTCTTCTTCTTCGTCCTCCTCTTCCTCTTCTTACTCGAACGGAGACCCTCTTCTTCTTCTCCTCCGGTCAGCTCCTCTTCGCCAACCTCTGTATGCTTGTCTCTACTTGCTCCTTTGCTCTCGCCGGTCTCTTTCCTGCCCTCTTTGTCTCCCTTCACCCTTTCTCCCTCTATCTCTCTCTCTCT
>CM052314.1:17104761-17114826 GCA_028455605.1 Lasioglossum malachurum | reverse complement strand
GACTAGAGGCTACGGAATTGGCCAGTAGTCATGCAGAAAGAATTATTAGCAATAGGCAGAGACCTACTGAAGAATACTTATTGAACGCAGTGACACGACTGGAGGTCATAAAATGAGCCAGCAATTACGGATTTGGAGCGATCGACAAACTGGGGACGTTTTACGAGCGTCAAAGTTTCGAAAGGCCAGCTCGGGAATCTCGGTCAAAATTGGTCAGTGCGAAAGAGAGGCGCGGCCGACCGGAAGTCCTCGGACGACGACGCGCTGCGAACAGGGCCGATAATAGCCGCGCGTGGTCTCTCACGGTTACGATTCGCAATTAAGGACGACGGAGGACGAAGGAGTACCTGCCCACCTGTCCTCTTCCTTTTTTCGATCCCGCGACATTACTTTCCAGCTCGTTGCGCCGCGAACGACGCGTGGGACTGTTCAATCGTAAACCCGTTTACGACGAGGTAAGTGTTCCGCGGGTAAAAGTCTGTCTCGTAAAAAGACGCGCGACATCCTCGACGAAAGTTGTCGCCGAAAAGATTCAATTCTTCTGTACAGCAGCTCGACTGCCGGATTCTAGGAAATCAGGATCGAAATCTCTGACCGACAACCTCGAAGCAGAACAAAGACGTCACTGGGTCGAGGCCATCGCGTGATCGGCAAATGGTACCCGGCCCGGAGAGTCGTTCACCCCTGCATCCTTCTGCATCCTTCCCGTTATTGAAATCTCGATCACTGTCGATGATCGCGCCCCCGGGCATCGAGCCGTACACCGCACCGGCTGGAAAAATCGGCGAACAACGCTCGCCCGCATTTGCATGATCGCGGTTGCGTTACAACCGATTACGGGCACTCTACTTTCGATAATGGTCGCTTGCCGATCGCCGCGCGGAAAAATTCCCTTTATGAGATCGCGAATCTTGACCCTGCTCGGTCCAGACTTCTCTGACACCATGCTACAGCGATGTGAAACTAGTTCACTTGCAAATTGTCTTTGTACAATTGCTTTCTAGTTCGCTGGACACAAATTGGCAGCCCTGCGTGATCAATGCTTATCATTCGAAAAAACTTATTTCTACCACACAGTTTTCATTTATGATTTTATACTACTGAGGTTAAATTGTTCTTCGATAGGTCTATTTCCCTTCTCGATTCCTATAGAATTCCCGACAAATCTTCCTACCACTGGACCCGAAATGGTAGCCCTACTTCCACACTCAAGAATCGGGTAACACACCTACGTCCTTAAAAATCCCTCTTCACAATCTTCATGTACCATAAACATGAAACGTTTCTATAAGACCTTTTTAGATGGCCCTACCTTCGTGTTCCCCTCGCCACGTCCTCAAAATTCGAATTTTTGTCACACAAGGTGATCTCGGAACATCGGGTACTGGCACCGCGAAATAAATACAAACGGCCTCGGTCGGTCGCGCGAACTGTACTAAATGCGGCGTGTATCTCGAACGGTTGGCGCCTGCCAGATAACACCAGACCTCCGTTTCTCCGACGAACACATCGGCGCGTGTCGTGCAAGAATTTAATATGTACACGCTGGTACGCCACGCGGAGATGCGTCCGATGAATGAGCTAATTGTGCCTACCACGCCGCGAGCCTATCTCTTTTATTCCGATTCGAAAAACCGAGTCGATAATCACGCGCGAGCTGAATTAGGACAGCTCCGGAGCTACAATGATCAATACTTGTTTCGCATTTAAATTCATTTATTTTCCATCGATACGTGTTCAAGCATGCATGAAGAGAGTTATTTATATTTAATAATATTTACGGAACTTGCTCGATCGAACTGGAGCAAGTCGCTTGATATTAGTATCGCATATTTCTTTCATTCGAAGTTCGATAAAGTTTAAATAGAGATGACACATTTTTCCTTGCACTCGTATGTTTGGCGCGGAGTGTCTGCAATTGCGTAAACATCGTTAATCCGACGATAAAGATCGTCGCGGAAGAATGTTCGGCTTAGTGTTTTACGATCGGTATGGGTTTTGTTTAACCATCAATGTTTGGAAGAAAAAGTGACGCATCAGACCATTCACAGTACTTGTTCAATTATATCGCTGTCGTCTAAACTTAGTCGACGACTGTATCAGCTCAATGAAGAATTATGTTCGTACTATTTTTCATTGGCGACGTGTTGCCAGCGAGACTTCGCGTATTCGCTTCTTGATAATTCAATCATAATAGCGAGATAATGTCAATCATAACGCTGCGAATATCTCCATTACTATTGTTATATTCAGGGTTAAAAACAGCTCCCTGTGTTCCATCTTTCTCAAAATAAATTACATCGCAATCCATTGCGTCTCGGATTTGTCTTTTAGCGTTTCGGTATTTTCGGACTGCAGAACATATTTTGGAATTTTCATTGCGAGGCCGGACAATGTTTCCAAAATATCTTATAATCCAACAATGTAATTTACCAAACAACAAAGTTTCAACTTCGAGTGAATGTATCTGATCAATTAAGCGATTCCTGCGTGCACGAGGCACGTATTCCTCTTCCTTCTAAGAAGCGATTAGAGCGAAAGGAATCGCGATCGTGGCGACCGCGGAGAAAATTGCAAGGGGTTAACGACGGGTGCGTCGCAGGTGCGTAACAAGTGCATCGTCGGTGGCTCGCAGTGGAGGATGCGTCTCGAGCGGAATAAGTTTCTGCGGCGAACGAAAGGAATCAATCAGAGGAGAGGACGCGAGGCGAGGGCAATCAAGCGTGCGCCTGATTTCTCGCAGAAACAACAGGCGGAATGGGACGGCGAACAGCAAACACCGCATGGGCAGGTGTAGCCCATCTGCACTGTCAGCTGCCGGCGCGGCGCGGCGTGCCGAAGCCCTTGGCGTGCTCTACCCTTGAGATTCGAAAAGTATCTTGCCCCGCGCGAGAACGACCGAACCAAACGAACGTCGAATCGAGCGACCGGGGCAGCTGTTGCTGCGCTTTTCTGTGGGTGGCGAGTGAAAGTGCAGCTTCGAGGCCGGGCCCGGCGACAAATTGAATTTTTTTTTATAACAGCATCCTGCGGCTAAATCCGACCGACGAGGATCCGCCAGAAGTTGTTAGCCCACTTTCCTGCTCACCGTTCCAATTACTGGCCCGAACCTCCCTGGCCCACCGAACCCGCAACAATTCGCGGTAGCACCTCGAGGTCCCTGCTAGGAACTGGCCAATTGGAATGATAGTGGCCGGAGGCGATCCGCCTTCGAGTGCTACTGGTAACGAAAGTTTTTGAGCTTTCTCATTCAATTCTCATCAAGCAGACAAGTGAAGAATACGAAGAAAGGAATAGAAAATGAGCAATCCTCTGCGAACGCGTGCAACAATTCATCGATTATCAATTGAATGGAGCGATTTAACTTTCCAAGGAGCTACAAATTCGTTTTTTTTTTACCTACAACCGTTCGGTATTACCTTACCGTTCATTCGTCGATTGACAGAGCGATTAAAAGGCCCAAGAAGCAAATGGAAATAAAGGATTTGCTAGAAACATTGGTTGATCGATTAGCAACTGTTGAAGCGATTCGAACCATCGAATGACTACAAATAATGATTGCACGAATTCATCGGTTATTAATCGGCAAAGCGAAGCTTCCCACCGGTAACGTTTTGCCCCGGCGCGGCGCGGCGAGACGCGGCGAGGCGGTTTCTAGCTTCGCTCGCGCTTCTGATCGGATTATAGGGATCATACGAGGATGTCCGACCGGTCGTACAAAAACCAGCGAGCCTAAGCGCGTCGTTAGACTCCGGCGAGCCTTTTTCCGTCCCGGAGCCGGGAGCTTTTTCGACGATCCGGACGGGAAGCGCTCGATCCGGGGGAGATTCTTTTTTTACCCGCAAAGCTGCACAGTGTACTCTAATGTCTCACATCCTGCTCCCTGAAAGCGTTCTCGCGCCGCATAATAACACCGGATAATACTGTTCTAAATACTAATGTTTTATCGGGAGCCCTCTCCAATTAGTAACAATTATTTTCGTCGGGCCTTGAAGCTTCCATGGGAATCCGAAGACACACTGAGGTACTAATGCACATTGCAATATCTTATTTAGAATTTCCTTCTTTCTTTCTACTTTTAAGGACTTCAATACGTATTCCTGAATATTTCTTGATTTTTTGAGAGCCTAGAATTGTGAGAGAATTGGTCGTGAAAAATATGTTAACTTCAATCTAATAGATCGAGTAAAACTCAACTTGGGAACGAGCAGTTCTGGCCCACCCAGTATTTATTTTGTAACATTCAAGTTAATGATGTTTTCGGCGCAAGTGTTTCGATCACTTATTAAATCTAGCAATTTTGCAATAAACTTTTTTTATTTCCTAACGTTTCGGTTCAGTTTTGAACCGAATCAAAGGAAAAAATTGCATCTACAATAAAATATATATATATATTAAATACAGTAAATAGAATAGGTAAATTGAAAATGAAACAACCAGGATGTTAATACATCTGGTTTATTTTCTAACTTAGCATCAGTGGGTATATCGATGAAGCCAGAAACGTTGGGAAACGAATTCGAAAAGGACAGCTTGCACCCAAAAGCTTCGACAGTAAGAACTGCGCGAGACTCGCGTCTCTGATAACACCGGATCGCACTTTCGAGGCTAGCAGTCGGTCGTTGGCACCGCGTCCGAAAGCAGTTTTCCTTTCGATCGTATTTTCGTCGTCGCCGTTAATTCGTGACTCAGATCGCCGATCACGGCCATGATTCACTATGGATCGAGCGAATCACGTCCGGCAACCTTCTGACATTCTAATTCGCCGCGCCGGTCGACTTGCTCGATGATCCGAATTTTTGCAACTCATCGGGACGAGTCGCGTGATCCAAGGATCGATCACCACTTTCGTGCCGACTAGCCCCGATACATTGGTAAAAGAATTCCTTAACAAATCTTTGCAAAGTATACTAACTGTTGGTATTGAAAGGAGAGAAAAATTGCAGTCAACCCTCTGCATATTATTATTAGAAGAATTATATTTATTACGGAGTCTGACTGGATGTTCCGAGGCAAGGGTTGAACATTTTCGTTTAGAGCACCGATCGTCTCAATCGAATTCCCAACGAATCGGTCACGCGAGTTTCGAGGCGTACTCGAAGCGCCAGTTGAGCAAACATCGCCTAGGCTAGGTGGAAGTAAATATTGAAATACCTTTCGGTGTCACGAATCGAGCGTTTCCCCGAGGAGCATTCGGTAGCTGCGTGGAACGGTAACACGATCCCCTCCGGTCGCTTTTAATATCTCCACAATCGGTCGCGATCTTCTGGAGCCGATCGGTCGATCTCCGACGAGACGCAGAGATTTCGAAATCGACAGTCACAAGTATATCACACAGTCAACTGATTACACGTTGCTTCTCGATGTCCTCAGAACAAATTAATACTCAAAGTCTTTGGATCGATCTTTTCGGAGCACAATTTTTTTTACTGAAGATTAAATTTCGTCGATCAGGCAAGGCTGCTGAAGATGATGGTGCGCAAAGAGGTATGAAAAATCGTTTGACAATCGCAGGGATCGCGCGAGGCGGAGCTGGCGAGGGACCTCGGAACGTTTTGACTCGGAGCGTCGAGAGGAGACTGGCGAACGCCTTTCTGCCTCTGCCTGAGACATCGCTGGGCATCCCTTTCCACCAATGACGAGGCTTCCTTACTGGTCTCACGGAGAGACCGAGGTACCTTTACTCTTGATAGGTTACCTTCGAGTTAACTCGATAGGATCGTAAACGTGCGCGTGCATATAAATCACTGTCCCGATCTCTCGAAAATCGCGAGGATTTTCGGACACTCGCTGATAAACCCGAGGAGGGGGGAGCACCTCGATCCGATATCCAGCCAGACGATCGAGCCAGTGTTCCGGTGAAATTCGTCCTGATCGATCGCTGACTCGGCCCTTTTTTGTAATATCGCGTTTGCAAATTCTTGTGATCATTGTTCCAGCTCAATTAGCATTGAAGCACGTACGAGTGATGACTGTGAGCGTGAAGTACTCTTTTGTAGATTTAAAAGAGTCGTGTGCATTTGAAATGGCTCGACATTGTTCTTTATTAATGAATCAACTCCTTTACGTAAAATGTACCTGAAGTTTGCGTCAACGTTGAGTCATGAGGAACATTGCTGTGATTCAGTTATGTATGTTCGATAAAAATTAATATCTATCCGGAATCGATAAATACTAAGAACGTCGCTAGTAAATACTATCGAACCTCAAATACTGAATCATACGTGCAAAAAATTCAACTGACTTCCTCTAAAACCGGTCATTCATGATCACCTATGACCATCCCTCTTTTTCCATAGTCATCTCGGTCATCATCGACGATCCCTGTTCGTCCTCGATCGTCTCTGTCTGTTTTTGAACAACATTTAACTTCTTAGGTCCCAAATGCAGACCTTCGGACACTTTTCCCGAGAAATTGGTGTCCTTGGAAGGTTTTTCAAGGTCTTCCAAGAGTCACGGTAGTCCTGCAGGGATCCTGGAGAACCTCTGGGCTTCCCAGAAAGCCTCTCAAGGACTTTACGATACTTCGAGGTGTCTCTGAATACCCGAAGAATGGCTACAGGCCTTTTAACTCTTAAAGGGTTCTGCGGACACAGTAATAAAGATACACAGTGGTAAGATGAAAGTGCCACGAGCACATCGTAAATATGCGGGCCGATTTCGCGTAAAAAGTTGCAAAGTTTACGACGCGAAAAATGTGTACAGCTTTGTCCAGCGCCGTGTAATATGAAATTCTCAAGGTGATCGATGATGTCCCTGTGTATATCGGGTGACCGCTAAGATGCTGGACCGCAAGCAAGGGGGCAGAAAAGGCCCCCTAACGGATGGATATCGATCGCGCGCGAAACAATTATTGCTGGGCAGAACGCCGGTTCTGCAATCTTTGTCACGGGTCAGAAGTGTATCGGATCGATTTAGAACCGTGGATCTTTTTCGACGCGAGTTCTATCGGACAAAAGAAGCGTCTCTCGAACGACGGCGTTATTGTCCGCGAGCTCTCGCAGCCACGCGAGATCGAACCTCGATAATCCATTACGATGGCCGCGGGGCGTCGGGCACGCACAATGCGCCTCGATCCGACGCGAGGACAAACAAAAAGAAAAAAGAATCCGTACGCTCCGGAGTTACACGGAACACGACCGACCTTGCGTCTTCCTCCTTCGTTCGATCACACGTGACCCGCCGCGTCTTTCTTTTCGCTGATGGAACGCGGCCCCGCCTATCGAAGGGTTCATCTGCCCCCTCCTGATTTCGGGGGAACGTTCACCTCCCGGCAGACAAGGAACTGCCAGTGGCAATGTGATCATAGTACACCTTTGGCAACGATGGACCTCTGTTCGTGGATCTAGTTTTCTACTGGGACTCGGGATTCACGGTTGAAATTGACTTAGGAGCCACAAGACCACACCCCTTAGGATCCTGTACAAGCGTAGAGCTAGCAGGTCACGCCTACTTAAAGAATTATACTCTAATACACGCCTCCTACGACCATCGACAAATATAAAGCAATAATTTCATGCTGAAGGAGCTATGAAGCTACTCCTACTCCAACAACTCTAGGAGAGCCACGCCTCCGACACACTATACGCACCGAGAAGAACGAAGCAACGCCTCCTAGGACCATCGACAAATATAAAGCAATACTTTCATGCCGAAGGAGCTATGAAGCTACTCCTACTCCAACAACTCTAGGAAAGCCACGCCCTCGACGCACTCTACGCACCGAGAAGAACGAAGCCACGCCTCCTAGAACACTCTACAAAAGAGAAGCACTGAAACCAAACTTCCTGAGACACTTCTCACAAACGAAGTAATGAATCCACGCCCCTCAAGATACTTTATATGGATGGAGATACAAAGCCACTCCCCTGGGGGCTCTCTACCCAGAAAGACAACCAAAACCACACCCTCCGAGCACTCCACACAGAATGATTGACGAAGCCACACCTTCGGGAACTGTCGTACATAAAAGAATCCACGAATTCACATCCCTCGAGGCACACTGCACAGATGGAGCATCGAAGCCACGCCCCCCGGGGAGACACAAAGTTGCCATGTGGCAATCCTGCGCGCACCCTAAAGCAAAGAATGTATGTCACCTATAACCTGATTCAAAACAATGATCCGGCCGCAGGTTTTCCTTAATAAAAATCGACTCAACTTCGATGGATATCGAGGATGTATTATTCAACGTGCGCTCGATCCGTTCGAAATTCAGAGGTGCAACCGGCGAGCAACATTGTCGAGCAGCTGGCACCGCGAGGCGGATACCGTGGTGAGTACGATCCTTGAAACCTCTCGGCGGCGCGGCGTGTCCCGCGATATGATTTTTCGTTCGTCGATCCGCCGCGCACGGTTCATAAATGTTTCATGCCCGCTAGGATTCAATAGGATAGTCCTGCGTTTTCGAAAGTCACGCGTATATTTATGTGCGTCGATTAGCATAACGTCGCCGCGTTGCGAAGTGACGAAGTATTCTCGCGGACACGTAATCGGCGATCTTGAGCGACGGAGTCATTGTTTGGACCGTGGAAAATTTGGCGAACTTCGATACGAAATCATTTTTACACTAATATATTCGTTGTACCAAATTTGGTTAAGATTTAGAAAATGCGGGAAAAAATTGTACCTTTTAAATTTGTATTAATTTCGCTAGTTGGGTAGTCAAAATGTTAACGAAACAAACTCTCGGACCCACCTGATACAATTACAATAAAGAATGAAGGAATAACGAAGCAAAAGGAATAACCGAAGAGGCGTGCCAGCAACTCGCGCAGGAAGATCGCGAGTCGACGCGCGACGAGACGATCGATGGGATCGAGATCTCGCCGGGCAAGGTCGCCTGTTCTTGGCCGCTAATTACACCGAGACGCTTCGATGAAAGTTACGTTGTTGTAAAGTCGCTCCCTTCGGCATTCTCGGCAAGCGGAAACGCGGACGTTTTTGCCGGAGGAATTCTTCGGTGTTCCTGGAAAATCTGCGGAACGGTGTTACGCGACGAAACGTCGCAGAAAATGTTACGCTTAACCCTTTACGCCCCGAGCAATTACCCCTGTTTCTTGCCAGTGTGTTCGTTGGAGTTGTTTCAGAGTTGTTTTACACACTCGCCGCCACTCTCGGGCCCATAAAAATTCCGCGAAGTCTAATCAATTTTTTCGACGGGAGAACAACCGAGTTCTCCGCTAATCCGCGCCATTAACGCTTATCTTAATAGACCGGATGCTGCAGGTGACAAATATTAGTAAACATTTTTTTTGTAGACTGTATTTGACGCTTGCGGTAATAAAACAGCAAAAGGTGATGGAAATGAGTAATTTGAATGCTTGAAAGGTTAGAAAACACTACAAGGCAGGAAATGACGTTCGAAATGTCAGCTGTCAAGATACACCACGATTTTGCAATTTAAAATAAGGTTAAGTAATAACAAATGGAAGGGCTCCGAACGGCCTGATAAATGTCTATTTCACCTAGGTTGATGCAAATAAAAATTATCTGAATCTGTGCCTGAAAGTCTATCCTTTCGATAATAATTTTAGTAGTGTGAAAATTCGCGTTGAGACTGTGACAGCCTTGAAGGAAGGACCCTCAGGGACTCGAATGGCTAGGATTCGCAAGAACCCTCGCAAGGAATTGAGCGTCACTGTCGAGTGTTTCGCCATAAGGCGACCGGAGTCGAGTGGCCGGTAAAAAAGAAGTTAGCCGGCCTTTGAGGGCTCGAATTTCCTCGAGTTCGAGTGTGCGATTCGGGTCGTGGTTGGGACCGGGATACGCGAGACCAACACGAACACCTCGTTAAACAGTCGGTTTTGCGCACGACTTGCCACTCCAATTTATTATCCTTATTGGTGGCAATTTATCAGTCGGGACGGATCCATTCGAAATATTGGATGTGTGTGAAAATGAAATTCTAGGCGAGCTTCGCCAAGTGTGACTCTTAGAGAATTAGTTCTTAAAAAGACCCACCAAAAACTTTGGATAAAAATGTGCAGACTTATTGTTCGTTGTTCACGTTTGGATTTATTTTAATATCTTGCAAAAGTATTGAATGAATGTTTCATTAAGTTT
>CM052314.1:17084478-17104661 GCA_028455605.1 Lasioglossum malachurum | reverse complement strand
CCAAAATACATTGGGTGTCAGGTCTATTCCTATATCTCGTCTGTGATCTTATAAGGAGGAAATGCATCTACAATTGGTAATTTTTTTAGACGAAAAAGAGCATCCTAAAATAATCAAAAAACGACATCAACAAAAAGTGGTTCATATTTGAGCACTTTACCCTAATTTGAGTACTAAATAGTACAAATGAACGTTAGTAGTTTTGTCGAATAAGAGAGCCGAGAAGCCACGCCCACCGACGACGTTTGCCCCCCAGAGCAAATCTAAAGCGCTCCCAGGCATGATCGAACGAAGAAGCGAGCGAATTCTTTGGACAGAATTTCTGACGAAGAGCCCCTAAGAGGAGGAGGAGGAGGAGGAGGAGGCAAAAGAAAACTCGGTGCCGGTCGAGCGGCGGCTCAAAGGAAAGTCACGCGCCGTTGATTAGTTAGCGCAAGAATGTCGACTGTGCAAAGCTGTGCGCGCTGGCGCGCGTGGGAAATCGCAACTGCGGAAGAAAAGAAGAAGAGGAGCCGATGGAAAAATCGTGATCGGCCATTGTTCGTCTCGGACGATCGACGGAACCGGATCGATAATGGCGAATACGCTGAAAACGAAAGTCTGGTGAGCCAATTCAAATCACTTCCCTTGTTAGAGCTATTGTTCTATAGCACGTCTAATAAGACTCGGTTTGACGTTGTTTGCGACTGTCTATTTGCACAGGATTGAGTCGATTTTAGGTTGTGTGTTCCCGTGGGAATTATTGAACATTTGAGAGCTTGAATTAAAGAGGAAAGATGGTACTCTATGATAGAAACGCATAGGTGCTAAAAGAATAGCGAAATCATATTGTAAAGACAATCAAAGCAGACCATCAGTTCCCAAACCGAAGGGAAAACAGTATTCTCATTCGAAACGAGATCTTATCGAATGGTGAGGCGATAGAAATTGCGATCTACCTCCATAGCGTCTCATGATTCCCCAAACCACATTCCGCGTCTCGCAGCGAGACGTCGCCGACGCATTCAAAAGAAAATCTATCACTATCTCTCATAGCGTCCCGCTGAAATTATGTTAACAAGGGAGAACTGTATGGCCGGACTTGAAGCGACTCGGAATCGGTCTCCGGAATCCTCTCCGCGAGAGTCTAGAGGAGAAGCGAAGAAGAGAAGAGGAGACGCAGCGATGGTCGCGTTCTAAGAGCCGCGCGACAAAAAAGAAACCGGTCGAGCTTCTTCCGTTTCGCGAGCGAAGCGGTGCAGAGCGGAGCAGTGGGGCTCTCGCGAAGGCTCTCGCGAGTTCAAACTTGGCGCGAGCAGCTCTATAAATGCAGAAAGAGAGGGAGAGAAGCCGGACCGCGCGCATCGCTGGAATGCGAGAATCTGCAGCTTGCACGAATTCCTCCTGCTCTCAGGGACCGGACCCTCCAATTAGAGCCGAGCTATGGAGAGAGAAAGAGAGGCCAACGGGATCTCCCCATCTCGTTATCTTTCGATCGGATTCTACGCGAGAAATGAATATCATTCGCTACCTACGGCGCGCGGTGGTCCGCGTCGAGGAATTTTCGCGACAGTTGGTTAGAAAATCTACTGGTCCATCACTGGTTTTATTTATTCTCGCTAATCCCATCGGGCGCTAAAAATGATTGACTTGCGTTTTATCTAATTTTTTGCCATTTTTGTTATGGCGTACGCTTGAATTAATTCGTCTCGACAATGAGAAAATAAACAGTCTGACAGTGGACAGTTAATACCTCTCGGTGGACAAAATATTTAGAAGGACGATTTGGATCAGGACCACGTCCTGGCGACTTAATCCCGAGACGCGGCCTAAGCGCGAGCGAATCCGGGGGACGGGTTTTTGAGCGATAAAGCATTCCGGACGGCCAAGTCGAAGGTTACGTCGATAACTCGTCGTCCTCGCGAGCAGGATCGAAAGAAACCGATCCTCTACCGGTGTCTAAGCGGCGCTCGCGCAATGCTGCCGGGGACATTCCTCTCGGGTAAAAATCCTCGCTGATTGCCCGGCGTGCTCGCGTTCTCGATCGCGATCCTCGTCGACGTACAGCTCGACCAATGTAGCCAGAACGCGGAAGAACATTTGATATTTTCCAAAATGATACATAAAATCAACTCGACACCGATCGTCTTGAAACTTCGGGAAGAAAAATCGTAGAGCGACGTAGTCAGGTCATTTTGCAACGTGAAGTACTTTCATCACTTTGAATCGCATTTTCCTAAGAAAAGTTGTCCGTCCTGGAACGATAGCAAGCAATAAGTTGTTTCGTGGAATGGCGTGAATGAAAAGTCAGAAATAACTACGCTTTAAGTTTCCGCGTGAACACGCGCGATATTTCGAGACCAGAGGATCAGCATGCACGCAAGAAGTTCCCGAAGCGCACCTGCACACCTGTGCCAGGACCGCCCGTGTGCACCTCGCCGATTACGCATTCGTTTCGATCAGACTCGCTTTTCCCCGCTCATCCATACTAATTACTGTGTTTGTAAACAATCGTGAGCAATCACGGAAACCTAATCGATACGCCGCGCCGCGGAGAGCCAGCCAGGTGCTAATTTATCCTTTATTCCAGCCGACGTTCACCGTTGAAGACGTGTCCTTTAACCCGTTGCGCGAGACAAGTTGACTCGTCGGTCGTGTTTGACTTCATGTTCCCAGGATTTTTATCCCGGTTGGCAACTTCCAAGCTGGTTAGGGCTTTTACTGTTGCTCGAATTTTTCATTCGATGGATGAATCTATTTCTACACTGGATCAGATAGATTGCAGCCGAATAGCCGGATACGTTCGTATCAGTGCGCACGGTTCCCTCGCGTTTGTCAAATCCGTTCATGCTGAAAGATTGTGTTTGTCACCGAGCTATTTAAGCGGCCTCTGTATCGAAACAGGAAGCTATTCCCTCGCTGGACAGCCGCGGAGGACACCATAATATGTATTATTTATTAAGAAGTTCTGGAATCGATATATCACACCGTTGGTATTCAGGGAATTTGCCTTTTTCAGCTCGGGACAGAAATAACAGGAATGTATTTACTGAGATTTTTCGGGATTTTCTGTCGATCGAAGAGGTCGAACTTCATCGGCACTCGGAAGATTGACAGACGTCAAGTCAGTTTGGTGAAATTCATTATCAGAGGGTTGAAAGATTTAATTATTTCAATTTTCATTCTCGGAAATTTTTAATCGAAGAATTCCAATCGCCGCGAGGTTCCCCCCGCCAAAAACAGTTTCCAGAGAGGTAGCGAAGAATGCAATCAAGGCGAAAATGCATCTGCTACCGAGACGGCATTGTATTCCGGCGTAGTCCGTCAAGAAAACCCAGTTCGCCGGACATCGACCTTTGCAAGCTCCTCCTCGTTTAAAACATCGAATTTGCATAACGATCCCCAGCGAGATTCCTCAGCGAGAGGATCTCCCGGCCGGTATCGATTGCATATCGCCACACGGCATTATTCGAACGGTGGATCGGGCGATCGGTTCGCGTTTTGAAAAATTGTGGCTGGTTAACAGGTTAATCGGATTACGGGGCGCGGATCGTTGCGGCGAAATAGTTTGCGCCGGTCGTTCAGACGAACGATCCTCGGCATTCCATGGCATGGGGGCACGGGGCACGCGCCCGTTTGCATGGGGACTGGCATGGGACAGCACACGGGTATATGACTTATCGGAGCAAATCGAATCGATGTCGGTGCACCCACCTTCCGGGTTGCCGCGTTGGAATGCTGTCGCTTCGATCGGACGTATTGGCCGCACGTAGGCGCGGAGAGCAGATCCTTTCAGACGCGGCTGAATTCCCCGTTCTCCACCGAGATAATCACGGTGTTCTACCCTTCCCCCTCCCATAAGATTCAGTACCGATTTCGCAACGTCGCGTTGTGGTCCCCGGCCACGATTTTGCATCTCCGAATCGGTAGAAGCGAAAGACGCTTTTCAAAAAAGGTTTCCAAACGGTAGAGGAGGCTAACTGGAAGATGCTTTAACTTTAGAACCTAAAAGTTCGACATTTCATTCAAAAAATCATTTAACTATGAAGAAAGCACGCTGAGCTATTTTTAATCGTTTGCCCGAGAGGGTATGGCGCCATTAACATACTTGTTTGCAATTGAAATTTTGGGTTTCAGCCAAGCACTTCAGGTAGTGTGCACCGTTCGAAACACGCACTGTGTCGTCACCGTCGTCGATGTCTGGCTGCTTATCTATTCGCGATACGTTCGAGCGGGCCCGATCGAAGACCGGCTCGGTGTTTCCGGGATCGAGCGATTCCCGTTTTGATCAATGCGGGATCGTGATTCTTCGCCGGGTTTATTGCGGCCGTCACCGGACCCGCCGCGACAAGCTACAACCCGTCCCGTTGGATTTATTAAATGAATATCTCCGACGCCGATTCGAATAACAGTGTCCGAGAGGACGCGCGACGTTCCATCTTCGTCCCTCGCGATTTATGCTCTGTCCGCACTCGCGCGATCCCGTGTCCAAACTTCGGAAAAGTCCCGTGGAGCTTGAGTCTTCGGATTGACTTGAATCTCTTGCAATTTATGGTAGAATTTAATATTTTTATTTAGCATAATGATTCACTGTTGAAGCATACTTGATGCATTCAAATCTATAGATCGAACACAGTTAGGTTTTGATAAAAAAAATTCCCCCATTACACGCATTTGCATCGAAACGAGTGCAAGATTCATTCGCGTTTAACACTTTCGAGCCGAATTATGGTTGCGTCTACACGTAAGAATCCATTTCCTATATCGAATGGTTCCACTGGTTTAGTTCAACGTTCAAGTAATCGTTCACAGCAAACATATTTAAATAGTAAAGTGATTTCTTTGATTTCTTTGATTTCTTCCTCGCGTGTTTCGTCTGGTGGCTTCCTGCTCGACCGAAGAAATTCCAAGATCTTCTCATAATGCGTCATTACTTATGGTGAGGTTGCGATACGAACGATCCTTCGACTAAACGGTTTCTGAAGCCAATGGTCAACCGGTTCCCGTTCAAAGAGGATCCATCGTCGCGAGTGAGTTACTCGAGCATCGCTTAATAAATAAGACCGAGCGATCTAATTTCAGTTTCCGCGATCTACTGGCGCGCATCGATCATGCCTCGCTGTTTGACCGTAACTTTATAATTGACCACCTATCTTCTTGCTCTCTCTTATTCCTTTTCTTGCGTCTCGCTTAATTTATTCTCCGGCACAAAGTCTCTCTCTACTGCTTGGAAATTCCCCGCCTCAAAGTCTCAAATTTTCAAGATTCCTCTGGCCCATTTCCTCCGTTTCAAATTCTAAAATTTTCAAGATTCCTCTGCCCCGCTTACTGCTTCTCAAATTCTCAAGATTGCTGTTTCAATTCCTCGGTCTCAAATACCTACTGAAATTCTCAAGATTCCTCTACCCCACTCCCTCTGTCTCAAATTTTCTCAAGATTCCTTCAATTCCTCAGTCTCAAAGTCTCAAGACTCCTCTACATCACTCCCTCTGTTTCAAATCCTCAATCCTATTTTTCATTTTCACAGCGCTCCGATCTCTCTCTCGCCCTCTTTTCCTCATTCGCTCTCTACCTTCCTCTGATTTATTCTCTCAAACTCTCCCACTTTTTCTCCGTTTTTCAACTTCTCTCTTTTCCACTCCAGTTTCGATCTTTCTCTGACTCTTCTCTCCTGGTTCCTCCAAGTCTCTCTGCTGCTCACCTTACCTGGTCTTTCCCTCTTCTTCTCTTGCCTTGAGGATTTGAGAACGTCAACGATCCGTTTCGCGATCGAAGAGCTCAGTTCTGAGCTCGGAGCGATTCCCGCCGCCAATAGTTTCTCCGAATGATTGATTCGACTAATCATCGCTCGTGACCGGTTCCGTGGAACTGAATAGACAACGGCCGATTCCGTGGAAGTTATCATTGCCAAGCCGGGTGAATGCACCGGAGCCTAGCCGAGCCTGGACCAAGCTGAGCAAAGCAGAGCAAAGGCAGAGCAAAGGCAGAGCCTCGATACATCATAGCGTCCCTGTCTCTGCGGCAAAGAGACGCGAGCTTTCCGTCCATTACGCGCATGAATATTAAAACGGGCCCGAGAGAAAGTCGACGATCGTTATTGCTCCGATGAGAGTCCGACTGTTGCTCCCTGTTTGGAGAACGGTTCTCTCTCTCTCTCTCTCTCTCTCTCTCTCTCTCTCCTTCTTATTCTTTTTCTCCCGGGAACCAATCGCTCGCTGAGAAACGGTATTATCGGTAATTGCGAGCGGACCGACTCGATGCCCGGTTCTTCATACCCGAGCAGATCAATATTGATTTTTCGACGCCAGGGCATGTAGCTTTCGGCCAGCCTCCGATCATCAACTTGTCAAGGATATCTGCATGATTTCTCGGGTCGCCTCTGGGCTTCTGTTTACACAGGTTTCGACTTTGTGCCGCGATCCATTCCGATTTAGAAATGGGAGAGTTCCCGTGATGAATGCGCTGCGCATGATTCAGTGAAATCTGGGGAGACTTATTGAGAAGATGTGTTCTTAGGAGATGCAGTCGAGAATGGATGACAAATTGTACCTCTACTTCGCGGTATACGGAGAGATCAGTTTAAAACAACGCCCTTACCGCGAAATCACGTTTCTCTTGGCTATCACTCTCGATTTCCCGATTTCCGTTAACACCCTCGCTGCCTAAAGCGGCAAGGCAAATCCCCAGCTATAGCAATCAGATTTCGAAAGAGATCGACAAGAGGTGTGTCGATAGTCGAATAACAGGGGCCCGAGCAGAATTTAGCTTCCCTGTTTACGTATGTTCGACGAGTGACAACGTTCCGATATAGGATCGCGCGAATCCCGGACGGACGTGCATAAATCGACCCTAATCGAGCAATGACAGGACAGCCGATTATAGGGTAAGCCGGTTATCATTGGGTCAGTATACTCTGCATCTGCGGGTGCTGCACTGCACTGCACCGCCGCGCCGCACCGCCGCGCCGCACCGTGGCGCGCCGTTGAGGAATGCAGTCTCCCCGAACGTCATAGTCGCGGCTATAGTACGCTATACTCGGCTGCGGCTCGCTGTTCGATTGCGGTGTCTGTTCGATTGGGAGCGAACCGAGTGAAAGATCTCGAAAAGGAAGGCGATTAAGGGGGAATGGGACCTTGAGCGCGGTCAGCCACTGCGAGAGGGCTCGATCCGGCGCGGCAGACTCGGCCAGAACACGATGGAGACGGGTATGCGCTCTCAACCGCCATATTGTTGTGACTACCATGCCCTGACAGACCCTGACCAGCCACCCACACTCACAGCCAACGAGCCTGGCGACGACGATCTTGTTCGCTGCCTTTAGCTTTGGCTTTAGCTCCGCCAGTTCGCTTGCCTTCTCGTGGCCTCACCTGATGGAACGCGGCGACACGACCGCCTGCGAATATCTCTCTGCCTCCTGCCCCTTCGGAACCATTTATCATCCCGTCCGATTATCCAAAGGCTTGCGTAACCGGCCACATCGCTGTCGTAAGACTTTTCGAACGCTGTTTCACGGCCTCGAAACTCCAACCTCGCCCACTCCCGGAAGCCTAAACCCGCCGACTTCCATCGATCCGGTATCGTCGGCGATCATTTTCCTCGTTGTCAGCCCGCGATCCATCAGATGGATCAATCTTTTTGGCAACGTACAAAAATTCTTCTAGTTTTCATTTAAGACCTGGAAAGTTTTAAAATTTCCACGGGGAAGCTCAGAAAAATCAATTCAAACCATCTCCTTATCTGTAGATCGTCCTTCCCTCAACTATCATTTGGAATTCTCAATGCCCAGGTCAAGATCGCGATTGTTTCTTAATCTCAGTGACTCTGTCACGAAAAGCGTTCTTCCAGCTTTCGTTCAAGCCCTGTAAAGTTCAGCAACTCCCACGGGAAAGCTCAGAAAAATCAATTGAGCCCTACCAGTGCTCCTTCCAGGACGAAAGATAACCAACTACGATAACACATTACGTTACTGTAATTTAAATTGAACAACGATTAGTATAGACTGCGGAGTTTTGCGCAAAATAAAAGTCGCCTCCGTCGATTGCAAGAAATAGAAACCAAATTGGATGTTATTTCTTCCCTTAATGATTCTAATAGAGGTAAGATCATATATTGACATCTTCAATTAAAAAAATTTTCCAACAATTTTGAATTTCATCTACTCAATTTTGCTATAAACGCGTGGAGATCCACAGTCTACTGATTAGACGCTATCGAAACAGATAGTGAACGAATTTCCACGCATCCCACATCGAGACAGCATAGTCTCGCGAGTGGACGGTAGTTCGGTGCGGCCAGACATCGAGGTCGCGAGACGATCGGCAGTGAAGGGAGGAATGTCAACGATTCGCTGGCGAAAAGTTAACGCCAGCCCGTCTCAAGGCGACCCAACGAACCTTTATCCCCCCGCGAAGACAGCCAGGCTGTAAAGTCTCGCGTTTAATTGGATCCTCTCTTGCGCCGCGTGGAAAGTGGAAACCCGGAGCTACTTGGGCGGGGGCAGCCTCCGCTCCTCGTTCAATGATACTTAACGGTTCCGTTCTCACACCCACCGGCCGCGAACCTCAACGAGCATCCACTTTCTTGAGGAGTGGTGCGCTTGATCACCGATCGAAAGGAGTTTCCTTATTTCCATCGCTGATCTTTTGCTTTTAACAGTTTCGAAACGAAAGGCGGCTGACTCTGTCGGTGATCGCTTCTACTATCGATAGGGAGCATCGGGTCTCCGGAAGACCACTTTCCCAGAACTTCACGAGTTTATGGTCGAGAGGCAAGGTCTTCGAGGAACGAAAACGCGAAACTTTCTCTCGCTGCGTCTCGAGGTCACTGGAACTACCCGGGTCATGCTCCCTTTTACAGGATGCACTTTGGACATTGTTTTGTTCGAAACCGAGCGATGCATAGTGATGAAACGTGGCGGACTCGTTTACATAGGATCAGACTATGTTTATGGATTTTTCTAGACTGCCATATTTTTCTGCAAAACCGGAAGAGATGCTTGTACGAAAACTTTCGCACCTGTTCGCACGTGTCTAAGCTACATCTCAGAATTTTTATACATCGCCATCATCAAAATTCTCTAGTCGCGGACCCCGCGAAGGCTTCGCATACCCGCACGGCGCGTCTAACGAGCCTCCCTCTCGCCTCGCGCCTAATAAATGAAAGTCCGCCGTGGGTTTCGAAGCGTGGCTCGGTGCAAGCTCTCATCTCTCGCAGAGAGCGTCCTCTTACCGCTGAAATACGAGGCGCTCGTTCGACGGGGCTGGAAATCGCGAGGCGCGAAAACTCCCGGCCGTACATTTACTGGATCACGACGCGCCGCTCGTAATAGGGCTGCCAGTGTAAATGATCCGAGCCGAGCGAGCCAACAAGCGAGCTAGCGAACGAACGAACAAGCGAGTAGGGCAACGCGTGTTCACGTTCGCGAACGCCCACGATAATCGACATCCGGTACATCCAGCCGGGCAATTACCGCCGCGTCTTTTCTATCGGGTCACGTTGCGAGTAATGCCGCCGCTTATCTCGCTTACGTAAACAAATGAGCCTTGTTTAGACCGAAACGGACCGCGAATCGGCCCACGTCCGACTCGAATCTCTCGCCTTCGATTCGCCGCGCCGGTATTTACGGCCGGCAATTAGGCGCATCGCGTGCCCCGTTCATACGGAAGCGTCGAACGCTAATGAATCAATCCCAGATACTGAAATTAACAGGAACGCGAGCCGGACCGCTTTGTTCGGATGCCTGTGGCGAGACGACCACCTATGGGGCCACATAGAACACGCTCGGGTGCAGCCATTTCCTTCTTCTTTCGAGATGGTGTCCAGGGAACATGGTTCATTTGGAATGTCTCCATTCAATTGTCTCCGAACATTCGTCCCGAGCGATGTAATTTAATCATCGTAATCAAAATTGCAGAAGTACACCATTCTTATCACGCGGATTGCTTCTCGAACTCCTTCAGATCGTCCGTAAATCCAAATGACGTTGAACAGAATGAATGTTTAACCTTCAATTACTCGCACTCCACTTTCTACATAACTGGTTACACGAAGCTTTACATCGCTCTAACGTACATACATATTTCTTCAATGAAATAACTACTTTAATGCGAAATAAATATTTGCTAGTGTGGTCGACACCTTTGTTTATGCTTGAAACATTGAATATCAAGTTTTGAGATCGTGAATACTACAGTACTAGAGTCCCAGGCGGGTGTGCGTGGCCTCGTTCGAGAGAGGGGATCCTAAAGTTTCGTTAACTTGTGTTTCAGCCGTCATCATGCGTTGGAGTAACGAGTAGCGTGCGTTTGCATTAAAGGCCTATTTTTTCAACGGCCGGCTGTTCAATATTGCGCCGTTGGGTCCTGTCCCGGACCGGAAATCAATTCTTTTGTGGGTCACAACGTTCAGGGAAACTGGTTCTGTGCAGAAAAGAAGAACTGGAGATGCACGTCCCATCAGAACACCTGAGAACATCGAAGCACCGAACGGCCGTTGGAAAAATATGCCTCTAAGGCAAACGCACGCTGCTCGTTACTCCAACGCATGATGACGACTGAAACACAAGTTAACAAAACTTTAGGGTCCCCTCTCTCGAACGAGGCCACGCACACCCGCCTGGGATTCCCATCAGCTTCAGAGCGATAATTTCAAATAAGGAAGTTATCTTGCCGCACCCTGTACATGCGAGTAATTAAAAGTTAAAAATACATGAAAATGGTGTTTGATTGAAAGAAGTTTTCTTGGCGCGGATACAAATGGATTTTTGCGACGCAATTTTCGACCACCAACGGCGGGGATATTTTCGCTTATTGTTAGCCGGGCGACGATCGCGCTATTATTCAGATTTCCCACGTAAGTCGCGATCCATCTTTGGCGGACAATGATCGTAGATCCATTCGGCGTGTGTATCGGGGCGAACAGGAATTCCTGTGCAGGAAGGTGCGCCGCGAGCGAACAACGCCTTTGTCTTTCGTGTTCTGCGGGCTGCAGTGCTCTGCACCGCTCTGCACCGCTCTGCACCGCGCTGCATTGCGTTGAACTGCCCTCGACGACGCCGGCTGACTGCCTCCGTTTTGAATGCTCGGTGGCGTGCACGCGCGAAACCGGAGAACCTTAGCGGCGCGTAACGCACCGAGATTAATGCGTAACCTTTATGAAGCGCGACGCGAGCCGTGCGTGGGCGTGCGTGCACCGCGTGCCGCCGCGATTGAACCCTTACACCGGGTTCAATGGAATCGCCTCGCCTGCGGAATCCTTGCGGATTCTTCCGCTTGAACGATTGGTTAACTGTGCCGAATTCTTTCGCGTTTCAACCCCTTCGCCACCCCTTCAGCACCCCTTGATCCAGTCCCCCGTAATCGTACAGTTATTAGTAACTGCGGATGTTTATGTAAATACATATTTCGATATTACTGGGTTGTTCGGAAAGTTATTTCGTTTTCTAAAGGGAAACTGAAAGACAATTTTTTACCATTTTAGAATAAGTTTTATGACATTTTGTTCTACGATCTCTTGCGATTTTTCCGACTACTTACAGATCCCGTGGTCGGAGAATTTCTGTTTTTTATTAGCAAAATATTGAGTTGTACGACTTTTCTAGTTTACACGGCATAAAAAGTTGCACCGCTTAAAAAATGTTGAAAAGAGCGAAAAAAATAGTAATCGATGGTACTTCGTCGCCTCAAACAGCGCATAAATTTTCCATTCGCGCACTGCATTTTTACCACGTTTTTATTAGCTCACTTTCTTGTTTGTCTGTTTGTTCGGTACAAATCTTGCAATTAATTTTAAACTAACTTCCAATAGAGCTTCCAAGCTCCATTTAAAAAAATGAAGGTGACCTTCATATCTCTAAAAAAAATTACATGAAAACAAAAGTTTCTTTGGTATCGTATGAGCCCCGTTTTACCATTCAACTTTGGCCTTCAGACATTTGACGTATCTTTGAAAACACCAAGATATTTGAGGTGGCAATATTAGGTGACCCACCCTGCATATTACATATTTCTTTTATATAATTTCACTACTCACATATGTTGCTGCGATTTGTTTGACTCTAATATTTTATACCGAAAATTTTAACAAAACTAAAGAAGAGATTCTTTTTTCGAAAGCTGTAGAAGAGACTATTCTTTTTTCTTAACATCCGAAAACAGTAAAATCATTAATTCAGAATCTTTACTTTGTTTCTGTAAATAGGTAGTTGAAGAATGTGTTGCAACAGACACGAGTTGCAAAAAATTCGACGTTTATAAAAGTACATTTACAAACTCTTCCAGCCACAATAAAGAGGCTGGAAACTGTCAGTCTCGAGGTATCTCGTCACAAGCGTTCATCGGCCAGTTCTGGGTCGCGAGATACTCGTCCAGGGATACGAAGGGGTTAAGCGATCAAAATGTGTCAACTAATGTACCACAACGATATTGGAGCAAATAGAAATTACATCCTGTGATGTAGAACGTATTTACTTTTTCAGCATATAAGTCAATATTAACTGACAAACGGCAACAACTACGTGTTACAAACATGGAAAAATTTCTAGCAACTTATTGTAACGCAAATTATGGTGTTTCCATATAAATGAATTGTTAATTAAAATATAACTGATAAATCTTTCTTTATATTAGTTCTGCTATTCTCTGATAATATTTTTCGTGCATATTTGCATATCCTTTTTGCGTATTTTACGTGCATAAAGATCCGCACTTTAGTTATTGCAAAAAGAATTCATTCCTCGTGTGCTTGAGCAATGAGTTTTTACGATTTTTAGGTAAAAATCAAAACTTTGTGTACCCACTAAAAGAAACACTGGTTGCATAAAAATTTATGAAAATAATAAATTGTGCCAGCTAACACTAAGAAATTTTTAATGAATGTTTCCGAGGTTTCATATAAAATGTTTAAACTTTGATCTACCGTGTATCAATGTGTTCGAACAGTTGTAAATCGTGCGAGAATTGTGCTGCAAAGTATGCAGAGCAGAGTTTACTGTACAATTACACGGCTCATAAGAATGCGAGGTAATAATGCAACAGGTTGCACGGACAGTAAAATATTAAGGTGTTACATTGACGTGCAGATTAACATATAGGAAACATATTTCACTAAGATTAAATTGTATGTCTGTGCGCGATTGCCAGCAAATAAATTGCGGTGGAAGGGGTTAATGCTGATTACATCTCATAAATAATGCTCTCTGGCGAGTCACTTAGATCTCTGCTCCGGGATAAAGCGTTGATCTGGAGTGAAATCGAACCATGCGAGTACTAATATTTATGTTAATTGAAGATATACTGCGTTAGAGCTCTGCGTCATACCGAAACGATTTGTTTCTGCGAAATTAGTCAAAGAAATTCTTTGCAGAACACTTGACCGTGTTAATTATGCTCTTTACAAAATATGCTGTGCAATATTGTTTACATTATTAAATATGTTGGTATCTAATCACTTATTACACATTTGAGTATTGTATGAGGTATTACATCAATTCCATATCCCTAAAATGAAAAAATCATATACAATGGAATTATTCTAGGTCGGCAGAAACGTTTAATTTTGAAGTTAAAATAGCTCCGACTGCAAACGGTTAAAATTGTTCAAAGATAAACCAGACAAATAGCGGAGAATCTTAATTGGTTCAACGTAAAGTTGCAATTTATAATGTCTAAGTGCTGTGCATTTTCAAAACGAGAGGGAAGTGCAAGACAATTTGCATTTGAACCGTGTCAAAGTTTAACGAGAGAAGCATGTGAGCGTGTTAACTAGTAGATCCGATAAAAAGGATCGTTCGCAGAGAGCGAATTTGCATTTGAACTCTGTCGGAGCTTAACAAGATAAATAGAAGAGAATTTAGAAGCTCGCAACGGAAGATTGCTGGGAATTTTCGAAACGAGAGAAGACTGGAAGAAGATTTCGCGTGTCATAGTTTAACAAGGCAAACATCCGAGAATTTTAATTGGTCTGCCCGATAAAAAACACGGTTGTAGAGGCGAGGGAATAGAGAGAACACTCAACAGTTTCGAGCGAACAGTGATTTACTAGGAACGAGGTTCCCGGATCGGTCAGTTCCAGCGATTTAACCTCGATGATCGATCTAGAGCCGAGGCCTTGCTCGCGAGAGAGCCAAGTGCCGAGAAACCTGACGAGCAATGAGCAAGTGAACCACGGCTTCTTCTCGTGGAAATTAACGAGGATTCAAGGTCGCGCGGATCAACGCCGTCTCACGGCGCTAACATTTTTGCGCAGTTGCGCGCGCCTAATGGACGGCGAACGAGTGATTCGCGGGCCTTTTAATTGGCCCCCCAGGCGGACGGTAATTGTTTTCTATTAACCTCGAACGACGCGTTTTAATTTGTCCCGGCGAGCGCGAACTTACCGCGACAGTTTAGACAGTCGAATTAAGATAAGAGTAATGCTTCCAGCCGGGGAACGGAATAATTGCGGTGCACTGCGAGCGAGCGTGTCAATTCAGACACTATTATCCTCTAACATCCTTCGAATCACCCTTCATCTTCGTCTTTTCAATTTTATTTCAACTCTCAGGGTCATTTTCTCGAATTAATTGGAAAAACGAAGGCGTACAATTGGACTGCGGATTTTTTCTTCGTTTAGTATGGACATTCTGCTAGCACAGCAATGTTCTAAAAATGACAAAGGACTTACCGTTTGCGATGAAAGTCTCTTTCCTGTCGGTCGGCGAGTCCAAACTTTTGCATTCTTCCGTGGGTGTGTTATCGTTGCTGATTTCGGCGTTCCTACGTAATATAATAAATGACAGAGTTAACATTTTCTGAAAAAAAACTCTCTTAACGCTAGAACTACCGATTCTAGGATTATTTAAGGAATCAGAGTAACAATATTGCGATAGAACCACTCGGTGAAGATTAAAATTAGATTCTTCAGTGTCAACAAATAATTTCGTGCCTCAGTTCTGGGAGACGCGTTTCTCAAAGCATTAATCAAAATTAGCAGCAGTTCCCATCGAAACAATAGACAGCCTGACGTGCCCAGAAAGAGTTCCCCCAAAGAAACGTTTAAAAATAGCTTGATAAATGAGCCTACAAGCAGTCTGAAGCGCCGCGAATCGTATAATCGTGGAAAGGGTCCATCATTCGGCGGGAATACAAGTGGATTAAGCGAGTGGCAAGAAAAAGGGGGTGGCATCGGGATCTCTGGTGGGTCGCGTTACTCGATTTTCGCGGATCGAGTGGCTAAGTGGTCAATTAACTTTTTGCCCTCGCGGGATGACCCACATCCACGCGCGTTGGGGATCGATTGAAATTTTCGAAACGGCGCGGCGTGCCGTAGCCGTACCATTAGCCGGGCTTTAACCACAGCCCTCTCCTCTGGAAATTTCACTCTTTCACTTAAGCGACTCGCGTTCGGATTCGCGAGGATGTTCCGGAATGCTAATCGCCTTGCTTTCGATCTTTTTCTTTTTTTTTGTTCGGGCTGAGCGCAAGCGGCGGTGCGTGTTCCGAGCATAATCTCCCCGGGTGCAGAGCGTGCGCTTCGAATTATTGCAAAAAACACATACACACATTCTTGGCTAGCGGCGTCCAAACGTTTGGCTACAACGAATCTGCAGTGGAGAATCGAGCAGGCGTGGCTCGGCCATGCTATAAATACGTGTATAAGAGACCGTTTTGCAACCGTAAATCGTTCACAGGCATCCGAGTCGCGTCGGGACGCCGCGAATTCCTCGGAAAACGCGATTTGCTTACAATTAAAGAATACTAAGGCCGCCGACCCAACTCCGGGACCCCATAGTCGCTCGCTTAATGCTATGTCTGTTTCGATTTTTACGCGGCCAGTTGCTATAACGGGGCTATTGATCTTTCTTTAGCCTTAGCGCACTGTTTGGGTCCGTTTCGTGCATCGGAAAACATTTATTTTAGCCCTTTGCGGTCGGGCGGCGACTATGGGGCGCCAACCAGAATTATCGGAACCAGTTTTGCTGTACTAAATTTGTATGCGTCCGAGAAACTGGTCAAAAATTTAATCGGTGGAAGAAAATACGCTCTCAACCTCATCTGAATAACATGAAAATGTTCTAGTCGGTTTCTTTTCAGTAGACTGTGCCTTTCCCGACAGATTTCTAAGTACAGCAGTTAATATTTGTGATAGGTCTCTTTTAAGAAGCTAAGCTAATTATAAAGCTTAGAATTATTCTTGTATCAATAATATAACAGATGCAAATTTTATTACGATACTTTACGTGGAAATAATTTTACTGGTGACACTGGTTAGTGTAACAGTTGAAGCAAAAATGAAGGAGACGAAGTAGCAAGGATCTAGGACTCTTTAACATTTTAGACACTTTACAAACGACACGTCATCCGCTATTAATCGTGGTCACGACCGTCTGGATCATAATCCCTCTTATCTACGATTCCAGATTTTCCCCGTTGAATCCGAGATTGAACAGATTGCAACATTTGTTTGTAGCGCGGTGGAGATAATTACATTTTTAACGTCTCACAATTTTGTAGAAATACTTGCAGTGACAGTAGCGACAGTGTTCGATAAAATATACATATATAACGTGTTTAGTGTACTGTTCAACCACAATCTTGATTCACTGAAATTATTCATACTCGCGAAAGAAGCTCAACTTCAATCAATGCCAGTTGGTTGGGAACCTTCGTATATAATAAATATATTTAATTGCACAGCTTCTACATTATTGCCAGTAAATCGACTACAGATCTTCATCTCTATGGTGAATTTATAAAACACAAGGAACCGTGCGCATTAACAAAGATCGATATCACGTCACCTGTACAACGAAGAATTTCTTGGTCGAAACAAAATGTTCTCGTATACTAATCTCTATAAAACAATGTACGAAGAACGGGAAACTAGCCGCAAGATTAATTAGATCCTCGCTCCAACTAGAAAATACGTAATTCCACTGACTAGAACAGAACACGCTCCCACCAATCAGGAACTCCTTCAATCTCCACGAAATTCATCTACTTCAACTACTCTCAATCACCTACCAATCAACAGACGAAATAATCCACTCTCAGTCCCCTAAACGCCTCTCAAACCCCATCTACGATCATTTACCGACACTCGCAAACCACAAGGGAAACTTACGCAGTAGTATACTCGAGCGAATTCGTTTCCTCCTCCTCCCCAATGGTCGCCAAATTGCTCTGCCAGTAGTAGTCATCATCACTCTCGTCGCTAGTAGTATCATCATCCTCGATGCTGTCCTTCTCGTTCCTCCCTCTGTCCCCTCTCAAACCGCGTACATCACGATTAACCTCGTTCAACACGCAATACGAATCATCCTGATCATTCTCACAGGCTCTGAACCCGTTCTCCTTAACAGGCGAACCTGAATCTCCTGTGTCCGAACTATCGTCTCCAATCGACTGTCTATCTCCCAGTTTATCAACAGGTTCATTGAATCTGGTGGTAGCTTCGTCACTGTCTTCCTCGGAATCCTCCACGTCGGTTGACAGCGTGACCATAGTCCTCAATTCAGGTTTGGGCCTCTCGCAGGCTTTGATCCTTTCAGACTCAACAGTCACAGAGCCCTTCGCAAAATTAGACCTCTCCTCCTCCTCCTTTTCAACGATTCTTTCCTGTTTCTCAAGGTCAATGCATCTCTGAGGAGAGAACGATTTTGCTTTCCTGATCTCGATGATCTCTAGCACCTTATTCGTCCTGAGGCTATCGTCTTCCAGGGTGTCAAAGCTATCAATTGACTCTGTGTCCTCTCTGTCCTCGACGCTCTTAGCCTCCTCTACTGCCTTCTCTTCGGATCTTCTTTTAACGCATTCTTCATTTTTCGAAGTAGGTAGGTCACCTTTTGAAGAAATAGTTTCTGTCTCTTCAAGACTAGCTTGCCTAGCTTCAGCCAGAGGAGGCAAAGTCTTAGTCTCAGACCGAGGAGCCACCGTGGGTGGTGGTGGAGGTGGAGGTGGTCTTTTTCGCCTGACTTTGACGTCTCTTCTAGGCAGCGGTTTAGGTGGCAGGATAGGCGCCTCCTGCTGAGCATCGATCGTTAATTTCGACTTCTGTGGAGACTGCTCCCTGTCGTTGCTAACAGATTGATTCACGCTGATCCTGTTGACGTGGTTCCTAGCGGGCAGAGGCGGAGGGGTTCTGTCTGAAGAAGAGGTCTTCTCCGGCGAGGATTTAGGGTGATGATCGAGTCCGCCGTTGACGCGTTCCACGAGCTCCACGTCGTCCTTGATGGGCTTGAAGTGCGTGGAGGAGTCTGCAGCAAGGTCCGCGGTGTAGAAGAGATCTGGCCTCGCTTCGTGGCCGTAGCTCAGAGGAGCATCCTGAAAACTCAATGGCGGTTGGAACGTGATCGTTTCCTCGATCACGACAGTGTTCGGTGCTACGACAGCGGTGATCCTCTCGATCTCCCCCCGGGATTCGACGTGGGTCACCGCCTCCGAACTGGCCAGTCTGCGCAACAGGTAGTCGGGAGGCGTGGACGAGTAGTCCGCCTCCAGGTTCTCCAGGCAGAGAGCTTTCGACAGGTAGTCCCTCTCGCACGGTCTGTCCACCTGATCGGAATCGGTCCGAGAGAATTCGGGCTGCTCGGACGTTGTCGACGCGGTCGAAGCTGTCGAGATCGTTGACACGCGATCGGATGTTGAGAACCGGTCGATCACCGTGGATAGAGAACTTCCGGTGTCGTCGGATGTGCTGCCGTGCGTTGAGCCGCACTGAGAACGGGCGTCCAGGTACACCATCGCTTCCGGAGGCTCCTGTAATTGTGCTATTGTTATTATCGAGGTACGAGCATGTGGGTGGCGAGCGGAGAAAGTGTTTGTTCAGGTAGTTGGATAAAGTGATTGACAATGCGGAGGATGGGTTGACTTATACGTTGAACAGCACATTCTAAAACAATACATGAAATCTTTCTCCCCAAAGTTACAGCAATTCAGAGACAATCATCCCCTTGAAAGCCAATTCCCAAATTCCCTGGACTCTACCAGGTATGTAAATATGAAACCGGAATTTGCCCATAGGTGGCTTTAGCTGTTAATGTAGTTATCGTCAAACCGTGTCATTGGCGCCATTTTCTTGTTTTGACATCGGGTAAAGATTTTCAACTCACAACCATACAAGTTTCATACAACAGCATAGTTTTGAATAACGTTGAACATGTCGAATTTTGTGCCTGGAAACTACGATTTGCGGACAGCATTGATTTTCTGTTTCCGTTTGAAGAAAACTGCTGCAGAATCGCATCGAATGCTTGTCGAAGCTTACGGTGAACATGCTCTTGGTAAATCAAAGTGCTTTGAGTGGTTTAAAAAATTCAAAAATGGCGATTTTGATGTGAGAAACGAAGAACGTGGAAGACCACCGAAAAAGTTTGAAGACAGCGATTTGCAAGCATTGTTGGGTGAGATGACGCTCAAACCCAACAACAACTCGCGGATAAATTAAATGTGACACGAGAAGCCGTCTCCATACGTTTGAAAGCCATGGGAAAGATTCAGAAGATGGGAGAATGGGTTCCACATGAACTGAATGAAAGACAGCAGGAAAACCGAAAAACCACTTGTGAAATGCTGCTCGCCAGGTACAAAAGAAAGTCATTTCTCCATCGAATTGTGACTGGCGATGAGAAGTGGATATACATATTTCGAGAATCCTAAGCGTAAGAGCGAACCATCGGCATCGACTGCAAGGCCAAATCGCTATGAACGGAAGACAATGCTCTGTGTTTGGTGGGATCAGAAGGGTGTGATCCCACCATGATCTATTATGAGCTGCTAAAACCTAGCGAAACCGTTAATACTGAACGCTGCCGACAACAAATGATCGATTTGAATCAAGCTTTTCCGTGAAAAACGACCGGAGTATGAAAAAAGGCAACACAAACTGATTTTGCTTCATAATAATGCACCATCACACACAGCAAAACCGGTAAAGGAAACGATTGAGGCGTTTCGTTGGGAAATACTTTCGCATGCGGCTTATTCACCAGACTTGGCTCCATCCGATTAATTACTTATTTGCATCGATGGGACACGCACTTGCTGAGCAGCGCTTCACATCTTACGAAAATGTACGAAAATGGCTCGACGACTGGTTTGCCTCAAAAGAGGAACAGTTTTTTTGGCGTGGCATCCACAAATTGTCAGAGAGATGGGAAAAATGTGTAGCTACCGATGGGCAATACTTCGAATAAAATATTTTGTATCATTGTCATACAATAAACGTGT